>CM061133.1:308619999-309219999 GCA_030789695.1 Scilla litardierei | reverse complement strand
GCCATAATTGTGGCATGAAAAGCCACTGGTCCAAAATGTGCCGAATTTCGCAGCACCTCCAGGATTTGTATAAAGAGAACAAGTAAAATAAAGCTGAAACAAACCTGGTGACCTCTGATGCTCCAGTCAAGTTTTCAGCTGACAACTTCGAAAATGATGACTTGCTTGATTAGCCTTTATTTTTATCTTAGCAATTTGTTTTGAGAATAATTTATGAGAGCATTTTAATTATAAAATTTGTTCTGAATGAAAATGTTTAGTAGACAATAAATGAAAATGCTTATCTGAATATGCATGTGCCTAACGATTCATCTTTTAATAGATGAAACTGCTCTCATAAATAATTAGTAGACAATAAACACGTACGATCTCTTTCAGTACAAAGCCCAATATCAGGGCTATATTGAAGATCCAGGGAATGCAACACGGTTGCCCCCTAACGACACAAAAATAAAGGATGCACTAATCCCTCCGAATTCCAAAAAGAAACTTTCTAAGTTTCAAGGACATCCGTTTCAACGGATCCCACTTGGAAACAACAAATGTAAATGAAAAATTACCGTATGCAACGTCTCAAGAAAAAGGAGTAAAATCCACACTTGAACGTTTTGAGAGCCTTATAGGCCTCTACCATACGAAGATTTGGAGAAAGGAAGCAGAATTAAACGGAGCACCTGAAGTGCCCTACATCAGCCGAGTCTTTACTCTGGCATGATGGACTTGGCCACCCTGGATTTGTGATGATGCACAGCATCTTATCCTATGGGTATGACTTGAAGAACCAGAAGATTCTTCAGAAGGGAAACTTCCCTCGCATCCCTTACTATAAGGGAAGATTAATTACAAGGCCATCTCCACGAAAAGTTGAAAAAGGATCTCCACGCTTCCTCAAAAAGAATACAAGGAGACAAATGTGGATAAAATCCACCACCCCTAGTGGGCTATTTTGGTACTTCATTGTACTGATAAATGCATCCTCAGAATATTCGTACGTATGTCTACTACAAGACCCGCAACTTAGCTTTTACAAAGCTATTGGCATAAGAATAAAAATGTTGCGGGCACATTTCCCAGACAATAAAATGTTGTAAATAAGTCTGGTTAATATTGGGAAATATACCTCTCAGTCTTTTCAAGAGTACTGCCAATCAACGAGAATTGAAAATGAACATACAAGTGCCGCATGTTCATACCCAAAATGGGTCGGCAGAGTCACTGAGAAGTAGACTCCAATGGACTGAACGTCCATTAAATCCCGATTGCCTATGGATGCATGGGGACATGCAAACTCTGCATGCTGCATCGTAAATGAAAATAAGACCCTCTGGAGGTCAGAGTCTCCAATGCAATTTGCATATGGAATGCCACCGAACATTTCTCATCTGAGAATCTTCGGTCGCGCAGTCTTAAATCCCCATTGCACCACCAAAGAGGACCAAAACGGTACTCAACGTCGCCTAGGTATCCATGCAGGGTTTGACTCACCCTCACTTATAAGATACCTAGAACCCCAAACGGGGGACGCATTTAAGGCACATCTTGAAGACTGTGATTTCGATGAGACGAGTTTCCCAAAAATATGCCCAGATACTAGAAAATCTGGCGCGAAGAAAATTATAACGTGGGATACAAAAAGTTTGACCCACTATGATCCGGTAACAATACAATGTGTAGAAGAGATCCCGAAGATCCTCCATATACAGAACACTGTCTACCAATTACCGGAATCATTTGACAACCAGAAGATTGTCAGATCACACATCCCTGCTGCAAAAACTCCAGCTAGGATTGACATCCCCGAGAATGGATGCAATCCACCAGCAGCAGAAGTGGCTGATCCTCAACAGAAAAGAGGCAGACCACCAGGCTCCTAGGACAAGAAACTCCTGGAGACCTTAAGACAATACTACCACAGGACAATGAGCTCCTGTCCACACCATCACCCTTCCCGGAATCCACTGCAGAGGAATTGCCGGGAAAAAGTGAAATTAAGTAAATGTTGTACGTACTGGGGAGGTGTTGGACAGATAGAACATAAATTGTCGATAATGTATTCACGTATCATATTGCCATATACATCGCAATGGCGATGATGTTTATAAATTATCGTTCCACACTCCGTTGCTAGAAGGCAAACGTAGAGATTGGCCAAACGTGGAACGTGGCAATAAAAGATGAGCTGGACTCACTTATGAAACGTGAAATGTTCGGACCTGAAGTCCAGACACCAAAGGGTGTCAAACCTGTGGATAAAACAAAGTATTGCAAACATAAGAAAAATAAATACAAAATCGTATGCTATACGGTACAACCTATAGCCCAAGGAAAATTTCGCTGAAACTAGGGATCGAACAAATTCAAATGAGCATGTCTCATAAATGATGCATCAGTCTCCCTAAGTTATCAAAAGCGAATACCTTACGATTTGGCGAAGGAAAATTTTGGATATGCTGTTATTGGATGTTGTGACGACATACCTTCGTGGATATCTTGTAAAGATAATTTCCACATCTCCTTAAAATGCCTGAATAGACTTCGGGACGTCTATTCAAGAAAAACAATAAGTATAAATAAATGTACAACCAAGAGAATCACTTGACAAGTCAATGATTCCTTCTGAAGGTTGTCTTTGCATCTGTGCAAAGAACAGGATTAGAGATCTTAGTTGTAGACAACTAACATCTCATCGGATCTCCTGAAGAGAAAACCGAAATAAATGTACAAGCCTGACTTTTAAAACATGAAATAAAAAGACCTAGGCAAATATAAAGTCATGGCTCATAGAATCATGTTACAAACGCCCAGAAGTGCGTTGGAGAAATTAAAAGGACCATTGTCATCCAAAGTACACCTACGGTGGTATACTCAATGGATGTACAAAAAAGAACCCTTCCGATCGCTGGAAGAGGAGGAGGATATAACTGGTCCTAAAGTCCCTTATCTAAGTGCAATCATGCACTCCTGGCTAAACTGCACGCGTCCCGATATAGCAGTTGCAGTTAACTCATTAGCCAGAGATAGTTGGCACCTCACTAGGGCCATTAGACCGGAGTCAAGCCTTCTGCGCTTCCTCCAAGGGTCGAAAGATTTGGACTTACAAATTATAGTAGCATCCTCCAATATTTGTGCAAATGCAGGTTACAGGTCCGGTCCCTATACTGTGAAATCACAGAACAGGTACCAACAGTGGGATGACCATCTACTGCAAATATGCAAAGCAACTTATGAAGGCAACATCATCCTATAATTCCGAGATCCTCACCATTCCAGAATCACACCAATGGTGTATTTAAGGGCGCCTGGTGGTACATCACATCCCAGTGACGATTGGGATAGAGGCTGGTTCTGTGGAGCTGACCATATAGTCTGGAGACCACATCAGAGGCGACGAAACTTAGCACACCTCTCCAGAGTTTCTGGATTCAGCAGCTGCTTGATGGTGACAAAATTAGTAATCTGTGTACATTTTCGGAATATTGTAAATAGGAGTGATGAGATAAGCCTAAGAGATCTGAAAGCCTAAGAGCTTTTACAGATCAAGGGGAGTTGACAGAATTTGTACTCTTTTCCCTTAGCTATGGTTTTTCCCACTGGGTTCTCCATAGCCAAAGGTTTTAACGAGGCAAATCACATCAACTCTGGATCCTGAAGTATCCACCCCTCAGTGACGCTCAGAATCCAGAAGTATTCATGAGCAGAGTCACTTGTACAAATCAGGGGGAGTTAAAGAGCGTTTGCACTCTTTTTCCTTAACTATGGTTTTTCCCACTGGGTTTTCCATAGCCAAAGGTTTTAACGAGGCAAATCTCACCAACTCAGGATACTGAAGTATCCACCCCATGTGAGACCCATACAGGCTCAGAATCCTGAAGTATTCATGAGCGGGGTCCACAACCATGGCTGGATAAGGGGGAGTGTTGTGAATGGGTATTTACTGGGTTGATGAGTTATTGGGCCAACCCAAGTGGTTGGGCCCATACCCACTTGTATTCTCCCCTTTGGCTATAAATATAGACTTGAGGGCTCTCCCCTCAGTAGTTGATTCATAACAATTTGTACTATTATAAAAAGAGCAAGATTCGTGTTTCGTCTCTGTCGTCTGTCGAAAAATACCCAAAATATCCATGCAAAATTGACATGTTTAAGCATGGTTCCACGACCCAACCATTAAAGCAAAGAACCGTTTTAATAGGCGCGTTTATCTAATAACCAATCTCCTGTACTCTTGTCTCTCTCCCCCCAACCTCCTTACCTCCATCTTTCTCGACCTTGAAATCACCGACCACAACTTCAACATTTCTCCTCTCCATGGACACCGCCACCATCAGCCTACATGGCACCAACTCTTTCTCTAAGCCACACATTTCCCTCCCCCTATTACCTCCCTCCCCGGCATCCTTCGCAACCCCATCTCCCGCAAGGTTGTTTCCTACATTTGCTCATCCTCCCTTGAAAAAGATCTCTTGAGATCAAATACCCTAACTTTTGATGATAATAAAAATGAGCTATTTGCCATTGCAAGGACAATGATCTTCAGATTTTAGGCATAAGTTACATGCACTACTGCTGAATAAAGGACATCCTCTCCGATTTTAGGCATAAGTTACATGCACTATTGCTGCATAAAGGACATCCTCTCCCCTGCTCTTGACAGGGTAGTCGTCGTCTACTACGTCCAGCTCAACAGCCTCATATTCGCTAGGACGAGACCTCATATCATGCCATATCGTGGTTGGCTCTGGAATTCCTTATTGAATTTTTTCTAAATATTATCTTCCACCAAAATTGGCTCCAAACCGTGAACAATAAAGGACCCTTACCATCTTCGATCTCGACAATCTCTCGAGGTTGCCCGTGTTCTCCCGTGTTTATTGTAGCTATGTGTCGTTGGCCATGCCTATTTTAGTAGTGTTCAAGCTGTGGGTAAGAACTATACATGTAAGTGTAGTAAACTTAGTGGTTACGGAACCCGTAGCCTTATATTTATAGTAATAGGGTTACATAATAGGTGGATACCCAATACACAGTTGGACCTCCAAAAGCCCGTTTATAACACTTCCCCTTATATATCCATTGTTGTAAGCTGTAATGAGCGCTTCAGGGTTCATTGAGCTTATCTAACCATGGGGCTATGGATATTTCTGGATCCCAGGTTAAGAGTTCTTGCCTCGTTAAAACCTTTGCCATGAAAAACCCAGTGGGAAAAACCAATGACTAAGAGAAAAGAGTACAAGTCACTGTAACTTCCACTGATCGATGGATATCAGAGGTGGATACTTCTGGATCCAGAGTTGATGTGATTGCCTCGTTAAAACCTTTGGCTATGGAAAACCCAGTGGAAAAAACCAATAGCCAAGGAAAAAAGAGTACATCCCAACATTAACTCCCCCTGAAATGTACAAGCTTCAGGCTTGTAGATCTCTCAACTGTCTCATCCCAATTCCTAATACAAGTTTTCTAAAGGTATTGTGAGGTAAAGCTTTGTAAATAGATCTGCCAAGTTGTTGCAAGACTGGATTTGCTGGATGTCGATCTGGTTGTCTCTTGTTGTTCATGCGTCCAAAAGATCTTGGAAAAAATGTGCTTCGTCCTGTCACCTTTGATGTAGCCACCTCGTAGTTGAGCTATGCAAGCAGCATTGTCTTCGTACATGGTGGTTGTTCCAAGATCTCCCGTCTTCAGGCCAGTAGTCACGAGGATGTGGTGGATGACTGATCGAAGCCAAAAGCATTCTCTACTAGCTTCGTGGATCGTAATGAGTTCGAAGTGGTTGGATGAGGTCGATGTTGAAGTCTGCTTCACAGATCTCCATAAGATGGATGTCCCACCGTATGTGAATACGAAACCGGTCTGGGCTTTGCGGTGTGTGGGTCAGACCTGTATCCTGCATCTGTATAACCGACTAAGTCGGAGGATACACCTTTCTTAAAGTATAGTCCCAGGTCTACAGACCCTTGGAGATAGCGCAGAAGGTGCTTCACTCCGTTCCAGTGGCGCTTTGATGGCGCTGAACTGTATCTGGCTAGTAGGTTAACTGCGAACGCTATATCGGGACGTGTGCAGTTTACCAGGTATAGGAGTACTCCAATTGCACTCAGGTAGGGTACTTCAGGACCCAGTGCTTCCTCCCCCTCTTCCAGCAGTCGGAAGGGGTCTGTATTAACATCCAATGATCTGACAACCATTGGTGTACTAAGCGGATGGCATTTGTCCATAATGAAGTTTTTCAGTAACTTCTTTGTGTAAGTGGATTGGTGTAACAAGATTCCTCCGCTTAGGTGTTCAATTTGTAAGCCTAGGCAGAACTTCGTTTTGACAAGGTCTTCATCTAAAAAGTCTGTGTGAGACTCTTGGATATCTCAGCTATCTCTTCAGGAGATCCGATGATGTTTAGGTCGTCTACGTAGACGGCAATGATTACGAATCATGTTTCCTTTGCTGTTATAAAGATGCAAGGGCAGACTTCATTTGTTGTGAATCCTTGTTGCACTAGGAACTCACTGAGTCTGTTATACCACATTCTCCCCGACTGTTTTAGACCATACAGTGATCTTTGGAGTTTGACAGAATAGACGTCCCGGTGTCTTTCTGTCATATTTGTCGGTAGTTTATGTCCATCTGGGATTCTCATATAGATATCCTTATCTATATTTCCATATAGGTATGCAGTCACAACGTCCATGAGCTGCATATATAGGCCTTCTTTAGTAGATAGGCCAATAATGAAACGAAAAGTGATCGCATCCATGACCGGTGAATATGTATCATCATAGTCTATTCCTGGTCGTTGGGAAAAGCCTTGCGCAATAAGACGCGCTTTGTAGCGTACGATCTCATTATTTTCGTTTCTTTTTCTCACGAATACACATTTGTATCTCACAGGTTTAACACCCTTTGGTGTTAGGACTACATGTCCAAAAATGTTGCGCTTCGAGAGTGAGTCCAACTCTACTCCTATTGCCTCGTTCCACTTTGGCCAATCCTTTCTGTGTTTACATTCTGCTAGAGAGCGTGGATCGATCTCATCGTCATATTCAATGACGTGATTGGCAATAATGAGCGCGAAGTTATCATCGATGATTGTGCTTTTTCTGTCCAGTACCTCCCCAGTACGTACATAGTTTAATGATATTTCTCCTATATTTTCCTCTTCAGGGGTTTTTAGGAGGGGATATGTATCTGGGCTGAGCTCAGCATCTTGTGGTGGTATCGTTATCATTGCTCCAGGATTTTTCCTCTTTCGAGGGTTTTTATCTTTGGAGCCTGGGGTCGTCCTCTCTTTTGTTGAGGTACGGCCGCTTCTGCTGCAGGTGGATTGCATCCATCTTTGGGTATGTCAATCTTAGCTGGCGTGTTTGCAGCAGGGACGTGTGATCTGACAATCTTCTGGTTGTCAGTGAATTTGTCCGGTAAAATATGAACTGTATTTTGTATTTGAAGGATCTTAAGGATCTTGTCTTCACATTGGTTTGTACGTGGATCAAAATGGGATAAAGTTTTGGTATCTCATGAAATGGTCTTTGAAGCTTCTGGCTTCTCTGTGTTAATGCCTAGTTTGGGAAAAGTGCTTTCGTCAAACTCACAATCTGCTAGACATGCCTTAAAGGCGTCCCCCGTTAGGGGTTCCAGGTGTCTAATGATCGATGGTGAATCGAATCCTATGTAGATACACAGTCGACGTTGAGGATCCATCTTGGTCCTCTGCGGTGGTGCTATGGGAACATAGACAGCGCATCCGAATATCCTCAGATGAGAGATATCAGGTGGGTTCCCATATGCAAGTTGCATCGGAGAATAAGATTAACTCCCTAACGACCGTAACCTTATCAGCGATGCAGCGTGCAAGATGGCATGTCCTCATGCGTTTACCGGCAACTGGCATTGCATCAACAATGGACGAGCAATCCATTGTAGTCTTTTTATAAGAGATTTGGCTAACCCATTCTGGGTGTGAACATGAGCTACAGGATGTTCAACTTATATGCTGGTTGCTTGACAGTAGTCTAGGAAGACTTGTGATGTGAATTCCCCAGCGTTGTCCAGACGCAATTTCTTGATCTGGTTGTCTGGAAAATGTGCCCGCAACTTTATGATTTGTGCCAGTAGCTTTGTGAAGGCTACGTTGCGGGTGGACAGAAGGCACACATACGACCATTTGGAAGATGCGTCAATCAGTAAGGTAGTACCGAAATGGTCCACTTGCGGGGTGAATATGCCCGCAAATGTCTCCATGTATTCTCTCTAGGAAGCTCGGAGACTCTGAGTCCACCTTCAGGGGGTGGTCTCGTAATCAATTTCCATTTGTGACAAGGAGGACAAGAAGATGCACCCTTTCGAAGTAGCTTCAGGCTTTTCAAGTTAATTCCATGGGATTGGGATATGATGCGACGCATCATATTCCTTCCAGGGTGCCCGAGTCTATTGTGCCATAGTTGAAATTCTGGTTGGTTATCGCACTTCTGGTGCTCAGGTGTGTTTGCTTCCATTGCTCTTATCTTTGTATGGTATAAGACCCGACGGGATTCCCTCAAAACGCTCAATGGTGGTTTTAGCACCGTTTTTATGAGACGTTGCATACAAGAATTCTATGTTTTGTTTGTTCACCGTCTCAAGGTGGTATCTGTTTAAACGGATATCTTTAAAGCTTAACAGATTTCTATGAGAGCTAGGGGAGAAAAGCGCATCTTTTATTTGTAGTTGTGTTTTGTTGGGGAGCATAAAATGTGCTTCCCCTGATCCTTCAATAATTCATGATGGACCGGAGATTGTATTCACGGTTCCATCGTATTTATCTATGCTTTGAAAAAAAGCAAATGTCTTCGAAGATCGTGTGCGTAGAGGCATTGTCCACTAGGCATTTATTTTTCATCTCTAGATCCTACCCGTCGGATCTAGCGATGTTCGGTGAAGGAAGCCCGTTAGCGTCACGTTCGTCCGTCGGCAGAGGTTCGACTCAGCCTCGAGCATGCTGATAACGTGTTGTAAACTTGGTGGCTACGGAACCCGTAGCCCTGTATTTATAGTAATATGGTTACATAATGGGTGGATACCCAATACACAGTTGGGCCTCCAAAAGCCCGTTTATAACAGTAAGAAGTTAATAGCATTAAAGACCTCTTCTTTTTGGGGTTCAATCATTCCATGTCTCTTTGATCAGGATTAACACGATCTCGAGCCCAACTCTAGTACTTAACCAACTATTACAACATAAGATATATCAGGATGCCAAGGTGATATGCTTATATTAGAATCTTCAGCTTGAAAGATGGGCCCACACAGTATCTTTACCTCAAGTATTGGATTACTAATGGTGGGCTGTAGTAGCTTAATTGGACGTCACCAATATGGTTCATCATGTTGTCAATGTGATTGATAACTTCTTGTTCTCATAATGATTAAGTCCTTTATTTAGTTATACTTGATTTGATGAGAGACAAATGTATATAGTCATCATGTTAGCTTTCTTAACTTTATTTGCATTAGATGATAACACATTAATTCTTGGCATATATTTATATGAAGCATCCGAAAGAGATACGTATGTGCATGTTTTGACGAAGGAACATGGATCACATAGTTAACTAGCATTGACCTCTTTATAATCAGAGATTCATAATTAACTAGCATTGACCTCTTTATAATTGAAGACAACTTTGATGCTTCATTATTTATAATTAAGTACTTAGAGCTAGCATATATGCATGTTAGGGATGTTTATACTCGCCAGTTAATGCTTTAGGTATGAGGACAGCATATGGGCGGGTATGCGACTACACTATGATGCTTGCACAGCAACATGACTTATCCTTGGCAATGGTTGCCTTTAACATGTATTCCGCAATTTGTTCATTATACTGATATATGAAAGATGATTGTGCTGCACTATATGAAATGTTTTTAGACTTTATTGAATGGAAAAAAAATTCCCGTGTTGGATGGAAATTGAATATGTTCTCTACACAGAGATAAGTGAAATGCTTGATGGAGATGAATCATTCTTATATTCATACATCAAGGTGGTAATCTGGTAGTAATCTGATGTAATGAATGAACTTGCAATATGACATTGTGTCAAGTTGCACACGTATATATGTTGAAGCTAGCTTAGTATGTTACATAGTTTCACCTTCTGGCAAATCAACGGGACCTATCAATTTCATTTCTGACTTGATACCTAAGATAGTCTAGATAATACATTCATAACTACAAGGAATCATAGTCAGTCAAACCATATTAAACTGGTTAATTATATACATGATAGAATACAACTTCCAACACAAGGCTTTCTTACCAATACGGGTAGATACTTGAATCCTTTTTCTCCATCCCATTAAAGGACACCCCCGTCATTTAATTGGTAGTTGTGAATGTTGAAGCTATTAGATTTTGTGAATTCCCCTTTTGCTGATTTTCTACTTTTCATTGTTGTATACCCTATAAACTTGATGGATAAAATTTTGTGAACCTTTTGCTGTTTTAGAACATGTTTATGTAACGTTCCCTCAATATGAACTTTGACCATATTAATTTTAAGTATTTTTCGCATATTCGTCCCTTAAACCTTGCGTATTTTGATATTTATCCTTTAAATATGGGTATTTTCTCTCAAGTCTCTTAAATCTTAAACTTTTAACCTTAATAGTCCATCTCTCTAACTTTCTGTTAAAATCTAACGGAAATAAGGATATTCTGTTAGGGCTTGCGGGCTCTTCGTTTGGTGGTGGTCCGAACGGCTCATGGAGAGAAGGGGGGCGGCGCCGTCGCCTCCCTAGCGTTTTTGGAGGAAGCACCACCTCCTTCCCAATGTTTTCGGGGGGAAGCACCGCCGCCTCCCCTGGGTTTTCTGGCAGGGAGGAGACGTCTCCTCCTCCGCTTCGTTTTCTGTGGGGAGGCGGCAGCGCCTCCTCCCCTGGGTTTTCTAGGGGGAGGCGGCGCCACCTCCTCCTCGTTTGAGGAGATGGAGGAGGTGGCTGGGTTTCTAGGGGAGGAGGAGGAACCTCCTCCCCCTCCTCAAAGGATGAGGGGGAGGAGGCGCCTCCTCCTCTGCTGTGTTTTCTGGGGTGGAGGAGGAGGAGTCGCCTCCTCCCCCTCCTCGTTTAATCGTTAATTAATGTTTAATGGTTAATTAAAGTTTATTTCTTAATTAATTAACTGTAATCATTATTTAATCGTTAATTAATGTAATACAGGATGGAGGAACGATTAAGTTTAACATTTAATATTTGACGGATATGATAGCAAATACGAATTTTTAAGGGACAGATATCAAAATATGCAAGATTTAAAGGATGAATATGTTAAAACCCCTAATTTTAATTAACAAACATGCATACTTTGATTTCAAGGACGGGATCATATTACTAAAGTGTTTCTGCAAAAGCCACTAATATCTTCCACACTACATTTTTGGTTCGAAGTTTTACACAACCATCTTAATCTTACCACGTGGTTGCAACTTTGATCTTCTATCATGTCTTACAACCAGAAAATCTTGAAAGCGGATACCATCTATCTGTGTTTGGAAAAGGCATTGCATATGCCTCTAATAAAGAATTCCTTAAGGAAATTGATTGAAATTATGGAATTTATTTCATTACAACCCCTATGGGAAGGGATTGGCCTAGATATTCAACTGGCTATCAAGGCCACTTGATCTTTAGCCATTGATGAAATATATATGATTAGGTGCTATTATACACAAATATAAATAGAATTTTACCTTCATGGTTTTCCATCCTTCAGAATGGGGGCAAAATACTTTTCAAGGAAAACATTAGAACCAGATCTATTGGTCCCAATGGCCGTTTATTCATTGCGGATGCTATAAGCTAGGTTAAAGCAAGGTTAAAGTGTGGAATTGGATAGCAAGATATGTGACCAAATATGCCTAACATCATTGAGATGAGAATTACTTTTATTTTGTTTTTGAAAATTATGTTTTTCATTAGCAATATAATCTATGAAAGGGATTACAGTGCAGTACAACTTAGATGTTACAGGCAAATTTTGATCACGGTATTCCCTCCTCTAATATAAAATTTATGTGCTCATTGAGTTAAAATATATCTGAATAAATCGGTCTTTTGCTCAAAATAACATATATATAAATGTGTTTTTATATCACAAACTTTACTACTCACATATCTGATTATGCTGTAGTCTCCTTTTAATTTATGATGTATATTGTGAAATTGGAAGCAACCCCTAATAGTAAATTTGATGGTGTTCACGGGCATGTCACCAGCATGATTTTGAATTGAAAGTTAGGACCAAATAAAATAGTTCAATCCAACTGTTTGGGGGGGGGGGGTGTGTGTGTGTGTAATCCTATGAGAAACAAATGATGTTTTTATCGTGTACAATGAAATATAGATGATGAATTACAAATGAAAGCATTTTCATGTAGTGATGAGACTCTAGGAATATTTCTCCATTTTTTTTGTATATGATAGTTTGTTGTTCATCCTTTAATCTATTGCATTGTATCAATGAAACATGCGCATCAAAGGGATTAACTAATGCAATCAAAAAGCGCTATTATCTGTATAAATTAAAGAATATCTTAAATTTAATGTTTTCCTTTTCATTTCAAATTGATGGTTGATATCAAATTATAATTCTAAAAGTCCATATGTTTTACTAATGTTCATTGGGACTTGGTTCTCTTGAAAGTTTTTGATACTATCCGTGTGAAGATATTAGAGGGTACGTCACACCAAGTAAGTTGAAGGCAACGAAGGCCATGTCAATTTTCCTAATGAGATGGAAGACAAATCAGTATCAATTGCAATTAACACCAAATTTTTTTCATCAATTATAAAGTAATATGCTATATTGTTTTCAATTTTTAAGCACTTCATCGTACCGACCTTATGGTTAGTTTCATAAACAGTAGAGATTTAACATGGAAAAAAAAATCATTGCCAATGTCTGAAATGTGTATAATCAACGAAGTTCCAACGATGTCCGCAAAAAAAGTCTGAAAACAAAATTTAGTACAACTGAGGCGGTGTTAACACGACACTCAGATATTATGGTTTCTCTTTTGATGCGCATGATAGATGCTAGGGTTTCATATGGAGATACTTACATTCCGGAAACCCTAATTAAAGTTTGATACCCTAAAGCAGGCTAGAGTGTGTGTAAGCTACCCAAATATCATAACTTTTAGATAATAAATTAGGGAGTGAGAATGAGAACGGATATATGATATGAATACATACATACTTTCGAGCGCGGGAATCGACACCGGAGTTCTTGACGGAGAAGCGATCGGGGGGCAAGATCTTCTTCTTTGCGCGGTGGAATTCTTGGGAGGAATCGAGGCCGGCCTTCTCCTTTCGGGCCTGCTCTTGGGTCCGGTATAACTGGGCCTTGAGCTCGACGATGGATGTGGCGCCGACGCCCTCGATGGCCTTGTGCTTCTTCGGCATCACCGCCGACTCCGTCAGCCACCCAAGCGATTCCATCCTCTTGTTCACCGCGGGCGAGGCGGTCGTCGTCGTCGTCGTCGTCGGTGGAGCTGATGATGTTGTTGATGACGTCACCGTCGCCGCCAGCTTCGTCCGCTCCTCGTCTGCTCCCATGATCGATGGAAAAAACGAAAAGTAGTACCCTTTTCTTACCCTCCCAGCTGCGCCGGTTTTGATCTCGCGAGTCGCGATAGATCTTTGTAATTTTTAGCGAACTTGGGCCGAGTCACAATTGGGCCTAACCGCACCTGTTGGCTTGGGCGGTGGGAGTCATCTCGATCACAGGCATTTATAAATTAGAGTGTCGGGTAGGGGTGAGCACGGTTTGCTCAAACCGTCCGAACTGAACCGGACCGAACCGGACCGAGCCAAAAACCGAATCGAACCGCTCTCCGTCGGTCTGGTTTGGTATCAATCGTTGGAAACCGCCACTTATATGGTCTGGTTTGATTTCAACCTGTCGAAACCGCTCAAACCGAACCGAACCAACTCCTAACATATATTATATATTCTGCTGGAAATCTGTTGGGATTTTAACCCTAGTCCCTAGGAACCCTAGCCTAAGGCCTTTAGACTGAGCGGCGCTGCACCGGCCCTATTTGGCTATCTGCCCTCTTCAATCTCCAGTCTTCACTTTTCAGAGTTCAGACTGCATTCGTTTTTGTTCCGTTTGAATATCGCTAATTCTCCCTGCATTTAACGCATCATATAGCCTTCTTTAACCTGGAGAAGAAAATGGGATGTGCTTAGTTGACAATGAGATAGTATGGGATGTTCCTATCTGTAGAAACATCAGTGAATTAACATGATTAATGCAATTCAGTATCAAATACCATTTTGATACAACTTCTAGTAATGAATGCACCCTAACTGCTATAGAAAAATGAAAATACATAGAACAATAAAACCGCACCTGTCGCAGTCGCAGTTAGAACTCATGCAAGCGATGCAGTGCCTAATTTTCCCTCGTTTGATAAGGAGCACAGAAATGAAGCCATGTCATGAAATTATTTTAATGACAAAGTCTATATTCAGCAAAATTGGGTATACGAGGGGATCTTCCGTCATCATATGTCTGAACCGCGGTTCCAAACCGAATCAAACAGCTCCAAGCGGTTTTCGTCGGCTCAGAAACTGTCGGTCTGGCGGTCTGGTTTGGTCTGGCTTGTGAGAAACCGCTACTTATACGGTCTGGTTCGGTTTAGGTCCCAACCCGCCGGTTTGAGACCGTGCTCTCCCCTAAATTAGAAAGCAATATTATATTACGTTGATACACAACGCAATATATCATCAATTTCATTTTTTTCCCAAGACTATAACTAAACACAAGCGTATATCGATTTCTATTCTTTAAAAAATATGTTAGTACCCAACATTTTTTTGCCTAATTAGGATATATTCGAAATTATCACTGATACGACCCCCGAATGGACCAAAGAAAGACGGGCCAGCCCCACGACCAAGAAGCTGAACTGGGCCCGAGCCCAAAAGGCCCCGTAAGCGAACCCGGGGCATGGCGGCCCAACATTGCCGCCTGATACATCGTTGGCCTCCCGCCCTTCAAGGAAACCACTCCCCAGATCACGCATGCCTTGATCGCCATTGAAGGGACCATCAAAGTGGGCGGGTGCAAAGGGCGAGATGGCAGGACGCCATAAAGGCGTTGACATGCGGACTCCTACAAGAGGCGAAAAAGACGAAACGTAAAGGATCGAATCCTGGATACTCACAACTCTGGTATTCTACCTCTCGAACCTTGTCTTCCACCTTTGATATTTCTCCTCCATAGTTCGGCTCGAGACCTCGCACTTGGTCTCTCCATGAACCAAGTTCGATTCCACCGAGCACTTCTCTGTCACCATCTGACTTAGGCATCGGAGGGGACTTGGTCGGAACCAAGGTCCGACCCCCCCTGAGGAGCTCTCTTGTCTGTGCAGATCAAGAAGACACCAACCTATTAAGGCTACCCTTCGACGGACCACCGACCGGATCCGAACGTTCTTTACTTTGAGCCCGTTCAACCGATCGTTCGAGGAAGCCGTCGCTTCGCCAAAGCCGTCGCTCCGCCGAAGCTACCCTTCGGTGCATCGAGGCTCTGCCGATGACTTTGGCATATGCTAGAGGTGACACATGAGGGAACGTCGCAAGTAAAGGAGTCCAGATTGGCCTTGTTGAGCACTGAATATGAAAGCTTTCGCATGCTACCTACAGAGTCCATCAAGGAGATGTATGCAAGGTTTACAGATATTGTGCCTAATTCAACTGCTGTTGGAAAACCATATTCAAGCTTGGAACAAGTAAGGAAGATCTTGAGAGCATTATCAAGTTCATTCCGACCTAAAGTCGCGGCCATCCAAGAAGCAAAAGACCTTGCAAAGCTGAGCGTGGAGGAATTGATAGGGAACTTGATGTCACATCACATGAACTTGAAATAAAGACCATCGAATTAAGAGAGAAATCTGAGGCTAAGACTCCCAAGGCACTAGCTTTTAAAGCTGAAGAAGAAGAAGATGATGAACTTGATAAGGAGCAAGCATTGATGGTTAGAGGATTCATAGGAGACATCAAGACTCCGCAGGGAAGAGCTAAAATGACAAAAAGGTTTAATCGTTCCAATAAATTAAATCCTGCAGATAATTCTTCTGAGTAGAATACTGCTAATTCAGTACTTTGTTTTAAATGCAGGAAGCATGTACATTTCATGAAGAACTGCCCACAAGCGAAGAACAATACTGCAAAAAAAGAAGGGAAAATCATTGGCAATTACGTGGGATGATGATAATGAGGATAAGGCTCAGGAGGAGACTGCCCACTCCTCTCTATGCTTAGTAGGAGATCTCGATGAGGTAAAATCATGCACTAAGATTGAGCTTCTAAATATTTGTGAAAAAATACGCAATGAAATTGATGATCTAGAATCTGCTGTGGAATCCTTTAGAGATGTTAATTATGAATTGCAGCAAGATAACTATGATATGTTACTATATATTGAAAAAATAAAAGCTGAAAATGATGCATTTAGAGATACCATTGCAAAAAGGAAAAAGGGAAAATCTAGTGTGCATGAAAAGGCAGAATGTAAAACATGTCCTATACTTGAGACTAAAAATAAAGTGAGCCAAGAAAGAATGATCATAATGAAAACTGAAAAGAAAGATCTTACTGAAAAGATAATTATATTGGAAAATGAAAGAAAGGAATTAAAATAAAAATTGACCAAGACGGAAACTGAAAATAAAAATCTTAAAGGAAAATCTTTGGAGATTGAGAAGAAAGCAGAAAATTTGAAAAAGAACGAAGAGGAGAATAAAAAAGCTTTCATTAGTAAGCGCACTTTGATTGTAAACGAAAATCTTTATTTGAAATCAAAAGTCACGGACCTAGAATTGACCATAAAGAAATTTGGTGTGGGAAAACAATCCTTGATATTATTCTTGGAAATCAACTATATGTCAATAATAGGCGAGGACTTGGATATAGTTTGAAATACGTTGAAAATTCTAAAGCTAAGAAAGTTCACAGTGAGCCAATGAAAGTAAGAAATATTCATGCAAAGTGCTTTACATGTGGATGTGTTGGTTATACTTCTCATCATTGCATTTATAGGAACAAAAATATGATGTTCAAACAAATATGTGTTCCTAAAAGTTTGTTGACTAACATGAGTGGACCTTATTGGATTCCAATGTCACACATAACATCTTCCGTGTAGAAAATTGGAGGGTCAAGGAACTATGGATTGGACATCGCATTTCATTGAAGTTCCTTAGCCAAACTACCATGCGAAGGTATGATTTCTTGTTTGAGCTCATTGCGTACCTTCATAGGATTTTTTGGTGTGTCCATTTTTTGGAGTGATTTATGAGTGTGATTTTTTTGGAGTGTTTTCTTTGTATGCTTTTGAGTTTCTTTGTGCGATAGAAAATTGTTAAAAAGCCAAAAAAATTAAAATAATTGAAAAATTGGAAATTAATAAAAAGAGAAAGTGCAAAGTTTATAAAGACTGAGCTTATTGTTTATCTCTCTTTTGTTTATCAAAATTGCACTTTTGAATGATATTCATATCCATGTAGAAATCTTGTATTATTGACATGACTATATTTGCATATTAGATTTTCTAAATGATCATGACATGTTCAATAAAGTGAATAACTTGATTTCTACATCGTCACCTAAACTTTCACGAGATTAATTGTTATTACACATATGGAATTGTTTTCATAAAATTTGGAAAAGTGTTTGTCGGTGGATGAATTAAAAAATACTGAAAAACATATTATTCTACGGGATATGAAGTATCTTGCCTTTGATAAAAATTAGAGCTCATGAAAGGAAAAGAAAACAATGTGTTATTTTTAATAAAAATGCATATTAATGAAATAGAAGAGAAAAGAAAGAGATCCGTATGAAAAATGGACACTGTCCATGGCAATGAGACAACCCACGTGTATCAAACTTATACTTTAAGATTAATCTTTAGCGTTATTGTTATACCCGTCAAGCAATGTCACCCCTCATCTAAGCGTCCTTATAGGCTATGTTTTGGGTGTTGGTAACTTGAACTCATTATTAACGAGGTGGGAAGAAAATCAATCCTAATAGAATTGATGTTACTTGAAAAAGTTGATTTGTATTGGTTGATTTTCATGAAACATCTCCATATATGTTTTAACTCTTAATCATCACACAAGCACGAAGGTGTATTAATCATTGTTATGCGATTAATTGAATATTGTTATAGGATAATTGGACTCAAGAGAATGGAGATAAGCTATTCTAGTCAAAAGGATGAGTAACCATGGCAATTGGCCATGGTTCTCTATATATATTAACTTGAGAGGGGAGGAGAAGGGACTCAAGGAGACCAAGGGTCCCCATTACTCATAGTAATGGGGACCAATGAGTGGGTAATGAAGGAGGGGAGGCCAAAGGCCTCCCTCATTCATAACACTCCCCCTTACCCATTCATCACTTTGGTCTCAGCATCTGAGGCCAAGAAGGGTGGATACTTCTGGATCCAGAGTAAGTGTGTTTGCCTCGTTAAAACCTTAGCTGTGGAAAACCCAGTGGGAAAACCCAACAGCTTAAGAAAAAAGAGTGCAACCCACAGGTTACTCCCCCTGATCCGTACAAGCTTCAGGCTTGCGGGTCTTTCAATTGTCGCATACCAATGTTCTTTACAAGCTTTACAAAAGTACATTTCGGCAAAGTCTTGGTAAAAAGATCAGCTAAGTTGTTGCAGGACTGTATCTGTTGAACTTCGATCTGCTTGTCCTCCTTTAGCTCATGTGTCCAGAAAAACTTGGGAGATATGTGCTTCGTCCTGTCGCCCTTGATGTAGCCCTTTTGACGTTGAGCAATGCACGCAGCGTTGTCTTCAAACAAGACGGTAGGCTCCAAATCACTGTTCTTCAGGCCAGTAGATTGAAGAATGTGTTGGACGATGGATCGTAGCCAATAACACTCTCTGCTCGCTTCATGGATCGCAATTAGTTCTGAATGGTTGGATGATGTAGCAGTTGTGGTTTGCTTTACCGATCTCCAGTAGATAGCAGTACCTCCGTAGGTAAATACAAAACCTATTTGAGATTTTGCCGTGTGCGGATCAGAGAGATAACCTGCATCAGCATAACCAAACAATTTGGGGGAGGCACCTCTCTGGTAGTAAAGTCCAAGATCAATGGATCCCTGAAGGTATCGCAGAAGATGCTTTACTCCGTTCCAGTGGCGCTTTGTGGGCGCTGCACTGTGTCTGGCTAGTAGATTAACTGTAAACGCTATATCGGGACGCGTACAGTTAGCCAGATATAGAAGTGCTCCAATGGCACTGAGGTAGGGTACTTCAGGACCCAGTATCTCCTCCCCCTCTTCCAGGGGCCGGAAGGGGTCCTTATGTACATCTAGTGATCTTACGACCATAGGGGTACCTAAAGGATGACATTTATCCATATGAAACTTGCGTAGAAGTTTCTTTGTATAATTAGATTGGTGTAATAGGATTCCACCTCTTAGGTGTTCTATCTGTAAGCCAAGACAATACTTTGTTTTGCCTAGGTCTTTCATTTCAAAAGTATGTTTAAGGCTTTCAGATATCTCTTTGATCTCTGCAGGAGATCCTATGAGATTTAATTCATCTACATATACAGCTATGATGACGAATCATGTTCCCGTTCTTTTGATAAAGATACACGGGCAGACTTCGTTATTCGTGAATCCTTGCTGTGCAAGGAAATCACTAAGTCTGTTATACCACATCTTTCCCGATTGTTTTAGACCATATAATGATCTATGTAGCCTTACAGAGAATACGTCCCGAGGTATCTCTTTCATCTCTGGGGGTAGATTAAACCCATCAGGAAGTCTCATATAGATATTTTTATCTATATCGCCATATAGATATGCAGTCACAACGTCCATGAGCTGCATTTCTAGGCTTTCCAGAGAAGTTAGGCTGATTAGAAATCGGAAGGTGATCGAATCCATGATCAGGGAATACGTATCTTCGTAATCAATCCCCGGTCTTTGGGAAAATCCCTGGGCTACAAGGCGTACCTTATAGCGAATGATCACATTATTTTCATCTCTTTTTCTTATGAAAACCCACTTATATCCCACAGGTTTTACACCTACTGGTGTTTGGACTACTGGTCCAAAGACTTTGCGTTTCAAGAGTGAGTCCAGCTCTACTCTTATTGCCTCGTCCCACGTTGGCCAATCATCTCTGCGTTTACATTCCGCTATAGATCGTGGTTCGACGTCATCGTCATATTCAGTGACGTGAACGGCAATATCGAACGCAAAATTGTCGTCGACGACTATGCTATTTCTATCCAGTACTTCTCCACTATGTACAAAATTTAATGATGTTTCTTCTATTGTTTCCTCTGCTGGGGAAATCAGAAGGGGAGAAGTAGCTGGTCTGAGCTCAGCATCCTGTGGAGGGATAATCTTAGTATCACCAGGAGTCTTCCTCTTTCGAGGAACTTTATCTTTTGAACCTGGTGGGCGTCCTCTTTTCATTTGAGGTAAAGCCAATTCTGCTGCCGGTGGGTTGCATCCATCTATGGGGATGTCAATCCTAGCTGGCGTATTGGCAGCAGGGACGTGTGAACGGACAATCTTCTGGTTGTCCGTGAATTTATCCGGTAAAAGATGTACTGTATTCTGGATGTGAAGGATCTTCAGGATATCATCTTCACAAAGATTAGTACGCGGATCATATAGGGACAAAGACTTCTGGTCCCAACTAATGGTCTCAGAAGCTTCTGGCTTCTTAGACTGTGTGCCCAGTTTTGGAAAAATTTTCTCATCAAATTCACAGTCTGCAAAACGTGCCTTGAATGCGTCACCCGTCAGGGGTTCAAGGTATCTGATAATAGAGGGCGAATCAAACCTAATATATATACCTAGACGACGCTGAGGGCCCATTTTGGTCCTCTGAGGTGGTGCTATTGGGACATATACCGCACAACCAAACACTCTCAAATGAGAAATATCCGGAGGTGTGCCATATGCAAGTTGCATCGGGGATAAAGTGTGACCTCCAGAGGGTCTTATCCTAATAAGTGATGCGGCGTGTAAAATAGCATGCCCCCAAGCATCCATAGGCAACTGGGATTGCATAAGCAATGGACGTGCAATCCATTGGAGTATCTTTATAAGAGACTCAGCTAATCCGTTTTGGGTGTGAACATTTGCTACCGGATGTTCAACTTCAATACCCATTGCCCGGCAATAGTCTTCGAAGACTTGTGAAGTAAATTCTCCCGCATTATCAAGACGTAGTTTCTTGATATGGTTATCGGGGAAATGAGCACGCAACCTTAGTATTTGTGCCAATAGCTTTGGAAAAGCTAGGTTGCGGGTGGACAAGAGGCACACATAAGACCATTTGGTTGATGCATCAATCAGTACCATGAAGTACCGAAATGGGCCACTTGCGGGGTGAATAGGCCCGCAAATGTCGCCATGTATTCTCTCAAGGAAACCAGTAGACTCTAATCTCACTTTTAGGAGGGATGGTCTCGTTATTAGTTTTCCCTTGAAACAAGGAAGACATGGAAATTCACCCTTTTGAAGAATCTTCAGGTTCTTCAATTTGTGTCCACGGGATTCAGTGATGATGCGGCGCATCATTGCTGTTCCAGGGTAACCAAGTCTATTGTGCCAGAGTTGGAACTGTGGCAGTGATTGGCACGTCTGGTGCTCAATCATATTGGCTTCTACTGGTTGAATGTATGTTTGGTATAGACCCGACGGGAGTCCCTTTAATCGCTCGCAGATGATCTTCTGGTCATCTTTTTGACGAGTTACAATTAGATATTCAACCTTATTTTCATCTCTGGTCTCTAAGTGATATCCGTTTAAACGGAAGTCCTTGAAACTTACGAGATTCCTATTTGATTTAGGAGAGAATAATGCATTATTTATTTGAATTATTGTGTTATTGGGGAGCAATATAATTGCTTCACCAGATCCTTCGATTATTTGGGACAGTCCTGAAATTGTGATAACAGGACCGTCATATTTATTTATGTTATTAAAATAGCAATGTTCGCGAAGGATTGTGTGCGTCGAGGCACTGTCCACTAGGCACTCGTACTTCATCTCTAGATCAAAGATCTAGGGACGATTGTAAATTAGAACCGTAGAAAATAAAAATCCGAGCTCCTTAAAAAATGTCGAGAACACCGCAACGCTTCAAACAAATCGCCGCAACAACCAAAGATTCCTTGCGCGTAGGGGATCAATTTGGTGGAGATTTTTTTTTGTGGATTGGATTTGTGCTCAAGGAAGAACACGTGCTGATAACGTGTTATAGGATAATTGGACTCAAGAGAATGGAGATAAGCTATTCTAGTCAAAAGGATGAGTAACCATGGCAATTTGCCATGGTTCTCTATATATATTAACTTGAGAGGGGAGGAGAAGGGACTCAAGGAGACCAAGGGTCCCCATTACTCATAGTAATGGGGACCAATGAGTGGGTAATGAAGGAGGGGAGGCCAAAGGCCTCCCTCATTCATAACAAATATCAAGTGGTTGTTTTTAATTGTCTTAATGTGATCATATGTCTTGACTAATAATACTTTATTTTTATATTGCACATGACATGAAACTCTGTAGTGCTCTTTTGATGATAACAAAAGGGGTAGAATAATGTCTAGATTTGATCATGGTATAAGCATATTGATATGGGGATCAATTTAGTATGGGGGAGCACGTCAATAGGGGGAGCATCTTGCATATGATTTATATCATGATGACATGCATCAACTCACTTCACAAACACATATCAGGATGACATCTTATAGAGCTTATTGATCAAATCTTATTTGCGGGTTGTCATCATCAAAATGGGAAGATTATTGGATACAACGCGTAGTTGGATACAACGATCGTTGATTTCTTGTTTGATGATAACAAATATTCGTGAATATTTTTGATGTGTTTGTTATGTGTTTTCAGGTGAAAATAAACATGTAGCAATCAATGGCAATGATGTGATTATTAATCAATGGCAATCTGGCAAATTGGGAGTAATGTCAGAGATGTAAATACGAGTAAGAGATGGGGAGATGGCAACTTCGTGATTACAAGAATTGGACTTGGTCAACATGATGTGGAGTGATAAGAAATTAAATTCAAAAGGAGATCAAAATCAAGTCCAAATCAATTTGGATTAAGGGGATTTGACTTAGTCAAATTTGATTGAATTTGGATTCAAATTAGATCTCATTTGGATACAAAAGAAGTTCTATTTTAAATAGGATATTGACCAAGTTCATTGGACCAACGAGATGAGATGAGAGCAAATCAATTTGGAGATATCAAATCAATTTCAAGGAGTTTTGATTCAATCAATTACTTGGGTACAAGCACTATAAATACAATCCCTATTTCTACAAGGAAAACTCCTCAATGAGAGAGAACAAGCAAACAAGGCCGGCCCTAGACTTATTTTCCTTCATCTTGGCCGAATTCTTCTTCTCAAGCTTCAAAGAGATCATCAAATTCGCAGGAAGAAGAAGGTGCTCGACGGACGACGCTGAAAAGTGCATAACTCTTTCCACAGAGCTCGGATCGGCGAAACGTTTGCGCGAGGACGATCACAACTCAATGCTCTATATTATGGTAATATTTTTCTGATCTTAATCTCTGTATTAAATCAGTGATTTTTATTTTAGCGTGAGTTGTATACTGAATAGGTTCGTAGCTCTCATCATCTTCTAAGAAGATAAAGCTCCAAGTGCTTCTCATTGCCGCACGACTACTCCATCAAGCATCAAGATCCAAGGGTACAAGACCACATCATCTTCAATCAACCAAGCAAGGGGATCTACAAAGCACAAGGGAAAAGTTTTAAATCAAATTCAAAGCTCTACGACGCACTTCAAAGATCTTAGAATTCCTCTCTACAAAAGTAATCAAATCTGTCCTTTATTACTTTTTTGTCGAAGAGGATGAGCCCATGATTCCAACGAGTATTTATTCTGATTTTTCTGAGCTCGGAGCGATTTACTGCATTTTCTCGAAGACATGCTACTTGATTACTTTACGCACAGACTGCTGCCGATTCTGCATAACAGAGAATTGATTTACGCACATACCAGATTTGGGCAGATTTCCGCAGCGAACTTCGGAGGGCTATATCTTGAAATTCAGACATCGGATTGAGACACCGTTTGCACCAGTGCGAAGATGACGACGAGCTTATCGACATGTACTATTCAATTTCACAAACTGAGTGCTCTAAACTCTTCATCATATTATTATTTGTGATTGAGTTGATAGATCTTTGTATTATACGTTTCGTTTTTAGGTATTTTGGGCTCTTGACTGGTTGGGGCTAGTCAAGGGAAAGTTTTTGCTAGGATAGTATTGTTCGACACTTTAGAGAGTGAGATACAAGACTTGGTGAGCTGAGTGTTGGGGAACAATGTTCTTTATGGTTTGTATCTTGACAATATTATTCTAGTGATATTACTTTGGGGCTGGAGTAGGTCGGGGGCGACCGAACCAGGGTTGCACTCTGTGACTACTGCTGATTTATTATTTCTGCACCATATTTTCTCTGTGATTGTTTGATTGAGTAGGAATATTTTATACGCATCTGAAAAAAATTTATAAGCATATTCACCATCCACTCTAGGCTTAGATCATGATCCAACACGGCCATCCCACTTGACCGAGCTGCCTTTTTTGCCAGACCCACGAGATGGAGCACTAAGACGGCGGTCGGCCGAGCGCGCCCTGGCGTGCTTGACCGAGCGCCTTGCCACCAGAACTTAAGTAATTAGGTCTTAAGTGGGTTTTGGGTTGTTTTCTTGGGATCCGCAATTTTTAGCGGGTTTGTATAAATAATAATAATTAATTAGGTTTTAGGGAGAATTTTTAACTTTTTGTGAGCCGTCACTTTGGAGAACAGAGAACTTCTCGCCTTTTTCTACGGTTCGATCTATTGTGAACGGTTAGAACTTAAATATTTTAATATATTTCTGCATTATTTGTGATCTTCTCTCTTTTGATATTAATTTTATTATGTTTGCAATGCATGTGGTTATTTTCTTGATTGCTTTGATTATGATCTCTTTTGCCATGCTTGAGTAGTGCGTTTCTAGGGCTTAGGGTGAACCTTAGGATCCTAGTGATTGAATCTAGGTTGTCTTTAGTTGAATGAACCAAGGGTTACACTATGGTCGATTGAACACAGATTTTGGAGGATTAGCCCTAGAATTGGAGATTCGTGAAAGCGACTCCAGATCTAGGGAAAATCCCAACGAATCTGATTAGGATTTAGTGGTCGCTTTATAGGGCGCGTGTTCACGAGAGTGACACGTGCACTAGGGATCATTACTAACCTCTAATTCATTAGTCGGTGCCCTATGATAGTAACCCGACTGCTAGAGCCTATCATAGTGTAGTGTCCCAAACTTAGTCCATAATAATGGATGCGGGTTGTGACACGTGAATCGTGTCAAGCATAATGTTTGTATCCAAGTGTGAAGCCAAACGATAGCAAGGCAACACATTGAAATATGTCAGACAAGTAGCTCAACAATAGTTAACTACTCTTTCTCATTCTCGGATGTGACACTCTCACTCTAACTTATAATTCAACGATAGATTCTCAACCTAGTGCCCAAGCCCGAACGACCTAGCAGGGATTCTCGAGTGCCCTAGACTATTTAAATTCTTGTGAAACAATCGTCTGTGACAACGATTTTCTCGTGACAACCCCTGACCACGTGTTCTTCTACTTTTCATAAACTAAACACTAAGCAACTGCCTCCCGAGAGTTCGATACTTTTATTCTATACTACCTTTTATTCTATACTACACCACCGTATACTTACGGTGAGTCACGCTTCCGGGTATAAATCCGGAGCCAAACAATTATCAATCCAAGAATCATGGAAATCTACACCACAGGAAAGAACACCTCCATCTCACAAGTCAAGCCGGCCAATCAGTTTTCCCTGCAGCATTTCAAACAATTTTTCTCTCCAAGCGAGAAAGGAAACTTTGAAGGACTTCAATCCTCCAACATCACTATCGACGTTTCGTAAGAATCCTGTTTGGCTACGAGTATGGGCAAGCATTAGCTGGCAACCATTATTAAACACACACATGTTGGCTTGCTAGTTAGATGCTCTCTGAAAGCACATGTGACGCATGCAATTTCATTGAGTTGAGGACTGCGATTTCTTTGGCAATCAGGTTGAGGTTGGACGATCTCTTTTTTATATGTGCTGTTGAAAGATGCAAGTCCAGCTTGTCCCAACTTCCCCTAATTTACTTGGGAGTTGCTATACACACCCAGATCATTTATTTACAAGTTTGCCACTACTTACCCTCCTTTTTTCCTCCTCACCTCACATCTTCATCTTCTTCTCGACTGTTGCCGTCGCCATGGTCTACCCTCAGCACCACCGTCGTCGCCACCACCACCGAGGCCTTCTTCCTTCATCCCATCCACCCATCTCTTCTTCCTTCATCCACCCATCTCCTTTTCCAACTATGCCCCTACCATCGCTACAACCGACTCTGCCGCTACCGTTGCCTCTGTCGCTGTCTTGGTGGAGGTGGCATGGGCTGGAGATAGATGACAGTGGCTGGTTGACGACGGAGGTGGCGATGGAGGCGGGAGGATGAGGATAACGTTAAGGGATGAAGAGGAGATTAGTAACATTGGGATATGGATGTGTGGAAAGTAAAAAATAATGAATTTTAAATAGTATTTGTTGTGTCTGTAAAGTAGTCGATGTAAAGCAATCAGGTCCGTGTGTATAAAATTTCCCAATTTATTTGGTGTACACAAGAAATTAAAGAAAGGAGGAAGGAAGAAGAGAGATTAGTGTTATGCTGAGTTGGCATTTATTTGGTCGGCCCTTTTATTAGTTTAGGCAACTTGGGAAGGGCAACATCAATCTTAGAGGTATCAAGAAAAGGCGTTTGAGGAGCATAAGGGAATGGTTGTTGTGTAGCTACATGAATAATATGAACATTGGGATCAGATGTGTTAACAATAGGAGTGGTGTTAATAGCATTAACAGTGGTCTTGGCAGCATCGTTGATCAAAGAGTCCATAATTATCCTTTTGTTAAGAAATGAAAAATAATCTCTACTAAGGAGTAGCAATGTCACAAGCTATGGCTCTCTATATATTCATTATCTTAATGGGATTTAGGAGTCCAAGGGACTCCCCACTAACTTAGTGGGGAGTAATGGTGAGATGATGAGGGGAGGGAGGCCAAAGGCCTCCCTCAACTCACAACACTCTCCCTCATCTCTCCATTACCTTGGGTTAGGCATATGAATACTTCAGGATTCAGTGTGCTAAAGTGGTGGATACTTCTGGATCCAGAGCCACTGTGGTTGCCTCGTTAAAACCTTAGCTGTGAAAACCCCAGTGGGAAAATCCAGCAGCTTAAGGGATAAGAGTACAACTATTGAGGGACTCCCCCTGATCTGTACAAGCTTCAGGCTTGCAGATTTCCTATGTATCTATACAATCATCTCCTATTCGTCTATACATCCATCATGTTCTGAAAGCAAATACAATCATCACTCATCTATACAAGTTTCACTCATCTAGAGGCTATTGGGAAGCAGTGGCGTTCTGGAGTGGAATACTCTTCTAAGTTGGTAGATGATTCCACTAAAGTATTTCTTTGAATCAGTCTTCAGTGTGTATGCAAGGTACTCCTGGACCTGGCTAAGCGTTTTCAATACTTGCTTCTTGGATGATGAGCTTCTCAGAAGATGTAGACTTTGGAGGATGATGTGTAGATATTTAGGAGGTGGCCAGCCTTTTATGTTTTAGTCATCGTGATGATCTTTAAACCTGCATATGCGATATATATTCCTTGACCCTTGGAAGTTGCGCGGAAGCAGCTTATCCTTGGTCTAGTGGTGCTCTCCAGGACAATACTGTATCTGGTTAACAGCTTTACTGCAGACGTTCTATCAAAGACACGTGCAGTTGGCCTTATAAAGAAGTGTAACAAGTACACTAGAGATAGGCTCTTCGGGACCTAGGATGTCCTCCCCCTCTTCCAGCGACCGGAAGGTGTCATGAATAAGCATCTATTTTTAATAGGTTGCAAATGGACATCATTCTTCATAAACTCCAGGTGTATGAAGAATATTAAAGGGTTCCACCACGAAGGTGTTTAATATGTAAGCCGAGAAAAAACCTTGTTATACCAAGGTATTTCATTTCCAAGGTATGCTTAAAGCTATCTGATATCTCAATGGTCTCTGCAGGAGATCCTATTAGCTTTAAGTCGACCACATGTACGGCGAATATCACAAGTCCTGTCAACGATCTTTCGAAAAAGATACACGGGCAGAATATTGCTTAAGATCAACTAATGATCTTTGTAGCCTTTATGGAGAAGACGTTTCTATGTCTCTCTTTCATCTCTGGGGGTAGAGTATACCCTTCTGAAAGTTTTATATAGATCTCTATATCTATATTTTGCCATATATATATATATATGTATATATATATATATATATATATATATACATGTATATATATATATGTATACATGTATACATACATGTATGTATACATGTATAGATACATGTATGTATACATGTATACATATATATATATACATGTATACATATATATATATACATATATATATATATACATCTATATACATACATGTATGTATACATGTATACATACATGTATGTATACATGTATACATACATATATACATGTATATATATACATACATGTATGTATACATGTATGTATACATGTATACATACATGTATGTATACATGTATACATACATACATGTATACATGTATATATATATAAATGTATATATATATATATATATATATACATATATATATATATATATATATGCAGTCACAACATCCATGAGCTGCATTTATTGGCTTTTCAGAGAAGTTTAGGCTTAGAAGGAAAATGATCACATTTCATTCATTTCAATTTCTTATGAAATCCAACTTATATTCCACAGGTTTTAGACATTCAGGTGTATGGACTACTGGTCCCAAGACTTTGCTTTTCAAGAGTAAGTCCAGCTCTACTCTTATTGCCTCGTCCCACTTTGGCCAATCTATGCGTTTATGCTATAGAAAAGTGGGTTGACATCATCGTCATATACAGCGACGTGAACGTCAATAGCGAAAGCAAAACTGTCGACGACGACTGTGCTATTTCTATCCAGTACCTCTCCAGTACGTACGTAATATAATGATTTTTCTTATGTTTTTTACTCTGCAGGGGAAATTAGGAGGGGAGAGGTTGCTGGTCTGAGCTCAGCATCCTATGGATGGATCATTTTAATGTATCCAGGAGTCTTCCTCTTTCGAGGAAAGTTTTATATTTTTAACCTGGCGGGCGTCCTCTTTTCAATTGAGGTACAGCCAATTCTGCTGCGGTGGATTGCATCCATCTTTGGGAATGTCAATCCTAGCTGGCGTGTTGGCAGTTTGGATGTGTGAACCAACAATCTTCTGGTTGTCTGTAAATTTATCCGGCAATTGATACACTTTAGTCTGAATGTGAAGGATCTTCTGGATCTCATCTTCACACAGAAAAAGTATGCAGATCATAACGAGATTAGGACTTCTGTGTCCCATGATATAGTCTCAGAAGCTTCAGGCTTCTTTAGACTGCGTGCCTATTTCAATGAGACTTTGCTCATCAAAATCACATTTATCAAGACTTGGTGGTAAACCATAAGCAAGTGGCATCAGCAATAAGATATGGCCACAAGCGGGCCGTATCGTGATAAGCGATGCAGAATGCAGTATGTTTATCCATAAACATCAACAAGCAACTGGGATTTAACAATGGATGTGAAATCCATTGGAGTCTCTTTATCAGAGACTCTGATAACTCATTATGAGTATGAACATGCTACAGGATGTTCAATTTCATTGCCAGTTGCTTGGCAGAAGTCTTGAATGATATGTGTAGTGAATTCACCCACATTATAAGCTTTTGAGAAAGCTAGGTTGCGAGTGAATATAAAGGCACACATAAGACCATCTAGTAGATGCATATATCAGTACTTTGAAGTATCGAAAATGGGACACTTGCGGGGTGAATAGGCCTGCAAAGGTCACCATGTATTCTCTCAATGAAGCCAGGAGACTCTAATCCCACTTTCAGGAAGGAAGGTCTCTCTATAAGTTTTCCCTTACGACAAAGGGTGTCAAGGAAACTCAATCTTTTGAAGAATCTTCAGGTTCTCCAATGGATTCATTTGATGATGCGTCCATCATCGCTGATCCAGGATGACCAAGTCCATTTTGCCAGATTTAAAAAATATGGAAATGAAAGGCACTTCTGGTGCTCAGTCAAGTTGGCTTTCTATAGGATGAATATCTGTAATTATAGGGGCCCGACGGGGGTCCAATGAATTCGTAAGTAGATGGTCTTCTGGCCATCCTCTTGACGAGGTACATATTGATATTCAATATTTATTATCCACTGTTTTCAAGTTATGTTCGTTTAAACGAAATATCCTTAAAACTTGGAAAATTCCTATATGTTTAAGGGGAGAAGTTTGCATCTTATAGTCTCGTTGTATGTGGGAGCAGTATAAATGCTAGACTAGTGCAACGAGGCACTGTCCACAATATTATATACTTCATCTATAAGCAAAACGAAATTTTATTTAAGTAAATGTAAAATGACATTCAAATAAAAGTTCGTACGAAAGCAAATTAAAGATGAAGCTACATGTAATTTTAAATGCATAGACATAAAGATAGGGCTCAATCGAGCAGGTCTTCATTCTCGAAGTCCTTTGCAGTGAAATTCGTTGGCGGTTCAACAGCCGCCAAGTTTGTTTCAGGCAGAGACTTTTGGCTCGCCTGATACAGTTCCTGGAGGTCGCAAGGAGTGCGGCAGTTTCTGGACCAATGTCCAGTCATGCCACATCTATGGCATTTATCCTCCCAGTTCTTCTTAGGAATTGACACTTGGTCAGTGTTCTTACGCTTCCATGTGAAGTTTCTCATTCCGCTGTTGTTGTTGTTGGTCTGGGGTGCTTCTCCTCGTGCTGGCTTCATTACAGCCTTCCCTTTGTTCTTTCTAGCATTCTTCTTGTTTTTCCACTTCTGGGGAGAAACATGGTGGGCTTCAGGGATGGTGACAGTACCAGCCTGACGTAAATTATGAGTGGTAAGCAGTAATTCTCTATTCTGCTTTGCCCTAAGGAGGCAAGAGATCAAATCAGAGAACTTCGTGAAATTACGTTCACGATACTGCTGCATAAGGATTGCAGCTTTCTCGTGAAACGCGTAAATATCTTTTCCAACATGCGTTGCTCAGTCACTTCTTCACCGCACAACTTCAGGCGGGAGGTGATATTATGAAGTGCAGAGTTATACTCAGCAATGGACTTATAGTCCTGAAGTCTGAGGTTTTCCCACTCATAACTGGCACGTGGTAATATTACATCAATTTGATGTTTATACCGTGCCTCCAGCGCTGTCCATAATTCAATTGGGTCCTCTACCGTTAGGTATTCGGCTTTTAAGGTCCGATCTATATCTCTCCTAATATAGATAATGGCTTTCGCCTTATCAACATCAGAGACAGTGGTAGCATCGCTGCTAGATGATTGGGCCGCTTCTTGGGCCTTACTAGCAGAAGCATCGGCCGCTGCTGGGGCCGATGAAGGAGCCAAAATTGGGCCAAGGAAGGCCATCAAACGCAAGTGGAACTTCAGGTCCACTCGCCAACTCAGGTAATTCTTTCCTGCAGCATCAAGAACTTCAAAATCGACGCTTGCCAATTTTGACATTTATCTATGCAATTTAAAATAAGCATGAATTAATTAAAGTGTAAATTCATGCATAAAGAATAAAATAAGTAAAATGTGGAGATCGGCCAGATACCCAAAAACGTACAAAGACCAAAGTCCGATTACAGTTCATAAAGAAAAGAAAATTACAAGTTGGAAACCCAGAAGGGGTCCCTATCTTTTGCAAATTTCACCCCCGTCTTCATATGCTGGTACACCGGTCTTTGGCATTAATACATTTAATCCTCACTTAAAAATTCTCTCAAAAGAAAATAAAAGTGCAAGGAATATAAAAGGTATCAAACTGGCAGATCCCAAAAACACATTTTAACTTATATAAACATCCACGTAGTTTTAAATATGCTACAGGCACAAACAACCACGCATATAACACATGCATATATGATATGGAAAAAGAAACTATGAAATATAATAATCTCTCGGACCACTGGGAGACGTCATACACCGTTAGGTTAGATGACTAACGACAGAGCGGTCGCATGATCCTTAAGATAATTATATTTTAAAATATTCTAATAATCCTTAAATAATAATGCAAGTTTGATATTTAAAATAATACTAGAAAATTGACTAACTGGGCTACATGCCCAAACAAGAATTTAAAATGAATTCTAATTATTATTGGGGCTGCAGGCCCATAAATAAAATAATAATCATTTTAATAATTAATTTAATGTTTTGGGCTGCAGGCCCATTTGCAAAAATATAATTAACATGTTCATTTTGCAATTGGATTAACTGGGCTGTGGGCTTAACCATAACATAATAGAATACATTATAAAGATGATACCAAGGTCCCCCCACCGTTATTGGCCCCCCCACCGTTTCAATTAGGTTAAGATATCATTTCAAAATGATACCAAAATGATATCATTTCAAAAGGATAACAAAGATAATGCAAACGTTAATGGCCCCCAGCGTTTCAAAATGAAACGAAAGGAGAAAGACATTTACCTCATATTAATTTTTGAGGTATTAATTTTTGAATAATGCGAACAATATTAATTGTATGTCCCCATAATTGCATGGCATTATATTAATTTTTAAGGCAACTGTAAAAGGACTACAGGAAGGCCAAAAGACCCGATAGCAGGCGGAGGCCAGCATTCGGAGATCCAACTTGATGAAATCCCCCTCGACAGGAGCTCCGGCGAACGGAGATCCGGAGGCCCCATCCCTACAGGGGGTGGCGCACAAGGAGCCCCCCTCCGACCTAAAACGAAGGGGCGACGATCTGCAGGGCTCCCCCGATTCAATTCGAGGCCCCCGACCTAAAACGAAAAGAGCCCCCTCCAGGGATGGTGGATCGATTCGAGGCCATCTGCGGGGCGATCTGCGGCCATCGATTCGAGGCCGCCCCTCTGACAGGGAGGGGGCCGGCGCTGCAGGAGCACTCGGTGTTTCGACGCGATCTGACACGGGGCGGGGGGGACAGATCTGCCGGGGAGGTGATTCGGGAGGCTCCCTCTCCAACAGGGAGAGGGGCGGCGTTGTATGAGCGCTCGGCGATACATACGAAAATTTAAAGCCCAATTTCGATCAGAAGGGGGTGGATCGGACCTCAATTTCTGATCATTTGCTAAAAATTTCTGATCGAAAAGTCTGTATTTAGTTATTTGTAATTTTGATCATAATTTCAATTTCGGACCTCAATTTCTGATCAGAAATTGGGATCGATGTATCGGCGAAAAGAAGGTGAAGCTGCCCAATATAGCAATAAGAGGCAGATACGAAAATGGGAAATTTGTTTGTATGAAATTTGTTTAATCAGTAAAGCTGTCTTTCTGAAAACTGAATTTCTTACTATAGATTTTGTTATAGTTCTCTTAGAAAATTAGGAACGACATGCGCATGTAAGAATATTGATATATGGATTTATATAAATTTACCTCTAGATCGATGATGTCACGACCCGCTTCCCTAAAATGGAGGCAAGACGTGAAAAGGTCCGCACGGGAGTGGAGCTGTGAAGCCCCAAACCCGATAAGCGTCAATAAAACATAAGCAGGTCCCTGTAACCACAACGGAACAACAATAATAACACAAGGAGAGACTGAAATAAAATCTCATATCTCATAAATTGTCTTGCACAAGGAGAGACTGAAACAAAATACCATGTCATGCATACAATAATAACACAAGGTTGAACGGTAATCTCCGAAAAATCTACCGCATGAGATGGATCGCTAATGTATCGACGAAGCTGCGACACATGGAAAACATTGTGAACTCCTTCCAAAGATGGCGGCAAGGCCAAGCGATAAGCTACCTCGCCAACCCTCTCCAAAACATCAAACGGTCCAATGTATCGCGGGCTCAACTTCCCTCGCTTCCCAAAACGAATCACTCCACGATTCGGGGAAATCCTCAGAAACACATGGTCGCCCGGCTGAAACTCCAAAGGACGACGTTTAGCATCCGCCCAATGCTTAAAATGGTCCTGAGCAATCCTCAACCTCTCCCGAATATTCCTGACGATATCCACGGCCTCCACGATCATCTCAGGTCCCAACAACTCCCGATCACCAATGTCATCCCAACTCAATGGCGATCGACATTTCCTCCCATAAAGAGCGGCGAAAGGCGCCATGCCAATGCTCGCCTGAAAGCTGTTGTTGTAAGAGAACTCCACCAAATGTAGATGGTCCTCCCACGAACCCTTGAAATCCAACATGCACGCCCTCAGCATGTCTTCCAAAATCTGAATCGTCCTCTCAGACTGGCCATCCGTCTGCGGATGGTACGCCGTGCTAAAACTCAGACGCGTACCCAAACTCTTCTGCAAACTCTGCCAGAACTGAGATGTGAACCTCGTGTCTCTGTCCGACACGATACTCACGGGGACTCCATGAAGTCGCACGACCTCCTCCATATATCTCCTCGCTAGCGCCTCAGTGGACTGTCCCACTCGGAACGGAATAAAGTGCGCAGATTTGGTCAATCGATCTATGATCACCCAAATCGCGTCATTCTGCTTCGGACTCCGAGGTAGTCCAATCACGAAATCCATAGTGATGTGTTGCCACTTCCACTCCGGAATCGGAAGCGGTTGTAGCAACCCGGCCGCACGCTGATGCTCCGCCTTCACTTGCTGGCAAACCAAGCACTTGGCTACACTCCGAGCCACACTCCTCTTCATACCATGCCACCAATAATTCAGACGTAGATCCTGGTACATCTTGGTGCCACCAGGATGCACAGAATACGGCGAACTGTGTGCCTCCACCATCAGCTCCTCTCTGATATCCCCAGCTGGCACACACAACCTGACTCCAAACCTCAGCGAGCCATCCTCATGAATCAAAAAGTCAGTACGCAGACCGGCTTCCACCTGCTCCCGAATCTTCATCAGCTTCAGATCCTCAGCCTGGCCAGCCTTAATCCGATCCACGATCGTCGACTGTACCTGCATGTACATCAACGATGAATCCTCCCCAGGAAGAACAATCTCCACGCCAGACTCGCAAAAATCCTGCTGCAATCTCCACTGCGAGGTCAAAATCATCACCGCGGGAAGCCTACTCAGCGCATCCGGAACCACATTCACCTTGCCAGGGTGAAGCTGCAAATCAATCTCATAATCCGCCATAAGCTCCAACCATCGACGCTGTCGCATGTTGAGCTCCTTCTGAGTAAAGATATACTTCAAGCTTTTGTGATCGGTGAAAATCTTCACTTTCTCACTCAGCAAGAAGTGCCTCCAAATCTTAAGAGCAAACACAACGGCAGCCAACTCCAAATCATGCGTCGGGTAATTCTTCTCATGAACCTTAAGCTGACGAGACGCATACGCCACAACATGCCCATGCTGATGCAACACATAACCGAGACCCTTGCCAGAAGCATCGCAAAAGATCTCAAATCCACCGCTGCGATCAGGCACAACAAGAATAGGGACAGTCGTCAACCTCTCCTTCAGAATACCAAAAGCACTCTCACAATCACCCGACCAAACAAAAGCAACATCCTTCCGCGTCAACCTGGTCATCGGCTCAGCAATACGGGAAAAGTCCTTAATGAATCGCCGATAGTAACCAGCAAGCCCAAGGAAACTCCGAATCTCAGATGCAGACGACGGAACAGGCCACTCCCTGATGGCCCTAATCTTCTCGGGATCCAACGAAATACCATCTCCAGTCACCACATGCCCCAGAAAAGCAACCTGGTCCAGCCAAAACTCGCACTTCGAAAACTTAGCATACAAACGATGCTTCCTCAAGATCTCCAACACCGTCCTTAAGTGCGAGGCATGCTCTTCCTCCGACTTCGAATAGATCAGAATGTCGTCAATAAAGATAACGACAAACTTATCCAAAAAGTCGTAGAAAATCAGGTTCATCAGATTCATGAAAACTGCGGGCGCGTTAGTTACGCCGAAAGGCATAACCACAAACTCATAGTGTCCATACTTCATCCTGAACGCTGTCTTCGGAACATCATCCTCCTTCACCTTCAACTGATGGTAACCACTCCTCAAATCCAATTTAGAAAACACACTCAAACCTCCAAGCTGATCAAAAATATCATCGATGCGAGGCAACAGGTATTTATTCTTAATGGTCACCGCATTCAACTCCCGATAGTCCACGCACATGCGACGTGAACCATCCTTCTTCTTTACCAACAACACCGGTGCTCCCCACGGAGACACACTAGGATTAATATAACCCTTCTGCAAGAGCTCATCCAACTGCTTCCGTAACTCTTCCAATTCTGCAGGCGCCATACGATACGGCGCCTTCGAAATCGGCTGCGCACCAGGAATCAAATCGATAGAAAATTCCAAAGCTCGATCAGGTGGCAAACCAGACATCTCCTCGGGGAAGACGTCGCCAAAATCTCACACCACAGCTGGCCATTCCAGCTCCATCTGCATAGCCACAACCTCCACCGGCTTGGCCCAAAATCTGACAGGACCAAGCGAACTGCTACCACGACTGAACTCAAACACTGGATGTCCGGGAATCTCGAACACCACCTTCTTCCTTCGACAGTCGATCGTAGCATAGAAGCTCGCAAGCCAATCCATCCCAAAGACCGCATCGTAGTTGGTGATGTTGTGGACAATAAAATCAGCATAAAGCTCATGTCCACAAACCACCACAGAGCAGGGGTTGCACCCACGATGCACCGAGACCACGCCATTCCCTGTAACGATATTCCAACTCTTGGGAAGAGGGGACGTCGACAAGGAATGCCTCTCCACGAAGCTCCGAGAAATAATGCACATCGATGCACCAGAGTCAAAGAGGACTCGTGCAGGAAATGTGCAAACCAAAACCACACCTAACAAGCAATTTACAATCAAACCCTAGTCTAGCAAACAACCATGTTCAAGCAAACAACACAATCTAACATTCAAAACCAGCTAGGAAAGTAATAGCTAGATTAAGGATTACCTGCGATAACCTCATCCACAGCCTCGCTCTCCACAGCGGTCATCAGAAAAGCCTGCCTCCTCGGCGGAACAGCCTGCTGAAAAGCCTGCCTCTGCGGAACAAGAGCTGCTCCACGTCCAGCAGGAACAGACGCTCGCTGCTGCAACGGCTGTGCTGCAACAGGTGCCCTCCGCAGCTGATTCGCATGCCGACAATCTTTCGCGGCATGGGAAGCATCACCACAAACCAAACACTGGCCCAGAAACTTCCGACACTGATCCTTGATGTGGCCAGGCTTGCCGCAGAAATGGCAAGTCTTCAGAATAGGCCCTTCTGGCCTCTTAAACTGAGCTGGCTGGTTAGGCCTGAATCCAGGTCTAACCACAGCTCTCGCCTGTTCCACAGGTCTCTTCCCAGCACCAACAATAGACCCCTTCCTCTGGTTCACGAGCAGCTCCTACCTCTTGGCTGCTACCAAAACCTTCTGATAAGATTCCCAGTCAGAAGAGGTCACAAAACTCTGGAGCTCCGAAGCAAGTCCCTGCAGGAACCTCTGAGCTCTCTCCTCAGCGTCCTGCACCATCTTTGGTGCAAACCGACTCAGCCTCATGAACTCCTGGTGGTACTGGTCCACCGACGAGCTTCCTTGCTTCAAATCGATAAAACGCTGCAGCATCTCTTCCCTGGCAGCTTTCGGGAAGAACTCACCATCAAATCTGGCCTTAAAGGTAGTCCAAGCTATCGGCTCCACCAACATCTTCTCTTCCGCATCCCACCAATTCCGATCATTATCCTTGAGTTGCCGCTTCGCCAAATCAACCCATCCAGCCGGGGTGATCTTGGCCATCTTCATATTGTCCTCGACGTTCCGAATCCACTCATCGGTAGCCAGAGGACCCTCAGACCCATCAAAATAGGCGGGACCCAGCTCCCGAAATTGCTTCGCTCCCGGCTCAGAGCGAGGGGCATCCGGAAGAGCCCGGGCAGCTCGAGCAAGTGGAGCATTCTGGACTTGCAGGAGCACGCCCTGCTGCACTTGCATCATCTGCAGCATCATCCGCATCATCTCACCGCTGGTGGGTTCCCGCTCAGGCTCCTCATCATGAGGGAGCGCCCCGCTACCTCCACCACGGGTGAATCGTCTTCCTGCCATCTAGTGACACAGAAAACAAATCAGATTAGACTCATAGCTTATGACTCGGACGTCGAACTTAGTTTATTGGACATTCTAATATTATTATCGCTATTCCAAAAATCGCAGTTACAGATCGACCTGCATGGGCCACCAACAAAACCTGTCACGACCCGCTTCCCTAAAATGGAGGCGAGACGTGAAAAGGTCCGCACGGGAGTGGAGCTGTGAAGCCCCAAACCCGATAAGCGTCAATAAAACATAAGCAGGTCCCTGTAACCACAACGGAACAACAATAATAACACAAGGAGAGACTGAAATAAAATCTCATATCTCATAAATTGTCCAACATGAAAATAAGTTCAACATCCAGAAAAGCCACCAGGCTAAAAGAAAGAGTCTAAAGGCCCAGAACAAGGCCAACAAAAGTACAACGACATAACAAAGTATAGGTGCTACGCACCGACAACAAAATAGCAGTCTAAACAAGAGGAGAACACAACGAAGACACTAGGACTGGGTCCCAGTGTCCACGTACTCCCCGTCAAACACAGGCTCGGGCTCGACGTCAGCAAACACCTCGTCCTCAACAAGGTACTCAGGCTCGGGATCTAACATGTGTCACCCAAAAGAGTAAAGGGGCACATGTCAGCAAGTCTAAAAGACGTGAGCAAGGAAACTGAAAGTAAGGCAACTAGCAACCTAGCAGTTTAGTATGCATGACATGGCAGTTATAACATGAGTGCACAAGCAAGACATGGTGAACAATAAGTACAAGAGAGCAAGTATCGGGACAAGACAAGAGTAGCCAAGCTACTAACAATCTCAATCAATTCACTATTCACGATTCACTGTTGTTTGTAGATGTTTACGCCTTACGGCTGAATGGTATAACATTCACGCCGATTGGCCGCTTAACAACTACCCCACCCTAGAGTTTACGCCTTACCACTGCAGTTGCTGATCGGGCAGACTCCCAGTTGATTGGCCGCTTAACTCTTACCCCCAATACCCACATGTAATCGAGCCAGGGTCCCCGCACAAGAGCTCAGTAAATGAGCCGGGGTTGCCCCGCACAGGAGCTCGTATTCTATATCACGATTCATAATCAATTGGCATAGGGGTGCACCTAGCCGGAAACAAGCAATTCGGGCATTGGCTATCAACCAACACATGGCCCGCTTCTGGAACACGAGCCAGGAACACAAACATTGTAGCAAAGCTACGCAATCACTGAAATACATAAAGGATGCAATGACATGACAATTTATTTGCGTACCGATAATGGAAAGTAAACGTGACATGGTAATTATGCACATGCTAAATGTCGGAACCAGCTTCGTTGTCAAGCTAGTTCCCCAATTTGCGCCTAGGCGAGTATCATTTCGTCGCCTAGCCTCTTTTACGCCTACAACAAGCAAAATGGCCTAAAACATGGCCTAAACCCTAAGTGGCAAGTTTCACTTTCCTAGCACCGGGGATGACGATAAACGAGGGTTCGCCTCACGGGTGCTAATCTACGGGGAAATCGCTGTTATAGGGAGACAACCATCAAAAACAACATTCATTCATTAGGGTTTCATAAAAATACAAATAGGTTAAGAAAACACCAAGAGATCGATTTCTTACCGAGAGGAGGCGGAAGAAACACTCCGGAGAACCCTAGGACCAGATCTGGAAACCAATGGAGAAGTTTGGAGAACTAGGGTTTTTGGGGGATTTTGGGGGTTTGATGGAGATTTGGTGAAGATGAGAGGTAGAGTGAGTTGAGGGATGGTTTGGATGATGGATTTAGGGCTTGGAATGAAGGAATAAGGCTAGGAGGAAGATGGGGGCACAAAGGGGGAGATTTTAGGGTTTTAGGTCGAGTGGGGGAAGATGAAAACGTTTGGGAGGGGTATAAATAGGCTAGGCTGGTGGCTGCCCAGAAATTAGGGTTTTAACACAGATTAGTCGGTCAAAGAGCAACCACTGACCGACTAGTTTGGCAACTAGTCGGTCGGTCGACCAACTCAGACCGACTAAGTGTAAACAGTAACTTCTGAACGAAAATAGGATTTAGAATTAGTCGGTCGGAGAACAAATGCTGACCGACTAGTTTAACATCTAGTCGGTCGATGAACGTTCTTAGACCGACTAAGAGTGAACAGTATTGATACCAAAATTAAGTTGAAGAGTTAGTCGGTTAAAGAAGCATTGCTGACCGACTAGTTTGCAACCTAGTCGGTCAATCAACGTTCTTAGACCGACTAACGATAAACAGTAACTCCTGAATAATTTAGAAAGCCAACTAGTCGGTCCAAGAAGGATTGCCGACCGACTGGATCGTCATCTAGTCGGTCAGTGCCCCTTCTTATACCGGCTAATTAGCACCAAAAGTTCCGATACGGAGCGCGATGCTCTGGGATCGATTCCTAAGACTCCTAGGCTTGATCTAACAGTAAGATACGACCGTTATGAAGCCCGTCACGAATGACATACTTCGAAATCGACGATCCTAAGGAAGAAACGAGAAAACACGACGAAATGATCGAAAATGAAAGTCACGGAGACGAAAACCACACATGAGGAGAAAATCCACCAAAACATATATTATAATATAATAAATCCAGATACATGAAAAGCAGTCGTTACAGATGATCTAGTTAAGAATAAATATTCGTAGATAATAAAAATAATCCCCGCTCCCGCAAATTGACGTCGCAAGAGCTTTACCGTAACAGATCGCTGCACCAATAGATTCCTTAGCGCGTAGAGGATTAAATTTGAGCGAATATGGAAGAGAAAGCTCAAAAAATTTAAAGCAAACACGTTGATAATGTGTTAAGAAATGGCAAATAATCTCTCTACTAAGGAGTAGCCATGGCACAAGCCATGGCTCTATATATATTCATTATCTTAATGGGATTTAGGAGTCCAAGGGACTCCCTACTAACTTAGTGTGGACTAATGGTGAGATGATGAAGGGAGGGAGGCCTATGGCCTCCCTCAACTCACAACACCTTTAGATTTTCCTTAAATTATTGGAGAAATTAACAAATGTAGTGATAACTTGAGGTGTGCAAGCACTGTCCTAAAGGATAATTCCGAACCTCTCTTGATACTGCCATCTCCCAGGATTATACAAGTTCTTCTGGCTCTCATGAACAACAAATAAGAAATGTTCAACAAGTTTTTTTTAAGAGAGATGCCACGTTTTTGAGGTGTCACAAAATGGAGGAGAAAGCATTTAATTATAGTGTTACAAACATGTAACTCATAATATTTGCAATAAAATAAATTAATAATTAAAATTGGGGAATTAATTTACATCATGAATCAACTGATAAATCAAATAATGAAAGCAATTTTAGTTTCTATTCTTCTCACCGTTAAGAAATTGTAACTGTAAATGAATTTAAAAAATAATTCAAAATTTAAATATCAAAATTCATGGAGAGATGGGCTTGAAATATATCTAATTACTACAATATTGTCCATCCTCCTCGAAATCACAAAAGAACTTGATCTGGTTGTGGTTAAGGGAAGCATGAGGAGACCTGTGTGCATAAAATTTCCTACATCGAAGTTGGCATTATATAACTACTCCTCTTGCGCATTGCATACGGGTCTTTTTTGTAATGTACACATATATACGTCTTCGCATCTGTTTCTTGTGTTGAAGTTTATACTTCAAACTTCTCCCTAGACATTCTGTAGCTATCAGACGTCTAATGGTATAGCACCAGACGTTTGGTTCTAGGCCGTTTCAAACCAATGTATCAGCAAATACGCCAAACGTCTGATACTATGTGATCAGACGTCTGGTAGAAGGATTAGACGTCTGACTATTTGCCTTCAGCCGTCTGAAAGCACGGGAATCGAAAAACTCCAACTCTCATGAGACTGTAGCTATATTTTTCCAGACGCCTGATGGCCTTTGGCCAGACGGCTGGTCGGCTTAAGGATGTGACTCGACCTATGGCGTCAGACGTCTCGTCGCATGGCGCCAGAAGTCAGACGACACCCAGTGCAGATTTTTGAGGATTTGAATCTGGTCCGTTCGATTGATTTTTAATCAAATCGAACGGACATTGTTTGTTGCGACTCTACGTCCTAATTGTTGATATTTAAAGGCTAAAACGCGCGATGCGGAGAAAGAGAATCTATTTTGCGAGCCGTTACCAAGGAGCTTCTTCCTCACGCGTCTTGGATATGGAGCGTATACTTTGGTGAGCGATATTCTTTGTAATCTTCTTCTTGGGATCCCTTTTCGGGTTGAGGGATTATTTGTGAGAGTTTTGTGTTTCTTCTCTTTTGGTGAGACTAGAGATTTCTTGTGTTTTGGTGAGACGAAATTGAATTACAACCTTGGAGTTATTTGTGCTCTCTGTTGTTGAAGAAGATTGAATGAGTTGGTGTATTCTCTCTAATCATATTAGTGGAAACCATCATTGGGAAGCTGGACGTAGGAACCGTTAGCGGGCTGAACCAGTATAAACTCTGTGTTACTTGATTTGTTACTTTTCCTACTTTAGTTACTTTTTATGTTGATGGGTTGGTTGGATTTTGCTATTGTAGATTAAGCGATTGTTGGATAGCTATTTGCCGACGGAGAAGGCTTCTGCTGTCTAGGTTTTTCGCAACACTTCCGATAAATGTGTTGAGATACGGAAGATAGAAGATAAACAAGCACACAAACAATCATTTCTTGATCACAACATCGTTGAGCTAAGCATTCGGCCAATCTCCTTTCACTCGAAGATATATTCCTTTAGTTGCCGATAAATGCAACCAAGAAAATGTGGGAACCTCTCCGGGTAATAAACAAGGATGAGATCTCTGTGGGTGAAAGCTGGAAGCCAACTGGCTTCCAGTTGCTTTGTTTAGATATTCAAAGACAATTGCTATTTGCACACTTATGCATAGGGGTGCATATTAGGTTCAGTGTCAAAATTAACTTAAAAAGACAAAAACTGGGTTGATTTGAAAATTAAATTTTTTTTTCTAATTTTAGAATATTAAATTCCATGCACCCCTATGAGATAGGGGTGCAGACAGCATCCCTCACAAAGAAAACCTACTTGAAAAGAAAAGAGGGATGCTGTCTGCACCCCTATCTCATAGGGGTGCATGGAATTTAATATTCCAAAATTAGAAAAAAAATTTGTTTAATTTTCAAATCAACCCAGTTTTGTCTTTTTTAAGTTAATTTTGGCACTGAACCTAATATGCACCCCTATGCATAGGTGTGCAAATAGCAATTGTCTTCTTTTATAATCCACGACCGGTAAATCTTAAACAATGGGCCTACTTGAATTAGGTAAATTATACTAAAATACCTCCAATTTTGAGATGACTTAACATTACCTACTTTTTTCTTACGAGTAGATATATTATGCTCGATTTTAATATGATATAATTTATAAAACACATCAGTATATTACTTTGCAATTAAATAAAGAAAGAAAAGAATATTCATTGAAAGTGTTGTGAACATCATCTTCTGGGAGAGACCCCACGCCTTTATTTATATGGGATGGAGGGTTCACACATGGATAAGATACAATCCTTTGAATAGATTACAATCTTTTCATCTCACTAGATAAAATATTCATAACACTCCCCCTTATCCTATCATAAGTGTGAACTATGCTCATGAATACTTCGGGATATGAGTATCGCAATGGGTGGATACTTCGGGATCCTGAGCATCATATGAGTATCACAATGGGTGAATACTTCAGGATCCTGAGTTAATGAGATTTGCCTCGTTAAAACCTATGGCTATGAAAAACACTGTGAGAAAAACCATAGCTAAGGAAAAAGAGTACAAAATCCCTTTAACTCTCCATGATATGACAAGCCCTTAGGCTTTCAGATCTCTTAGGCGCTTTCAGTACTCTTGTTTACAACATTCCGAAAATATGTACAAATTTACAAATGTCACCATCATTAAGCAGCTCTTGAATCCAAAAACTCTGGAGAGGTGTGCTTTGTCTTGTCGCCTCTGATGTGGACTCCTCAAAAGCATGGTAAGCATGGTAAGCATATGGCTTGGTCTTCAGAATATCTGATCAGCTCCAAAACGCCAGCCTTTTACACAGTCGTCACCGGGATGTGATGTACCACTAGGCGCACCCAAACACACCCTTGGCTTGTTTCTGGAATGGTGACGATCTAGGAATGACATGATGTTGTTGCTTTCATAGTTTGCTTTGAAGATCTATAGTAGATGGTCATCCCACTGTAGGTATCCCTAGTTTGTGACTTTTCGTTATAGGGATCAGACCTGTATCCTACATCTGCATAAGCATGGATGATAATTATTTATAATGTAAGTCCAAATCCATCAACCCTTGGAGGAAGCGTAGAAGATACTTAACTCCGGTCCAATGTCACTTTTTAGGTGCATCACTATATCTGGCTAGTGAATTTACTGCAACTATTATATTGGGACATGTGCAGTTAGCAGGGAGTTATCTGATTGCACTTATATAAGGGACTTCTGTACCTAGAATATCATCCCCCTCTTCCAGCTAACAGAAGGGGTCTTATTTGTACATCCCGTAAGCATACTACCATATGTGTACTTAATGAATGACATTGGTCCTTGTTGTAATTTCTTCAAAACACTCTGGGTGTATGAAGTTTAATGTAACAGGATTTTATCTATTTAGATAAATATGTGAACCATCACTTATTTTATTTTGCCTAGGTCTTGCATATCATGTTTGAGAGTCAGACTTAAACAGATATTTCGGGTTTCTTTTCAAGAGATCCGATGAGATTTAAGTTGTTTACAACTACGATCCTGTTAAGGCCAAAATTGACCGGTACAGTTGTCAAGCAGACGGTTACTCGTAGCGTTGAGCTGGAGCCTAATCAACCTTCAGAGTGGGACCTTCGATTGGAGGAACCGTGGTCGGTAGTTGATGATTGATGATGGTATGACCGTCGATCAGCCTAGGTACAGCCGTCGGCTTGGTCGTTCGAGGTTGAAGAGCTCGATATCGCCCTTGGGGGTTGGATGTCGATCGTCGATCTACACCACAGGGAGTCGTTAGGGGGTTGGATCTGGGTTCTGATCCAAATCCCCTACGATGCTTAAGTTAGTAAGGGACTTAAGGAAGAGAGGGAGCTTGGCGTAGCCGAGATCGATCCACTGAGGTTCGTCTCGAGGCTAACGACGTAAGCTCGAATATAGAAATAGAGAGGTAAGAAGATAGAGTTCTTTGTATTAGCACTCATACCTTGAAGATGGAACCCCCTCTCCTGTTTATAGGGGTTCGGGGGTCCTCTTAGAGACGTTGGGAGATAACGGCCGCCTATATTGGGGCAACGATCTTTCGTCATGAATGGGAGTAAACGTTTTCCACGTCCCCGGGATTTTCGATCCCGCCTTTAATCCCACGTTCGCGCGAGACGTACCGAACGGTCGACTGGCCATTTGGGCTTTGACTAAGTCTGATATCGTACTTCTCTGGTGGGTCTGGTGGGCCTAGGCCGTTCTTGGATCGAGTGTTCTCGAGTGCCGACCCAATGACTCAAAAATGGCCCCGTCGCACGACCTTGAAGGATCCATCTGCTGAGATCAAGAAACGTTACATCGCATTTAATGGGGCGCGGAAGTCGAGAAAATAGCACTCGAGTTTTGGACGCCAAAACACCCGCCTTGTCGATTCGGTTGATACGTTGATTCGAAATCCAAGACACCTTGGTCATTGGATCTTCGACACGTGCTCCATCACGCGGTTGCCGCTTCGCCTATATTTGAGGGTTCATGTGGAGGAGTGCGAGGATACATTCCTCTTTCTCTCGATTTCGATTCTCCTTCTCTCGAAGGCAATGGCTTCTTCATCTGTCTCTGGAAAGAATGCGATAGCCACCGTCCAAAAGAACCAGCAGGGGTCATGGAGCCAGGCTAGCTAGTGGATTTGAGGACCAAAGTTAAGGCTAGCCAAATCGACCCACTTCAGAGGAAGTATGTTCGCCTTGACTATCAGATCAGACTGCCCGGGAGGGACGAGAAGGCTCACCGTCCTGGCGACTGGGAAGTGGGGGTCTACGTCAAAACTTTCGAATGGGGCCTCCGATTTCCCATGCATCCTTTCCTACGGTACTGCCTATGTACCTTAAATATTTCTCTCTGTCAGCTGATGCCGAACGGTGTTGGCATGTTGATGGCCTTCATAGTTCTGTGTGTGACGAATGGAATTGAGCCATCCCTGCGTTTGTTCAACCATTTATTTTGGATTCCTCCTCTTAAGACCCCAGGGTGGTATACGATTATGGCTCGTCGTGGGAGGAAGCTGCTGGAAAATCTCCCCACCTCTAACCCCAAGTGGATAGACGAGTTCGTGTTTGTGGTCTTCCAGGGAGAGGCAAGCTTCTGCACTGGTTGGGGTGCCCCTGACATGGGGCCTACCGAGGATAAGCCACTGGACGTTGAGGAGAAGAAAGCTGTTGAGGCTCTGAAGGGTCTGCCAGTGGAGATGAGGTCGGTTGAGTGGCTCTGGTTGGACGAAGTGTTGCGTCAGACCGTGTGGACGAAAGGTTGGTTCGACCATGCTTGCCAACTGTTCAACCTTCGTCACCCGAACTAACTTGTTTGTTGTTCTAGCAGGGATGATCAGCGTGGATTACCAGGTAGATCCCGCACTGAAGGTTACGGTCGAGGCTCTATCAGAGAGGCAGAGGCGATGATGCTGTCGCCTTGGACCCCGACCGTCTCGAGGTCTTCAACCCAGCCGGCTGTGGATAGGCCCATGATTGTTGAGGGGATTGCCCAGGCGACTCACCCTCAGACGAAGAAGAAGAAGAAAGACCCCTCTTTCGAATTCGAGGTGGTTGCATAGGAGGGAGGCCCGAAAAGGCGGAGGCTTCTCATTCTCAGCGACGAGGAGCCGTCTTGGTCGAATGCATCAGTGGAACAAACCTCCTGACCCGGGAGCGATGCACCCCATGAGGAAGGCTCGACGGAGTCTCAGGTTCCGTCGAATCTTTGCACGCACCAGGACTCCTGGCTTTGGGGGTCTGTCGCCCTCCGTACGGGTTGCCCGAAGACATCCCAGCAGAGTACTGACCTATGTTGCTGGAGGGTCGATCTTCTCGGGCCCCCTTCATTTGTGCCAAGGAGGATCTTGTCAGGGCAAGATCCCCATTGAGGCTTAGGGATTCTGCCCTCCTCGATTGCAGGGTCGCTTCCTGTATCACCGAGAACGCGACCTTTCCACGGGACCGGGCGGTCGTAGACAGGGTCGACTACGAGCGACTTGCGACAGTAGTTGTCCACGCATGCGTCCAGGTAATTTTCATCGGGACTCCTATCGATGTTACCATCTGTGTACAGGATGATCATCGATCGTTGTATGCAGGATCTTGTGGCGACCACGGCGTTGCGCCGCCGAGCTTCGGAGGTGGCCGATTACAGTGTCACTTTGGAGGCTGTCCGCTCAAGGGTGGAGAAGTCCCAGGCTGAGCTGGAAGAAGTCTGACATCGCTCCGAGACGAGGACATCGATCGTTGAGAAGCTCCTGCGGGAGCTCAATGAGTCTCGTAGGAGAGAGGCAGAACGGATCGCCTTAAGGGAAAAAGCGGCGAATGATCTGCTGGAGGAGAGAGTTGAAGATGATGTCATTTCAGAGAGAGCGATCCAGGATTTCACGGATCAATTTCCCGACTTTAACGTGCTTTATGAGCGGGGTTTCGAGTGGTGTCGGTTGGAGATGAAGAACCGATTCCCCGACCTCTCCTCTGAGATCGACAAAATACTGGTGGTTTTTCCAGACCACGGCGAGGATGAGTCGAGCAATGATGAGGCCGAGCCCAGCCAGGACAAGGATGAGGCAGCTCCTACGAACGAGGCCACAGCCACAGTCGGTGACGGAGTAGGAGTAGTTGCTACGGAGGAGCCGGAGCTCACAACCGTATTGGAGGGAGACCAGGGGCCTGAGCGACCGTTGTAAGATCTAGTCCACCTGAAATTTCTTGAATGTACAGGAGGGTGGTGTGAATGATAACAATATTTTGTAATGAAGAGCGATTAGCTTGTGTATTCTCGTATGTCGTTGCCTCTCCGTGTTTGTTGTTGTTCACGCCCCGTGGTGGCCCCTTTCGATGGTTTAGATGCTGCTTCGAGGGTAGTCCATCGAACCACACTTAGAATTTGTCTGCCACGTTCCGTGGATAGGGTGAGGCCCGCCTGACTCGTGGTCTAACGATGTGGGGACTTGGGTCATTTAGTAACGAAGGGGTGGCCCCTCCGACCGTTTAGGAATGTTGTTCAGTGGCGAAGGGGTGGCCCCTTCAACTTACGGCTGGCGACCGTTTACGAGGGTCATTCAGTGGCGAAGGGGTGGTCACTTCGACTTACGGCTTGGTGGGCTCTGAAAAGGTGCTCTCTCTCAAGCGCAAGAGTCCGTACAAGTAGTAAAATCTGGGAGTCCAGATGTTGAATCCACGGGAAGAAATCTGTTGCAACCACAATTCAAATCAAATAGAAATCCTACGAAAAGAAACTAACCACTTCAACAATGATGGCGATGGTGTGAAAGTGCGTGATGGTGATGTGCGAACAGAAAATTCATGTATTAAAATATCTATAAAAAGTATGCACATGGTATGGGTTCGTTAGGATCAATGATTCGTATTAATTTGGTTGATGAATATATTACAATGAATTCTCTTTTTGAAAGCAATTCACCGGGAAAATATCCAATATAACTCAATGAATTCTCCTTTTGGGAGCAATTCATCGGAAGATGCCCTTTTGGGGGTTCAAGCAAAATATTCAATAAGATCGTCGCAAAAGTTATAATACGATATGAAACTCTCTTTTGGAGAGATCAAAACTGCGGTATGAAACTCCCTTTTGGGGAGATCAAAACTCACCCTTTTGGGACGATCATCAACTAAATCAATTCTTTTGGAATATGAAAAAGTCGATTTACGAACAAAGATTACAATTTTAACGACGTTTAACGATTTAGCACAAGGATATTCAACCAAACTAACACAAATCACATCCCCTAACTACTCCATACCATGCACAAATAAGTTTTAGCTACTCATAATGCAGAAATAAACAAGATTCATAGCAAAATACTTCACGTTCATAGCAAAATACGATGAAAAACACTAAAATACGAGGTAGAAGTTTAGGAATTCGTCACCAAATCTCCAAGATATACACCAAAACTCTCTGGAAATAATAAGAATGTCCTCTGGAATTTTACAGAATTTTACAGAGGGGAAATACGGCTCCTAGAGCCTCCAATACGCCCAAAATACGCCTCAATCTGCTTGCATATGCCCAAAAACCCTAGGAATACCTTATATAATATGCATTGCGGGTTTGGGGGCTTAACGGGTTGAAAACCCGCACCAATATTGACTCAAACCCGCACCCGCAAAGCCGCCGCATCTCTCAACCGTTGGATACGAGCGAGATTTATCCCAGCTTCGACATGTGTCCATCGTTGTCGGATCCTCTCGCTCGCGCCCGCTTCATCCGAATCCAACTCGGAGTGTTTCACGACCGTCGGATCACCATCGGACTGTCCACGTGGAGCCACGTCGACAAGCGGTTGCCGCTCGTTGAGATCAAATCGTAGATGATGAGAGCCGTTCGATCGAAGCGGCGACTGCCGGATGACTGCCACGTAGCACGAAAATTCGCCCGCTTCTTCGTTGCTTCGGGCTCGATGGGTGCCGTTGGATCAAAATCCAACGGACGTGGTTGAGCCGCGTCGCCCCTTGATTACGGCCGCAAGATCTGATCTCAACGATCGAGATGGGGCCACTTCACCATGATTGGAAAACGCCCGCTGCTGCGTTTTGTTGCGTTTCTGGCCGTTGGATCTCGATCCAACGGCCATTATAAAGCCGCGTCGCCTGAATTTTGTAGCCATCAGATGGAGCGGGGATCGGCTGGATGGCCTCCACGTGTTCATCAAGATTCGTGCCAATTTTATTTTATTTCTAATAAATGGTATTCTGCATTCAAAAATTCACAGTAATTAGCACAGATCTCAGAAAAATACAAATAAATAGTCGTTGGAATCGTGAGATCGAGACGCTGCTAGGAAAAATATAAAAAGTATAGAAATGCATCGTTAAATGCTGTTTTGTGCTCAAATAGTGTGTTTTCTCTAATAAATAAATGTGTAGAAAATACGTATGAATTAGAGAACAATGTAGCATCACATGAGCACAAAATAGGGCTAAATGGGGGGTTAAATATGTAATATTGAACCCGAATCACACCCCCCAACTAGCGATTTGCTAGTCTCTAGCAAAAAGAGCGATAAATACGAATGATTAATAAAACAATAAGTTCTTTCAAATTGCTCATGGTATGGCTCAATAAAACGCATTCCAACATGATCTTGACCATCAATATACACATCCATGAACAAAATCAATCACATGATATTTTCTCTAATTTAGTATGAATAAATAACATACAAGCATCGTTTTGCACAAGCGAAAGTATAACACATCGTTTTATCCTAGTTTTCTTGTTTCCAAGGAATTGGCTTATCAAAACAATCATTCAAGACATGGGTATTGAAGTTGCTTAGTATATTCACCATTTCTTTTCTTTTATTCGTTCCACGTAACGCGCATCAAGCAACATTCGCAGAAAAATGTATAACTTGGATCGCTCCATTAAATGAGTGAGTTTCCTGTCAATGGCTCCCAAATCAGACGATAATAGGGCATTAGGCCAAAAAGGACCCCTCGGACTGTACTACTCGAGCCAACCAAGTTATTTATTAGTGACATACTCATTCATTTTCTTCATTCATTTTTCATTCATTTTTCTTTTCTTTTCTTTTCTTTCTTTCTTTGTAAGCAACTCAACACCCATATTTTTGAACATAAACATTAATATCAATGGCCAAATTCCTCTTCAACTTGAAGACATTTCTTATAAATCGTGTATACTTAAGCCTTTTCATCACATTAGCATGCATGAAATCAATTCAAACTATTTCGAGATATTAATCATGGAAATTGAAAGTTTTTCATGAATATCATATTAACGGTAATTCCATGAAGGAAAAATAATCTAATCAAGCCATAAACAACTCTTAGAACTCAATTAATGCGTAATCATCCGTATTTGAGGCATATGAAGGAGTTTTAAATGATGAGATTTGGTGACTTATTCTTCTCAAAAAAAAATCCTAAGGTCTCATACACACCCCCCAACTAAAGATGGACATTGTCCTCAATGTCGAAAAGGGTACGAGCTTATTCAAGCAAGCAACCTAGAAAGCATATAAAAACTACACTACTGGAAAGAACACACCGTGATCAAATGGCAGATCCTGAATCTTTGATGGTGGAGGAAGTTGTTCAATTTGCTCCTTGCGCTCCTCGGCAATTATTTTTCCTCCAAAAACTAATTTGGACCCCAGCAACATGACTCCAAGCATCTCTATAAGCTGTTTGCCAATGTCCTGCGAGAGATGAGTTATGTCAGTCCAAATTATTTTAAAATTATTCTCAATGAAAGTATTCCAAATGTAGTCGTCAAAATAAGTGAAATAAATTAAAGCGAGTTGACGACTACTCCCTGAAAGATATGCACTACTCTCCATACGATGCTCGATCAATGGGGAGAGGGATAAATGATTTTGGGACAAAACTGGAGGAGGGCATGGTTCTGACTCCATGGCGATAATCTCAAAACCCTTGTCCCTAGCTGTCTCCTCCTCTCGTTCATCCAAAATTGCTAGCTCGTCCTCTCTTTTGCACACACTTTCTGCCATGTGTATATTTATATTCGTGTCCTCAACGTGACATGGCTTGCTCGATTTTCCTGCAATAGAAGATAAACTCGTATTAGATTCTTTAAATTGAGTTTCAAAAGCATTACCTTCTTCTACGCAAGTGGCAATCAAATTAAGATCTTCAATAGATTTTTGAATCTGCCGGCTCCGAGCAAGGAAATTCTCCTGGAATTGAAGGGATGTGGCCTCCTGTGTCTGAATAATCAGGTAAGCTTCCTCTTTCAAGTATTGCAAAGGTACGTCTACACTTTGCTCTTCTTGATCAAGGCACGAAGGCTCCGTTGAATCGCACTCTGAAATCTCTTTCATGGTTTCTTCATTTTCTTGCAGAGACTCCATGTATTCCCACGCCTCTGTTGGCGTCATGCCTCCCAATAATTCCTGCAGCTGTGGTCGTAGTCCATCTAGGAAGGACACCATAAGCTCTTCATTTGTGTACCCATGCTGCGGATAGCTCGATACTATGTTTGTGAACCTCCTCCAGGCCTGAAAGAAAGTTTCACAATCAGTTTGATTAAAATTTACAATCTTGAGCTTTTCCATCCTATGTTTGTGTGCATTAGCATATCTTGCATCATACAGATTGTTCGTGCAATAGAAATTCATATAATCCATTTTAAAAAAACAAAAGTTTATGTACAAAAAATTAAACAAAAATTTATATACAGTAAAGTGGAAAGATCTCACAGAAGGTCCTCTAAATGAAATAAACCGTGGTAACAAACCATTCCTCCCCGGCAACGGCGCCAAAAACTTGGTGGGCTCCGAAAAGGTGCTCTCTCTCAAGCGCAAGAGTCCGTACAAGTAGTAAAATCTGGGAGTCCAGATGTCGAATCCACGGGAAGAAATCTGTTGCAACCACAATTCAAATCAAATAGAAATCCTACGAAAAGAAACTAACCACTTCAACAATGATGGCGATGGTGTGAAAGTGCGTGATGGTGATGTGCGAACAGAGAAATTCGTGTATGAAAATATCTATAAAAAGTATGCACATGGTATGGGTTCGTTAGAATCAATGATTTGTATTAATTTGGTTGATGAATATATCACAATGAATTCTCTTTTTGAGAGCAATTCACCGGGAAAATATCCAATATAACTCAATGAATTCTCCTTTTGGGAGCAATTCATCGGAAGATGCCCTTTTGGGGGTTCAAGCAAAATATTCAATAAGATCGTCGCTAAAGTTATAATACGATATGAAACTCTCTTTTGGAGAGATCAAAACTGCGGTATGAAACTCCCTTTTGGGGAGATCAAAACTCACCCTTTTGGGGCGATCATTGTAACGACTGGTTTTCTTGTATCTGAATTTATTATAATATAATATATGTTTTGGTGGATTTTCTCCTCTTGTGTGGTTTGCGTCTCCGTAACTTTCATTTTCGATCGATTCGTCGTATTTTCTCGTTTCTTCCTTAGGATCGTCGATTTCGAAGTATGTCATTCGTGATGGGCTTCATAACGGTCGTATCTTACTGTTAGATCAAGCCTAGGAGTCTTAGGAATCGATCCCGGGGCTCCGCGCTCCGTATCGGAACTTTTGGTGCTTATTAGCCGGTATAAGAAGGGGCACCGACCGACTAGATGAGATCCAGTCGGTCGGCAATCCTTGGACCGACTAGTGAGCTTTCTAAATTTCTCAGGAGTTACTGTTTATCGTTAGTCGGTCTAAGAACGTTGGTTGACCGACTAGGTTGCAAACTAGTCGGTCAGCAATGCTTCTTTAACCGACTAACACATCATCTAAATTTTAGTATCAGTACTTTTTATTCTTAGTCGGTCTAAGTTCATCTTTCGACCGACTAGTTGTTAAACTAGTCGGTTAAGTTTTGTACTCAGACCGACTAATTCTTGGTTCTACTGTACAGTCTAGTTACTGTTTACTCTTAGTCGGTCTAAGAACGTTCATCGACCGACTAGATGCTAAACTAGTCGGTCAGTATTTGTTCATGGACCGACTAACTCTAAATCCTATTTTCGTTCAGGAGTTACTGTTTGCACTTAGTCGGTCTGCGTTGGTCGACCGACCGACTAGTTTCCAAACTAGTCGGTCAGTGGTTGTTCTTTGACCGACTAACCAGTGTTAAAACCCTAATTTCTGGGCAGCCGCCAGCCCATCCTATTTAAACCCAACCCAAAGGTTTTCTTCTTCCCCAACACGATCCAAAACCCTAAAATCTTCCCCCTTAAGCCCCCATCTTCCTCCAAGCTTCAATCCTTCATTCCAAGCCCTAAATCCATCATCCAATCCATCCATTCACTCTATCTACCTCTCATCTTCCCCAAAATCTCACCAAAAATCTCATCAAACCCCAAAATCCCCCAAACCCCTAGTTCCTCAAACTTCTCCATTGGCTTCCAGATCTGGTCCTAGGGTTCCCCGGAGTGTTTCTTCCGCCTCCTCTCGGTAAGAAATCGATCTACCGTTGTTTTCATATCCTATTGTAATTTTTATGAAACCCTAATAAAATACTTGTGTTTTGATGATTGTTCCCCATAACAGCGACTCCCCGTAGGCTAGCATCCGCGGAAACGAACTTTCGTAACCGTCATCCCCGGTGATAGGCAAGTGAAACTTGCATCTCTTGAATTGGGCCATGTCTTAGGCCATTTACCATGCTTTAGCGTAAAAGAGACTAAACGGTGAAAGGATAGCCGTTTAGACGCCATTGACCTAGCTTGACAACGAAGCTTGGTCCGTCACCCTCATCATGCTTGTATGTCACGTTTAATTTCAATTAACGGTACGCAAATATCTGTTCATGTCATTGCATAGTGATTATTGGTCGTGATTGCGTAGCACACGCTACAACATTATATTCCTGGCTCGTGTTCCAGAAGCGAGCCCTGTAGTTGGAAACCCCAACGCTCGGATACCGGCTAGGTGCACCCCTATGCCAAATACACTTCCTGGCTCGTGATCCAGAAGCGAGCTCAGTGAGTTGGAAATCCCAACGCTCGACACATATGGGTGGGGTAAGAGATAAGCGGACTGAGCCCCGAGTTGGCCTGATCCGCCACTCCGGCCAGCAGGTGGACTCTCTAGTGCACAAGTGATTAATAGTGATAGAGATAAGCGGACTGAGCCACGAGCTGGCCAGCAGGTGGACTCTCTATGCACTAAGTGATAAGTGATAAGTGATAAATGATAAGTGATTAGTGATTTGGTAGCTTTTGCTACATCGTGCGTGCTTGCCTCTCTTTTAAACTGTTGCATCATATTCAACTGCCATGCCATTGTTTAACATTTAAATGCTAGGTTGTTAGTCACTTTCAGTTTCCTTGCCCAAGTCTTTTTAGACTTGCTGACATGTGCCCCTTTCTCTTTTGGGTGACGCATGTTAGACCTTGAGCCTGAGTTGCTCACTGAGGGTGAGGTGTTTGCGGACGCCGAGCTTGCGCCCGTGTTGGACGGGGAGTACGTGGACACTGGGGACCAGTCCTAGTGTCTTCGTGGTGTTTTACCTTTGTTAGACAGTTGTTTTGTTGTCGGTGCGTAGCACCTTTACTCTGTTATGTCGTTGCTTTTGTTTGGCCTTGTTCTGGGCCCTTAGACTCTTTCTTTTAGCCTGGTGGCTTTTCTGTGATGTTGAATATTTTGTGGACAAACTTTGGGATTGGTATTTCATATCCGTCTATTATTATTGTTGTTGTTGTTTCGATTGCAATTACAGGGACCTGCTTATACTAAATTGACGCTTATCGGGTTTGGGGCTTCACCGCTCCACTCCCGTGCGGACCTTTTCACGTCTCGCCTCCATTTTAGGGAAGCGGGTCGTGACAGGTTTTAGTGGTGGCCCATGCAGGTCCTCTGTAACTGCAATTATCGGGATAACGATAATAATGCAAGATTGTCCAACAAATAAGTTCGACATCTGAGCCCTAAGCTATGAGTCTAATTGTTTCGTTTTCTGCGTCATTAGATGGCAGGAAGGCGAATCACCCGTGGTGGTGGTAGTGGTGCGCTCCCTCATGACGAGGAGCCTGAGCGGGAGCCCACTAATTGGGATATGATGAGGATGATGTTGCAGATGATGCAGGTTCAGCAGGGTGTGCTTCTGCAGGTGCAGAATGCTCCGGTGACTCGAGCTGCTCGGGTGGTGGAAGCCCCTCGCCCTGAGCCCGGGGCGAAGCAGTTCAGAGAGCTGGGTCCTGCGTATTTTGATGGAACCGAAGGTCCACTAGCTGCTGATGAATGGATGAGGAATATCGAGGACAATCTGAAGATGTCCAAGGTCAACGAAGTTAGTTGGGTTGACTTGGCGAAGCGCCAGCTGAAGGATAACGCCAGGAATTGGTGGGATGCTGAAGAAAAGATGTTGGTGGAGCCGATCGTCTGGGCTACCTTCAAGGCCAGATTTGATGGTGAGTTCTTCCCGAAGGCTGCCAGGGAAGAGATGCTGCAGCGTTTTATCGATCTGAAGCAGGGGAACTCGTCGGTGGACATGTACCACCAGGAGTTCATGAGGCTGAGTCGGTTTGCGCCGAAGATGGTGCAGGACGCCGAGGAGAGAGCTCAGAGGTTCCTGCAGGGACTTGCTTCGGAGCTCCAGAGCTTTGTGACCTCTTCTGACCGGGAATCTTATCAGAAGGTTTTGGTCGCTGCCAAGAGGCAGGAGCTGCTTGTGAACCAGAGGAAGGGGTCTATTGTTGGTGCTGGGAAGAGGCCTGTGGAATAGGCGAGAGCTGTGGTTAGACCTGGATTCAGGCCGAACCCGCCTGTTCAGTTTAAGAGGCCAGGAGGGCCTGTTCGGAGGACTTGCCATTTCTGTGGCAAGGAGGGCCATATCAAGGAATCGTGTAGGAAGTTCTTGGGGCAATGTATTATTTGTGGAGATCCCGCCCATGCTATCAGGGAGTGCCCGAGGTTGAAGCAGCCTTGGAGGACGCCTATTGCTGTCCCGTCGTTGCAGCAGAGAGCCCTGGTGCCCGCTGGTCGTGGGGTGCCCCTCGTTCCGCAGGGACAGGCTTTTCAGCAGGCTGTTCCGCTGAGGAGGCAGGCATTTCTGATGACTGAGGAGGAGGTTTTGGCCATGGATGAGGTCATTGCAGGTAACTTTCGATCTAGATTGTTCCTTCCTTAATTAGTTGATTGTTAAATTATGTTGGTTGCTTGTGTATGAATGTTGCTAGAGTATGATTTGATTGATTAGACTGTTTGTTAGGTGTGGTTTTGGTTTGCATGTTCCCTGCCCGAGTCCTCTTTGACTCAGGTGCGTCGATGTGTATTTTTGCCCAGAGCTTCGTGGAGAAGCATTCCTTGTCGACGTCCCCTCTCTCCAAGAGTTGGAACATCGTCACAGGGAATGGAGTAGTCATGGTGCATCGTGGGTGCAGTCCTTGCTCTGTGGTGGTTTGTGGACATGAGCTTTATGCTGATTTTATTGTCCACAACATCACCAACTACGATGCGGTCTTTGGGATGGATTGGCTTGCGAGCTTCTATGCTACGATCGACTGCATGAGGAAGAAGGTGGTGTTCGAGATTCCCGAACATCCAGTATTTGAGTTCAGTCGTGGTAGCAGTTCGCTTGGTCCTGTCAGATTCCGGGCCAGGCCGGTGGAGGCTGTAGCTATGCAGATGGAGCTGGGGTGGCCAGCTGTGGTGCGAGATTTTGGCGACATCTTCCCCGAGGAGATGTCCGGTTTGCCGCCTGATCGAGCTCTGGAATTTTCTATTGATCTCGTTCCAGGTGCGCAGCCGATTTCGAAGGCGCCGTATCGTATGGCACCTGCAGAATTGGAAGAGTTGCGGAAGCAGTTGGATGAGCTGTTGCAGAAGGGTTATATTAATCCTAGTGTGTCTCCGTGGGGAGCACCGGTGTTGCTGGTTAAGAAGAAGGATGGTTCGCGTCGCATGTGCGTGGACTATCGGGGATTGAATGCGGTGACCATTAAGAATAAATACCCGTTGCCTCGCATCGATGATATTTTTGATCAGCTTGGAGGTTCGAGGGTGTTTTCTAAATTGGATTTGAGGAGTGGTTACCATCAGTTGAAGGTGAAGAGGGATGATGTTCCGAAGACAGCGTTCAGGACGAAGTATGGACACTATGAGTTTGTGGTTATGCCTTTCGGCGTAACTAACGCGCCCGCAGTTTTCATGAATCTGATGAACCTGATTTTCTACGACTTTTTGGATAAGTTTGTCGTTATCTTTATCGACGACATTCTGATCTATTCGAAGTCGGAGGAAGAGCATGCATCGCACTTGAGGGCGGTATTGGAAATCTTGAGGAAGCATCGTTTGTATGCTAAGTTTTCGAAGTGCGAGTTTTGGCTGGATCGAGTTGCTTTTCTGGGGCATGTGGTGACTGGGGATGGTATTTCTGTGGATCCCGAGAAGATTAGGGCCATCAGGGAGTGGCCTTTTCCGTCGTCTGCGTCTGAGATTCAGAGTTTCCTTGGACTTGCTGGTTACTATCGGCGGTTCATTAAGGACTTTTCCCGTATTGCTGAGCCGATGACCAGGATGACGCGGAAGGATGTTGCTTTTGTTTGGTCGGGTGATTGTGAGAGTGCTTTTGGTATTCTGAAGGAGAGGTTAACGAGTGCCCCTATTCTTGTTGTGCCTGATCGCAGCGGTGGATTTGAGATCTTTTGCGATGCTTCTGGCAAGGGTCTCGGTTGTGTGTTGCATCAGCACGGGCATGTTATGGCGTATGCGTCTCGTCAGCTTAAGGTTCATGAGAAGAATTATCCGACGCATGATTTGGAGTTGGCTGCCATTGTGTTTGCTCTTAAGATTTGGAGGCACTTCTTGCTGAGTGAGAAAGTGAAGATTTTCACCGATCACAAAAGCTTGAAGTATATTTTCACGCAGAAGGAGCTCAACATGCGACAGCGTCGATGGTTGGAGCTTATGGCGGATTATGAGATTGATTTGTAGTATCACCCTGGCAAGGTGAATGTGGTTCCTGATGCGCTGAGTAGGCTTCCAGCGGTGATGATTTTGACCTCGCAGTGGAGATTGCAGCAGGATTTTTGTGAGTCTGGCGTGGAGATTGTTCTTTCTAGAGAGGCTTCTTCGTTGATGTACATGCAGGTATAGTCGACGATCGTGGATCGGATTAAGGCTGGCCAGGCTGAGGATCCAAAGCTGGTGAGGATTCGGGAGCAGGTGAAAGCCGGTCTGCGGACTGACTTTTTGATTCATGAGGATGGCTCACTGAGGTTTGGAGCCAGGTTGTGTGTGCCAGCTGGGGATATTAGAGAGGAGTTGATGGTGGAGGCACACAGTTCGCCGTATTCTGTGCATCCTGGTGGCACCAAGATGTACCAGGCTCTTCGTCTGAATTATTGGTGGCATGGTATGAAGAGGAGCGTGGCTCGGAGTGTAGCCAAGTGCTTGGTTTTCCAGCAAGTGAAGGCGGAGCATCAGCGTACGGCCGGGTTGCTACAACCGCTTCCGATTCCGGAGTGGAAATGGCAACACATCACTATGGATTTCGTGTCTGGACTACCTCGGAGTCCGAAGCAGAATGACGCGATTTGGGTGATCGTAGATTGATTGACCAAATCTGCGCACTTTATTCCGTTCCGAGTGGGGCAGTCCACTGAGGCGCTAGCGAGGAGATATATGGAGGAGGTCGTGCGACTTCATGGAGTCCCCGTGAGTATCGTGTCTGACAGAGACACGAGGTTCACATCTCAGTTCTGGCAGAGTTTGCAGAAGAGCTTGGGTACGCGTCTGAGTTTCAGCACGACGTACCATCCGCAGACGGATGGCCAGTCCGAGAGGACGATCCAGATTTTGGAAGACATGCTGAGGGCGTGCATGTTGGATTTCAAGGGTTCGTGGGAGGACCATCTACATCTGGTAGAGTTTTCCTACAACAACAGCTTCCAGGCGAGTATTGGCATGGCGCCTTTCGCCGCTCTTTATGGGAGGAAATGTCGATCGCCATTGAGTTGGGATGACGTTGGAGATCGGGAGTTGTTGGGACCTGAGATGATCGTTGAGGCCGTGGATATCGTCAGGAATATTCGGGAGAGGTTGAGGATTGCTCAGGACCGTTTTAAGCATTGGGCTGATGCTAAACGTTGTCCTTTGGAGTTTCAGCCGGGCGACCATGTGTTCTTGAAGATTTCTCTGAATCGTGGTGTGATTCGTTTTGGGAAGCGTGGGAAGTTGAGCCCGCGATACATTGGACCGTTTGACATTTTGGAGAGGGTTGGCGAGGTAGCGTATCGCTTGGCCTTGCCGCCTTCTTTGGAAGGAGTTCACAATGTTTTCCATGTGTCGCAGCTTCGTCGATACATTAGCGATCCGTCTCATGCGGTGGATTTTTCGGAGATTACCGTTCGCCCCGATTTGACGTATGACCAGCATCCAGTGCAGATTCTGGACAGGCGTCAGAAATCGCTTCGGAACAAGATTGTCAATCTTGTGAGGGTGATGTGGCGACACGGCTCACCTAGAGAGTCTACTTGGGAGAATGAGGATGAGATGCGAGAGCATTTCCCACTTTTGTTTCCGGACTCGTGAGTATTCGGAAATTCCGAGGACGGAATTTTTCTTACGTTGGGGAGGATGTAACGACTGGTTTTCTTGTATCTGAATTTATTATAATATAATATATGTTTTGGTGGATTTTCTCCTCTTGTGTGGTTTGCGTCTCCGTAACTTTCATTTTCAATCGATTCGTCGTATTTTCTCGTTTCTTCCTTAGGATCGTCGATTTCGAAGTATGTCATTCGTGACGGGCTTCATAACGGTCGTATCTTACTGTTAGATCAAGCCTAGGAGTCTTAGGAATCGATCCCGGGGCTCCGCGCTCCGTATCGGAACTTTTGGTGCTTATTAGCCGGTATAAGAAGGGGCACCGACCGACTAGATGACGATCCAGTCGGTCGGCAATCCTTTTTGGACCGACTAGTGAGCTTTCTAAATTTCTCAGGAGTTACTGTTTATCGTTAGTCGGTCTAAGAACGTTGGTTGACCGACTAGGTTGCAAACTAGTCGGTCATCAATGCTTCTTTAACCGACTAACACATCATCTAAATTTTAGTATCAGTATTGTTTATTCTTAGTCGGTCTAAGTTCATCTTTCGACCGACTAGTTGTTAAACTAGTCGGTTAAGTTTTGTACTCAGACCGACTAATTCTTGGTTCTACTGTACAGTCTAGTTACTGTTTACTCTTAGTCGGTCTAAGAACGTTCATTGACCGACTAGATGCTAAACTAGTCGGTCAGTATTTGTTCATGGACCGACTAACTCTAAATCCTATTTTCGTTCAGGAGTTACTGTTTGCACTTAGTCGGTCTGCGTTGGTCGACCGACCGACTAGTTTCCAAACTAGTCGGTCAGTGGTTGTTCTTTGACCGACTAACCAGTGTTAAAACCCTAATTTCTGGGCAGCCGCCAGCCCATCCTATTTAAACCCAACCCAAACGTTTTCTTCTTCCCCAACACGATCCAAAACCCTAAAATCTTCCCCCTTAAGCCCCCATCTTCCTCCAAGCTTCAATCCTTCATTCCAAGCCCTAAATCCATCATCCAATCCATCCATTCACTCTATCTACCTCTCATCTTCCCCAAAATCTCACCAAAAATCTCATCAAACCCCAAAATCCCCCAAAACCCTAGTTTCCTCAAACTTCTCCATTGGCTTCCAGATCTGGTCCTAGGGTTCCCCGGAGTGTTTCTTCCGCCTCCTCTCGGTAAGAAATCGATCTACCGTTGTTTTCATATCCTATTATAATTTTTATGAAACCCTAATAAAATACTTGTGTTTTGATGATTGTTCCCCATAACAGCGACTCCCCGTAGGCTAGCATCCGCGGAAACGAACTTTCGTAACCGTCATCCCCGGTGATAGGCAAGTGAAACTTGCATCTCTTGAATTGGGCCATGTCTTAGGCCATTTACCATGCTTTAGCGTAAAAGAGACTAAACGGTGAAAGGATAGCCGTTTAGACGCCATTGACCTAGCTTGACAACGAAGCTTGGTCCGTCACCCTCATCATGCTTGTATGTCACGTTTAATTTCAATTAACGGTACGCAAATATCTGTTCATGTCATTGCATAGTGATTATTGGTCGTGATTGCATAGCACACGCTACAACATTATATTCCTGGCTCGTGTTCCAGAAGCGAGCCCTGTAGTTGGAAACCCCAACGCTCGGATACCGGCTAGGTGCACACCTATGCCAAATACACTTCCTGGCTCGTGATCCAGAAGCGAGCTCAGTGAGTTGGAAATCCCATCGCTCGACACATATGGGTGGGGTAAGAGATAAGCGGACTGAGCCCCGAGTTGGCCTGATCCGCCACTCCGGCCAGCAGGTGGACTCTCTAGTGCACAAGTGATTAATAGTGATAGAGATAAGCGGACTGAGCCACGAGCTGGCCAGCAGGTGGACTCTCTATGCACTAAGTGATAAGTGATAAGTGATAAGTGATAAGTGATAAATGATAAGTGATTAGTGATTTGGTAGCTTTTGCTACATCGTGCGTGCTTGCCTCTCTTTTAAACTGTTGCATCATATTCAACTGCCATGCCATTGTTTAACATTTAAATGCTAGGTTGTTAGTCACTTTCAGTTTCCTTGCCCAAGTCTTTTTAGACTTGCTGACATGTGCCCCTTTCTCTTTTGGGTGACGCATGTTAGACCTTGAGCCTGAGTTGCTCACTGAGGGTGAGGTGTTTGCGGACGCCGAGCTTGCGCCCGTGTTGGACGGGGAGTACGTGGACACTGGGGACCAGTCCTAGTGTCTTCGTGGTGTTTTACCTTTGTTAGACAGTTGTTTTGTTGTCGGTGCGTAGCACCTTTACTCTGTTATGTCGTTGCTTTTGTTTGGCCTTGTTCTGGGCCCTTAGACTCTTTCTTTTAGCATGGTGGCTTTTCTGTGATGTTGAATATTTTGTGGACAAACTTTGGGATTGGTATTTCATATCCGTCTATTATTATTGTTGTTGTTGTTTCGATTGCAATTACATGGACCTGCTTATACTAAATTGACGCTTATCGGGTTTGGGGCTTCACCGCTCCACTCCCGTGCGGACCTTTTCACGTCTCGCCTCCATTTTAGGGAAGCGGGTCGTGACAATCATCAACTAAATCAATTCTTTTGGAATATGAAAAAGTCGATTTACGAACAAAGATTACAATTTTAACGACGTTTAACGATTTAGCACAAGGATATTCAACCAAACTAACACAAATCACATCCCCTAACTACTCCATACCATGCACAAATAAGTTTTAGCTACTCATAATGCAGAAATAAACAAGATTCATAGAAAAATACTTCACGTTCATAGCAAAATACGATGAAAAACACTAAAATACGAGGTAGAAGTTTAGGAATTCGTCATCAAATCTCCAAGATATACACCAAAACTCTCTGGAAATAATAAGAATGTCCTCTGGAATTTTACAGAACTTTACAGAGGGGAAATACGGCTCCTAGAGCCTCCAATACGCCCAAAATACGCCTCAATCTGCTTGCATACGCCCAAAAACCCTAGGAATACCTTATATAATAGGCATTGCGGGTTTGGGGGCTTAACAGGTTGAAAACCCGCACCAATATTGACTCAAACCCGCACCTACAAAGCCGCCGCATCTCTCAACCGTTGGATACGAGCGGGATTTATCCCAGCTTCGACACGTGTCCATCGTTGTCGGATCCTCTCGCTCGCGCCCGCTTCATCCGAATCCAACTCGGAGTGTTTCACGACCGTCGGATCGCCATCGGACTGTCCACGTGGAGCCACATCGACAAGCGGTTACCGCTCGTTGAGATCAAATCGTAGATGATGAGAGCCGTTCGATCGAAGCGGCGACTGCCGGATGACTGCCACGTAGCACGAAAATTCGCCCGCTTCTTCGTTGCTTCGGGCTCGATGGGTGCCGTTGGATCAAAATCCAACGGACGTGGTTGAGCCGCGTCGCCCCTTGATTACGGCCGCAAGATCTGATCTCAACGATCGAGATGGGGCCACTTCACCATGATTGGAAAACGCCCGCTGCTGCGTTTTGTTGCGTTTCTGGCCGTTGGATCTCGATCCAACGGCCATTATAAAGCCGCGTCGCCCGAATTTTGTAGCCGTCAGATGGAGCGGGGATCGGCTGGATGGCCTCCACGCGTTCATCAAGATTCGTGCCAATTTTATTTTATTTCCAATAAATGGTATTCTGCATTCAAAAATTCACAGTAATTAGCACAGATCTCAGAAAAATACAAATAAATAGTCGTTGGAATCGTGAGATCGAGACGATGCTAGGAAAAATATAAAAAGTATAGAAAGGCATCGTTAAATGCTGTTTTGTGCTCAAATAGTGTGTTTTCTCTAATAAATAAATGTGTAGAAAATACGTATGAATTAGAGAACAATGTAGCATTAAATGAGCACAAAATAGGGCTAAATGGGGGGGGGTTAAATATGTAATATTGAACCCGAATCAGCTGACGACTGTTTTCAAGGATCGTTCAGTGGTGAAGGGGTGGCCCCTTCGACTGACGACTGACGACCGTTTACGAGGGTCGTTCAGTGGCGAAGCGGTGGCCCCTTCGACTTACAGGTGACGACCATTTTCGAGGGTCTTTCAGTGGCGAAGGGGTGGCCCCTTAGACTTACGGTTGACGATCGTTTTCGAGGGTCGTTCAGTGGCGAAGGGCTGGCCCCTTCGACTTACGGCTGATGACCGTTTTCGTAAGTTCGGTTTTCCCTACCACTGAAGAGGAGTTTTTTGGTTGGGCGATTTCTCCAAACTTTATGACGGTTCGAAGATGCAAAGCTTTTGTTTAATAAAGGAAACATACTTTATTAGCGAAAATAAGAAACAGAACAGGCGTACATGTATTTTTCGATTGACGTCGGAGCTGTTTGCCATTCATCGCCGTGCTATTCGCCACTGGTTGTTAGAGGGCTCTTTAGTCGACCACCTTAGTGACGGGGATCTCCTTCTTGAGGGTCCAATAGTCATTTGTGTCGTGCGCATAGTCATTGTGCTATTTACAGAATTTGAGGTCGTCCCTTTTCTCGTATTTGCCCTTCTTTGCACCGTCCTGTACTAGCTCTTCTTTCGGGGCATAGGCAATGACTTCTGCCTTAAGGCTGACTGGCTTAGCGTAGATAGTACGCTCCTTGGTTCGAGGGCTCCTCTCCCTGGGCCTCTTGTCTCGGGACTCCTGGCGGGGGGTTCCCAAGCTTGATTTCTCTCGTCTCGTGTCTCTGCGGCGAGAGGGAGTGCCCTTTACATTGGTTCCATCCAGCTCTTCTGCTTCCTCGGAGGAAGTGAATCGACCAGTGATATTGAGCATTTTCGCAACGGTATTAGGGGAAACTGGTGAAGAGCTCTCCTCGGGTGCTTGTTCCCGACCGCCTGGGTGAGTGCCGCTATGATGGTCACGTCCGACGCCTCTTCCACATCGAGCCTTTCGTCGTTGAATCTAGAGACGAAATCTCGGATTGACTCGTTCTCGTTCTGTTTGAGCGAGAAGATGTAGGATGACCTCTTCTTAGGTCGACGTCCGACGATGAATTGCTTGGAGAATACTTCTGCTAGCTTGTCAAATGAGCCGATGCAGCAGCATGGCAGCCCTTCGTACCAACTTTTTGCCCTCTTGGTCAGGGTGGCATTGAAAGCTCTGCAGAGGTATGACTCATCGGCCCCGTGGAGTAGCATGACATTCAGATACTTTTGAATGTGTGACCATGGGTCACCTCTGCCATCAGACATTGGTAGGGCCGGGAGTTTGAATTTGGGGAGGAAAGGAGCAGAGAGGATATTCTCTTTCAGCGGAGTTCTCTGTATAGTGGATTGGACCAGTACGGATCCTCCTGCTCCAATTTACGAAAAGTTGGCCTTGGGGGATCGATTTTGGATCTCTTCCCCTCTCGCGAATCCACCTACAGGGTTCAGTGTGTTATAACCAGGTGGAGCTCCGTATATTACCTGGTCCAAGATGTTGCGGGTCGCCACCCGGTAATTGGAGTGGGTGGGTTCCCGCTAGAGTATGAAAGCTTAATCCTCGACCCCTGCCCCATTGTACTGGTGGGTCAGGGGATCAAACAGTCGAGGTGAATCTCTGCCATTGGGTTCCCAAGACCCCAGAGGTATGCTGAGCCCTTTGTGGGAGTTAGGTACGGATTTGGAGGTGGCGGTGGCTCCTTTGTCGGGGACGGGCTCCCCGTGCTCTGGCGCACCAAAGCCGCCAATGCACCTAAGCTCCTATCAACTTGCACAATGAATTGGTTGAATTCTCTTCGGGTTACCACAGGCTCATTTGCCTCCACTGTTGGTCGAGGCGGGGGAGTTGTGGAGTCTACGGTGTCCTCCAACAGGACGTTGTTTGCTCGGGGCTTTTCCTTCGGACCTTCGACTGGTCCGACGTTACTGGGTCCAGCTGCCATAGCCGCTGAATGGCTTTAGGATGACAAGCCGATTAACTTTTCCACAGACTGTGCCAAACTGTTAAGGCCAAAATTAACCGGTACAGTTGTCAAGCTGACGGGTACTCGTAGCGCTGAGCTGAAGCCTAGTCAGCCTTCAGAGTGGGACCCTTGGTTGGAGGAACCGGGGTCGGTAGTTGATGGTAGATGATGGTACGACTGTCGATCGGCCTAGGTACGAGGTTGAAGACTCGTTATCGACCTTGGGTGTTGGATGGCGATCGTCGATCTACACCACATGTAGTCGTTAGGGGGGTCGGATCTGGGTTTCGACCCAAATCCCCTCCGATGCTTAAGTTAGTAAGGGACTTAAGGAAGAGAGGGAGCTTGGCGTAGCTGAGATCGATCCATTGAGGTTCATCTCGAGGCTAATGACGCAAGCTCGAATATAGAAATGAATATGTAAGAAGATAGAGTTCTATGTATTAGCACTCATACCTTGAAGATGGAAACACCTCTCCTATTTATAGGGGTTCAGGGGTCCTCTTAGAGACATTGAGGAGATAACGGCCTCCTATATTAGGGCCACGATCTTTCGTCATGAATGGGAGTAAACGTTTCCCACATCCCCGGGATTTCTGATCCCGCCTTTAATCCCACGTTCGCGCGAGACGTACCCAACGATCGACTGGCCATTTGGGCTTTGACTAAGTCCGATATCGGACTTCTCTAGTGGGCCTGGTGGGCCTAGGCCGTTCTTCGATCGAGTGCCCTCGAGTGCCGACCCAATGACTCAACAGATCTCAAGTCCTGTTCTTTGCTCTTTATAAAGATGGAAAGACAATCCTTAGTAGGAATCCTTGCTTTTCCAAGTGATTCACTTGGTTGTATAATATTTTATTATTTATTCAATAGAATAGACATCCCTAAGTCTATTCATGCATTTTAAGGAAATAAGGAATCTATCTTTATCAATATATCCTTAGAGGTAAGATGTCACAATATCCAATATCAACATATCCAAAATTTCCTTTGCTAAATCGTAAGGTATTCTCAATTTATAACTGGGGAATCTGATGCATCATTTATATAAGTGAGTCTAACTCATCATAGTTGTTTATTCCCCAGTTTCAGTGAAAAATCCTTGAGCTATAGGTTGTACCTTATATCATACGAATTTGTACTTATATTTTTATTTGTACAATACTTATTATGCCCACAGGTTTGACATCTTTTGGTGTCTGGACTTCAGGTCCAAAAACTTCACGTTTCATAAGCGAGTCCAGCTCATCTTTTAGTCTCGTTCCACATTTGGCCAATCTCTACGTTTGCATTTAGAAACGGAGTGTGGATATTATATAATTATCATTGCTTCTGCGATGTAAGTGGCAATATGATACATGAATACATTGTCGAAAATTGTGTTCTTTCTGTCCAGCACCTCCCCAGTACGCACAACATTTAATTTCATTTCAGTTTCTCCAGTATTTTCCACTTCAGGGGATTCTGGAAGGGGTGAGTGTATGGACATGAGCTTATTGTCTTGTGGTAGTATTGACTTAAGGTCACCAGGTGTTTTCTTCTTTCTGGGAAATTTACCCTTGGAGCCCGATGGTCTGCCTCTTTGAGGAATAGCCACTTCTGATGTTGGTGGATTGCATCCATTCTCAGGATGTCAATCCTCGCTGGATTATTAGCAGCAGGGATGTGTGATCTGACAAATTCTCATGCGGTCAGTAACTATGTCCGATAACTGTTGAACAGTTTTCTTGATTGTGATGGATCTTCAGGTGTAACAGCCTGTATTTTAGGCGTGTTTGTTTTCGTGTGAGCCTGCATTTTATTTCAGTCATCCGAGTTATTTTTCGTCAGTATGTTCTTTTCTTCTACGCGTCGACGCGAGCGCGCCTCTGCTTTTCGAATTCTTACCATATCGTAATTAGTTACTTTTTAAAACCCTAACTAATTACTTCTATTTAAATTAAATTACTAATTACCCATTTACTTTAAACCCTAACCGTACCCACCTACCCTACTCAAACCACTAACCCTACACCATTGAACACACCGTATGAATGGGGTGAGATCCAACATCTCACCCCACGGCTAACGCATCCTCATCAATCTCATAACCCCCCTTCCTTGTTCTTAAAATCAACAGCAAACAACAACAGCAACCAACAATGACCAACTGCATCATCTTCCTCCTTCCCCCCTTGTTCTTACCTTTCCCCTCCCGTTCTCAATCAACCAACCCCAACAGCATCATCACCCCAAAATTCCTCCAACGACAACAATCAAATCTGTTCCTTCAAACCCCAAATCAGATCAGAAATCAGAAAGAAGAGAGGAAGAAATCTGATTTCATTTCAAATCTGAAATTGAGTCAATTCTTACTCCTCCCCACCTCTCCCTCAGCCCTTATCCTCCTCTTCTAGCAACGCCACCCCCTGCCACCCCCTTGTCACCATGCTCCGCCGCGCGTGCCCCCTGTGCTTTTTCAGTGCCACCTACTGTCGCGCGCGTGCCGCCGCTCATTACCGCGTGCCCGCTGCCGCCCAGCTACCGTTACCCGCGCGCGCCTGTGCAGCAGCCGTATGCCGCTGGCCACTGCTCCTCCCCTCCTTTAAGAGCCGCACCCCTCGAGCACTCTCCCCTCTGCATTAAAAAAAAATAAAAACAAAGAAAGAAAAGCAAAGAAGAAAGAAAGGAAGAAGAGAAGTCAGAGGTTGAGAAAGGAGGTAAGAAGTTAGTATATAAGTTAAGCTATTATATAATTATATAATATGTTAGTTCATTAAACAATAAGCTATTATAGGGTATCAGTACTTTACAGCACCCAAGTTATTATAGGGTAACAATATTTTACAATATTCGTTTATATTTTAATAATGTTAAGATGTTAAGTATATATATATATACTAATATCAGTAAGTAAGTAATATACAGTTAGTGGAAATGTTAGTTAAGTTTAATAACATGTATGTTAGTGTTAACAGTATTTTATTTCATAAAAACAGTATATTATTTCATAAAAACAGTATATTATGTTATAAAAACAGTATATAGTTATTATTATTTTAATTAGTTAAATTATTTTAACTTAATATCATAACTCTGATGACGCAGATATAACCTGCCCCTCGTTACGATCACTTGTACACCCAAAACCGTCTCAATCAAGCAAGTGTGCATTTTCTCCATGTTTTTAAATTTCTTTTTATTTAATGCGACACCAAACTTCACATGTCACCTGTTGTGTATTGCAAGATAAAAACCCGCGTGCGTGCATGTGGACACTTTAATAAGTTAATTGAATATGCCTTGTGAATTGCAAAATTTCTGGACATATATGAATTGCTTGAACTACTCGAAAATCATAGACATGCGGGCCAGTTTGGCTAATCACAGATATTGCTTGCCAAGATTTGGATATTCCCATGGGCCGGTTAGGCTAGTCTAGGTCGTGTTCTAGTATTACAACTTTTGATGGCCGGTTTGGCTGATTCTGGCTCGTGGCCCAGAAAGTGGGTGGGGTGGGGTTCGCGGGCACTAGTCGGAAGTAAATGGGTCACCTTCGGGGGCACTTGAAGGTAGATTCACTTGCTTGCCACCTAACGACGTGTACCTTAGTGCACTAAATTGAATACACTTTTGAACATATTGAAAATGCTATACCAAAAATGTACGACATGTACAATTGTTTCTGCTTTCACTTCAATAGAACTGCCATGCTTTCACTTATAGTAGAACTGCCATGCTAGTATAATTTATGTTCATACGGCTTAGAAATTATAATTGTTCATTTATTCATAATTCTTTTACTGCCATGGAAACTGTTTTCAAAAACCTTGCCAAGGGTCCTAATCATCATATTGCTTACCAAGGACCTTGCTGACATACATTTCTATGTTGTTTACAATGCATGTCAGGACACAAGACAGGTTACATTGAGGACGAGCTGATTGTGGGAACTGACCCACGGGACCAGGAGTATGCTGACCCAGAAGTTCTCCCCATTGAGAACTAGTTGCTGAACACTATCTGCTGCTGCTTAGAATTTCGTTTATTCCACTTTTTGTAAGGTGCGACCCTCTTTGTAAAACTTTGTTGTTATTAGGCTAACATCGAGGTTTGCACAGCTCAGAACTCGCTTCGAAGGTGAAGGGTTCAAGGTCGCCTGGAGGTCGCCGTCTCCAGGTAGCTGAGGCGAGCTTCCTTCAAGAATAGCAACTCGTCAGAAAGGCGGGGCTGGCTGTCAGGCCATAGCCTCTCCGATGCTTAAGTCAGCAAGTGACGTAAAATGTATGCTTCGGGCACGCTTGGCGATCTTAAGACAGATCAGTGAAGCATGGCGAGCTTATGAAGAAGGCGCAGATATGTGAAATATATCTGAGCTTTAATATGAAAATAAATTAGAGGGTTTAACTGACCAACCCCCTCTATGGAAGCATGAGGGGGGTATTTACAGGGCTTAGAGGTCGTTGTTCGCCATCCTGTCAGCTGTCGAATCAACCCTACGGGCACTCGAGTGGTGAAGCGATAGGTTGGCGAGCTGTATAAAGTGATATTTTCCGCATTAATGGTGTCAGATGGTGTCAGGTGCATTAATGAGACGTGAGGGGTGGCCATCAGTTCTCGCCCTTAACCTCTGGCATTAATGGTGGGGAGGTGAGCCTATGTCACCCTGTCAGAGATATTTGTGTCTGGCCGCCCTCGGGGGAGAGCCAAGCTCGGCTCCTCCGAACGGTGCTTCTTGTTGGAGGGTAGGCGAGCTTATCCTCGGCACGACGGGCGCGACGGTCGGACGGGCGAGCTTCTCTGGTTGACCTTGGAGGCAAGCTAGTGGTGGGGAGAGGCAAGCTTTCCTGGATTGAGGCGATCTTCCCCTCGGGCTAGTGCCCCTTCCGAGGGGTCGGTGAGATGTCCGCTTGGGCCCTTAGTGCTTACGGGCCTCAATTTCATGGGCTGGCCATAAGGTCGTAACAATACCAATTGAAACAATAAGAAACAATAGTGACATATAATATGCATGGATTACATAAACCAATAGCAATAAGTATATAACATGTTTCACATGAATGGTTTACATAATCCCACATATCTCTCTCCATATGTATATATATCTCTCCATAGATATATCTCTCTCCCCAAATGCATATGTATGATAAACATGATTTACATAATGCATATATCTCTCCCTTGTCATTGTCAAAAAGGTGGACATCAAATATATCCCCCTTGACATTCTAATTAAAGATGTGACAATATGCAAGAGATAAAGAGATGTATGATACCAAATATAAAAATTTAGTGGGTATCAATCACTATCTCATGCTCCCCCTAGATCATAGAAATGGTCAAATTTTTGACTTCTAGGATCTAATACCAATTGTAAAGAAAGAGATAAAAGATCTTTAACAATTGAGGTAATACCAATTGTAGAAAATAAATCCTGAAGATAATCCTCTTTAAGAAGTGTAAATAATACTTGGAGCCATGAGCCTAAGTGTATCAAGGCAAAGATATTGAAAAATCAACCATTGATACACATAACATTGCCAAATGTAAATATAATATAAAAATAGTTGGCAATATCCAAGGGTTGAATTTGAGACCACTAATAACCAATTGTAAACAATGATCTCAAGAACAACCCGAAATAAGAGTTGAAATATGTTTTAAAATATTTTAAACATATTAACCATATTAACTCCCCCATTGTCATACAAATGAATCAAAAATAGCATGTATAACAATGTATTCCACAAGGTCCCCATTTTCATGAAAAATAAATTTGAAAACATTTTCAAAATCATGAAACACACCCAATGGGTATGCTAAAAATAAGCATTTAAGCACAATACCCATGCAATATGCATATGTGTGAGGAAACTAAACATTAGGGAACCAAACCCAAGAAGAATTTGTTTTCCTAACATAATCACATGAGGTGATCACATCCCTAACTAGAGAGTTGATGTATCTATCCCTCTTTTGCACACTACACCTAGTGGGAATCCATAAACTCAAGGATTTCCTAGGCAACGGTTTTGCCTTTGCAAGAGGGGAGGTTGTGGCATGCTTAGGTGTAGAAAATATTTTCTTGGCATGCATAGAGTGAGGATTTTGCTTCTTAGCAAAAAATTAATAATTTTCAGTATTCCTCATTACCTTGTGATTTACATGCTTCTTATTGGTGTTATTGTTATACAAGAAAGCATGTTGATTCTTCTTCGGTGCTTTTACAATATTTCTTGTATTTGCACCAAAAGAAGAATTAGAGGTGGGTTTGGTAACCACCTTTGGAGTGTATCCCAAACCTCCTCAATGGTTTGCCAGATGTTGTTTTTAAAGCAAACCGTGGAGTGAATCCCTAGAATAAACAAAGCTTTTGAGCTTTTGGGATTTCTCTTCGCATTTCAACAAAAGTTGTTGAATGCAAGATTCTAAGCTAAGATTTTGAGCTAATAATTTTTCATTAGAAATGCTCAAATCCTTAAATTGAGAGAGAAGTGTGTCTCTCTCACCAGTGTCACAAATATACAAAGCATTATTATTATTTACACTAGAAGATTCTAAAGCATGCACCCTACTCATAGCATTCTTAAATTTAGCTTTCAAATTTACATATGAGTCGATGCACTTACTTGCCACGTTGGAGGCCACATTGAAATGATACTCAAGCTCCTCATAGGGTAGCTTTGGCTCCTCCTTTTCTTCACAATCGCTTTCGTCCTCTCTAGAGCTTGACGAAGACTCTTCCCCTTTTTCCATGAAGCACATGTGTGCTTGCTCCTTGTCTTCATCTTCTTCGTCACTAGATGAATCCTCATCCGAGTCATCGAATGTGCCGACAAGTCCCTTCTTTTGGTTCTTGAATGTGGACTTGACTTTCCAATGTTTCTTCATATTCCCTTGGTAGTAATCTTTGGAGGGTTTGGAAGGGCAATCGGTACAACGATGACCTTTACCACTGCAAGTGTAACAAGTAGGAATCTTGTTAGAATTGGAGGAAAACTTTGACAAAGATTTACCTTGCTTGTCCTTGAGAAATGCCTTGAATTGCTTGACAAGCTCGATGAAATCATCATCGCTAGCTTCATCTTCTCCATCATCTTCACTCGAAGCTTCTCGATGGAATTTCTTTCTCCACTAGATTGGCTCCTTCTCGGTATGGAATGCAACCCCCTTTTGCTTCTCCGACTTCTCAGGCTTGGATGGTTTAATCTCCTTCTTGTATTGAAGCTTCACTTCATATGCCATGAGATTCCTAATACACTCCTCAATGGTGTATTTCGACACGTTGTTAGACTCCAAAATACCGTTGGCCTTTGACTCCCATTGAGATGTGAGCGAGTCAAGGATCTTCTCCACTCGATACTCTTGGGAAATCACCTTCCCAAGTCCTTCCAAAGTGTTCACGATATATGTGAACCTTGTGAACATCTCCGAGATGTTTTCACTTTCCTGCATCTTAAACAACTCATATTTAGATCTAAATACACATTGTTTAGATTTCTTTACCTTCGAAGTCCCTTCATAAGAAATCTCCAATGTATGCCAAATTTCGTTGGCCGTTTTGCACATGGAGATGCGGTTGAACTCATTGTAAGTAAGGGCGCAATGGAATGCATTCATAGCCATCGCATTGAATTTGATCAAGTCCTTCTCCACTTTTATTCTTGAAGCCGTGGGTGTAATAGGCTTCTCAAATGGCGACTCTGTGATGTCCCATAGGCCTTGACCCTCCAAGTAGATCATCATCTTGATCTTCCAACTTGGGTAGTTGGTTCCGTTGAAGAGCGGGGGTCGTACGGTTGATAGCCCTTCTTCATGAGACGCGGATATCTCGTTGAATGCCATCGTTGTTGTATGCTATAACCTCGTTCTGATACCAATTGTAAGGATCGTCTTACCCTTGTAATGATAACCACACACTAGGGGGTGAAATAGTGTAATGGCACAAATTGCGTATTCAAAAATTAAACTTGCAAATGCAAAATTATAAATGCAAGAGACAGTTAAATACCACAAAAATCCAAACGCAAACACAAGATATTACACTGGTTCCCCAAAGTTGGGTACGTCCAGCCACACCAATATTCACTATAATTTCCACAAAGAGAAGTGAATACAATACCACAAAGAGATACCTCACATGGGGGAATTTGTCCTACACAAGAACCAAACCAACCCTACATAAGGGTCAAACTCCCACACAGAAAATTAGAGTTAGTCCTACACTAAGACACCAAAGTCCCACAAAGAGAGTAACTCCCACAAAGATAGTATTCAACTCCCATAAAGAGAGTATTTAATTCCCACAAAGAGAATTAGGGTTTCAAAGAAACACAAAGTAAAACAAATACTCTAACCAATGCCTTAATGATGAACTTACTCATTAATGAATGCAAGGCATGGAAGAGGATATCCAAGTGATGAGATTAGCTTGAAAGCACTTGGATGATTTCCCTTGAGTTTGACTTCAATGCATGAAGAGGAATATGAGCTCTAAGAGGGAAAAGAGAGAGTTTGAGAGTGGCTTAATTAATCTCTAATGATTTTCAATAGCATCAAGAAAGTTCTAATGAACTCAGCCCTCTCCTATATATAGGAAGCCAAAAGAAACCCTCAAACCCAAGCAAAAAGCCAAAATGAATAAATCTGCGACGTCTAGATTTTGGTAATTTATGGCACAGACAGTCGACTGATGAACAAATGACAGTCGACTGGTCAACGACTATCAAAATCCCAACGGTTATAATCTGAACTAGGACAGGCAACTGTAGAAAACTACACATGCACCTATACAATGGGCATGCGTCCGTATATCCTTCAGCAGGAGACTGTCACATGGGATGGAAACGGAGCTGGAAAATACAAGTTTTGCACTAGCACCTTCAGACGATAAATGACCATTTCACATGCGACTGTAAATAGACAGTTGATGCACCCGAAACCTACACCTAGATTCCACCCGGCGGTGTCACGGTCGCCAGGCATGGTATGGCCCCTAGGTGACAATTCGGGGCTATATCCGCAAGCGGACGGTATCAAATTATAGTATAAAGGATGTCAGATCCCACAAGGACGGTGACAGTGTATTTGAGTTCCCAGCTTACTTTTATATCTCGAAGTGAGATAGCTATCAGGTTGAGAGAATTGGTTGTGGTATCATTGTTGATTTAATAATAAAAAGGACTAGGGTATTAGGGATCACCGCTAAGACCATCGGGGATCAACGTTGGGATAGAATCCTTACGTTGCATTAGGGTTAGGGGATTAATCTCCCAATTCGTACCACTCTCGTGGGTTAGAATTGCAAGGTATTTCGTTGGCTCTCGTTGACGCAATAGCTGTAGCCATCAACGTAGCGATATAGTTTGTCGGTTGATCCCCTCAAAGCATGAGCCGGGCATGGTCACGAGCCTTGGTTGGATCCAGCGATTTCCCTATTCGAATCCTAGGGATACCCCTTAAGCACATCAATTCCACAGACCGTGGGCATGATCTCAGTACGGGTTATCCCAGGGATTCGGTAGGATCGATCGAAATACTCCCATTTATTCCCAATTCAACCTAGGGATTCAGATCTACATCTCCCCCCTAAGGTCTTAGGGCTAGCCCATCAACCCTAGAAGAAACTACTCATTCATGACGATATTGAAGAATAAAAATACAATTTTTGAGAGAGAAAACCTTATAGCAAATCGATAGAATGAAGATCGAGAAACTTACGTGCCAGAGATGAAGAAAAATAGCGAGCAATAGATCCGAAGAAAAACCAAGATTTCCAAACGCAAGAATAGCAAATAAACTTCCAAAAATTCAATCCAATAATCTTCCAAAGTTTAATCTAGATCTAACAAGTTTTTCCCTCTAATCTCCTCTCCAAAAATTATTCAAAAAACTAAAAAATGAATCGACCTCTCGAAATGATGTAGCAGATCCCCTCTTCACTCCCTCAAGCGCACAACAGATGGCTCGCAAACTTTCCAAAAATGGCCTTTAGCATCAACGACCGAGTAGGTGCTCGATTGAGCAGGCTATTGCTCGGTCGGTTGCTCGGGCCGAGCAGCTGTACTGCTCGACCGACCATGACAGTAAATCGTACTCCTCCAAAATCATCACTCTGTTTGCTCGGTCCGAGTCAACTCTGCTCGGTCGAGCAGACAGCTGACTCGGGTGCCAAAGGAGATGCTCGGACCGTGCAAGGATTAGTTGAGCATCGGAATAAAGGGCTGCTCGACCGAGCACCATGAGTGCTCGGTCTGAGCAGGCTACGTATCAGCTCTTTTCTTCATTTTACATCTGCTCGACCGAGCAGCTGCTCTGCTCGATCGAGTCGCCTGGGAAACTCTTTGCTGAAGCTTCTGAAGCTTCTCCTCTCCTCTTGCTCTCTCCTCCACTTCTCCCATGGCTCCCAAAACTCGGCGAACTCCTGTAGAGCGTCGCCAACGGGCTCACGGGCGTGTCAGATGTGTCCATACCTAGATCGGGTCCCAAATCGCTCCAAAATCCCTGAAAATTCATAAAACACTACGAAACTCGAATATAACGTTAGAAGTGCGATATCGTAGGAAAATACGGGATTTGAATGCGAAAATGGCATGAAATGCAATGTCATGATGCTATGAAAAAGGTGTAAAATATGGATACATCAAAATCCCCCAAGCTTACCTATTACTCGTCCTCGAGGAAGACGAATACTAAGTACGCCAGGAGAAAAACCAAAAGAAATAAAAATAAGAATAAAGGAGAATGGAAATGGATGGAGGGTGTTAAGGTTGTTCAATCAGATCTCAAGCCTAAGCAGTATATCACGATGCCCCGAATAGTAAAAATACATGCTAATGGTATTTTCAAGTTTTACAGATCATATGTCCAGCATGCAATATAGACAAAAGATAGGGATCTACTAAAATAATGCCATCAACTCATATCAATCTCATGCATTCCATAGAGTCTAGTATAAAAGGAGTTGGCAATGCACTTTTCAATCACAGATACACATGCAGCATATAGAAATCACGCAGCATGCAGTAGAGAATGGAAAGAGTCATGCTATTCAGTTATTCATTTCGAGTCACGAAAAATCTCCAAAAACTAAAGTGTTTCGTAAAGTTTAAGTATTATCAAATCTCCCTGTTATGCACCGTCTCCACTCTGATGTCACACTCACTCATATGATCAGTTGGTTCACCCCCCAAGCTTAGCTTGAGGCATCACATCTAGGAATAGGATATGGAGTTTTTTGTCTTTTTCCTAGTATATGTGATAGCTTCTAATGAAAGGATGCAAAAATGATTTTATTCATTTATTTTCTTTCTTTTTCTTTTCTTTTTCACATATGTATATATACATTTTTTTTCTTTTTCTTTTTTTCATTTCATTTAGAAGCTATGCCCTTTTTTCTTTTTGGGATATTTGGGAAGTCAGATGCGGTAAGGGTAGCTGTAGGGGTGAAACCAACTGATATGTAGAGAACTATAAAGACATGTGGAGGAGGAAAATAATGAATCTCTCGGTTCACTCATAAGAGGTACACAATGGTTTAATAAGATAATACTCTAACTGAACTCATAACTAGCATGGATATTTTCATTCATCTAGATGAACACTGAAAAAGCATGCAGTAATAGGCACAATGACATCAAGCATGCAAACAGAAGTGAATAAGATATAAAGCAGATGCTCCAAGTGTTTTAGTGATGTGTGAACCTAGGTGCATTACCCAACATAGCGCATACTAGATACTATTTCATGCATTTGATTTTCAATTCATTTCAGGCATTAAATCAGATGGATCGGCAAAATAAAATGCACGCATATAGAAAGTAAAACTGAAACTACCCTAATAGCATGTCATCAGATAGCAAGCATCACGAGTAACTACTAAGGCTACGAGATGTATCATCATGCAGAACATTCGTAGCATAAAAAGAAAAAAAGGGCAGAGAAAATAGGGAAATGAAAAGGGGGATGCATGCATGGCAAAGAAAAAACAGAAAACATGATGCATAATGAGAAAAAAGATAAAGTAGTGTAAAAAGGGTGGAAAAGTAAACTAAAAAGCCGAAAAGGGAGGAAATGTAAAAGAAAAATAAAGCGGTAGCGCTCATCCCCCAAGCTAAACCCAGCAGTGTCCTCACTGCTGAGAAAACGCTGGTAGGCGGGAGATGATGCTAAATAGGGTGGGTGGGTGGATATAAAAAAATAAAAAAACTGTGCAAAAAGAAGTAAAACATGACATGATGCAATGATGAAGAAAAATGATGCATGTATGGGTCCTCCCCCAAGCTATCTAAGATCAGGGCCCTGAATAGACAGATGTGCATAATAAAATATGAGGGAGGCAAAAATGGGTAGGGACAACATTAAGCAGAGGCACCACCCTCTGGGGGTGGTGATGGGTGCCTCTGCTGTGGACCAGGTAATGTGGGAGGATCTGGCTGGAACTCAGAAGGTGGGTCAGATGGGAGATCAGTGGTGGTGGTGTATGGAGCAGCTGAATTAGGGTAGCTTAGGTAAATTTTTAGAGCTTAAGGTAAAAAAGTGAAACGAGTTGGGTTAAAAACCCAACTCGTTTGGATGTGGGGCCCACGAAAATCGGGTAGACCGACTCGATCGAACAGCGAAGCTGCTCGACCGAGTTAGACACGAAAAATAAATAGTTTAAGAGACTCCCTCAATGCTCGTTGAGCAGTATGCTGCTCGGGCGAGCAGATCATCACTCGGACCGAGCAGGGTATGCTCGGGTCGCGCAGACAGGACGTCGTTTTCTTCCAATCTTCATGAGCCTGCGCTACTCGACCGAGCAAGCCTTTGCTCACCGAGCAGCTTGCTACTCGGACCGAGCATGGGCTGCTCGGGTCGCGTAGACAGAACACTGTTTTTGCTCCTCTTTCTCGTGCCTGCGCTGCTCGACCGAGCAAGAAGCTGCTCGGTCGAGTCACCTGTGTCTTCTTTTTGGCCCTTTTTCTTTGGTTTTCTCTTCAAATCCACTGCTCTCCTCCAGCTTCCTTCCATTTACAATGTCGATTTGCATGCCCCTTTCATGTTCAACCTGTAAAGAGGAAGAACTCATCAAATTTTTATGGTTTTGTAGTTTTACGGAAAATAAACAACTTTTTTGTTTGGTTTTCTCAAAATAGGTAGAATAAAAACAAAAAATTGAAGGAGATAGTCCAAGATACAAGAGATTGGTTTGCCTCCCAATAAGCGCTTGTTTTGAGTCATGAGCTCGACTCCCTTTGGTTTTTCAATTGTCGTTTGGTGCGCACGGAATTCGTGCGTCGTTCTTACCGATGACGCAATCTGGTGGTATTTGGTATCCGTCTACTTCAGGCTTCTCCCTCGCGTAGCCTATGGCCTCCGGTTCTTCACGATTCGGAGAATGATTCAAAATCTCTTCATCCAACACTCGGATGTAGGCGGCGACCGCTTTGTGGTAGGTTGGGCCACCGTCATCGTCAACACATGTTCTCATTGGGTCCTTTATGACCCTCTCAGAGGTAAAATATCCAACACCTTCATCTTTTAGGAGCTCCAAATAGCTAGCCCCTTCCTCATGAACACGCTCTCTCATTGGCTTCTACAACCTGAATTCAGCTTCGATGTTGCCTACGTTCAGCGAGAGAGTCCCTTCTCGGACATCAATCAGGACATCGGCCGTCGCCATGAAGGGGCGGCTAAGTATAAGCTAGGAGCTCCCTCCCTCGGGCATGTTCATAATGACGAAGTCAACGGGAGCACATAACCCAGGGGGTATCTGGAGAATAATATCTCTAGCTATGCCCACCAGATAAGTGATCGAATGGTCCACAAGCTGTATGGACATATTCGTCGGCTCTAGTTTGCTTCCGGTCTGCAATCTCTCAAATATAGAAAGGGGCATCAAACTGATGCTCGCCCCTAGATCAATCAAAGCTCAGCTGATGGGCATTCCTCCGATGGAGCACGGAACGGTGAAGCTCCCCGGGTCCGGCAGCTTCTGGGGGAGATGATTCTTTATAACGGAGGTGGAGTCCTCCATGAGCTTTATCTCTTCGGGCTTCCTCTTCCCCGTGATCAGATCCTTTAAGAACTTAGCATAAATGGGGATCTCCGTGATAGCATCCATGAATGGGATATTTAACTGGATTCCCTTCAGCAGCTCCATGAATTTGGAGTATTTCTTATCCATCTTAGCCAAAACCAGCCTCTGTGGATATGGCAGGGGAGGTCGGCTAGCTTTGTTCTTTGCAGCATCAACAGGAGACGGCGTTGTAGTAGGTGTGATGGATGGTGGATCTGACTTCTCCTCATTATTTGTAGGCTCTTCAGTAGCCTCTTCTCTATCACCGTCAACAACAGTTTCTTCAGCAATGACTCTCTCCTTGTTCACAACCGGGTTCATGACGGGGTCAGTTGCCCGTCCTCCACGTGTGGTGACAGAAACCACAGCATTCGCTTGGGCCCTCGGATTTGGCTCTGGTTGCAAAGGCAATCTTCCTTGGTTCTTCAAAAGATGGGACATCTGGCCCCTCAGTTCATCGAGCGATGTATTTATGTTCTTGAACTGGGCGGAAGTGTCCTGGTTGAACCGGGCTTGCCACTCATAAAAGTTTCCAATGTGGCCTCCAGACTGGACCGAGTCGGATTTGGTGCGTAGCCCAGCTGAGGTGGGCGATTAAATTGATAATCTGGCGGTCGATAAGGCCCAGCTGGCCTAAACCCGCTCTGTTGCTGACTCTGTGGCTGCCCATGTTGTTGTTGAGGAGGGGATGGCGGTCTCTGAAATTGTGGAGGTTGCAGCCCTCCACTCGGATTCCCATAAGAAAATCCCGGATGATTCCGGGCAACCGGGTGTTGCCATTGATTTCATCCCTCTCCTTGGACGTACTGCACAGATTCTGATAATTCGGCACCATCATAATGTGCCTCACTAGGGATGTAGCCTTGCTATGCATAATCCTCTGCTGGATAATAAGCAGAGGTGCTGGTGGATGCAGGGATGGAATCCAAAAGCTGTTCAATTCTGGCTACATGTCTGCACAAGGTCTCGATATGAGAATCCAGATGGCTAGCATCTTTGACCTCGGCGGTCCGGGTCACAATGGTTCGTTCTTCACTCCATTGCTGATTATTGGCTGCCATATGCTCTAGCAGGTCTATAGCTTCTTCAGGAGATTTATCTAGCAAGGCACCTTGCACAGGAGCATCAATTATCATTTTGGTGCTGGGCTGCAGCCTATTATAGAAGCTCTACACCAAGTCCCAGGGCTGGATCCCGTGATGAGGGCATTGATGTTGGAGGTCCTTGATCCTCTCACATGCCCTCATAAAGAGACTCTTGCGGGAGAAGTTTGAAATTCGAGATTGCCCCCCCAGATTCGCACCGTCTTCGAGGGTGGATAGAATTTATCCACGAAGGCGAGTGCCAGCTTCTCCCATGTGGTGAAATGGTTGGGCAGATGGGCCCGTAGCCAGACGAGGCTTTATCCCTCAGGGTGAATGGGAAAAGCCGTAGCTTGACAGCATCATCACTCACATCCTTCGCCTTGAAAGTGTCACACTTTGCAAGGAAAGTGTCAATGTGGTGATTGGGGTTCTCGTGAGGATACCCGTGGAAGGGATGCTGTTGCATTAAATTTATGAGCCCCGTTTTCAGCTCGAAGCTCGCTGCCGCCAGTTGCGGTCTAAGGATAGAGGAGTTATTTCCAAATGTTGGCTTCATATGGTCCCTGATGGACCCGGTGCGAGGAGGATGAGTACTATTGTCTGCCATCTGGGCAAAGGGAGATTGATTTCTGCTTGAGGCCCTCAAAGACCTTGTCGTTTTCTCGATTTCGGGGTCAAACAGTAATTCTTGATTAAATGCCACGAAGCGAGTGTTCATGCAAACAACTCAGACAAATACCATTAGTAGCATGGTAATAAATAAAAGAATAAAAATGGTGGAGAGATAATGAATGATTAGAGTTGCTAGCAAACTGAGATAACACGATTGCCGTCCCCGGCAACGATGCCAAAAACTTGACGTACCCGAAACCTACACCTAGATTCCACCCGGCGGTGTCACGGTCGCCAGACATGGTATGGCCCCTAGGTGTCAATTCTGGGCTATATCCTCAAGCGGACGGTGTCAAATTATAGTATAAAGAATGTCAGATCCCACAAGGACGGTGACAGTATATTTGAGTTCCCAGCTTACTTTTATATCTCGAAGTGAGATAACTATCAGGTTGAGAGAATTGGTTGTGGTATCATTGTTGATTTAATAATAATAAGGACTAGGGTATTAGGGATCACCGCTAAGGCCATTGGGGATCAACGTTGGGATAGAATCCTTACGTTGTGTTAGGGTTAGGGGATTAATCTTCCAATTCGTACCACTCTCGTGGCTTAGAATTGCGAGGTATTTCGGTGGTTCTCGTTGACGCAATAGCTGTAGCCATCAACGTAGCGATATCGTTCGTCGGTGGATCCCCTCAAGGCACGAGCCGGGCATGGTCACGAGCCTTGGTTGGATCCAGCGATTTCCCTATTCGAATCCTAGGGATACTCCTTAAGCACATCAATTCCACAGACCGTGGGCATGATCTCAGTACGGGTTATCCCAGGGATTCGGTAGGATCGAACGAAATACTCCATTTATTCTTAATTCAACCAAGGGATTTAGATCTACATCTCCCCCCTAAGGTCTTAGGGCTAGCCCATCAACCTAGAAGAAACTACTCACTCATGACGATATTGACAAATAAAAATACAATTTTTGAGAGAGAAAACATTATAGCAAATCGATAGAATGAAGATCGAGAAACTTACGTGCCAGAGATGAAGAAAAATAGCGAGCAATAGATCCGAAGAAAAACCAAGATTTCCAAACGCAAGAATAGCAAATAAAATTCCAAAAATTCAATCTAATAATCTTCCAAAGTTTAATCTAGTTCTAACAAGTTTTTCCCTCTAATCTCATCTCCAAAAATTATTCAAAAAACTTAAAAATGAATCGACCTCTCGAAACGCTGTAGTAGATCCCTTCTTCACTCCCGCAAGCGCGCAACAGACGGCTCGCAAACTTTCCAAAAATGGCCTTCAGCATCAACGACCGAGTAGGTGACTCGGTCGAGCAGGCTATTGCTCGGTCGGTTGCTCGGGCCGAGCAGCTGTACTGCTCGACCAAGCACGACAGTAAATCGTACTCCTCCAAAATCATCACTCTGTCTGCTCGGCCCGAGTCAACTCTGCTCGGTCGAGCAGACAGCTGACTCGGGCGCCAAAGGAGCTGCTCGGTCCATGCAAGGATTAGTTGAGCGTCGGAATAAAGGGCTGCTCGATCGAGGATCATGAGTGCTCGGTCCAAGCAGGCTGCGTATCATCTCTTTTCTTCATTTTGCATCTGCTCGACCCAGCAGCTGCTCTGCTCGGTCGAGACGCCTGGGAAACTCTTTACTGAAGCTTCTGAAGCTTCTCCTCTCCTCTTGCTCTCTCCTCCACTTCTCCCATGGCTCCTAAAACTAGGTGAACTCCTGTAGAGCGTCGCTAACGGGCTCAAGGGCGTGTCAGATGTGTCCATACCCAGATCGGGTCCCAAATCGCTCCAAAATCCCTGCAAATCCATAAAACACTACGAAACTCGAATATAACGTTAGAAGTACGATATCGTAGGAAAATACGGGATTTGAATGTGAAAATGGCATGGAATACAATGTCATGATGCTATGAAAAAGGTGTAAAATATGGACACATCAACAATCGACTGTAAATACTTCATCAGGCGACTGACTTGCAAATTGGGATGAAGCCCAGAAAATGCAAGTTGCGCACAGACGACTATAGAATAATTCACAGGCGACTGTAAATAGACAGGCGACTGTAAATACTTCATGAGTCGTGACTTGCAAATTGGGATGAAGCCCAGAAAATGCAAGTTGCGCACAGATAACTGTAGAACAATTCACAGGTGCATGTTGGAAGACAGGCGACTGTAAATTGCACTTTAGTCGACTGTTCCAAAAGCTCAAATAAGAGTCAAGAAATGGTTGACTTGAGCTGGTGCACTACAGCTGACTGTAGAAGGCTGGCCAGGCGCCTGGAATCACCCAGTCGCCTGTCCTTCCTTCATCAGTCGCATGTTGGAGAGTCAGACACTCCAATTGAGTCATTTGGCATGATAAACCTATTGGGTTGGATTCTATGATAATCCTAAGGCTCACAAAGATGGTTATATGTATATGCATGAATGAGTTAATCCGTCTATCAAGGCATTACATTAAAGCTAGACTCAAAAAGAGAAAAGCAATAAATGAAATAATACATGGATTACATTGCTTTCCTTAGAGTCTATGGCTTCAATGCTTGATGCCTTGATGCTCCCCATCATCTCCAAGCTTTGGCACCACTCGAGTCTAAGCTTTGGCATAGCTCGTCTTGATGTCCATCCTTGCACCAAGTGTTTAGTCTCCAAAAATGATATTCCTCAATTGATAACTAAGAGACTAAAACATGAGAGACATTAGCAACAACATAATGCTGTGATCATCATCAAAATAACATTGGTATGAAACACCAAAACTCAACATCCAAGGGTCAACAGATTTGGGACTATTTTACAAAAATGGATTATCCTCCACACTTGTTGGTTATGCTGATGCAGGTTACAAGTTTGATCACTACAATGAAAAGTCACAGACAGGGTACGTGTTTACCTATGGAGGGACTGCCCTTTCCTGGATATCCATCAAGCAAACCATGACGGCGACCTCATCCAATCACTCAGAGATCCTCACCATCCATGAAGCAAGCAGAGAATGTGTCTGGCTACGCTCAGTTGTACATCACATCCTGGTGACGACCAGATTGAAGACTGTGGACCTTGAACCTACTACTATGTTCGAGGACAACGTTGCTTGCATCGCTCAGTTACGAGGGGCTACATCAAAGGTGACATAACAAAGCATATTTCACCAAAATTCTTCTGGACGCATGAGCTACAAAGAGATGGCAAGATCGACGTCAGACAAGTACAATCATGTGACAACCTAGTAGACTTGTTCACTAAATCTCTTCCTACTGCTACCTTTAGGAAGTTTGTACAGAAAATTGGCATGAGGCGCCTAAGAGATCTGAAAGTCTAAGTGCTTATATAGATTGGGGGAGTTAGAGAGAGTTTGTACTCTTTTTCCTTAGCTATGGCTTTTTCCCACATGGTTTTCCATAGCCAAAGGTTTTAACGAGGCAAACATCATCAACTCATGATCCTGAAGTATCCATCCCATGTGAGACTTATAAGAGACTCAAAATCCCGAAGTATTCATGAGCAAGAGTCCACACCTATGGCTAGATAAGGGGGAGTGTTATAAACAGATGTTGACGAGTATTTGTATTTGGGATTACGTCTTATCCATAGGATAAGATCGTATCTATTGTACCCTATCCGTGTACGCTCTTCCCTCCATTATGAATAAAGAGCTGGGGTCTCCTCCTGAGATTGATGTTTCATAACACAATATGGTTTATGTTATGAAGGGAGAAACGTAGGGTAAAAGGTGTAGAGGGTTAGGAGCCACATGCCCTCATATATATAGCTTTCAATGATGGGTGGATATCCAATGGGCACAATGTGCCTATTCACAACACTTCCCCTTATCCAACCAATCATGGAATAAGAGGTGGATTCTTCAAGATCCAAGTTAGGATAACTGCCTTGTTAAATAAAGAACAGTTTCTCCATAACTTCCCCTGTTTTAGGTGTGTGTCTAGGGGTGGATACTTCAGGATCCAGAGTCAACGAGGTTGCCTCGTCAAAACCTTGACTATGGAAAACCATGTGGGAAAAAACCAATAGCTAAGGAAAAATAATACAACACTACTGTTGACTCCCCCTCATCTGACCAAGCTTCAGGCTTGCAGATTTCCTATGAATCTATACATCAATCTCCTATGTATCTATACATTTATAGTACTCTTATCCTGACCCAGTTTACATTTTCTCACTCTCATCATCCCAAGCCCACTTACAAGTTTCTCAAAGATACTAGTAATCAGGGATTTGGTAAGCAAATCCGCCAAGTTATTACAAGATTGGATCTTCTGTACCTCAATATGCTTTTGCTTCTGAAGGTCATGCATCCAGAAGAACTTGGGAGAGATATGCTTTATCTTGTCGCCTTTGATGTAGCCGTTCTGTAGCTGGGCAATACATGTTGCATTGTCTTAGTAGATTGTAATAGGCTCAAGAACGCCGGGCTTCAGGCCGGTAGAGGTGAGAATGATCTGGATCACAGAACGTAGCCAGAAACTCTCTTTACTTGCTTCATGGATTGCTAGAAGTTCTGAGTGTGTGGATGAGATGGTCGTCATGGTCTGCTTCACAGATCTCCAAGATATGGTAGTGCCTCCATAAGTGAACATGTATCCGGTCTGAGACTTCTCTGTATGAGGATCGGATCTGTAACCTGCATCAGCATAACCAACTAAACATGTTGTTGCCCCTTTCCTGTAGAATAGACCTAAGTCTATGGACCCTTAGAGGTAGTGCAGACGATGCTTAACTACGGCCCAGTGCCGCTGTGTAGGTGCGGCACTATATCTGGCTTGTAAGTTGACTGCAAATGCTATGTCAGGGCGAGTGTAGTTAGCCAGGTAAAGGAGTGTACCAATAGCACTTAAATAAGGCACTTCAGGGCCTAGTACTTCCTCCCCCTCTTCCAGCGGCCGGAAGGGGTCTTTAGGCACATCCAATGATCTCACGACCATAGGGGTACTGAGGGGGTGGCACTTATCTATTTGGAACTTTTTCAGTAAGTTCGATGTATAAGTTGACTGATGTAACAGGATCCCATCGTTTAGATGCTCTATTTGAAGACATAAACAGAATTTAGACTTCTCGAGGTCTTTCATCTCGAAAGTTTCTGTCGGGCTTCTAGAAATCTCAATGATCTCTCCAGGAGATCCGATGAGGTTTAAGTCGTCCACATAGACGGCTATAATGACAAATCCTGTTGCCTTTGCTCCAATAAAGATGTAAGGACAGACTCGGTCATTTTGCAAATCCTTGCTTTGCATGGAATTCGCTCAGTCTGTTATACAACATCCTTCCAGATTGTTTCAGACCATATAATGATATTTGCATTTTCACTGAGTAGACGTCACGTTGTTTCTCTTTTAGTGCTGCGGGCAAAGAATAACCGTCGGACAATCTCATAAAGATGTCTCGGTCTAGACTGCCATATAGGTATGAGTCATGACGTCCATAAGCTGCATATCCGGACCTTTTTGAGATGTTAAGCCAATAAGGAATCGGAAGGTGATCGCGTCCATGACCGGGGAGTATGTGGCGTCAAAATCCACCTCTGGACGTTGGGTAAAACCCTGCGCTACAAGCCTTACTTTGTAGCGAACGATCTCGTTCTGTTCATTTCTTTTTCTAACAAATACCCATTTATAACCCACAGGTTTTACACCTTTTGGTGTCTGGACAATTGGTCCGAAGACCTTGCGTTTTGTGAGTGAGTCCAACTCCACTCCTATTGACGCTTTCCACTTTGGCCAATCAGCTCTGCTTTGACATTCTGTCAGAGAGTGTGGTTCAATATCATCGTCGCAGTCCGCGACGTTATGGCAATATTACACACAAATGTGTCATCTATAATGGTGCTCTTTCTGTCCCAATACTCCCCAGTTCATACATAATGTATCGAAGCTTCATTTTCTCCCGGTTTTGCCTCTCTTTGGGAGTTTTGGAAGAGATATGGGAGCAGGGATTGTAGTAGCATCCTGTGGTGGTATTGTTTGACCATTGCCAAGGGTCCTACTCTTTCGAGGGACTTGGTCCTTGGATCCCGATGGTCGTCCTCTCTTTTTAAGGGGTCCAACCATCTCTGCTGCAGGCGGATTACATCCATTTTGCGGTATGTAAATCCTAGCTGGAGTGTTAACAGCAGGGACGTGTGATCTGACAATCTTCTGGTTGTCAGTAAATTTGTCCGTCAAGAGATGGACAATGTTTTGGATATGGAGAATCTTCAGGATCTCCTCCTCACACTGGCTCGTGGGCGGATCAAAGTGACTTAATTTCTGTGTATCCTAAGAGATATTCTCTGAAGCTTCATGCTTCTTGGTTTGTAAGCATAGTCTTGGAAATGATGTTTCATCAAATTCACAGTCTTCTAGACGTGCCTTGAAAACGTTTCCCGTAAGGGATTCTAGGAATCTTATTATGGAGGGTGTGTCAAACCCAACATAAATGTCTAGGCGACTAGGGGTGTGCATGGGTACAGGGTACCCAGATACCTGATCAGAACCTACCCGAACGGGTAGGTTCTGGGTAGATAGTTATCAGTTCCGGGTAGGTTCCGGGTAGGAAAATTAGGACCCGACGGGTATCGGGTCCGGTTCCCGTTTATAGGGAACGGGTACCCAGAACCGGAACCGATATTTTATATATTTAATTTTTTATATATTATAATATTAATGATCAAAATATATAAGAGTGATCCACCCTGGATGTATCTAATTTGAACTTATAATATTAGGGAGTACAACTTGAATCCTGAAATTCTGAGCAACGTGTAAGTTCCTCAAACAATGCATTTGAATCAAAGATCATATTGTTCTCTTATGCGTTCAAAAGAGCAGTAGAGGTAAACGTGAATCATTCTTTCATATGTATAGCTTTATCTAGTAGAAATGACTGATCAGTATACGTTTATCACTAAAGAAAGAGACTAGAGACAATATTTTACTTCCAGATTGATCTTTAGTCATGTGTATTTGAGGTAATTGTCATGCACAGATCATTTGGAAATCATTGTTTAATGCATCACAAATTAGATTTTTTTGCAGGGTACTCGGAACCATAGGGTCCGGGTAGGGTCCGGGTATATGGTCCAACTGGGTAGGTTCCGAGTCCAAATTTTAGGAACCGGTCCCTTACCGGGTAGAGTCTAAGTAACATAAAAAAACAGGGTACCCCGACCCGCACACCCCTATAGGCGATGTTGTGGACCCATCTTTGTCCTTTGTGGTGTTGTTATGGGGACATATACTGCACAACTAAATATTCTCAAATGTGAGACAATTGGTGGTACTCCAAGTGCTAGTTGCATAGGAGAAGTGACTGACCTCCAGAAGGTCTGTATTTTATTAAAGATGCAGCATGCAATATTGCATGACCCCATGCATTCACCAGCAACTGGGATTGAAGTAGTAATGGACGAGCAATCCATTGCAGTCTCTTTATAAGAGATTCTGCTAACCCATTTTGGGTGTGAACATGTGCTACAGGATGTTCGACTTCAATGCCCGATGCTTGGCAATAGTTTAGAAAAACTTATGATGTAAACTCCCCCGCATTATCCAGATGAAGTTTTTTTATCTGGTGATCAGGGAAGTGGGCCCGTAACTTGATTATCTGAGCTAAAAGCTTAGAAAATGCCAAGTTACGGGTGGACAGTAGACACACATGTGACCACTTAGTAGATGCGTCTATCAGGACCATAAAGTACCTGAAAGGACCACTTGATGGGTGTATAGACCCACAAATGTCCCCATGGATTCTCTCCAGAAAGCTAGGAGACTCCAAGTCCACTTTAAGTGGAGAGGGTCTCGTTATTAGTTTACCATTGGAACAGGGTGGAGATGGGAATTTACCTTTTTGAAGAATCTTCATGTTCTTCAAATTTATACCCCTCGAGCTATTTATGATGCGGTACATCATAACAGATTCAGGGTGTCCCAGTCTACTATGCCAGAGTTGGAATTCTGGTATTTGAGGGCACTGCAAGTGCTCTGTCATGTATACTTCTGGAGAGTGAATACTTGTCTGGTAGAGACCCGTGGTGAGTCCTTCGATACGTTCCACAATGGTTTTTATACCATTTGTAAGAGACGTTAAGTGCAAGTATTCTTTTTTATTATCCTCGACCGTCTCTAAGTAATATCCGTTTAAACGGATATCTTTAAAACTTAGAAGGTTTCTGATTGATTTAGGTGAGTATAGCGCATCTCTAAGTTTAGTGTGTGTGTGTTATTGGGGAGCAAAATGATTGCTTCCCCTGATCCTTCTATTATGTCGGTTGGTCCTGAGATTGTTCGCAATGGACCAGAGTAACTACCGATGCTCGTAAAGTAGTCTATACATTGAAGAATAGAGTGTGTTGATGCACTGTCTACTAGGCATATGGATTCAATATCTAAAAATGAAAAGCATTTAATAAATACTGCGAAAAAGAGAATACTTGTTATGAATAGGACCCATTGGGCCTATTGGGTATCCACCCACATGAGTAACCAATATGAATACTATATAAATGGGGCTAGTGGTTTCCTAGCCTCAACCTTCTCCAAACCTGTTTCTACTTCACAACACGTTATCGGCACGATCACGCTCGATGGAAGAAGCGACGGCTCGTGAGAGGGAGGCACCCGGCAGTCGCTCCGTCAATTTTTTTCGCGACGCAAAGCTACGCGAGACGATGCAAAGTTCATTTTCGGGCATCCCTCTAGATCTGATAACATATTAAAAATTAAAATTTTATGTGATATAGAATAAAATAGTTGATTGTTTATGCATGGATCTAACTTATTAGATCAAAAACTTAATTTTTTTATATGCAAAACTGATTAAAAATTTAGTTTTTATGTAATCTATCTGTTATTTGGTAGATTTTATAAGATCTCTTTGTGCAAAATCTTGTTCATGATGTCAAATAATTTATAAATCAAAATCTGATAAACCCATGAACGGCCTGAAGCCGATAGCCCCTCACCGCCAAAGATCCGACAGATCCGGCGTAAAATCCGGCCAAAATTCCGGCAGAAAAGAATAAATCCGGCAAAAAAAAGAAGAAGCCTGCCACGCCTCCGGGCGAGGTAGTGGAAATTGCCGCGCCCGGAAGGCACGGCCCCTAGCCGCGCCTGCCTGGCGTGGCGGCCGTGCCATGCAGTGCGGCCTGGGCCGTCGGCCGCCGACGGCAGCTGGGGAGGGCCAGCCGCCAGTGGCGGCTGCCCCCCTCCCCAAACCCTAACCCAAATTTTGGGTTAGGGTTAGGGGAAGCCCATTTTGGGCTGTTGGGCTAAAAGCCCAACTAAAAAATAAATAATAAATAATAAAAATAAAAATCTGAAATTAAATTGTTTTTCGGCCTGAAGCCCAAACAGAAATAATTCTCAGATTCATACATTCATGGGCATTTTCTTGGGCCAGCAGCCCAATAAGAAAAAAATCAGATTAGTTGATTGATATTATGTTAGAACCCCCTAATAGGCCTGAAGCCCACCAAATAAATACAAATGTAATAATATTAAGCTGACCAAACAAATTAGCTAACATGGAATAGCTAACATGGAATAGAAAGACATAAAGTAAGATGCAGTGCTAGAAAGTGAGATACAGATGGTCCATGACTACATACTGTCGTCATTCATGAAATCTTCTGGATTCCATGTAGTAGCTGGTAACACAGACACATCTATCGAGTTTGTCTCAGCATGAGGCTTGAGACTTGCTTTGTAGAGGTCCTGTAGGTGTCTGGCTATGCGGCAGTTTCTGGACCAATGGCCAGTCATTCCGCATCTAGAGCATGTATCCTCACAGTCTTTCTTGGGAGGACCACCTTTATTAGGCGTCCGTTGTTGCTTCTTTGCCACGAACTTCTGGTTCTGGGGAGGAGCCTTAGGAGTAGCCTTTTTTCGCTGCTTCAGTTCTTTCCATTTCTGGAACTTTGCCTTCTTATCCGTCTTCTTCTTCTGGGAAGACTAGAAATGTGCCTCTGTAGGAGGTGGAAGTGGAGCGGAGCCAGGAGGGCGTAGATTGTGAGTGGCAATCAACAACTCTCTGTTCTGTTCGGCCCTTAGTAGGCATGAGAGCAGGTCGGAGTACTTTGTGAACTTTCGTTCACGGTACTGTTGCATAAGGATCATGTCCTTCTCATGAAAAGACGTAAACGTCTTCTCTAGCAACATTCTCTCAGTCACATTCTCACCACACAACTTCAGGCGTGAGGTGATTCAGAATAACGCTGAGTTATACTCCGCTACAGATTTGTAATCCTGTATGGGGAGGTGAGTCCACTCGTACGGTGCAAGAGGGAGTATGACATCTCTTTGATGTCTGTACCTCTTCTCAAGTGCGTTCCACAGCTCATAGGGATCCTCTACAGTAAGATACTCGTCCTTCAGGGTCGAGTCTAAGTGTTTCCTGATATAAATAATGGCTTTCGTCTCAAGTATATCGGAAACTTCTTCTGCAATAGGGGCTTCTTTAGAAGCATCCTTTTCAGCTGTGGCAGTACTGATTGTTACCTTTTCTGTGGGTGTTAGGTTGAACCTATGAGAGCGCATGTGGAACTTTAGGTCCAGCTACCAACTCAAGTAGTTTGACCCATCGGCCTTCAGGACCGAAAAATCAACATTAGCAAGTCTGGCCATCTGTGCAATCTAGCAACATAAAAAATAGCATGAATTATTTGACTATTAAAGTTAAACATCCACGCATTTAATATATAGGCAAAGAATTAAATTGAACTATGGGGATCAGCCATCCAGGCACTAAAAAGAAAAAGAAAAAAATCCGAAGATACATCCCATAAGTCACAAAAATGCATAAAATAAAGACAACTTGGGAACTTTAAAAAAAAGCCCCATTCTCTTTATGCTAGCGCCTTCATCTCCATGGGGTGGTCCTTCAGCTTTGACTTTTACATTTATAACCTCACTTATAGATTCTCTCAAAAAGAAAAAAAAATGCAGAAAAAGGTAAAAGTGTCGGAAACTTGGCTGATCCCTAAAAACATAGTCTAATAGCGCATCCACGCAGATATTATATGAATATACAACCACGCAGATATATGACATCACAGGCATAGATTAATAAATAATCTAAAAAATGAAATGCGTGCTAAAATATTTTAAATGTTGAAGAGGATTAACCATGGCAAATAGCCATGGTACTATATTTATAAAACTCTCATGTTGAGGTGGGAGTTCAAAGGCCTCCCCACTAAGTTAGTGGGGAGTAATGGAGAGTGATGAGGGGAGGGAGGCCAAAGGCCTCCCTCAACTCACAACACTCCCCCTCATCTCTCCATTACCTTGGGTTAAGCATATGAATACTTCAGGATTCAGTATGCCAATGGGGTGGATACTTCTGGATCCAGAGCCACTATGATTGCCTCGTTAAAACCTTAGCTGTGGAAAACCCAGTGGGAAAAACCAGCAGCTTAAGGGAAAAGAGTACAACTATCGAGGGACTCCCCCTGATATGTACAAGCTTCAGGCTTGCAGATCTCCTATGTATCTATACAATCATCTCCTATTCGTCTATACATCCATCATGTTCTGAAAGAAAATACAATTATCACTCATCTACACAAGTTTCACTCATCTAGCGGCTATTGGAAGGCAGCGTCGCTCTGGAGTGTAATGCTCTTCGAAGTTGGTAGATGACTCCACTAAAGTATTCTTTGAATCAGTCTTCAGTGTGTCTGCAAGGTACTGCTAGACCTGGCTGAGCGTTTTCAATACTTGCTTCTTGGATGATGAGCTTCTCAGAAGATGTAGACATTGGATGATGATGTGTATATATTTAGGAGGTGGCCGGCGTATTGTGTTTCAGTCATCGCGATGATCTTTAAACCTGCATATGCAATATATATTCCTTGACCCTTGGAAGTTGCGCAAAAGCAGCTTATACTTGGTCTAGTGTTGCTCTCCAGGACAACACTGTATCTGGTTAACAACTTTACTGGAGACGTTCTATCAAAGATACGTGCAGTTGGCCAGATAATACACTAGAGGTAGGCTTTTCGGGACCTAGGATGTCCTCCCCCTCTTTCAGCTACTGAAAGGTGTCATAAATAAGTATCCATTTTTAATAGGTTGCAAAAGGACATCATTCTTCATAAACTCCAGGTGTATGAAGAATATGAAAGGGTTCCACCACGAAGGTGTTTAATATGTAAGCCGAGACATCTTCGGCATGATTAATAATAGTTCATCTTCAGGATGATTAATGTCATCTTCAGGATGATAGTTCATCTCCAGGATGATAGTTCATCTTCAGGATGATTAATGTCATCTTCAGGATGATGGTTCATCTCCAGGATGATAGTTCATCTTCAGGATGATTAATGTCATATTCAGGATGATAGTTATACCTAGGTTTTTCATTTCCAAGGTACGCTTTAAAGCTATCTGAAATCTCAATGGTCTCTGCTGGAGATCCTATTAGCTTTAAGTCGACCATATGTAAGGCAAATATAACAAATCCTGTCAACGATCTTTCGAAAAAGATACAAGGGCAGAATATTGCTTAAGATCAACTAATGATCTTTGTAGCCTTTATGGAGAAGACGTTTCTACGTTTCTCTTTCATCTCTGGGGGTAGCGTATACCCTTCTGGAAGTTTTATTTAGATCTATATATCTATATTGCCGTATATATATGCAGTCACAACGTCCATGAGCTGCATGTATTGGCTTTTGCAGAGAAGTGTAGGCTTAGTAGGAAAATGGTCACATTTCCTTGATTTCAATTTCTTTATGAAATTCGAATTATATTCCACATGTTTTTACACATTCAGGTGTATGGACTACTGGTCCAAAGATTTTGCTTTTCAAGAGTGAGTCCAGCTCTACTCTTATTGCCTCGTCCCACTTTGGCCATTCTATGCGTTTACGCTATAGAAAAGTGGGTAGACGTCATCGTCGTATTCAGCGACGTGAATGGCAATAGCGAAAGTAAAACTGTCGTCGACGACTGTGCTATATCTGTCCAGTACCTCTCCAGTACGTACGTAATATAATGATGTTTCTCCTGTTGTTTCCTCTGCAGGGGAAATTAGGAGGGGAGATGTTGCTGGTCTGAGCTCAGCATCCCGTGGTTGGATCATTTTTATATATCCAGGAATCTTCCTATTATAAGAAAATTTTTATTTTGAACCTGGCCGGCGTCCTCTTTTCAAATGAGGTACAGCCAATTCTGCTGCCGGTGGATTGCATCCATCTTTGGGAATGTCAATCCTAGCTGGCGTGTTGGCAGCAGGGACGTGTGAATGAACAATCTTCTGGTTGTCCGCAATTTTATCCGTCAATTGATGTACTTTAGTCTGAATGTGAAGGATCTTCTGGATCTCAACGTCACACAGAAAAAGTATGCGGATCATAACGAGATGAGGACTTATGTGTCCCATGATATGGTCTCAAAAGCTTCAGGCTTCTTTAGACTACGTGCCTATTACAATGAGACTTTACTCATCAAATTCACATTTATCAAGACTTGGTGGTAAACCATAAGGAAGCGACATCAGCAATAAGATATGGCCACAAGCGGGCCGTATCGTGATAAGCGATGCGGAGTGCAGCTTGTTGGTCCCTAAATATCAACAGGCAACTGGAATCTAACAATGGACGTGAAATCCATTGGAGTCTCTTTACCAGAGACTCTGATAACCCATTCTGAGTATGAACATGCTACATGATGTTCAATTTCAATGCCAGTTGCTTGGCAGAAGTCTTGAATGATATGAGTAGTGAATTCACCCTCATTATTAGCTTTGAGAAAGCTATGTTGCTAGTGAATATGAAGGCACACAGAAGACCATCTAGTAGATGCATATATCAGTACAGTAATGAAGTACCGAAAATGGTCCATTTGCGGGGTGAATAGGCCCGCAAAAGTTCATCATGTATTCTCTCAATGAAGCCAGGAGACTCTAAACCCACTTTCAGGAGGGAAGGTCTCTCTCTAAGTTTTCCCTTATGGCAAAGGGGGACAAAGAAACTCAACCTTTTGAAGAATCTTCAGGTTCTCCAATGGATTCATTTGATGATGCGTCCATCATCGCTGATCCTAGATGACGAAGTCCATTTTGCCAGAGTTAAAAACTATGGCAAGGAAAGGCACTTCTGGTGCTCAGTCAAGTTGGCTTTCTATAGGATGAATATCTGTAATTATAGGGGCCCGACGAGGGTCCAATGAAATCGTAAGTAGCTGGGCTTCTGGCCATCCTCTTTACGAGTTACATATTGATATTCAATATTTATTATCCACAGTTTTCAAGTTATGTTCGTTTAAACGAAATATCCTTGAAACTTGGAAAATTCCTATATGTTTAAGGGGAGAAGTTTGCATCTTATAGTCTCGTTGTATGTGGGAGCAATATTAATGCTACACCAGTGCAACGAGGCACTGTCCACAATATTAAATACTTCATCTATAAGCAAAACAAAATTTTATTTAAGTCAATGAAAATGACAAAAAAGTTCGTACTTAAGCAAATTAAAGATGAAGCAACATTGAATTTTAAATGCATAGATAAAAGATGAAGCTTAATCGAGCAGGTCGTCGTTCTCGAAGTCTTTTGCAGTGAACATCGTTGGTGGCTGAACAGCCGCCAAGTTTGTTTCAGGCAGAGACTTCTGGCTCGCCTGATATAGTGCCTGGAGGTGGCGAGGAGTGCGGCAGATTCTGGACCAATGGCCAGTCATGCCGCATCTATGGCATTTATCCTCCCAGTTCTTCTTAGGAAGTGACACTTGGTCAGTGTTCTTTTGCTTCCATGTGAAGTTACTCTTTCCTGTATTGTTGTTATTGGACGGGGGTGCTGCTCCTCGTCCATTCTTCATCACAGCTTTTCCTTTGTTATTATTAGCCTTCTTCTTATTTTTCCACTTCTGGGGAGAAACGTGGTGGGCTTCAAGGATAGGTGCAGTGCCAGCTGGACGTAAATTATGAGGGGCTAGCAGTAAATCTTGATTCTGTTCTGCCCTAAGTAGGCATGAGATCAGATCAGAGAATTTCGTGAAGTTGCGTTCACGATACTGCTGCATGAGGATTGTATCTTTCTCGTGAAACGAGGTAAATGTCTTGTCCAACATGCGTTGTTCTGTCACTTCTTCACCGCACAACTTCAGGCGTGAGGTGATATTATGAAGTGCAGAGTTATACTCAGCGACGGACTTATAGTCTTGAAGTCTGAGGTTTTCCCACTCATAACTGGCACGCAGTAATATTACATCAATTTGATGTTTATAACATGACTCCAGCGCTGTCCACAGCTCCATTAGGTCCTCTACCGTTAGTTATTTGGCCTTTAAGGTCCGATCTATATGTCTCCTAATATATATAATGGCTTTCGCCTTATCCACATCAGAGTTGGTGGTAGGAGTTCTGCTAGATGATTGTTCCGCTTCTGGGGCCTTACTAGCAGAAGCATCGGTCGCTGCTGGGACCGATGAAGGAGCCAAAATTGAGCCAAGGAGGGCCATCGAACGCAAGTGGAACTTCAGGTCCACTCGTCAACTCAGGTAATTATTTACTGCAGCATCAAGAACTTCGAAATCGACGCTTGCCAATTTTACCATTTATCTATGCAATTTAAAATAAGCATGAATTAATTAAAGTGTAAATTCATGCATAAACAATAAAATAAGTAAAATGTGGGGATCGGCCAGATACCCAAAGACATACAATGTCCAAAGTCCGAATATACAGTCCATAAATAAAAGAAAAATACAACTTGGAAACACAGAAGGGTCCCTATATTTTCCAATTTTCGCCTCCGTCTTCATTTATCGGTACACCGGTCTTTGGCATTAATACATTTAATCCTCACTTACAAATTCTCTCAAAAAGAAAATAAAATTGCAAGGAATTTAAAAAGGGTATCAAAATGGCCGATCCCAAAAATCACATTTTAGCTTATATTAACAACCACGCAGTTTATAATATGCTACAGGCACAAAATAAGCAACCACACAGTTTATATAACACAGGCATATATAATATGGAAAAAGAGACTAAAAAATATAATAATCATTAGGACCACGGGGGAGACGTCATACACCGTTAGGTTAGTTGACTAACGGCAGAGCGGTCGCAGGATCCTTAAGATAATTATATTTTTAAAAAAAATCCTAATATTCCATAAATTAATAATAATGCGAGAGTGTTATAATATTAGCAATTTGAGTAATTGGGCTACATGCCCAAACAAGAATTTAAAATGAATTCTTATTTTTATTGGGGCTGCAGGCCCATAAATAATTTAATAAATAATTTAATGTTTTGGACTGCAGGCCCATTTGCAAAAGTTTAATTAACATATTCATTTTCTAATTGGATTTACTAGGCTGCTGGCCCAATTGAGAAGTCAAAATTAATTATTAATATGAATGGGGCTACTGGCCCATATACCATATTTTCATTGCTACAAATGGGCTTCAGGCCCAAAAAAAAACAGGCTATCCAATTTATTATTAGGATTTTGTAATTACTGGGCTTCTGGCCCATAAGGAAGAGAAAAAAATGGCTAAATTAATATATTATTAATATTTGGGCTGCTGGCCCATTTGCAAAAATTTGATTAACAAATTGATATTGCAATTGAATTAACTGGGCTTCAGGCCCAAATTAGAAGATAAAATGAATTATTGATCTGATTGGGGCTTCGGGCCCATAAGAAATAGAAAACTAATTTTCATTGTTATAAGCTGGGCTTCAGGCCCAAATTGGAACACAAAATTAATTATTATTCTAATTTATTATACAGTTTTGGGCTGCAGGCCCATGGGCTGTAAAATTTAAAATTAAATTTAACACAAGCCCAAAAAAACAAACTTTAGGATTAAGGAATTCAAAAAGCCCACACACCCGGTCCGATCATATGGCAAGGATTATGATTTATGCACAGCAAGTTCAGACTTCATTAATATAAAATTTAAAGTACAGTCTTCATTAATACGCAAGGATTATGATTTATGCACAGCAAGTTCGTTTCACCAAGTTCAGTAATGGGGCGTCAGACTTCATTGTTCTTTATGATGTGCAATATAAAGATAACAGCAATTTGAAATCCCCCTCGTCCGTCGTCTTATCAAAATTTATCGGATCGACAGAGGTCCCACCGTCCGGGTTGAGGTATTTATTTATTTTTTTAATTGAGTATTAATAAGGGTATTACAGATTTAAATACGTCCAAAGTAAGGCTGTGAAAAATCATAGCAAATTATTTGTTTGTAATTATCTACGGGATCAATAAATTTTACCTCTAGATAAAAAATCTAGGGACGATCGTAATAGAAGAAATCCGTAGAACAAAATCCCCGCTCCCGATACGCCCAAAAAATCGCCACAACGAATAGCCGCAACAAATAGATTCCTTAACGCGTAGAATTGAGGGGATACGGGAGAAAAAGCTCAACGAAGTTAGAGCAAACGTGCTGATAACGTGTTGAAGAGGATTAACCATGGCAAATAGCCATGGTACTATATTTATAAAACTCTCATGTTGAGGTGGGAGTTCAAAGGCCTCCCCACTAAGTTAGTGGGGAGTAATGGAGAGTGATGAGGGGAGGGAGGCCAAAGGCCTCCCTCAACTCACAACATTAAAACATTTAATCATGCTCCATTTTTATTTTTCCCACCCAACCCTATCACAATTTAATATTTCTTTAATTTTTGGGCTTTTGAGGCCCAAATAATTTAAAACGAAAATTATGTGAAAAATGGGCTAATTCAGGCTTTTTGGGCCACGAAAACTATCAAATTAGGGTTAATGGGCCTCCCCCCAAAAATAGCCCGTTAAGGGCTAGGGTTTCGAAAAACCCTAGGAAAGAGGGGGGGCCACAGAGGCCGTCGCGGCGGCTGGCTGCGCCCTAGGGCGCGGCCAGGCCGCGCCCTTTTGGGTATGGCCTGGTCGTGCACGAAGGCACAACCATGGATCATGAAAAAAATTTGATTTTTTAGACAAAAAATCGATTTTTACTGTTTTTAGACATTTAGAACTAAATAAAATTCGATTTTTACCGTGTTCATGAACTACGTGATTTAAAACATGCAGATCTACGGGAAAATCAAGTCTAGGTCTAAAAAATTTGAGGATTTACCTCTAGATTCGGCTAAGGAATCTATACGACGGTCGATGAAGGATGACTTTTTCGCTCCCCGTTGAGAAGAACTAGATCTTCTTAAAACTGACGTTGGGGATGAACTCCTCTTGAGAGCAGTTGTCTTTTTCACCGAGCGTGATCGTGCTGATAACGTGTTATGAAGGGAGAAACATAGGGTAAAAGGTGTAGAGGGTTAGGACCCCACTGCCCTTATATATATATATACTAGTTATAACCCGTACCCGCGGGTACGGTGCACTGCGCCCGCGGGCACGGTTCATTTAAGATTACCCCTACGAAATCTTTGTTCCCCGGAAAATTATTTCCACAACCAAAATTTAACAGAACAATAACGTAGCGTAAAAATATTTTGCGGCACGGGCACCTTCGGATCAGAACAATAAATTCGGCGCAGGCGCCTTTAGCGCAGAACAACAAATTCGGCATCGAACAAAAAATTTGGCGCCCGTGCATTTGTTGCAGAACAACAAATTAGCGTAAAAAAATGGCGCGGGCGCCTTCGGCGCAGAACAACAAACCTCAGGGTATTTTTATAAACAATTTTTTATATTGTTTATTTTAATGGATCATGCTTCTTCACAATCTTCCCTAAGACACTTTTAATTTTAAAGTTTAGGTTTCCAATGCACTTTTTCCTTGCAATTTAATCTCCACAATATTTCCCAAGGCACTTTTAATTTCAAAATTTAGGTTTTCAATGCATTGTCCTTCTAAATTTATTCTCCACAATCTTTCCCAAGACACTTCTAATTTCAAAGTTTTGGTTTCCAAGACACTTTTTCCACCAAAATTTAAAATTTTCCACTAAAATTTTCACAAAATCCAATCCCAACCAATGATTTATCAAGATCAAATCTCAGCCACTCTTTATCTTGTCCTAGTCAGCCCTAGAATTCAAAAAATGCTGTCAAATGTATGATAGACTAGAAATAACCCGTGCGCAAAGTGCACGGACACCCTCCAAAAACCAACACACACAATCAGGACGTGGGACCCACACAGGTGTTTCGATTAGTGCAAAAACAGATGAAAATGAAAAGAGTGGGTTTGAGTGTGTGTGGACTTGGGGTTTTTCGGTTTTTCTATTGGGGGTGTGATTTTGGGTGTTTTGGGTTTGGGTGTGTGTTGGGGGGGTTGGTTGGGGTTTTGGGATTTTTTGGTTTTGGGTTTAACGAGATTGTCCCATGTGGCGATGTGACATTGCCACATGGGACAAATTCAAAAACCTCCCTCAATTGTAATAAGGATATATCTTTCAATGATGGATGGATACCCAATGGGTCCAATGTGCCAGTTTATTATTATTTTAAAAGATTAAGATAATAATGTGAGAAAACGGGGAAATATAAAAGTAAAAAAAAGAGAGACTTTCATTTCTCCTTGCAACAACGCAATGACATCATGTGAATGGCATTAAGTACTCTCATGCGACAACTCAATGTAAATACAACTAGTTTGTGGTGATTAAAAGGAGAGAGAGAAGACCGATGATTAATTATCAAGGTCGGTGGCAGATGGGGAGGCATTGTGCAATGTTTAATTATCGTAATTTCGTTTTAAGCGTCGTCTAAATTGATTAAAACAAATTAAAAAGAAGTAAAGCCTAGAAAGGGATCGATTACGATGGAGAGAGGAACAGTCAGCTACCAGCCACTTCATAAAAGCCATAGAATTCTAAGCCGAACGTGTGCGTTACGTTTGCGAGTTAGGGCTTGGAAATTTCCCGGCGGATGACTTGGAATTTGTGCTCAAGACGTCAAAGGCCAAAGCCAAATTTGCTAAATGCATCTAATCTATTGGCCGATGTGACGAGTTCTAGTCTATAGCCGCGTGTTAATTTGCGTTTAATCTATTGGAAGATGGATTAATACCTATCGAAACTAAGTCTAAAGCTTTTTTTACATCGATTTAAAAAATTCTCATTTTTAATACTGTTTTTTTACCGGGTAACAATTCTAACTGATCATTTTTTGAACAGTTGCAATTGACTTGATATCATCTCATTTGTTATGAAAAACAAAAGTACATTAATTGTACCTTATCTTACTGCAAAAGAATGTCTTGTCAGGTCCACCTTGTTAAAAATGATCAATGCAATCATTATCTATTAGAGCATCTCCAACCGCACGGGAAAACCCCAAATTTGGCGATTTTCTCCCTCCAAACGGCCGGTAAAAACTGCAAATTTTTGCAGATTTGCTACAGCGACCCTCCAAATTTGGATGGTCACCGTGACAACCTGCATTTTTTCCTTTTGAGTGCAAATACTAAACGTACATGGACTAACGACATCATACTCTTTATTTTAGGGTTGGACTGGAGTGGTTATATTTAAGTGCTAGAAATTACTAATAGTGTGTGTTTAAAAATTATGGAGTGTTGGGTTGGAGCACCCTCCCATTTTCCACCCTTCATATAGGAAATATTCTCAGAGAATATTCCAACCCAACTCTCTGTTTATGGAGGGTTGGATATGGAGGATTGGATTGGAGATGATCTTAGTCTCTTATTCTAGCACAAGCATCCTTGCTGTTATTGCTTTCATGCTTGCCCTTTACATGCACTCAGATGAAAAAGCTAAAAAGATTCCATAAAAAAGATTGCAGTTTCTTTTCTCTTTTTCTTTCTCAATTAGGTATACTGCACCAATAAAAGGTCATCACACTTAGGCTAAAGAGATGATCCCCAGCCAGGGTCACTGCACCAAAATATCTAATCTACATGTTAATTGATAGGATAAGGGCCTAAAATTTGATCTCCGTGACTGCCACAAAATTTTCCTATTAGACAAAATAAAAAGTCCGTTATTAAAATGCTCCACTTGTTATGAAGGGAAATTTAGGGAGAATATGTGTAGAGGGGTAAGAGCCCCCTACCCTCATATATATAGCTTTCAATAGTGGGCTTGGATACCCAATGGGCCTCATGGGCCTATTCATAACACTTCCCCTTATCCAACCAACATTGAATAAGAGGTGGATTCTTCAGGATCCGAGTTAGAGTAACTGCCTTGTTAAAGAAAGAACAGTTAACCCATAACTTCCCCTGATTTAGGGATGTGTCTAGGGGCGGATACTTCAGGATCCAAAGTCAACGAGGTTGCCTCGTCAAAACCTTGACTACGGAAAACCCAGTGGGAAAAAAACATGTAGCCAAGGGAAAAGAGTACAACTCTGCAGTTGACTCCCCCTCATCTGACCAAGCTTCAGGCTTGCAGATTTCCTATGAATCTATACATCAGTCTCCTATGTATCTATGAGTTCATAGTTCTCTCATCCTGACCCAGTGTACATTTACTCACTCTCCTCATCCCAATCCCATATACAAGTTTCTCAAAGATACTAGTAGGCAGGGATTTGGTAAGCAAATCCGCCAAGTTATTACATGATTGGATCTTCTGTACCTCAATCTGCTTTTGCTTCTGAAGGTCATGCGTCCAGAAGAACTTGGGGGAGATATGCTTCGTCTTGTCGCCTTTGATGTAGCCGTCCTGAAGCTGGGCTATACATGCTGCATTGTCTTCATGGAGTGGAGTAGGCGCAAGAACGCCGGTCATCAGGCCGGTGGAGGTGAGAATGTGCTGGATCACAGAGCGTAGCCAGAAGCATTCCTTGCTTGCTTCGAAGATCGCTATGAGTTCTGAGTGAGTGGATGAGACGGTCGTCATGGTCTGCTTTACAGATCTCCAGGATATGGCTGTGCCGCCGTATGTGAACATGTCTCCGGTCTGAGACTTCTCTGTATGAGGATCGGATCTGTAACCTGCATAATCATAACCAACTAAACCAGTTGATGCCCCTTTCCTGTAGAATAGACCTAAGTCTATGGACCCTTGGAGGTAGCGCAGAAGATGATTAACTCCGGCCCAGTGCCGCTGTGTAGGTGCAGCACTATATCTGGCTAGTAAGTTTACTGCAAATGCTATGTCAGGGCGAGTGCATTTAGCCAGGTAAAGGAGTGCACCGATAGCACTTAGATAAGACACTTCAGGGCCTAGTACTTCCTCACCCTCTTCCAGCGGTCGAAAAAGGGTCTTTATGCACATCCAATGATCTAACGACCATTGGAGTATTGAGAGGGTGGCACTTATCCATTTAGAACTTTTTCAACATGTTCGATGTGTAAGTTGACTGATGTAACAGGATCCCATCGTTAAAATGCTCTATCTGAAGACCTAAACAGAATTTTGACTTTCCGAGGTCTTTCATCTCGAAGGTTTCTGTCAGGCTTCTAGAAATCTTTGCGATCTCTTCAGGAGATCCGATGAGGTTTAAGTCGTCTACGTAGACGGCTATAATTACAAATCATGTTGCCTTTGCTCTTATAAAGATGCAAGGACAGACTGGGTCGTTTGTAAATCCTTGTTGCGCAAGGAAATCGCTCAGTCTGTTATACCACATCCTTCCAGATTGTTTTAGACCATATAATGATCTTTGCAGTTTCACTGAGTAGATGTCACGTTCTCTCTCTCTTTTAGTGCTGCAGGCAAAGAATAACCGTCAGGCAATCTCATATAGATGTCTCGGTCTAGGTTGCCATATAGGTATGCAGTAACCACGTCCATGAGTTGCATATCTAAACCCTCTTGGGCTGTTAAGCCAATGAGGAATCGGAAGGTGATCACGTCCATGACCGGGGAGTATGTGGCTTCAAAATCCACCCCAGGACGTTGGGTAAAACCCTGCGCTACAAGCCTTGCTTTGTAGCGAACGATCTCATTCTTTTCATTTCATTTTCTAACAAATACCCATTTATAACCCACAGGTTTTACACCTTTTGGTGTCTGGACTATGGGTCCGAAGACCTTGCGTTTGGTGAGTGAATCCAACTCCACTCCTATTGCCGCTTTCCACTTTGGCCAATCATCTCTGCTTTGACATTCTGTCAGAGAGTGTGGTTCAATATCATCGTCGCAGTACGCGACGTTGATGGCAATATTACACACAAATTTGTCATCTATGGTTGTGCTTTTTCTGTCCCAATACTCCCCAGTTCGTACATAGTGTATCGATACTTCATTTTCTCCCGGTTTTTCCTCTTCATGAGAGTTTGGGAGAGATGGGGTAGTAAGGCTTATATTAGCATCTTGTGGTGGTATTTGTTTACCATTGCCAAGGGTCCTACTCTTTCGAGGGACTTGGTCCTTGGATCCCGGTGGTCGTCCTCTCTTTTTGAGGGGTCCAACCATTTCTGCTGCAGGCGGATTGCATCCATTTTGCGGTATGTCAATCCTAGCTGGAGTGTTAGCAGCAGGGACGTGTGATTTGACAATCTTCTGGTTGTCAGTAAATTTGTCCGGCAAGAGATGGATAGTGTTTTGGATGTGGAGAATCTTCAGGACCTCCTCCTCACACTGGCTTGTTGGCGGATCAAAGTGACATAATGTCTTTGTATCCCAAGTGATACTTTCTGAAGCTTCGGGCTTCTTTGTCTGTGAGCCTAGTCTTGGAAACGATGTTTCATCGAATTCACAGTCTTCTAGACGTGCCTTAAAGACGTCTCCCGTAAGGGGTTCTAGGAATCTAATTATGGTGGGGGTGTCAAACCCAACATAAATGCCTAGGCGACGTTGTGGACCCATCTTTGTCCTTTGCGGTGGTGCTATGTGGACGTATACTGCACAACCAAATATTCTCAAATGTGAGACAATTGGTGGGGCTCCAAGTGCTAGTTGCATTGGAGAAGATGACTGACCTCCAGAAGGTCTTAATTTTATTAAAGATGCAGCATGCAAAATTGCATGACCCCACGCATTCACTGGCATCTGGGATTGAAGTAATAATGGACGAGCGATCCATTGCAGTCTCTTAATTAGAGATTCTGCTAACCCATTTTGGGTGTGAACATGCGCTACAGGATGTTCGACTTCAATTCCCTGAGCTTGGCAATAGTCTAGGAAGACTTGTGACGTAAACTCCCCCGCATTGTCCAGACGAAGTTTCTTTATCTGAGCTACAGGAAGACTTGTGGGCCCGAAACTTGATTATCTGAGCTAAAAGCTTAGATAGTGCTAGGTTACGGGTGGACAGTAGGCACACATGTGACCACTTAGTAGATGCGTCTATCAGGACCATAAAGTACCTGAACGGACCACTTGATGGGTGAATCGGCCCACAAATGTCTCCGTGGATTCTTTCCAGAAAACTGGGGGACTCCACGTCCACTTTCAGTGGAGAGGGTCTCGTGATCAGTTTACCATTGTAACATGGTGGACATGGGAATTTGCCTTTTTGAAGAATCTTCAGGTTCTTCAGGTCTATACCCCTGGAGTTCTTTATGATGCGGTACATCATAACAGAGCCAGGGTGTCCCAGTCTGCTGTGCCAGAGTTGGAATTCTGGTGTTTGGGGGCACTGCAGGTGCTCCGCCATGGATGTTTCTGGAGTTTGTATACTTGTTTGGTAGAGCCCTGAGGGGAGTCCCTTGAAACGTTCCACAATGGTTTTTAAACCATTTGTAAGAGACGTTACAAGCAAGTATTCCCTTTTATCTTCCTCGACCGTCTCTAAGTGATATCCGTTTAAACGGATGTCTTTAAAGCTTAGGAGGTTTCGGATGGATTTAGGGGAGTATAACGCATTCTTAAGTGTTATTTGTGTGTTGCCGGGGAGCAATATAATTGCTTCCCCTGATCCTTCGATTATGTTTGCTGGTCCTGAGATTGTTCTCAGTGGGCCAGAATAGCTACTTATGCTCGTGAAGTAGTCTATGTTTTGAAGGATCGAGTGCGTCGATGCACTGTCCACTAGGCAAATAAGTTCCATATCTGAAAAAAGGAAAGACATTCAAGCAATAAATGAAGAGAAAAGATACACTTTCATAAAATAAATGCTCAAAATATTGTTTGACATGGAATAAAACTATATACGATGCATAAATAGAAGATACATTGCTAGTGCATAAAAATGGTCCAGATCTAGAGAGTGTCATCTCCCATGAAGTCTTCAGGAGTCCATGAGGTCTCTGCCAACGCTGCGCTCTCAATCAGGTTTGTCTCAGCTCGAGGCTTGAGGCTTGCCTCGTAGAGGTCCTGGAGGTGTTTTGCTGTGCGGCAGATTCTGGACCAGTGGCCCGTCATCCCGCATTTAGAGCACTTGTCCTCACAGTCTTTCTTGGGAGTGCCACCTTTGTTGGGAATCCTCTTCTACTTCTTATCCACGAACTTCTGGTTCTGAGGAGGAGCTGGGGGAGTGGCATTCTTCCGCTGCTTCTGTTCTTTCCATTTCTGGAATTTTGCCTTTTTGTCCGTCTTCTTCTTCTGGGAAGACTGGAAGTGAGCCTCTGCAGGAGGTGGCAATGGAGCGGAGCCAGGAGGGCGCAGGTTGTGGGTGGCAACCAGGGACGGAGCTAGATAGGGGCCAGGGGGGCACGTGCCCCCCCTGAAAAATCCAGAAAAAAATACATTTATACTCTTGTATTAAAAATTTTATCAGGCTAATAATATTATTACATAACGTTCATTTGATAACAACACTACGGGGCTAGCTTGGTGGTAGACCGCCTGAATGTTAGGCTTGTCAACCTGGGTTCGAATCCTAGGCCATGCAATGATTAATTTTAATGTTTATTTTTCCCCATATTGAGGGAATTATGATGGCAACATAGTATTTACATGTAAATTTCAAAGAAAAAAAACCAGCAACAAGCTGGCTTAGTATATAGAAGTTCTTAATTTTTTTCGACCTCTTAAACATATTTATACCCTTCTATAAGGGAATTATCATGTCAGCATAGTATTTATTTATAATTTTCAAAGGCGTTTTCCCCTTAGGTTTTGTAAAGGGGCCGTGGTTATTTTTTTAACACGGTTTTTGCAAAGGAACGAGTGGTTCGTCCTTGGATTTCACATCAGCCATTATGATTTGAAAAAAACATGATTTGCTTTACAATAACTACTTTTTTGCTCGCTTAAAATACACGTTTTGTATTTTTGCATCTTTAAAATACAAAACAATGATGCGTTCTACGAATCTCAAGTTGTTAGCTAGTTATCATTGTTATTTGGCAGTGTCCTCAGAATCTCGAGGTATGTAAATTTTTACCTCCTTAAAGACATGTTGTATTTTCCCCCTTGGTTTTGCAATTGAACAGCTGTTCGTCAACACTTTTGATCTAACCTTGGGCTTCGCATCAGCCATCAGGCAAACAGGTCGGCGTTCTCACGGTAGTTATTTTTTGGTAGTACTCTCGAGGTAGTTATAGTATATGTAACATTATGCGAATTTCTTTAACTTATAGTATGTTAGTTTTTTTTTCGAAATTTATGTGACTCTTTTTCCAAAAAATTTGATCCGTATAAGAAAATTGTGCCCCCCTGAATTCAATTCCTGGATCCGTCACTGGTGGCAACCAACATGTCTCTGTTCTGTTCAGCCATAAGCAGGCATGAAAGCAGGTCAGAGTACTTAGTGAACTTCCTCTCGCGATATTTTTGCATAAGGATCATGTCCTTTTCGTGGAAAGACGTGAACGTCTTTTCCAGCAACATTTTCTCCGTCACTGGTTCACCACACAACTTCAGGCGTGAGGTGATGCGGAAGAGAGCTGAGTTGTACTCCGCTACGGATTTGAAATCCTGTATGCGGAGGTGAGTCCACTCGTACTGTGCACGGGGGAGTATGACATCCCTCTGATGTCTGTACCTCTCCTCGAGTGCATCCCACAGCTCGTAAGGGTCCTCTACAATGAGGTACTCGTCCTTTAAGGTCGAGTCTAAATGTTTCCTGATATATATAATGGCTTTCGCCTTTAATATATGGGAAACTTCCTCTGTATGAGGTGCTTCCACTGAAGCCTCCTTGTTTGTTGGGGCAGTACTAGTTGTTGCCTTTTCAGTCTGTGTGAGACTGAAACCATGAGAGCGCAGATGGAACTTCAGGTCCAACTGCCAACTCAGGTAGTTTGACCCATCGGCCTTCAGGACCGAGAAGTCGACATTTGCGAGTCTGGCCATTCAATGATCTAGCAATGTAAAGGAAGATAGCATGTATCATTAAAACTGAGTAAAATAGACATCCACGCATGTAATGCAAACATTTTCATAGCATGGATTTAATTAATGTGAATTTAACATACATGCTTTTACAGATTCATAATGTGAATAATTAATAAAGTTTAACATTCACGCATGTTGTTAAGTAGTTTCATTGTAACATTAAACATGGTATTAAAGTATTTAACATCCACGCAGTTAATGTATAAGCAATGAAGCAGGAAAAAATGACTTAGGACTATGGGGATCAGCCAGCCGACACCGAAATAAAAAGAAGTACAGTCCGAAGTTACATCAAAAATAATTGCATGAAAGAATAAATTACAACTTGGGAACTTCAGAGAGAAGCCCCCTATCTCCATTGTGCAAACGCCTTCAGCTCCTTTTTGGTGTCCTTCGGTCTTCTTTTTACATTTATATCCTCACTTACAAATTACTCTCAAAAAAAAGAAAAATTGCAGGAAATTAAAAGGTGTCGGAAACCTGGCTGATCCCTAAAAACATAGCCTAATTTGCACATCCACGCAGATAATATATTTGAAACATACAACCACGTAGATAATCAATCACAGGCATGTACAGATTAATTTAAATAATCTAACGTGTGTGACGTGCAAAAATTTATTTTTGAAAACTTTTACCTTTTGATCCATATTTTAATGTTTTGTTTACCGCTTAAAACCCCTTTAAAATTTCTTTTAATTATTTTGGGCTTTTTAGGGCCAAAAACAAAAAAAAAATTATTTATGTAAATGTGCTAATTTTCTGGCCTTTTGGGCCATGAAAACAACCCATTAGGGTTAATTGGGCCTCCCCCGAAAAGTTGGCCCGTTTAGGGTTAGGGTTTCGGAAAACCCTAGGGGGCCCGCGGCGTGTCGCCGCGACGGCTAGCCGCGCAGAAACGCGGCCGCCGTAGCGGCGACGGGCCGCGGCCTGAGGCCGCGGCATCAGGCCGCGGCCGCCGCGGCCTATGGTCGCGGCGTGAAAATCGCGCCGGCGGCGCTTGTGAAGCGCCGCCGTTTCGCCCTATGGGCGTGCGGATTTTTGGATCAAAGGTTGGGGGTAAAAAACGGATTTTTCGAGTATTCAGATCGCTAAAAACAGATTTTTATTGTTTTTAGGCATGCGGATCTAAAAAAATTGATTTTTACCGTGTTTTTAAACTTTTTGATACTAAAACATGCAGATCTAACGTGAAAAGCAAGTTTAGATCTAAAAAGTTTTGATTTTTACCTCTAGATTCGACAAAGGAATCTAGTCGACGGTTGGTGAAGGATGCCTTTTTCGCTCCCCGTTGAGAAGATTACGATCTTCTTGAATCTGAGCGATTGATGGATCTCCTTCCCCGCGAGCCGCCATCTCCTCCAGACGAGCGTGATCGTGCTGATAACGTGTTATGAAGGGAAATTTAGGGAGAATAGGTGTAGAGGGGTAAGAGCCCCCTACCCTCATATATATAGCTTTCAATAGTGGGCTTGGATACCCAATGGGCCTCATGGGCCTATTCATAACACCACTAAAAAATAAGATGATGTTGACATGATTTATAACTCCGATCAAATTGTGCACCCTTCAAATAAACAATGTTACCAATCCTAACTATTTCATTATAGGGAGCTACGTGTGAATCCTCAAAATTAACCTGGTTTGGTAACCACGACCATTTTGATCTCAAGTGGCCGGAGTTGCCAATCCAGGTTGTTTCGTAGTCACGAAGTGACCAAAAAATAACCATTTTTATAATTTAAATTGGATTTTAAAAATTATTTCAAAATTTTAAACCTATATTGAAAATTTGTCCAGACTACAATTGATATAAGATGACAAATGAGACAATTATACTGCAAGAAGCCAAAAAAAGAGAAAACGCAGAGAAGAAAAGAGATGGCATTGAACCTCATGATAGATTGTGATTCATCTCTCAAGTCCATGTGGGGGCTTGTACTTCCCATCTTTTTTGTGTCTTAGCACCTGATCCATTGGATCAGGTGCCACCTTTTCTACATTAAATCCTACTCCAGAAGTCCCAACAAAAGTTGATAAGAAGATAAATGATAAATCTGGGAATTGCTACAGGAACAGACCTTTTTGCTCACTTCACAGACCACTTAATTTTTATACAAAAATCAATTACATCATTTAAAAACCCCGTAAAATAACATTTATTCTCCTCTCTCTTCTTCTTGCTGATTACGCACCCTTTTTCCGAGAGTACAATATTTCTCTCTTCTTCATCATCTCTCTAAGGTCTGTGCATTTCAGCAAAAATTAAGTGTCATGTAAACTGTGGGATGTGAATCTAAGGGCGATTTGTGAACTGAGCAAAAATGCAATTTTTCAAAAATTTAAGTCTGTGAACGGAAATAAAAGTTTAGGCGGTTTGTGAATTGGGCAAAAAGGTCTGTTCGCATAGCAATTCCCAAAAAAAATTGTGCTCAAAACAGATGCTCAAATTAAAGCTTTGCAAACTACAAAATAAACTAAACTAATCAGTATTTGCTTGCAAGCAAACCCAATTACAATTTAATTTAAACAAAATTAGTCAATAAGCTCCCTCTTATAGCACTCCCAATGGGGGCTAAATGTGGTGCTTAATCCTAGGTTGAGGGATTGTTTGCAAAAAAGGAAGAGAGCTGATGGTACAGGGATTTAGGGCATGAATGTGGGACTTGATCCTAGGTGGAGGTGATGTTTGCAAAAAATGAGGAGAGATGGCAGAACAAGGGCTTAAAATTTTAAGCCCCTCTCAAGCGACCTAATTTTTTTCAAAAATTGAATAGATTAGACGTCTGGTTGATACTCACCAGACACCTGATTCTAGACACCTGATTCTGACATGATCTTGTTTTTCAAAAACTCTTCCAACACCACACGTTTGGTTACTAGGAGAGTATAATTTTTTTTTACAGTCACCATGAACAAGACGTCTGAAGTTCAAAGGCTAGATGTCTGACACATGATCAGACGTCTCTTGGGTAGCAGCCATGCGTCTGATCTATTTCAAATTTGAAGGAAAATAATTAAACGAGTGGATTACCAGACGTCTGATAGGGTTACACCTGACATCTTGTAATCCACATGTGGCAGTTGATTGGACAAACCATTCAGCCCTTGATTTAGTACTCGAATGCGAGTCATGGTGTAAAAACGGCCCGGGGGCCCGCCGGCCCGGCCCGGCTTCCGGGCCGGCCCGGCCCGGGCCCGGTGGCCCGTACCCGGGCCGGGCCCCGGCCCGGGCCCGGCCCCCGGGCCGGGCTGGGCCGAGGAAACCGGCCTCGGGCCGGGCCGGCCCGGCCCGGCCCGGGTTTTCGGGCAAAAAAAAGCCCCCCGGGGCCGTTTTATAGAGAAAACAGCCGGCCCGGCCCGGCCCGGGCCGCCGGGCCGGGCCGGGCCCGGGTTCTACCCACCCGGGCCGGGCCGGCCCGGCCCGGGTTTTGAATGGGCCCGGCCGGGCCCGGGCCGGGCCGGCCCGGCCGGGCCGGTTTAACACCTTGAAATGCGAGGTCACAATGGCTAAATCTGATGTGGCTCATATTCATCCCTCCATTGGGAGTGCCCTTGGGATGGGATTGGAGTGTTATTTCACACCACCAAACCAAAAAGAGGAAGAGAAGAAATCTGAAATCTTATCCACGGCAAAATCGAATTTATTCTAACATAATAATACATTTAAACCCATCAAAATCGACAATTATTTTTTCGCATGACAGACAATTCGGCTGAGATCTCACTGTCTTTGCTTTGCTGGCTTTATCTCGAGATCTGCTATTGAACACCCCCAACAATTACGAGCACGACAAACGCAAATAACCACATTCAAACCCTGACAAAACAACTAATCACCAAATTAAAAAGAGAGAAGAATGGACCACCACAATTCTCGGTCCCAGTGCCGCTAGAAATCTAGCGGCTCTCGCATCACAAGTTCAAAACATCGAGCGAAAATATTCATAAACGCAGTTGATCTCAAATCACAGCCACCGAAATTAACAAAAAATTGAACAAAGAGAAATTAAAGGAAGACGCAAACCATATCACAATCTATTAAACCAGTAAAATAGGTATCTACATACTCCCCCACACATCATTATTCCCCCAAAATAACCTCCCAAACCCCTTAAAACCTAAAGAATCCGACCTTCGAGAAGCCACAAAAGACTCTCCGAGGGCCGATCAGAACAATGCGACAACGAAATAAGACAGATCAACTACTTAAAGACTCACATACCAACAGTATATAGACTAACAAAAAAATCAAAAGACACGGCCAATACAAAATCGAAACGGAATCGTCGCTCCAAACGAATATAACTGCCTCGAATCGGCCAGATCCATCACTGGCGGAAAGCTCCGGCGAAGATAGCGACGGCAGAGAAGATGAAGGCGGTGGCGATGGGGGCCGAGACGGCGGGAGCGGCAGCGGTGGGACTGGGGGCCGGAGCGTCGGCGGCCGTGGTCACTCCCGCGAGCGAGCAGACAGCGGCGACCACCACGAGAGCGAACACGAGAGTTTTGAAACTGAAACCAGCCATTGATCTCTCCGTCTCTCTCTCCCCTCTCCTTCGAATTAGGGGTTTCAAGATTGAAAGAGAGAATACAAAGAGTTCTGGAAGCGAATAAAATGTGGTAGAGGGATGGGGTATATAAAGAGGGGAGCTGGGGTTGGGACGGGCAGCTTCGTGGCTGCCCGGGCTGACCGCCTTGCACGACTCTTCGTTTCGTCTCGTGACAGCTGTCCCTTTGTGGTCCCCCTTGGCTGCGTGACATTTGAGACCTGATAGCCAAAATACAAATTTGCTTAACATATTATATTTATTTACACGTTTACCATTTCTTCTGGTAAACTTGTAAGAGGTAATGGCAAACGAGTAAATAAATGTGATGCTGCTAGCTAAATGTGTAATGTGACTAGATGTAGCCGTTGTATTTTCCAAAAAATTTCCTTTGGTCGTTTCTCCAAAAAGATGGACTATCAACATTAGATGTGATTTTTTATCCATAAAAGAGAGCAATATCATTTTGTGTATCAAATCCACACCTCTCTCTTCCAACTTCTTTCTAGGCAAATTGTCACATACATGACCCTCAATTTGAGGTGCATGTAGCAATTCTCTTCTCCAAATAGACCTCTGGCGTAGATGCAAATGCTTTACCCGTCTTTTCCAGGAGCACCCTCTCCAATTAATAATCTGCATAATCAGTCTACATGGAAGGATTTGCAAGTTCGGAGTACATTAAAGCACCAATCCATAAATTCTAAATTAGTATTTGAGAATAATGTAGAAAAGGTGGCACCTGACCTAATAGATCGGGTGTCAAGATAAAAAAAGTGAAAAGTACAATCCCAACATGTGCTTGTACTTTCTATGAAGCCCGTCCTTTTGTGTCTTGCACCTGATCTATTAGATCAGGTGCCACCTGATCTGCATGATCTCTTAGAATTTAGTCATTTGAACATGTGCTACCAAATTTGCATTTGGTGTTAATTTATTGGATATAAACTTTGATCATATGTAAATATGAATTGTTGCATTATTTGGATAAGAAACTCAAATAAATTGCATTTTGTTGTGAACGGTTAGTTAATCGTAGTTGGGTGAGATTCTGGGCTATCTTAGAGATAGGCCCATATCATTGTAAGCTCATCTTTGTATTCTCCCAAATGCCTATAAATAAAGAGCTGGGGGCTCCTTCCCCAGTAGTTGATTCATAACACGTTATCAGCACGAGCCTCTAAAAATTTTCTTTTCCACAAATTTTTTTTTCGTTCATTGTGAAGGTGAGACGGGAGATCCACGAGCGCGGTGCTAGGCTTCCTCAATCGAGCGTCGTCATCCGCGTAAGGCTTCAAACGATATTTTTATCATACGTATGATCGCTCTATCCCTAGATCTCAAAAGATCGTTACATGGATCGATTGTCGCCTTGAAAACGACGAATTTTTCATCCCAAAAATCAATTTTTTTTTACGGTTCTTTGATTTTTTTTTGATCAAACCCTAAAACTAGCCCTCCGGCGGCTTCGCCGCCGCCCCCCTCGCGCCGTTCCCCGCCCCTTCTTACAGAGGGGGGGCGGCAGCCACCGCGCCCCCCTGCAGAGGGGGGCAACGGCCTCCGTCGCTCCCCCCTGCAGGGGGGCGGCAGCCCCCGAGGCCGCGCCCCCCTCTGGAAACCCTAACAAAAAAAGACAAAAAGCCTGTGGGCCTGAAGCCCACAGGCCAGCTGCGGGCTTCAGGCCCACAAGCTGATTTCTTCAAAAAAAGCCTGTGGGCCTGAAGCCCACAAGCCGGCTGCGGGCTTCAGGCCCGTAGGTTGTTTTCTACGCGAAAAAAAATGCGGGGGTAAAGGCTATATACAAGCCTTTAAAAAGAACTTTTTGGGCGAAAAATCAATTTAAAAAGGGCATTTAAGGGCAAAATATTCGTGAAAAATCACGGTATGTTACGGGACAAATATCGGGCTGGCAAGGACTTTTTGGGGATATTTGGGGAACATTTGGGATGATGAGGGAACCTCTTTTCCTCAGACAAAGAAAATGTTTATTTTGGGGCTTCTAATCAATTTAATTGGTTAACCCCATTCAATATACAACCCTTGCATTGTAATGATTTTTTCCTGCAAAAATCATATTTACATGCTTTGCATCTCTGGAATATTCTGTTGGATATTATATGCGTGGTTGTGTATTATATTTAAAACTTAATAATTAGGAAGATCCTGTGACCGCTCTGCCGTTAGTAACCTAACCTAACGGTGTATGACGTTGCCCAGTGGTCCAATAATTATTAAGTGATTAAATTATTTATCCATCTCTGCGAATATTAAAATGCATGTGATGCCTGTGATGAAAATGTCTGATGAAAATGTTGATGAGCACAATATTTTTGCATGAATAGCTAAATGTGGTTTTTGGATCGGCTGTTTAAGTCCCACAGTTTATTTCCCGCACTTTTCTTTTATTTTTGAGAGAAATTGTAGTGAGGAATTTATGTAAATGTCAAAGAAAGAAGACCAACTTCCATGGAGACGGAGGCAACATTTGAAGCTGGAGATATCATATGGGACCCACGGGGTTTCCAAAGTTGTATTTTCCTTTTTAAAAGCTGCAAATTTGTATAATTTGGCCTCTTCCTTTCGAGATAATGTGCGATGCGAGTGATTACGCAGTAGGGGCGGTTCTTGGACAAAAGAAAGAGAAGGTTCCTCATGTGATTTACTACGCAAGTAAGACCATGAACGATGCTCAAAGATATTACACGACAACGGAAAAGGAATTACTTGCGGTGGTATTTGCATTGGACAAGTTCTGGAGCTACATTTTGGGATCACCCATCGTCGTCTATACGGACCATTCTGCACTCAAATATTTATTATCTAAAAAGGATGCAAAACCTAGACTTATACGATGGATTCTTCTTTTGCAGGAGTTCATCATCGCGATACGAGACAAAAAGGGAGTAGATAATCATGTTGCAGACCACCTCTCTCGATTGACGGTAGGCACAGAGTCATCAGATACACCATTAAGAGATTCCTTCCCCGATGAGCAACTTTTCGCCGTCTCTACTCTACCATGGTATGCGGACATAGTAAATTATTTGGTGACAGGTAGAACTCCATCACATTGGTCCTCTCTTGATTTTAAACATTTCAAACACGCGGTAAAATCTTTCTACTTTGACGATCCATATCTCTTTAAATATTGTGAAGACCAAATTGTGAGACGATGTATACCCGATCATGAGTTTAGTAGTGTTTTACAGTTTTGCCATGATGGGATATGTGGAGGACATTTTTCTACTCATAAAACTGTTGCAAAAATTTCACAATGTGATTTTTTTTGGCCCACCATGTTTAAAGATGCATATGCTTATTGTAAATCATGTGTGCGTTGTCAACAGTTGGGGGGAATCACAAAGAGAAATATGATGCCTTTAAATCCCATGTTAGAGATAGAAATATTTGATTGTTGGGGGATTGATTTTATGGGACCTTTTCCACCTTCGTTTGGTTTTGTCTTCATACTCGTTGCGATTGATTATGTTTCTAAATGGGTGGAAGCTATTTCTTGCAGGTCTAATGACGCATCCATCGTGCTAAAGTTCTTGAAAGAAAACATTTTCGCACGCTTTGGAGTGCCAAAGGCCATTATTAGTGATGGGGGTTCCCACTTTTGCAATAGGCTCTTCGCAAATTTAATGAAAAAGTTTGGGGTGACGCATAAAGTTTCAACTCCATACCACCCCCAAACGAACGGACAAGCTGAACTTGCAAATAGGGAGATCAAGAATATACTTCAGAAAACGGTGAATCCCACGCGCAAAGATTGGAGCCTTCGCTTACCTGAAGCTTTATGGGCATACATGACGGCATACAAGACCATTCTAGGGATGTCTCCTTACCGTTTAATTTATGGAAAAAATTGTCATCTTCCTGTTGAATTAGAACATAAATCTTATTGGGCTATCAAATCATTAAATTTGCGTGATGACTCATCAAATGATTCTCATAAATTGCAGATTTTGGAGCTTGAGGAGTTACGGAGAGAGGCATATGAAAATGCAAAATTGACGAAGGAACGAATGAAAGTTGTACACGACAGGGCTATCCTTCGAAAAGAATTCAAGCTCGGGGACAAAGTTCTTCTTTATAACTCACGATTGCATATATTTCCAGGGAAGCTACGTTCCAAGTGGTCAGGTCCATTTCATGTCAAACAAGTTTTTCCACATGGAGCAGTGATTGTGGTAAATGAAAAGGATGGAAGCGAGTTCAAAGTCAATGGGCAACGACTGAAACACTTTCAAGAACTTTGGACCAAGGAGGACACGACCATGGAACTTACGGATCCACCTTCGGGTGGCACTTAAACCGGTGTGTTCTTTCCTTACTCAGTAGTAGTAGATTTTCTTTTCTTTATTTTACATTTTTTTAGGAATTTTGCCTTTAGTATGCTCTTTTCAACTTTGAGGACAAAGTTTGTCTTTAAGTTGGGGAGAGTGTATTAGACCTTTTTTGGTTAGGATTTTTTTTCTCTATCTTTAAAAAAAGAGAATAAATCACCATCACTCACCCTCTAACCATCATCTTAGCCCTCTTAAAGTGTCACTTTATCGGATGACTACGCATTGATTGAGTTCTAAAAAACTGTTTATGGCGTGAATTAGTTTTCATTCCTTCATGGGATTACCGTTAATATGCTATTCATGAAGACTCTCAATTGCCATGATTAATATTTCGAAATAATTTGAATTTATTTCATGCATGCTACGGAGAGGAAAAAGCCTAAGTATGCACGATTTATTGGAATAGTCTTCAAGTTGAAGAGGAATTTGGCCATTGTTACTAATGTTATGTTCATGAGTGTTGAGTTGCTTACAAAGAAAAAAAAGAGAAACAAAGAAACAAAAAAAATGAAATGAATAAGTGTGTCACTTAATAACTAACTTGGTTGGCTCGAGTAGTACTGTCCGAGGGGTCCTTTTTGGCCTAATGCCCTATTATCGTCTGATTTGGGAGCCATTGACCGGAACCTCACTCATTTGATGGAGCGATCCAAGTTATACATTTTTCCGCAAATGTTGCTTGATGCGCGTTACGCGGAACTAAAAAAAAGGAAATGGTGAATACGCTAAGCAACTTCAATACCCATGATTTGAATGATCTTTTTGAGATGCCAATTCCTTTGAGATGAGAAAACTAGAATATAACGACGTGTTATACTTTCGTTTGCGCAAAACGATGCTTGCATGCTATTTATTCAAATTAAATTAGAGGAAATATCTTGCGATTGATCGTGTGCATGGATTGTGTATATTGATAGTTTAGATCATGTTGGAAAGCGTATTATTGAGCCATGCCATAAGTAATTGATAGAATTTATTGTTTTATTAATCATTCGATTTCATCGCTCTTTTTGCTAGAGACTAGCAAAACGCTAGTTGGGGAGTGTGATTCGGGTTGAATATTGCATATTTAACCCCCCATTTAGCCATACTTTGTGCTTATATGATGCTTAATTGGTCTCTAATACGTTCGTATTTTGTAAACAATCATTTATTAGAGAAATCACCTTATTTGAGCACAAAACAACAATTAACTGAGTATTTCTGCTCTTTTTATATTTTTCATGGCAAGATCTCAATCTCACGATTCCAACGACCATTTATTCGTATTTTTCTGAGATCTGTGCTAATTACTGTGTATTTTTGAATGCAGAATACAAATTAAATGAGAAATACGCAAGAAATACGCTCAAAATACGGCCGCACGAATCTTGGCGGGCATGTGGCGCACATCCGTCGACATCCGCGAGATCGAACGGCGCTCAGCAAGCGGAGTCGCGGCACATTCCTAGCTGTCGATCTCCGATCGAACGGTGCACATCCGCGTAGCGAACGAAGCAGCGTAGGCGCCTTGGAGATCCACGTGGCGGCAATCGGACGTATCCCCGCCTCATCGAATGGTTGAATCGAGCGGAACGACGAAATCACGGATCGAGCGGCGTGGCTGAATATCAACCGTCTGATCGACATCGTGCGGCTGCAATTCAGCCCGATGCGTACGAAGCAGCGGAGACATTGGCGAGGTGACGTGGCCGATTTTGGACCCTCCGATCGCGATCCAACGGTCGACATTCACCCCGAGCTGAGATCGGTGAGCGGGCATGGATCCGACTTGCGTGGCCACGTGGCAAGTCCTCACGCGATCCCGCATTCATCCAACGGCCGATAATTGCTCCGAAGGTCGGTGACGGATCTGAGCGGGTTTTGGGTAGATTTGAGAGTAATTTTCGGATTCGAACCGACTTAAAATCCCCTATAAATACCCTAGTATTCCAGAGGGTATTCTACACGAGTTTTGAGCGCATTTTGAGCGTATTGGAGGGGTTACAGAGCGTATTTTCGTGAGATTTTCTGGGGCTTTGGAAACAGAGAATAGAGGGTCTTACAGAAGATCATGTATTTGCTAATGAAACTGAGTTTTCTCATCTCCATGCGTGGCTAGTGACCTCATGTGTTGGTTGTGATGTAGTTAGGGCTATGTGATCGTTGATTTTGTTATCTTTTCGCCCTATATACATGTTTTAATCACGTATTTCATCGATTTCTATGTATAATCTAATTAAGTATGTTAATCGGAGACGTGTGCATGCTTGATTGAATATGATCTGGGTAAGACTTATTCGTGATACGATCCGAGAGGATGTATCGTGACCCGAGAGGGCACTTGTGCGTACTTTCTTTATGAAATCGACGATATATGTGATTACTTTTTGGCACTCTTGTTTATGCGTTTTATCGCCATACTTTCCGACGCTCTCATACCCTAGCCGGATGAGACGTTGAGTTATAGAAAAGATATTTAAAATCATCGATTACAAAAACCCTTAACGAAATCACAACCGACACATGCTCCTCTTATTTGCTCTCTATATCGACTCTCCATTCGTGCTTTAGTTTTAATTTCTTGTTTACTCAAACCATCATCACAATTGTTTCACTATCGAAAGGTGGTAATTTTTCATCGCTTTATTAATCTTTTGAAATTGATTCTTTTGGTTTACAGGTCGACTGTCCCGTGGATTTGATACCTGGCTCTCCAAGTTTACTACTTGATCGATCTCCTGCACTTGGGAGTAGCACTCACATCTTTTGAGACGAGTCAACTGCCCTCGAGGACATGTATAAACATCAGAAAGATGTTATACTCCCAAGGGCACGATACGAGTGGGAGAACCTGAGACTGCAGGACTTTAAGTCTATTGCTGAGTACAACTCAGTACTTTTTAGCATCACCTCACGCCTGAAGTTGTGTGGTGAGAAAGTCTCAGAAGATCGCATGCTGGAAAAGACGTATACGTCTTTCCATGAAAAAGATGCGATACTCATGCAGCAATACCGTGAACGAAAGTTCACCAAGTATTCGGAGCTGCTGTCATGTCTTCTCATGGCCGAGCAAAATAGAGAGCTTCTCCTCGCCACTCACAATATGCGCCCTCCCGGCACTGCCCCCTACCAGAAGCTCACCATGCCTCTTCCTTCAAAAAGAAGAGGGATAATAAAAGAAAAGAAAGACCACAGAAAGGGGGACAACAGAAAAGAGCCAAGGTCCCACCACAGCAGCGAAAGAATGAAGGGAAGCGCAAGTTCACCTGGCGCAGAAATGACAACAAGAAAAATGATGCACCCCCACCCAAGAGGGATTGGGAAGACCAGTGCCACAGCTGTGGCATGACAGGCCACTGGTCCAAAGTGTGCAGGACCCCAGTGCATCTCCAGGAGCTTTACAAACAAAGCAAGAAAAATAAAGCTGAAACAAACCTGGTGACATCTGATGCTCCAGTCAAGTTCTCAGCTGACGACTTCGAAAATGATGACTTGTTTGATTAGCCTTTATTTTTATCTTGGCAATTTGTTTTGAGAATAATTTATGAGAGCATTTGAATTATGTAATTTGTTTTGAATGAAAATGTTTTAGTAGAAATGTTTATCTGAATATGCATGTGCCTATACGATTCATCTTTTAGATGAAACTGCTCTCATAAATGTTAAGTAGACAATAAACACGTACGATTTTTTAATACAAAGCCCAATATCAGGGCCATATTGAAGATCCAGGGAACGCAACACTGTTGCCCCCAAATGACACAGAAACAAAAATAAAAAGGATGCTCTAATCCCTCCGAATTCCAAAAGAAACTTTCTAAGTTTCAAAGACATCCGTTTCAACGGATTCCATTTGGAAACAGCAAATGTAAATAAATGAAAAAAAAATTATTACCGTATGCAAAATCTCAAGAAAGAGGAGTAAAATCCATACTTGAACGTTTTGAGTGCCTTAGGCCTCTACCATACGAAGATTCGGAGATAGGAAGCGGAATTAAACGGAGCACCTGAAGTGCCCGACATCAGCCAAGTTTTTACTCTGGCATGATGGACTTGGCCACCCTGGATTTCTGATGATGCATCGTATCTTATCCTATGGGTATGACTTGAAGAACCAGAAGATTCTTCAGAATGGAGAAATCACTCGCATCCCTTACTATAAGGGAAAACTAATTGCAAGGCCATTTCCACGAAAAGTTGAAAAAGAATCTCCACGCTTCCTCAAAAAAGAAAACAAGGAGATAGATGTGGACAAAATCCACCACCCCTAGTGGGCTATTTCGGTACTTCATTGTACTGATAAATGCATCCTCAGAACACTCGTATGTGTGTCTACTACAGACCCGCAACTTAGCTTTTCCAAAGCTATTGGCACAAAAATAAAAATGTTACGGGCACATTTCCCAGACAATCAAATGTAGAAAATAAGTCTGGTTAATGTTGGGAAATATACCTCCCGGTCAATTCAAGAGTACTGCCAAGCAACGGGAATAGAAAATGAACATACAAGTGTCGCATGTTCATACCCAAAATAGGTCGGCAGAGTCACTGAAAAGTAGACTCCAATGGATTGAACATCCATTAAATCCCGATTGCCTATGGATGCATGGGGACATGCAAATTCTGCATGCTGCATCGTAAATGAAAATAAGACCCTCTGGAGGTCAGAGTCTCCAATGCAACTTGCATATGGAATGCCACCGAACATTTCTCATCTGAGAATCTTCGGTCGCGCAGTTTTAAATCCACATTGCACCACCAAAGAGGACCAAAACGGTACTCAACATCGCCTAGGTATCCATGCAGGGTTTGACTCACCCTCACTTATAAGATACCTAGAACCCCAAACGGGGGACACATTTAAGGCACATCTTGAAGACTGTGATTTCGATGAGACGAGTTTCCCCAAGATAGGCCCAGATACTGGAAAATCTGGTGCAAAGAAAATGTTAACGTGGGATACAAATAGCCTGACCCACTAATGATTCAGTAACAAAACAAATGTGAAGATGTGATCCTTAAGATACTCCACAGAACAATGTTCACCACTTACCGAACTCATTTACTGAAAACCAGAAGATTGTCAGATCACACATCCCTGCTGCAAAAACTCCAGCTAGGATTGACATCCCCGAGAATGGATGCAACCCACCAGCAGCAGAAGTGGCTGATCCTCAATTGAAAAGAGGCAGACCACCAGGCTCCAAGGACAGAAACTGCTGGAGACCTTAAGGCAATACTACCACATGACAATGAGCTCATGTCCACACCCTCACACTTCCCGGAATCCACTGCAGAGGAATTGCCGGGAAAAAGTGAAATTAAGTAAATGTTGTACGTACTGGGGAGGTGTTGGACAGATAGAACATAAATTGTCGACAAATATATTCACGTATCATATTGTCATATACATCGCAAAAGCGATGCTGTTTATAAATTATCGTTCCACACTCCGTTGCTAGAAGACAAACGTAGAGATTGGCCAAAATGTGGAACGTTGCAATAAAAGATGAGCTGGACTCACTTATGAAACGTGAAATGTTCGGACTTGAAGTCCAGACACCAAAAGGTGTCAAACCTGTGGATAAAACAAAGTATTGCACACATAAGAAAAATAAATACAAAATCGTATACTATAAGGTACAACCTATAGCCCAAGGAAAATTTCGCTGAAACTAGGGATTGAACAAATTCAAATGAGCATGTCTCATAAATGATGCATCAGTCTCCCAAAATTATCAAAAGCGAATAACTTACGATTTGGCGAAGGAAAATCTTGGATATGCTGTTATTGGATGTTGTGACGGCATACCTTCGTGGATATCTTGGTAAAGACAATTTCCACATTTCTTTAAATGCCTGAATAGACTTCGGGACGTCTATTCAATTGAAGTAAAACAATAAATATAATAAATAAATGTACAACCAACAGAATCACTTGACAAATCAATGATTCCTACTAAGGTTGTCTTTGCATCTATGCAAAGAACAGGATTAGAGATCTTAGTTGTAGACAACTAAGATCTCATCGGATCTTCTGAAGAGAAAACCGAAATAAATGTACAAACCTGACTTTTAAACATGAAATAAAAAGACCTAGGCAAATATAAAGTCATGGCTCATAGAATCCTGTTACAAACGCCCAGCAGTGCGTTGGAGAAATTAAAAGGACCATTGTCATCCAAAGTACACCTATGGTGGTATACTTAATGGATGTACAAAAGGAACCCTTCCGATCGCTGGAAGAGGGGGAGGATATAACTGGTCCCAAAGTCCCTTACCTAAGTGCAATCAGGCACTCCTGGCTAACTGCATGCGTCCCGATATAGCTATTGCAGTAAACTCATTAGCCAGAGATATTTGGCACCTAAAAAGGGCCATTAGACCGGAGTTAAGCCTTCTGCGCTTCCTTCAAGGGTCGTAATATTTGGACTTACAATATGAAGTAGCATCCTCCAATGTTTATGCAAATGCAGGTTACAGGTCCGGTCCCTATACTGAGAAATCACAGGACGGGTCCCCACAGTGGGATGGACATCTACATGCAAAGCAACTTATGAAGGCAACATCATCCTATCATTCTGAGATCCTCACCATTCCAGAATCACACCAATGGTGTATTTGAGGGCGCCTGGTGGTACATCACATCCCAATGACGACTAGGATAGAGGCTGGTCCTGTGGAGCTGACCATATAGTCGGAAGACCACATCAGAGGCGACGAAACTTAGCACACCTCTCCAGAGTTTCTGGATTCAGCAGCTGCTTGATGGTGATAATATTTGTAATCTGTGTATATTTTCGGAATATTGTAAATAGGAGTGATGAGATAAGCCTAAGAGATCTGAAAGCCTAAGAGCTTTTACAGATCAGGGGGAGTTGACGGAATTTGTACTCTTTTCCCTTAGCTATGGTTTTTCCCACTGGGTTTTTCATAGCCAAAGGTTTTAACGAGGCAAATCACATCAACTCTGGATCCTGAAGTATCCACCCCTCTATGACGCTCAGAATCCAGAAGTATTCATGAGTAGAGTCACTTGTACAAATCAGGGGGAGTTAAAGAGCATTTGTACTCTTTTTCCTTAACTATGGTTTTTCCCAATGGGTTTTCCATAGCTAAAGGTTTTAACGAGGCAAATCTCACCAACTCAGGATCCTGAAGTATCCACCCCATGTGAGACTCTCTTACGCTCAGAATCCTAAAGTATTCACGAGCAGAGGCCACACCTATGGCTGGATAAGGGGGAGTGTTGTGAACGGTTAGTTAACCGTAGTTGGGTGAGATTCTGGGATATCTTAGAGATAGGCCCATATCATTGTAAGCCCATCTTTGTATTCTCCCAAATGCCTATAAATAAAGAGCTGGGGGCTCCTTCCCCAGTAGTTGATTCATAACACATTTGATGAAAACAAAATTAGTGTATATATAGATTTAATATTCAAATATTAGATAGGGTCGCTACTTCCTGGGAGCCACGGGATCGAGCCCGTACACACATTTTACTGTGTTTCGCCGAATCAAAAAAATATTTGATTGGTGTTGATACCAGTTTCGTCATAGGTCTTGACCCAAGAAATAAATAGATAAATTTTGTCTATTAAGCAAGGCCCATAAAGAATGGTACGCCTCGGCCTAATAGGCCCCGAGAATACTTTTGCCATGTCAAATTGCCACCTGTTTTGAAAGAGTCAAAGTCCCATCTTAACAGGACCACTTTAATTGCCTTAAATGGGGCAATAAAGGGTTGAATAAAGGGTGATGATTACACTCTTTATTTGACTCATTCAAGGCCCACTAATTTGTGACGACATGAAAACGTTAATAATATTTTAGATCATCCCTCTCATTTTTCTGTAATTTTGGACACGTTTATTTTTAGGGGCAGAACGACGAATTTTATTAAACCATAATTTGTAAAATGTTAAACTAATAATTATATTACCAATTACTATTAACCCTAACTAATTTCCCTAACCCTACCCTAATCAATTTTCCTACACAAATCCAAGAAAATTGGATCTCACCCACACTATTTGATTCCCAGCTAACAAAAATTCCAAACCCCACACCCCTTATTTCATTTCCCCTTTAATATATCTCTTCTCCTCCGAAGGAGAAAACCATCAGCCATCTCCTCCGAAGGAGAAAACCATCAGCCATCTCCTCCTCCTTCAGCCTAAATTGTAACGCACCGCTCTCCAGGATACTCAGGAAGTACAAATCCATCCCAGGTTCTCCCAGAGTAGCGAGTGTTACGAAGAAAGAAGAGAAAGAAAATACAATTGAGTCAGCATGTCCACTGCGCACTGCTGTGATAGTACATGTAAAGATTCCAAAGCCCAACCAAACAACCAACAACATAAACACAGAAAGAAATACAAAGGGAACTGTACAACAACTAAACCCAAGGTAAAGTCTAATTTTTATACATCGTCCATCTGTACATACATCCATCATTAATAACTCGTCACTACCCAAACAAAACCCGAAAAGTACAAACACTCTCTTTTTTTTCCCTCACCACCCCAACCTAACTCATCCACAGAACTCCACTACTCCACCTCATAGCCACCAACCAACTCCAACACTTGAACCTAAAAAGTCAACGGTGGGGTACGTCAAAGCGTGACCGAGTAGGAATATCATACCACAACTAGCCCTTACATGAAGTGTGGAAAATGTGCACGTGAGCAGGCAGTGTGTATGACATGGCATAAACATCTACAATAGTAAAAGAAGTAACAACTATAGTTATGGACATGTGGAAGCGTGCACGTGCAACAGGCAAGGTGTACATACTAGCATAATGTACAAGAGGCACAAGTAACGAGTACAACATTTATAATGAGCAACTAAGTGTTAATAGTAAAACAATAGAAATTAGTAACATAGAACCCATCTTACCACAAGGAGGCTCAACGATCTGCACCACAAGGAAGCGTCAGGGGGTCGAATCTGGGTTTCGACCCATATCCCCTCCGATGCTTAAGTTAGAATGGGAACTTAAGGAAGAGAGTGAGCTTGGAGCAGCTGAGATTGACCCACGGAGGTTCGTCTCAGATCTAACGTCTCAAGATCTTTCGTAGAAGAAATATATGCTGAAAGAGTAAAGTCTATGTATTAGATCTCGTACCTTGGGAATTGAGACCTTTTGGTATTTATGGGCCCCCTGGGTCTTTTAAGTGACGTTGGAGGAAAACGGTCACCAATTATGGTGCCATGATCTCCCCCCTTTAATAGGTGTAACAGTAGCCCACGTTTCCACTATTTATGAGCCCGCCTTCAATCCCACGTTCAAGTGGTGGGAGTGCAACGGGCGACTGGCTAGTGGGTTTTGACCGAGTCGATATCGGGCTTCTCTTGTGGGCTTTGTGGGCCTTAGTCACTCGTCGGTCGAGTCATCTCGTGTGTTGGCCCAATGGTTCAATAGTTCTACTTGCCACGGGGCACATGACATGTTGGACATTCGTTTAGGTCATTGTTGTCTTTGTAATATAGAATGAAATCATTGGGGCATGCGTCAATTTTCTTGTAATCGAGCCCTAACATATTAATGATTTTGCTCGCTTCATAATAGCTGGAATGCTTTCATTACCACCAACATCTCAAAATGTGTAATCTCCATTCCGCTAAGTGTTTGTATATGCAGAAGTCTAATCATGAATGATAGCCTCGTGAATGCATTGCATCCTTTGTATAAATCCGACTCATTATGCTCAACTAATTTCATCAAGCGATCTAAGTCTACGGAGTGAAAATCATCATCTGAACGGTTTTTGCTCGAAGCACCAATATCTTCCAACATTGTATCTATGTCATCTGCCCTTTGATCTCCATGCACAGTACACTCTTCTGCCCTTAGCATGTCCTCTGTTATGGCACCTTCACAGTGGTAACTCCAAAATTTATAGTTGGGGTCGAACCCTTGAGAAACCAAATGGACACGAACAATGTACTTATGAAGGATCTCATTGTTCTGGCACATCTTGCAAGCAGGGGCGAAACCAGGATTAGACGACTGGGGGGGCCGGACGACGTTGCAAGAAGGCATACAAACTGCCTTCATAAAGTACATAGATGCGATGGTGTTTAAGTCGACGAGTCCAAAGAGATAAAGAAGGTGTTTTACATTACGTTTAAGTATATTTGAGGTGACAAAGTGAACAACAAAATAGATATAAAATTCATTGTTCAGGCATCATGCAACATATGTGTTAGGGATCGAGTAAGAAAGACAAAAAAAATTTTATTTACATTCGAACGATAATAAGTTTCGAAGATTCAAACTAGATTACATTAAACAAGCAGCAAATTTTCTTATGCATTTATTAAACAAAAAACGTTCATATATAAATCAAGATATGAACGAGAAAGTGACGCTGACGCTGATTGCATCATTAATTAGCAAAAAAACAAAAATTTAAAAATATAATCATTGAAACTAACCGAGAATTAATTAACCTTTTCAATTTAAGGGAATAGGAGAAACGTGTTTTGTAATTAAAATTTATGGTAGATTAAGTTAACCATGAAAATTTAATAACGCTAATTATAAATCACACCATTTACTTGTATATTTAAACAATTTATATTTTTGTTTAGACGTTTTTCTATCAATTGTAAGCTAACTCGGCTATGTTATAAGTAAAAACATGGGAAAAAAGGGACATAAGGCTTCAAACCAAATATAAAAAATGTGTGCACCAACCAAGCCTCGAAAGCGTGATCATTTCACTGGGTTGGAAACACACAACCACTGGGCTAATGAAATAACAATGTATTGGGTGGTTACATTTTTTAAGCTTGCCTTGCTGCCCTACTGCCTTACATATGTATACATGAAAATTTTGAAAAATGGAGGGGGGGGGGGGGCAGATTTAACGTGGGTCTGCCCCTGCTTGCAAGGGCAATGGATTTTGCCACTTGCCATGCGTAATGGGTTGTCATCAGCGTACGCTAAGAACGCATATATCCCATATACGTATCGTTGGTTTTCAGTCATATTTGGATCTGATATTTCCATAAACGCTTCTGTAATTGACATTGAAATTTACATCTGTTATTTCCAAAATTTACATGTAAGTGTATCAACCATCTACGTGCCAAAATAAAATTTTCATTTGGAATTTAACTATTTTGAGATCCAATAAATGGAAGTCGACTTTTTCACAAAAGTAGTCGGCTATCATTGTGATACCTAGAGTATATGTTTAAACATAGCTAGATTCTCACTAATCTAAAATTAAAATAAATTCTATTTTCCCTTGATATCGACAATATAACTAAAATAAATTCTATGTTGTAAAAATGATTTGAGAAAATAAGAAAAAAAAATTTAAATAACCCCAACCCTAAAACTAATATATAGAGCTTGGGAAGCAAGAATGCATCAAATATGAATAATTATTTGATGTAATTTTATTTCTTTTGTCTTATCTTGTTAAGATCTTGCTACAAGCACACACACACACACACATATAAAACACTAACACTAACCCCCAACCCAAGCCCTAACACCAACCCTAACCCTAACACCAACCCCAACCCCAACCCTAAACCCAACCCCAACCCTAAACCCAACCCTTAACCTTAACCTCAATCCTAACCCTACCCCTAACCGTAGCAACCTAACCCTCACCCTAGCCTAATCCTAACCCCAAGCCTAACACTAACCGAACCTTAACCCAAACCATATTCCTAAACCCAACCATAACCCTAACCCTAAAGACAAACCCAAACCCAAACCCTAACCCTAACGCTAACCCTCACCCTCGTCCTCACCTTAACCCAACCCCAACCCCAACCCCAACCCCAACCCCAACCCCAACCCCAACCTTAGCGCCAGCCCTAACCCTAATTGAACCCTAACCCAAACCCTTTTCCTAATCCCAACCCTAATCCCCACCTTAACGCTAACCCTAATCCTAATCCTAATCATAATCGTAATCCTAACCCTAACCATGAACACATTGCTCGAGGTGAGGGGGGCTAAACCTAATCCTATTCCTATTCCTAATCATGAACACATTGCTCGAGGGGGGGGGGGGGGGGGGGGTCGGGGGGGGGGGGGGTTCGGAGGGGGTTACCTCTTAGGGGGGTTGGGGGAGTAAGAGAGAGGGGTCAGAGGGGGCGTCGGCAACAGCCGCCGCCCTAGCTCCCACTCTCCTCCTTCAGATCGGAAGGAGGCGAAGGGAGCTGGGGCACCGACCCCGCTCCGGCGGGGGCCGACGTACCATCCGACCACTCTCTCTTCCTTAGGGCTAACCCCGTCGAAATTCTTGAAGTAGGAGGCGAAATTACCTCTACTCGGCGGCGCTGATGTGTTGGATATTGGACTCCCCGGATTTGGTTTTGGATGATGAACAAACATAAATATATCGTGAACTAACACTTTGTGAGCGCAGTTATGGAGATCGTCGCAAAATTCATATGAATATCAATTACGACGTCTCAAGACTTCTCAAAGCACGTGATCGTATGCCTAAAGCTTCGTTGAAGCTTATGGACCTTTTTAGAAGTCATGAAGATTCGATTGAAGCTATTGAAGACGGTATCGTCAAGTTTTATTTATAGTCTTTAAGCTTCTTTCGTAGAATGTTAAGCCTTGAGTAGGTCTTACGGTTTAAATCTTCATAACGCTCATATCTTAGCTCTAGGATCTTAGTTGAAGTCCATACAATTCTTCCCAAAGATTCGCGCTTCGATTCGGACTTCTTGTGCATGTTAGTTGGTTCAAGAAGAAGAACTGACCGACTAGATGGTGATCTAGTCGGTCGGCAAAGCTTCTTGGACCGACTAGTTCTTGTCGGTCATTTCCAAGCTCTTTACTGTTTACAGTTAGTCGGTCTAAGTTGACTCACCGACTGACTAGTTTGTGAACTAGTCGGTCAGTGATGCTTCTGTGACCGACTAGTTGAGCTTTCCCTGTACATGCACATTTGAGCCTGAGCTACTGTTTATCATTAGTCGGTCTGTGTTCATTGATCGACCGACTAGTTGATGAACTAGTCGGTCAACTTTCCTTCTTGGACCGACTAGTTTAGCTTTACTGTACATGCCAATTTTTCACCTAACTTACTCTTTATCGTTAGTCGGTCTAATGCTCATTTGGCGACCGACTAGTTGGTGAATTAGTCGGTCAACATTTGTTCTTGGACCGACTAAGTCTATTTATGCTCAGACTTCAGCTTTATCTGTTAGTCGGTCTCAGTTGAGTAACCGACCGACTAGTTGTGAAACTAGTCGGTCAGCTACTCTTCTTGGACCGACTAGTTCCTTATGTCTGTGCTTTGATCTTTTCTCTGTTCTCTCATTAGTCGGTATACGTTTATTGACCGACCGACTAGTTGATGAACTAGTCGGTCGGTGGTTGTTCTTTGACCGACTAATTGGGTTCAGAAAAGAGCCGTTGGAGCTTTAATTGAAACGTTTTTCTCTCTCTCTCTCCTCTATCCTATAAATACTTATTGGGCTGCATTCATTGCAGTCAAGGCTGATATTATTGCAAGTTTAGAGATCAAGAGAAATCATTCCAAGCTCATTCCAAGCTCTTTCATTCCATTCAATAATCTCTCATCACTCTTACTTCCAAAGAGAGATTCATTGAGTGTGAAGCCTTCCAAGCCAAGTGCTTGATTCTAGGTCACCAACATCCCCATAGCTCTCCATCGCTGATCTACATCTTGGAGCTAGGGTTTGGTGCCACCTCTTCTTCCTCAAAATCATCTTTGCCCTAATTCGTAAGCATTACTCAAGGCATATGTATTTTGTCGGTAAGAAGTTTCTTATTTCATTTCAATTTCATATTGTAAGTTTCACTCTCGGTTGTGAGAGTGTGGTTGTGATCCCGGGTTGTGGGAGTCACAAATTACTTTGTGTATGATTTGACTTGGTGAAGGTTCTTCACAAGTATTTCATAGTGGAAATCTTGAGTTAGGGTTTCTAACTCAAGTATCCGGAGGGGATCCGGGTGGTTGGGACGAAGGATCACCGGGAACAAGTCGGGGAGACTTGGGTGGATCCGAACCCAGTAATATCTTGTGTTAGCATTGTTAATTTTGTTGTTGTCTTCAATTTAAGCTTCCGCAAATTGATTTGGTAGTTGTTTGCACGATAATTAGGAATTATACTCCTTGTTATTTTTAAAGTACTATTCACCCCCCTCTAGTACTTGTGCAGTAGCTTGTAGGGCATTACATGATGGAGGTTGACGGCTTCGGCTTCGACGGTGATCGACGACGGGGATCTCTCTGTCTCTCTCCATCAAACATTATTTTGTGAAACTGAGGGCGTGGGGGGTCTCACGCAGGCTCCCCCAATTTAGATTAATTTTTTTGAATGGCAACAAAACATTAGCCATGGAAATTTCTGTGGCCGTTACATTTAAAGGCCATGGAAATATCACTGGCTAATGATTTAACGTCGCGGTAAATTTCCTACCAAAAATCAGTGGCTTACACTTTAATGACATGGGCAAACCCATGGCCAATAGTCAATGAAGTCCACGGAAATATCCCTGGCTAATGATTTAACGTCACTGTAAATTTCCTACCAAAAGTTAATGGCATAAAATCTAAGACCACGGGAAAAACCGTGGCCTATAGTTACTAATGACCACGGAATATTCCGTGGCCTTAGATTTTCTGCCACGAATTTAATTTTACCGATATTTCGTGGCGATAAAGTTTTGGCCATGGCCTTTCTCGTGGCCAATAGTAAAGTATCGGCACGGATATGTCCGTGGCAAATAATCCGTTGGCCTTTTTTTGGCCACGGAACCCTTTCCACGGATTTTTCCGTGGCCGATAGTCAACTATCGACCATGGATTAGTCCGTGGCCACAAAATCCGTGGCTGAAGACCATTTTTCTACAAGTGTAATGGAATTAAGCCCACTGCTAATTGGAGATACGCCTATTGGGTCGCACATAAAGAACGTAATGGATGGGATAACGTTTTAAATGAGATTTCGAATTTAAAATCTGATTTGAAATTCAAAATGAGGCGAAAATATCTTAACTGTCAGATATTATATTTTGTTAAGATATTATCCCTAAGATATTTCTGCGTAACTGAAACGCGTTAAAGGGTAAACGTGGGACTTTATATATGATATAGAGAGGTTTTTCAGAATACTATGTGATCTCTGTCGTTTTTGAGAAAATACAAAGAGAGAGAAAACCTTAGTTGCGGATAAGGAGCTAGCACCCTTGCAACTTCCGTTCATGACGTTCGTGTGTAGATACTGGTAGAGGGTGGTCGTTCATTGAGCAGCACCTGCAGTCATATTCTTCGAACAGTCAACAAAGGTTAGTAATCACGATCGAATCAATTGAAATGCATGGATCTTTGGTAGGTTTCTATTTTTCCAATGCATTGATCTTTGGTAGGTTTCTAATTTTCCCCTGCCTATAAATATTGTTATGCATGATAGAAAAACTAACAGAGTCAACAAAGGCTATGGAGACTAAAGGTATCAAGACATGTCATATAGCCAAGAGATTGCATGAAAGAGGTTCAAGAACTATATGTAATGTAATGTAATCTTTATTTTTTCTTGATTAGATTGTTAAAGTCTTTGTTGAAGCCCACACACACTTAGGAACACATAACAAATGTTATAAAATGTTTTCAAAATATCCCCTAAGCATTAGAAGCCCAAAATCCATGATTGTTAGGCTAACTAGTCGACTAGAAAAGTTCCTAGTCGACTGACAAACCTAGATTATAAGCTATGTCAGAATACCAGAAGTAGTCGGCTAGAATACTAGGATTAGTCATCGAGCCTAGCTGATTAGAAATGACGGCGCTAACTGCTTCCGAACATGACTGGCCTAAACTCAATTCTAATCTTAGCTCCTAAATTGACCTTAAACTCCAAGAGAGACATAATACAAATAATTAATCATAATAATCTTACTTATGTGGTTAAATGAAGAAGATGCCTATGTTTAACGAAAAGCTTCACCCAAATCAGTAGCCAGGTGTTAGTGTAGGACTTGAAAGTACAGAGTAGGGTAGCTGGTGTAAACCATAAAAGTATAAAACTGCATGGATGTTTTTGTCTAATTAACACTCAATCGGTTATAAATTGTAATTGCAACTGTTGTAATTGCAACTGAGTGTTGCTTGCCAACTAAAATTAGCAACAAAGCAGACAACTGACCCTGTAATTAAATAAGGGCTAAACACAGAGGTAGGAGATTATATAATAGCATATACGTCATTGAGGACCATCAAGGCTAATTAAGATAATTAACAACTACTGTCAAAGGAAAGGATAGTCAGATGGGAGCAAGTAGGGGCTGAAGCATAGAATAGTCCATTCTTGGTAAAGCACAATCATTAAGGATGATAATTAAAGCACCAATGTGCAACCACTTGTAGAGTTGATTATTCCCATGGGAGAGCATAAGAATAAGTACAAGCATAAAGATGATTAGGACTCTTGAATAAGATAAAAGAAGGGATGATGGAAGAAAACAAAGGTTTCCCATGTGCATCCCAATGTCACTTGTGGCCTCCATGGGAGGAAGAAAGGGGGGGACATGCATGGCTGTATTGTTCCTTGAAGTTATGGTGGTTGTCTTTTCCTTGAAGCTTTGAGAAGGATAGGGGAGCAAACAGTGATGGAGCCTGTGGCTTTGAGAAGCTTTACAACAATTCCTCTTCCCACCATTGGCTTTAAAAAAGACTCAGATTCTCTCTCTCTAACAGTTGGGGTAATCCTATACACACACACTCCCTAACAATAGCTATGAATCCTTAAAACGTAAAAACACAAGAAAACACAAGATGGGGCCAACAAAAGGCTCAACTCCTCCATCTAAGACTGCAGGCTCGATCAGGTCTTATTGGTGAAAGAGAAAATTGGCTAACTAGTATAGGTCAACCCTCTCTTTTAATTTCTACCACCCAATTTAAAATCTTCGCTAGAACACCACACCCCCCTTGCGAAAGGACTAAAATACCACCCATTAATTATTTTCAACAAATACTATTGTATATTAACGTATATTAACGTATACTAGTGTATATTAGTTAATGGGGGGGTATATTAACGTATATGTTGGCGTATATATAAATATGTGGTAAAGAAAACGCTAAGAAACGTTAACATACACTAGTATACGTTAAAATACGTTAATATACACTAATATATGTTGAAAATAATTAATGGGTGTATTTTAGTCTTTTTGCAGGGGTGTGTGGTATTCTAGCAAAGATTTTAAATTGGGTTGTAGAAGTTAAAAGAGATGATTGACCCATGCTAGTTAGCCAATTTTCTCTTGGTGAAAGGTGTTAATTACATGAACATTGGCAACCCTGCCCAAATGTCTCTTGATGTTTGTAGGAGAAATCTTCATGCATTGTTTGCCATGAAAAAGAAGATGATTTGTCAAATAGAAATGGAAGTATGAAGGCAAACGTTCTGACCTCTCAAACTATATATACACAAATCACTACAATACAGAGATCATTCTTTCTCAAGGCTAGAGAATACCTAACAGCATATTTACACAGCTGAAGCACCCAACCTAACAATAAAAACACCTCGCTAGAGCATCGCATACACAGACCTCAGGGGAACACAACTGCCTTCTCCATGTTGCGTCACGCGGTAAATCCCCTGCGGAGCGAACTCCAAGGGTTTGCAGGGACACTGCGGCAGGCTTGTGCAGCGACCTCCGCCATGGTCTCCTTCTTGACGCCGGCGTTGCACATGTTTGCAATGGAGCGCATGTGTTTCATTCCGTACTGGGATAGCGATCCACAGTGTGCTTCAAAAGACCGAACCTGAAGAAAATGGATCCAAATTCATATCATGAGATGTTGACAGACTATGATCCATAGAAACTTCACTGAAACTGGAGTACGTTACATGCTCAAGGAAGGAGGCTTGATAAATTTACTGTAAGTAGGTGAAAGACTAAATTATAAAAGCTAGGCATTAAATCTTGTAACATTTGAGGAGTGTATGGCAGTTCTTTTGGGTTGGTCACTTTATTTTGACCTTTCGCTTAGTATAGCTATGGCAAATTAGCGGCACTTTTGATACCCAATTCAACTTGAAGATTTATCTAACCCATATTAAGTGATCCAATCTAAGACTATAATAGATGAGAGATAAGGAAAAGATTGGTACTCTTTGGGCACATGGTCACATACCATCGACTTGAGGCAGTCCCAGTCATCCACCAAAGGCTGTCCTGCAGGTCGGACAGTCTTCAGAACTTCCATGGCTTTCTCAGATCCAAATATCAGCTTCCCCACAAGTTCGATGCTGTTGTCTACATGCATGCGATGACTCATCACATCAACAAGCTGTCTTTGAGCATCAAGCTTCTTCGAAGAACCTTCTGGTGATCTTTTAAACTGGTTACAAAGAAAATTGAACATTTCAGTCGCCAGAACATTAAGCGCCACATGGTCAAATGGGGATATTATATGTTTATGGTACCTAATGCCACAAAGAGGAGGAAAAAAATTCTTCAACGATTACATAATTTATCTAGAAAAAGGATGTGGAAGTTGATGTGTTTATAAATCGTTTTGTTGTTATGGAACAGGTCATGCGTCAAGATCTGGTGTCTCACTGCCAACACGCTTTAGAGAAAATTTCTCCCGGTAGCATGGAAGGTAGGACTTTATATGCCTTGCTAAATTGTAGCAAAGAAGGAAGCTAACCTTGTGCCAGTAGTAAACAAGATCTGCATCTCGTTGATTCACGGCCCTTGAAAATGATGGGAATGAGTTATCCTCAATGAATGTAAAATTTTCGTTGCTCGGATTTGATCCCATGTACACGGAAAGGTGCTCTGCATTGAGATTCATATCTCCGTATTGCATAACGTGGGAACCAAAATTGTAGGTATTGTGACCTGATGTCCTGGTTTTGACCTGAAACACCACAAGCAAAAAAGGAGAGATAAAAGATATTAGATTAAAGACAGTAAATGAGTAACAAAAATTTATTGGAACAAAGGAGAACTACAAGTTGCAAGCACATACTATGTTATACTGCTGCTTAAGAGATTCAGTTCGCAAATTGTGCACATCACTGCATATACAAGAAATAACTGCACATGAGGCGTAGATAACACGCAACATAAGATCATTCCTTTAACTTGCATTCAAGAAAGTAAAACAAACCAGACAACTAGACTAATATGCTGACCATGAATACATAGAACATGCAGGATATAATATGCTTGATTTGGTTTTTGCCTTTCACAAGGGCATATTTTGGAAAGTTCAACCAAAAGACTAATTTCTCATGCTTGAATTCTGTACTATTTTCAGTATATACATTCAAGCCCATGAAGTTCCTATCTTTCAGTTTCTAGCAGACCATGACATTGTCAATTTATAATCAATATTAAGCTAAAATGCAGATATCAACACACCTTGGATTATTAATTATTTATGCTGGATATAAAAACTTTGTTCTAATCTGGCAATTTTCCGTCTAATAAAATAGATAGCATACTTTAGTTTCCCCCAAAGAAGTAATAACTAACTTGGCATCATAAAAATCTTAAGAGTTCCATCGTGTTAGTCTTATGAGGTGCACTTACGATTTATGGATCGAAAGAAAATACGACTATAAATGTATTTTTCAGGATCTGTTTGAAGTTGAGAAGAATGACATTGGATTTATTTTAATTTTTTCCCCTTTTCAACCGGCTAGCAACCTTTGGATATTTGGATATGCATTTGGTTTTAAAGATTCTAATAATATAACTTTCATGTATTAAGCATTTGTACCTGTCTTCCATCCATGAGACACTGTACAGGTCTCCCAAACAGGTCCAGTACTCCGGCGGAGGCCCGGGGTATTCTCCAGGACAGTAGGTTCCCCAACTACTTTCCACGGCATTTGATGCTGTTGTTGAATAAATATTTATATCTTTCGGAAGCAGACCCTCAAAGATACTCCCAGCTTCACAGGCTTCGAGATAAAACACCTTTAAAATACATTTAAAAACATTGAATCTGTGACTACATATAAATCTTAACTACAAACGCATTGAGCATAACCGTTGTAGCATTTGACAGTCGGTTACCATGCTTTTGTACGTCCCCATCGCATGCTTTTTCTTTAGCACGGATATTAAGTCATCGGCATACAGGTAAGGATATGTAGGCATACCTGCAATAGTACATCATAAGATAGAGGAGTAAGAAATTGCTATCATTTTAGTAACATCATGGATACATGCTACTAAAGGGAGAACATATGACAGAACTTAGCTTGCACCCTCTAGGGGATTCCATCTATGTACTACTGTAATCGAATCAAGTCTTTAAGTCAGAATCGACTTAAAATTTTATAGTTTTACGTTTGTGAAAATAATTGTGCTTTTTACTCCCAGTTGTGGAACAGACCGTCAGCCCTCTATTAGATGATGTTGTTGAGAGAATCATACATAGCACTGAGGCACAATGTATCCCAAACAGTAAAATGGAATTGCATTGCCAATTATAAAAGAGTTAATTACGTTCTTAAATAGCTATAATTGCAAGAATTACTGATGTCTGATGTACTTGAAACATAAAAACTATTAGTAACAAATACAGACCAAGAACTCCAGGGCCACCATGATCCGAGTAAAATATGAAGATATGATCGTCAGGACCACTATCAACAACCTTTCCGCTTCCTCCAGTCAAAGCACTCTTATCTCCAAGAAGAACCGCAAAAAGGTTGCCAACATTAACGTGGCCACCAACATAATCCTGAAAATACATCATATTGTCAGAGAAAAAGATACAAAACACACAGGAAGGCTTCTTTTTTCTTAATTTGGAACAAACCTTTGGGACCCCAGCATAAACGTCTCCACCTTTCGGGTGATTGATAATGACACCAGGCCTGGGATTATCCTCATTGTAAGCAATATCATCATACATGAAAACAATGATATTTTCATCTTTCAGACCGCCGGCTTTCATGGTTTGGTAAGCATGACAGATATCAGCCTAAGAGAACATCACACTGAAATGAGTTATACATCTATGCAATCTGATCAACAGTACTTGATGAGAATTTATGGTACCATAATGCAAAATTTGTTAAAATTTTCTCTTGATCATTACAAGATAAATTCACTGAAGTAGAAGAAGATTACTTATAAAAAATATTGCAATATGCCAGGTAGTTGTCTGCATATAATTTTACCCAAAAATGTTGCATTGAGAAATTCCACAAATTGGACAAGTAGGAATACATAATGCAGTGGTAAGTAGCAGAATTATTTCGAGATTCAATATATACAAGTAGGGCCGCTACTTGGAAGTGATATCGAACCCATACCCAATTCCTTGCTTCCATGCAGATATTGTCAGAAAATCAGACCTGTGACACCACTCGGTAAGGTTTGTGAATCATACATTCAGACAGGCAAGACCTATAGGATGTCCAGGTTAGGTATTAAATCTTGCTACCACCCGGCTCAGACCCATTTTTAAAGAGTTATTTACCATCGTGATTTCTTTGGGGAAGTCCGACACACATATCAGGCTCTTCTTTCCTATAATCACTCAACCCACAATATAACTGGGCATATGATGTGACCTCTAATAAAATTTCTGTGAGGCAATAATCCTTCAGATAATTTAGAAATCGATCTGTGATGTGGTTGATTTCATATCTTTAGTATATTGCTAAGATGTCCGCAGATTTGTTATCTAGCATATTGTTATAAAATTTATCATTCCCAATTAACTAGCACCTTTTATAAAATATGTGACTCTGTCCTACACTATTTCCTTGGTAATGATGGCTAATAGAGAACATGACATGTGTATGACATACATAACATCTGATCACAAGTGAATTTTGCCAGCATGAGTTTCCTTGGAGAACTAACACAACTTGGTGTCGGACCATGGCTTGATGGTGACGAGTAGGATTTGGATACATGCACTAAAGACTTGATGGATTGGCCCAGCGGATCCAAAAAAACATTGGAACCGTCGGACCTGTGGATGAATGGATCAGATCCACTCTGGACTATTAATACCTGAACCAAACTCAAACCATAGAGACCATTTAAATACTCAGAACATGATCCTATACATCATCATTAAGGTCTAATTTTGACCTTCAGTGTTGTAAAAAGTGCTTAAAAAGTGTCACTAAAGAGATCACTTGAGCGAAAGCCACCATAGGACACTTCACTCAGACAAAGCAGGCCAAAAAAGCGGTGGGCCGTCTTCAGCTCTTCTCTTTCTTCTTTCCAGGGATTCATCATATCGAACGCAACAACTATGATCTATGGACATTTTTTATACAACTCTAACAAATTCCGATGAGCTCTCACTGCATCAAGTATTTTTCTAATTCTAATTCTGCAATTATTATCTATCTTGTATTCTTCTATGATTTTCTTCTTCTTCTTCAACTGCTAGCTATTGTTGCTTCATTGTTTGTAGCTACTACTACCTTCTTTCTCCTCATTTGCAGCTGTTGATGCTAGCTACTGCCCGTTCAATTGCAAATGAAGCTGGCTGATGTTACTCCTTCAATATGGAAGATGCTAGAAAACACTTCCCCTTCAAATGCTTACGATATACAATATAATATGATTTGAAGTGATTTGATATAATATGATTTAAAGTGATTTTGATACATCTCGGATGATCATATGGAAGATGTAAAATATCTACGACATAGTTGTCATATCAAACCAATACGGTATATATCTACCCATATTCATATCGACAGATATATATCATTAGTTAAATGTTAGGTTATGATCAGTATTGTCTAGTTAGATCTAGTTTTAACTACAATCTGCTGCATATTTAAAGCTAAAATTGATTAAGTACTCTCTTCTTAGCAAAAAGACTCGAGTCTTTTTTCAACTTGTTGCTACTCATCAATATTCATCATCCTCATCCCTCATCAACACTGACCATCCACATCAAACATTTTTAAGCTTATAGAGCATTGTGTATCGAGATTTGTAGACTCTTAAGGGCCCCCATACCCTTATTGATCCTATAGAGTGCTCCTTTGACTCTCACCAACCTTTACGAAGGGCCTGCAAACCCTCGTCAACTTTTCGTCAACACCACCAACCTTTGTAAATGTGATTTTCGAACTTTTATCATATCTTCATATTTATTATATATTCAATGATAAACCTCTCGATATTTTTGGGCCATATTTAGTTACAAACGTAATTAAGTTAATTCCTGCATATCATACGTTTATCTTACAATATGAAATATGATCTGATATACGATATTGTGGTTGTTGGCTCAAATTAGCCCATGAGGGCTGCCCATGGTTGTTGCACCAACCAAGGCGGTTGGTGCAACAACCCAATGGGGGGGTTGGTGCACCAACCCCCTCCCCTTTGAGTCCTATAAAAGGATATCGAATGTTTGATTGTTAACATCGAAGAAGTGTTGATCCAATTGAGCTTCTATCGAAGCATTGTGAGAGTTTGTATGAGATCCTATTGGAAGTTCCATTGGATCATTGTGAGCGATCATTGAGTGAGCCATTTGTGAGGATTTCTTTGTAGTGGTTGAGTGTTTTATTTGAAATTAAGAGAAGTGTTCCCTTGGTCGTTTAGGCGACCTAAATCTTTTGTTTGCTCTCTATTTGTTCTTCGTGCTAGATACTTCGGCGATCCGACTGCTTCCGCTCGGCGCAGAACAATTGGTATCGGAGCTTTGGCGACGAAGATCTAGACGAAGAAGATGGGCAAAGATGGCGACGATGCTTCTACTTCAATGATGCAATCTTCAACAACGCGAACTATCGTATCCAGTACGAAGTTCGAAATTGAGAAGTTTGATGGGCGTATCAACTTCGGCATGTGGAGATGTGAAGTACTTGACATCTTGAACCAACTTGGTCAAGATCAAGTACTAGATGAGAGGCCGACTACGACGTCGGATGCGGAGTGGAAGATGATGAACTGGACCGCTTGCGGCACGATCCGACTCTACTTGACAAAGGAGAAGAAGTACCCTTTCATGGAGGAGACGAATGCGAAAGCGTTATGGGATGCGCTTGGTGAGAAGTACATGAAGAAGAACATTCAGAATCGTCTACACCTAAAGAAGAAGCTTTTTGGCCTCAAGATGGAGGAAGGAGTTTCAGTTGAAGAACACCTAGACTACTACAACAAACTCCTCACAGATTTGAGGAACATCGACGTCAAGGTGGAAGATGAGGACAAGGCGATGATTCTCCTCAACTCACTGCATAAAGACTATGAGCACATCGTTTCGATCTTAACCTATGGTAAAGAATCTATCACCTTCAATGAAGTTTCTAACGCTCTCACAAGTAATGAATTTAGAAAGAAGGATGATGAGAAGATGATGGGCCAAAGATCCGAAGCGCTTACCGTGGTTAGAGGTCGAAACAATGAAAGTGGTGGAGGCCGCAAAGGGAACCATAGATCCGAGATAAGGGACAATAGTAGAGCTCCGCGCACAGACATCGAGAGGGATCAATGTGCTTTTTGCAAAGAAAGAGGACATTGGGCGAGGGAGTGCCCAAAGGCCAATAAGAAGAAAGATGCTACCGCCAACATCGTCAAAAGCGAGGAGGTGGATGAGTGGGTCCTAGTTGGTGCGACGGAAGGGGTGATGAAGGACGGATGGGTGCTTGACTCGGGTTGCTCGGTCCATATGACACCCCACAGAGAGTATTTTACTACTTTCCATGAAGGTAGTAAACGCAAAGTCCTTCTTGGAGACGATGGAGCATGCACGACGGCGGGCGTTGGCACGGTCCGTATAAAGATGAGTGATGGTGTCACACGGGACATAGGCGATGTTCATTATGTGCCAGATGTGAAGTACAATTTGATATCGCTTGGTTCACTTGAAGCCAAGGGTTGCAAAGTGACTATGGAGGACGGCGCTTTGAAGGTGACACGAGGAGCAATGATCCTGATGAAGGGGAAGCGTGAAGGCAACCTCTATTACCTGGATGGTACGGTGATGATGAAGACGACGAGAGTTCCAGATGAGCGAGCTACCGACTCAAGCTCGCATACACCAAAGACGACGTCATTGGATGATCTTTGGAGAGGTGGTGCTAACAGAGGTGATGGTTCAAGTCCGTATGGTGGAGATACCTTATCCCCACAACTTGTCCAGCAGAAGGATTCTATCAAAGTTTGGAGACCAAGTTATGAGAGATGCCAACCTGTAAAAAGAGTCTCGTTTGCTTTCTTTGTCAGGTGTGATGAGTCTCCAACCTTATTCGGTGAGGTGGAGCACAATGGCGACCTATGTGGACGAAGGAAAGATTGGTGTGATGAGATGGAATCAACGACGAATGATGAAGCCAAGGATCGGGTGGAGCTACTTGGCATTAGTGATTGTTCGACAGATGAGCTTATGAAGATCGATATTGGAGTCAAGTTCGAGTAAGGCTCGGACTTGTAAGTTGACGATATGAGATGACTTTTGGTGGTCCCTTCTGGGGCAATGAGGCTCTGCGAAGCTATATGAGCCTTTCAAGGCAAGATGACGGGAACACGAGATGATTCTCACCGAGGAGGAGCATTGACGGTCGATTGTGTGACATAGACCTAATATCTCGCCAAGGTGGAGATTTGTGGTTGTTGGCTCAAATTAGCCCATGAGGGCTGCCCATGGTTGTTGCACCAACCAAGGCGGTTGGTGCAACAACCCAATGGGGGGTTGGTGCACCAACCCCCTCCCCTTTGAGTCCTATAAAAGGATATCGAATGTTTGATTGTTAACATCGAAGAAGTGTTGATCCAATTGAGCTTCTATCGAAGCATTGTGAGAGTTTGTATGAGATCCTATTGGAAGTTCCATTGGATCATTGTGAGCGATCATTGAGTGAGCCATTTGTGAGGATTTCTTTGTAGTGGTTGAGTGTTTTATTTGAAATTAAGAGAAGTGTTCCCTTGGTCGTTTAGGCGACCTAAATCTTTTGTTTGCTCTCTATTTGTTCTTCGTGCTAGATACTTCGGTGATCCGACTGCTTCAGCTCGGCGCACAACAGATATAATAATTATAGACAATGACAAATATGTGATAATATGCATATCACAGTATGACAACTTCGTCTGAAATTCAATTGGAGTAATTTCAATTTTATTCTTAAATTTGAAATTACACTTAAGCATCATTGAATCCCTTAAAATTGGACTTGAGTATTATTCCACATAACTTTTCCTATTTTTAAGGTTTTCCCCATTTTTTATTTTTTATTTTTTAAAAAATGATTTGGTGTTTTTTTCACTTAATTCCCGCTTAAGACATAAAAACAAAGCGGTGCCTCACCGCTCCACTCTACTTTTCGCATTCCATAACGTTGTTAACCTTAAACATCAAGGACAATAAAACAAATACAAACTAAGTTAACAGTAAGGAATAAGGCTATTAGTAGACACATAAGGTTGTCATACCATGACATGGACACATGATGTCAAACACATCATGGAGACACCTTATATGCGTGTATTATTGCATAGGGATGTATTTAACTCATATAATTGTATACTTTAGGTTGTTTAGGAAGCACCTAACAGCACAATGAACATTCTCTAGTCAAGAAGGGGTATTATAACGTCATATTAACATATTGTTCAGGGGAATAAAGGGTCTGCATTTTTAGAAGTGTATAGCATGGAAGACATGTGTGTATCACCCAAAAGTGTTCAAACATGTCAAGTTCTGGTTGAGACGTGTGTCCTAACGTCATTGAAGAAAGGAATAAAACAAAGTAAGCATACTAACCACTAGACAATAAGTAATTTAAATACAAAAAAGAAAAAAGAAGCCTGGCTTGTACCAAGATGTGCAGGTATATCACAGTGTTGACCCATCAAATGATCAAAAACATTTTACTTGCACGGTCGATTAACCATGTCATCAAAAAATTATGTGACCTAAGATGAGATGGATACTTTCAAGTCTGATAGTGTTACTGGTAATTGTAATAATAGATATTATAGTCACAAGATGAAATTTCCATATCTATGTATTTCATGTGTTTAATTTGAGCAAATAATTGGATACTTTAAGGGCTAATTTTCAAAAAAAAACTTTTAAATTTCACTGTTTCCCAACCATGAACTTTGCTTTTCTCAAACTACTACATCTAAATGATTACAAGTTAGATTACAAGTTAGATGTAGTTTTCTAAATTATTATTCAAAGATTGAGGTTTTTTTTACTTATAAAAAGAGTTGAGAGAAGTAATTTAAGCATGTTTAGAAAGAATTCTATTAACCATGTTAGAGATAGAGATAGTATTTTGGGAAAGCAAAGTTCAAGCTGATTTTCTATTATTTTCAAAGTGCGGAACAGTATTTTTAAAATCAGTGAAACATAAAGGTAGTTTTTTTTTTGAAAATTACCCCCTACTTTAAGACTGAAAACTACAGGGACAAAAAAGAGCTCTAGTGTAGCTCTCTAATACCTATAATAGTTGGGAGTTACTTTGTGAACCCACCATTTTACTCCGCGCACATACCACTTATTTACATGTTTGCCAGCACTGTCGCACATATACCATTTATTTACAAGTTTGTCATTAAAATTGCTACCCAATTTTCAAAAACCCCCCAACGCCTGTGCACGAGAGCCGGTGATGGTCGCCGGGCCAATTCCCTCCCTCGAAAAGAAACAGAAAGAACGAAGGGGGCCGACGATCGGCCGCTCGAAGGGCAAGAAGGAAGAGAGAGGGGGGAGCAAGTGTTGGAGATCGTTCCCCGATACAATTCTCAGACAAATGGAGTAAGTGATGGAAGCGGACGACGACCCGTGAGATGATGAAGGGGGAGGGGAGAGAGGGGGGAGAGAGATCCCAAAACCCTAAAAAATTATCTCGATCTCTTCCCCTAAATTCAACCCTAAAATTTTGCCATGATTCTCGAATTGAACCCTTCAAAAGACCCCGAGCCTCATGACAAATGGAGAAATGGAGTGCAAACTTGTAAATAAGTGGTATGTACGCGGAGTAAAACGGTGGGTTCACAACGTGCACATACCGTTTTACTCGCGCGCACAACCACTTATTTACAAGTTTGCCATTCAAAATTTACTTCTCTTCTATCCTCGTCGTCCCTTGCCCCCCGCCGCCCCCACCGACAAGTTTTTAGGGATTGTGGGAACTGAGGAGGAAGATGACCAGCTGCGCTTCTTCTTCGTTGTCCTTCACCCCAACAACGGCAGCACCAACTCTCATGCCGTCGCAAACGGATTGACCTCCGAAAAACCTCAAACACTAACTCTCGACGGCATACACCAGAAGCAAGAATGTCAAGCGAACGATTTCGATGAAGAGCTCGAGACCCCTAACGAATCCAAGGGTTCCGACGATGCCGCCATCAAGGTCCTCCATGATGAAATCTAGGACCTCCGCCGCGATCGCTCCGATCCCCAACGGCATCCGATCTCCGATCTCCAACGCCGTGATCTCCGATCTCGTCAGCAAGCTTAAGGTTCGGAGATCCGATAAAGTCCTCAAGCATGGCCTATCCTTCTTGAACAATCCGATGAAGAAGGTCGGCGGCGATGGCGGTCGACGGTGGCGGCGGGGGATAGGGAGTCCGGCGGGGGGCTGTGGAGTTCGACGGCAGTCATCGTTTTACTCATCATGCACAACGGGACAGTTTGGGGATTAAAATTTGTTGTGTGCAGTGAGAAAATTTGAATGACAAACTAGTAAATAAATGGAATTCTAGTTGTGCACGGGAGTAAAACGGTATGTGCCCATAGCAACTCCCTAATAGTTTCCATCCCCCAGGAACTTTACTAAAAGAGTAACAAAAATGAAAAGGTGAAAAAAAAATCAGTAGGAAATAAGACCAGGAATAAGAACTAAGAAATTTTTCCCCTGAGGATTTAAACTATTAACAAATTTTGATTAATGAGTGAGATTTGACGAAACCAAAAGACGTGCTCTTGAGATTCTCCAACTATTCTTGAAAGAACATCTTTCGGCTCACATTTCACAACAAAATCAAAATCGATTTCATTTGCTTATCAAAGAATCAATAAGGCTCCAGGTAAGCTCTCGTCGGCAAAATCATTATTTTTTTACTGACCACACAAATTTAATCTTTACTAGCTTTATCTGCTACCAAACACATAATTAATCACCAAATAAAAGTAACCTTTTCAACTAAAACTTAAAAAATTACTACACTTTGGCCCACAAAAGTGCAAGGCAAAATTTGAAAAAAAAAATAATGATAACATGAAAAAAGCACATCTTTGATATACCTGATGGCGATAATTCTCATAACCGTTCGAGCCGGCGACGAGGACGGCCCACCTCGTTCCGGTTGGATCGGCGTCGCCGTCAGTCCGGCCATCGGTCGGCAGCTTGAGGAACGAATCGGGGCGAGCGTCAACGTTAACCAACGGCAGTACTACAAGAGCTAGGATCGAGACGGCGGCATGAAATCGCGCCATGTTTTCCGAGTCGTGTCGTATCGGTGACCGTGTCGTGTCGGGGGGCGGTTCGAGTTTCGTACCGGAGCACAAAAGATTTTGGAGGGCGAGCGGGGGGCTTTTATAGAGGAGCTTGCTAGTTGCTAGTCACGTTCCACGTTTCGTACTGTGAATGGCGGCACGCTCACTAGCAGCTCCCAAGCATCTTTGGGGCATTTACAATTTTGCCCCGACTTCGGCGGAGCCTGTTTCCAATTTTGGCCCGGCCCAGGCGGCGGCCTCTGGACCGTAGGCGTTACTTTCAGGTGGGTCCCGGACTTTTCCTTGGATATTTCGATGGTGGGGTCCAGGGGATATAAGAGAACAAACTGTAAAGAATCATGAAATCCGTCGGACCGACTGAAGCAGGGAACCAGCGGTAAACCGGTTTCCGGTGGAAAAGTTAATGTAACCCCCTGCTTTTGCTTTCATTTTTTTCAGCTTGCTTTTTGCACAATAGAAAACTCTTAATTTAGAATTATATTACCGCTCTCACCCTTCAACTTTCAAAAGAGTTATCGACCAACCCCTCCCTTGTTACGTACAAATCGTCAAATCCTACCAGAACGTCCTTGCAAAGTTGCAATTGAATTTGATTTTGTTGTGTCATTGTTTTGTGTTAATACATTGGGCCAGCCCACGAAGCGGTGAAGAAATATTCCATTTGGAAGGAAGAGCACACTAGAGAGCTGGGCCTTAGCCCAGTGACTCGAGGGCCCACCATGAAAGGTGAGTTAATTGCCTAGTCAAAATGCCCGCTCAGCGGTCTGTTGGGTCCCGCTGATATTAAGGGATTGGTTAATAATGGCGAATTAAGAGGACAACCGTTTATCCACATTTTCGGAGATGATCACGCCACCATAAAGTCAAAGCCGTTACCCATTAGCATCAAGGAAGAAAATCATCATCTATAAATAGAGGAAAAGACGACAAAAAAGGGTTCAAGCTCCAGAGATACTAAGTATTATGTACTCTGACTACCCTCTTTACTTCCACTTTATATTTCTTCGTCTATAGCTCAACATGACAGTATAAAGTCGACATCCCAATAGGTCAGTCCCGATGCTTCTTAAGTCACATTCTGACTTAAGTATCGGAGGGGATTTGAGTCGGAATCCAGATCCGATCCCCCCCAACAAATTGTATGTGCTGCAGATAGCTCGGCAGACCACTCGGAACGACTTGGAGTTAGGTCGGGCTTCACCCAGATAGCTCGGACTTGGCTCTTCCTGACCCGGATTTGGCCATCCTCGGGTCCCACTACACAGTCGACGAAGCGCCACGTCGACAGCAACGGCTTCGTCAGCTCCACCTCACTGTTCGACGAAATCACTAGTCAATGGTTGGCGTCATCATCGGAAACAAGTCAACACCCCCGTCTTTGCTGAACAGAAGACTATGTCGACTCACCCCATTAACCAAAGTACGAAGAGGCTCGATTCGCCTGCGAAGGATGCCTCAAGTCTGACCGATGTCAATGTCCACCCCATGATATCTGGGGCTTCGTTCAACGGTGGATGCCCCGCTGGGCTTCCCCACAGTCGGAATTTCTGGAGGAGCCGTGGCTGTCTCCCCCCGGTCGACCTGATCCTCAGGTGCGGCATCGCTAGTGCGAGGGGGTGTAGCGTCCGAATCAGACGGCCATTGCCTCTTGTCCGCCCTTTCCCCAATCCTAGTCTCGGCGCCTCGTTTTTGGGCTATCACCATCACTGGCCCTTCCTCTTCCAACACTTCTTTGCCTTTGTCCCGGGCGTCAGGCTTCTTCGCAATACGCACCCCGGCCGCCCTCAGCACTTCCTCCCTTGAGAGCATCGTGTCTTCGCCTGCAAAGAAGAGAGAGATCAGGGTAAGCCTATAGGAGAAAGTTCGCCAGACTCAAAGTACCTTCGGGCCAAAAAATGCTGGGCGAGCCGGTCATCCTGTGTCAGGCTCGCCAGCTGCCGGTCTCCCTCGGGAAGTTCCCCCAAAATTTGGGCACTTGCCGAATCCTCCTCCATCAAGGCCACCTCCTCATTCACTAAAGGGTTCAACACCCCCCAGTTCGACATCAACACCCCATCGGTCGGCATCAGGACAAAGACGAACCTTTCCCTCCACCCTTTCATGTCGGCCGGCACCCCAAGGATGAGATTCCGCCCCTTCCTCGCGTAGACGTAGTAGTGCGTCTTCCTCCTCCTCACTTCAAAGAAGTGCTGGAACAACGCCAAGGACGTGCTCAAGGTGCTGACAAGGCAGAGGACGACAAAACCGACCAGCAAACCGAAAGAGCAAAGCGTCAACGCAAAGAACGGGAGCTCCAGGAAATTCATGAGGTGAAGAAGATGAGGGTTGATCGGGAAGCGAAGCCCTAATTCGAAGGACCGAAGATAGACCCCAACTTCATCATCTCCGGGCCAACATACCCTCTCCCTGAATCTGGGGAGGCGCACTTTATAAGGCAGACGAACAAACCGCGCCCAAATCTCTCAAATGTTGATCTTGTCCGGCCTGCACCGGGTGGTCGTGATCGTCCTCGGCACTTCTACTTGGAACCTTCTCTGCCTCAGCCGCCACATTTCTTCTTCTACCGACTCTTCCTTCACCACACCACTGCCACCTCCGGCCTCAAAAGGAGAAGACATCGACAAAGTGGATCGAGAAAATACCTTGCAGAGAGTAGCCGGACTGGAAAGACGGCTGGAATGGAAGCTCCGACATCGGCAGCAATAACGGCGATGGTGATCGACGATCCGGAACAGAAAATTGCGAAGAAAAGTGGAAATCGGAGGAAACTTTCGATCGATCCTCCCCTTCTCTACTTATAGCCAACTGCGGGTCATCTCAACCGTTGAAGCGCCGCCACATGATGCCAATCCGATTCACTCTAATGCCTGGACTGCTCACCCGGTCGCATCCGCCACCCGTCGCGTCCTGTGTAAATGAGACGCCTCGAATCCTACCCGCCCTTTCAAATGGTAATGATGGCGATAGAAGGGCAGGTATTTCAAAACCGCCACCGCCGCTTCTAAGTTCAGCACGGAGGCTACCCAGCCTCACCTGCGTAGGGGGAGGGATAGTGCGTCATAGTGCATCATCCGACCTGAGCCGGGCTTCTGTCCCAAGCTCGAATGACGGGGATAATTGTTACGCCCTTAAAGATAGGGCTACCCCTAACTTCAATCCAAGATTGCATCCCACGCAGCCAGCTCGGCTCCACCATCGACCTAGTCCTCGACTGGAGGGGAGGGACACTTCGACCGACCTCCGCCGACTAATCGCCTAATCCCCCTTTAGCCCATAGGTCGCTTATCATCCCTAATGATCAGCCTGACTGAGAGGAAAGGGTGCACTACGCCCCGTGCCTGACCAGGCGGGTGCCGGCTACCCCCCTGAGCTCGCCAGGAATACAAGTAGGTTGCTCGTCGCTCATCAAGGGCGACCAAGAGGTTCGAGAGTGGCCCCGCTCAATTGACGCCCCATGTCGACCCTTTGGCTCATCGGACATCACGACAAACAACCTAGTACAAGGACACCACTGACGCTTCCGCCGCTCGACAGCCTGACAAAGCACCCCCTGGCCGCTGCACCCCCTGACCGTTGGTGCTTTCGGCTCTGACACCCTGATAAAGTATCATAGGCCGTTGCGCCGTCTGACAAAAGTATGGCTGACACGCATAGGTCTGACATCCTCGTCCGAAGCTTCTGCTGACAGACGCGCCAGCTCAGCACGTCAGGTCAGCCTCACCTAACCGCCACTATCATGTATAAATACCCCTTCACCTCCAACGGAAAAGGGGGAGGTCACACACAAGGGCAAATGTCTCCCATATCTTTGTTCTTCCACTATAGCTCGCCACGTAGGGTCGACTCACCTTCAGTCCGACCTACGTGCCTAGCCCCCGTTTCTAAGTCCTAACTCTAACTTAGGCATGGAGAGGCTAAGGGTTGGACCCCACCTCGGCCTTTCTGACGAGCTGCTACGTGTGCAGGTGAGCTCGTCTTCACAGATAGCATTCACCACCCGTCTCCAGCAATGCGGCAGGAGGTCGGAGTCCTCGCGAAGTTGATCGTGTGGTCGTCCTTTGCTGTGCGCTCAGACTCGTCACTTCCCTCACTATCTGTCTAACAACCTACCTAGATTTCATTCCCCCATATAACCATCGTGCCCTTGGTTCTCCCAACAAACAAATTCATTGTACGCAGATCTTACCCCGCAACACTATGGATTTTATATTATACGAAATTACTCACACCACTATAGCTTTAGCTCTTCATTTTCATCCTTGACTTGAGCTAAATACTCTTTTTATCAATTCTTTATTAGCTTCATGATCCAAGATCATCATGTGCTTCAATTTGCAGCATTCTTAATCGAAGATTTAAATTTTCCGATTTGCGTCACAATGGCTCTAATCATTAAACATATTTATACACACTTGAGATGAGATTGTTAATCCTTATATCACTTGTGCACATTATCAAAACCACTTGGGTGTGTCTCAATATCCCAGCACTCTTTTCTATTATTCTGCTAGCTTTTGTTAATTCCTTTTGTAACTCTTATTTTTGATTAAACTTTAGCAATAGAAATTGTCTTTCTTGTTCATTACTCTTGTGGATTGTATGATATTGAATCTCTATATTGAATCTGTTACGAGGTGGAACTCGCGTACAATGAATTTGTATTGATGGGAACCAAGGGCACGGTGGTTATATTGATACGAGGGTTTAGGTGAGCTATTTAACAAGTGATTAGTGGGGTGAAGAGGCTAGACTTGCCGCCGGGGGTGGCCACGGAGTCAAATCTCACCGGACACGGCGGAAAAAGATCGGGTGGCGGGAGCCAGAGGTTGACGTCGACCAAGGGGCGAGCTTTCCTGCACCACGAGCAACTCGTCAGAAGGGCGGGGTTGGGATCCAACCCTTAGCCCCTCCGATGCCTAAGTCAGTAATAGGGCTTAAAACGGGGGCTAGGCATGCCGGTCGGACTGAGGGTGTGTCGACCGTACATGGCGAGCGATAAGTGGGAGAACAAAGATGTGGACGACCTTTGCCCTCGTGTGTGAATAATGGATTGAGAGAGAGAATTTGCCAACCTACTCACCGTAAGAAGTGAGGAGGTATTTATACCTGACGAGAGATGACTAAGTGGGGCTGACCTGGCATGCTGACTCGACGTGCTGAGCTGGCTCGGTTGTCAGCGGAAGCTTCGGACGAGGATGTCAGGAACAGGAGTGCCTGCCCTGCTTTTGTCAGACGGTGCAACGGCCAGGGGCACTTTTGTCAGGATGTCAGGGCCGAAAGCATTAAGTGTCAGGGGGCTCAGCGGCCAGGGGGCGCTTTGTCAGATGGTCGGGAGGCGTTAGTGTCAGTCGTGTCCTTACACTAGGTTGTTTGTCGTACGTGATGAACTAAAGGTCTGGCTATGCTATTCCCCGGTGCCGTGGTTCATGGGGACCAGCCGGGTCGACCTGCTCGGGGGTTGTCCGGCCCGGCCGAGCCCCTTTTTGGTCGCGGGTCGTGGGCCGCTGGCAAGGAGGGATATGCACATGCCTACGTTAGCATCCCCGGCGGCACTGCCTGGGCGCTCCCCAAGCGCACTGCCCCTGGCGGGCCGAGCAACTGCGGTTGTACGCCTCGGCCGGGAGGGGGGAGTGCTGCAAGGTGCGCCCATTCCCGTGTAGCCTCGGACCTCCGGGATGGCGGCCCTTTCGCGCAGGGGTGAGTTAATGGGGTATGTCAGCGGACCTGGGCGGGAGTCGTATTCCTACAATCTCTAGGTCGTAACAATTGCCCCCGGCATTTGAGTGCGAGGCGGAAGCCCGGCTTGGCTCGGATGGCGTAACACTACCTCCCTTCTAACATGGTTCGGACTTGGGTCCACGCTCAGGAGTGGCGACGCGGCTCCCGCGGAGTATTGCCCGCTGTTGCGGGATCGCGAGATCTAGTCCAGACTGGGAGCCAAACGAGGTGGGATACTGCGATTTGGGGAGGGGCGTTGCCCCTTAACGACGTGCCATTGTATGTGGCGGCTGGGTCGGACTTTGGGGGAGCCCGACTTTCTCGAGGAGGCCATGGTTTTCGTTGTGACGTGTTTACCGGATGTGGTTGTTATTTTTGCGGTGCTTTAGCCGCACTGTGCCTGGTGGAATTCCTAGCTGTTGTGCACTGATCACTCCATATTTTACACATTTTTCCCGCATGTTTGCATGACATTTGAATCGCTCAAATCACGTTTTTCACGATTTATCGACAACATACCGCCCGTATTAGAAGCTCAGCCTAAACCTGGCCCCCGATTTTTTGTCGATATGCTGCCCATTCTCTGCTTGGTCCTGTTGATTTCTGCCCACCCCCTCCCCTCACTATTTTTGTCTACTTTTTGATCATATCATTCTATATCTTATTTCGGAAATGAGGGAGAGTTTTTTTGGTGACGCACACATTTTTGCATCACTCCTATCCTTGCATGCATCACATTCGCATCATACTTTTCATTTTGTTATTTTTTAATTATTTCTTTTTATCATGCATGCATACCCACCCCCCTCCCATTACACGTCTCTCGGTGTGCCACACTTCGCACATTGAGGACACTGTGCACTTTAGCTTGGGGGAGTGAGTTCTCACGTTTTTTGCTTTTGTCACCCTTTATTTTTAGTTTCCCCACGTTTTCCCACTTTATCACTCACTTTTTCATCACTTTTTCATTTTTTTTACCATGCATCACGTTTTTCTTATTTTTCTTGTGTGCCGCATTGTAAATAGCTTTTATTTTCGTTTATCTTTATTTCTTTCATCTTTTGCTAGAGATGACTTTTTTGTGATGATGATGACGTGGAGTTAGCTTTCTCTATATGCATGCTATATTTGTCATGTCTTAGCTTTTATTTCTGATATCATATGCTATGATCTGCCTTGCATTTAGAGATAGTAACCCACACTTTTTCCGTATGAAAATGGATGAAATTCTATTATTAGCTGAGTCTGAATATTCATATGTATGCTATCGTAGAAAACACACCAAGATTCACGCATTGAATGCTTATATCTGGAGTACCGTTTTCTTTTCCTATATCACTTCTATTTGCATGACTTGTACGCTTCACTTCAGGATGATTGAATGATGTTAGCTATGATAAATCTGGATTAGTTTGCTTTTTTGAGATCGAAACCGAGTAGATTAGATTACCCTGCTGAAGTTGTCATGCACGTCCTATAGAGTGAACTGAGAGACATAATCTATACTCCTCATAGAAAGCATTCAATTGAAAAGTGAGTGATCTGCGATATTGTATACCGCTTTAAATGATTCAGACGATGTTAATCTTAGAATTATTCCATTTTTTCATGCTATATAGATATTCTTGGGTTTTCTATCTCTATTTGCACCATTATACTATGATATCGAAATAAAAATCTTTGACATGTGTTTTGCATTCGATGCATGCTATATGAGTAAGCAAAACCCACGTCCTGAGAAAAATGATCTAGCAGCTTCCCTCTCCGCTTTCTTCTTTGTTTTTTTCGTTTTCAGTTTTTTCCATCGTTTTCATTTTCTAAATCCACCGGGTTCGCCTTTTACTTATCTTCCTCGAGGACGAGTAAGAGGTAAGCTTGGGGGATTTTGATCACTCCATATTTTACACCTTTTTCCCGCATGTTTGCATGCCATTTGAATCGCTCAAATCACGTTTTTCACGATTTATCGACAACATTGCGATACTTTTCACGATTTGTTGTTTTTGTCGTATTTCAGGAGATTTGGAGCGATTTGGAGTGATTCCGAGATACACCCACTCCGGAGTGTCACCGACGACTTCCCTGAGGGGTATTTTAAGATTGGAGAGGAGCGGAAAAAGAAAGAACGTCGTAGGAGCGACGAGGAGGCAAAATTACGCAATTTGGGCATCTTCAGTATCTCACTCGGCCGAGTGAAGGAGTCACTCGGCCGACCAACGAGACCCCGCTCGGCCGGCCAGATCGGACACGCTCCAAGCAGTATATCAGCGTGCACTCGGCCGAGCATCAGAAGCCGACTCGGCCGAGTGACGTATCCCGTCCGCCCGAGTGGCACCCAGACGACGGCCATCAAAAAGAGTCAACTTACTGTAATCCGTCAGTCTGAGCAGCAGAAGCTCGACTCGGCCGAGTGGTAATTGCCGTCCGCCCAAGTGAAGATAAGCCCATCGGCCGAGTGACGACAACTCACTCGGCCGAGTGATGCCCGATGTGACGACCCCCAAGACCCCAGAGTTACTGGAATCCATCAGGGTCCCTCACTCGGCCGAGTGACCTTTGTCATTTGGCCGAGTGAGCAGCGTTGCCTGTAGCGGAAATCACGATTTTGGAGCTGCACAGGGGCAGTTTGGTCACGAATTTTTGGGCAGTTTTGGGGGGTATTTAACCCCAGATTCTAACCTAGTTTAGGGACCTTTTCTATTGCTTTTGGCAGCCTTTTTAGATTAGATTTTTTAGAGTTTAATTCTTGTGATTGGAGAGGAGAGAAAAGGGTTATTTTGTTGGATTCTTGGAAAGCTACATTGGTTTGTCTCCCTCTCTATTAAAAATCCTATTTTTATTGCTATTTTGAATATTGCTATGAATTCCATTGTTGTTTCTATTGATTATTCTTCCATTAGCAATATGATTTGTGAGTAGTTTTAACGTCTTAGGGCGTGGGGATGAACCCTACGAGCCCAATTTCCGATTTGTGACGATTTGGTAGAACTATTGCTAGAATTGATTAGGGTTAGTTTGGGATTGATATAATACGGATAGTTAGGTGTCCATATCGATTGGGATTTGCAAGAGATTGGATCCCAATTCGATAGGAAACCCTAGAAATCCGAATTGGGTTGAAATTGAGTTTCCTTAGTATCGGTTTGCAAGAGATTGGACCGATACTAGGATTCTCGGTTGCAATTCTATACCGATACCCGTTTGCGAGAGATTGGACGGGTAGGAACTATCCCAACCTAGGTCGCAGCCCGAGTTTGCACGAGAGTGTGCTCGGGATGCGATTGAACGATGACGTTGATCCTAATGCTAGCTTGCCTAGGCTAGGGTTTGCAAGAGATTGGACCCGAGCCTAGGTTTGCTATAGACCGGCAACAACGCGATAGCGTGAGCTAGGTTTTACATTCAGTTACGACTAGTTCACCTGACATTCTACCCTAGCAATTGTGAAACCGATGAATCACAATGACGAGATACGGTGAGTAGTGGGGATTCCCTATTCCCTAGGCGTCTTTATTTGATTTTATATCTCTTTTTACATAGTTTGACGATTGTGACAACATCGCCGAAAGGCAATTTCCTACTTTTCTGTCCCCATAGCCAGGTTGTTCGGAGAAGGCACTATCATACGTCATCCCTGTGTTCGATACCCGCTCGCCGCTACACCGTGAGCTTGCGGTAAGACTACACGGTCGCTCTTTAGGGTGTACGCCCGGGCGCGATCATGCACCTGTGGTCGGGGCGGGAGGTTGTTTTAACTCGTCGCCCGCTGCATCGGGGTGAACAGGTCCTCGTTGCGGGGCGGTCTTCCTTTCTACTGACTGCTGAATTCCTTCTGCCTCATTGTCCTGGGGCGAGCTGACGTGCCGTGAATCACCGTTTGGTTTCATCAGGGATGTAGCCCCGTGGTGACCCCCCCCTTCGGGGGGGGCTGACCCTCGTTTGTCGGGTGGACCTTCTTCCTTTCCCTTTCCTCGCTTCCTCGCGTTCTGTCTCGCTGTAGCCGCGCTGGAGGGTTGCCCGGCCTCGCCGGGGATCCCGCACACCGAGGGGGAACCCCGGAGGAGGCGGAGGACGAGGTGGCTGTGGTGGCGTCGCCCTCCCAGGGGGAGTCCGGTGGGCCGGCGTCGCGGGGAAGGTTGGGGGCAGGCAGGTGGGTCGCTGGGAGACCCGTTGGGGGTTTCCGCCCTCACACCCGGTAGGGATCGCCGTGGGGTGGATGTTAATTGGGGTGTGGCGGCCCGCGGCTAGTCTTCCGGGCTTGCCGTTTCATCTGGTAACGAGCAGGAGGAAGGCTGGAAGGCGGGACCTCCCATGTGTAAGGGGAACATCCTATCAGAGGTCGCGGAGGGGAGGCGGTCACCGTTGGGGGAAGTGAGGCCCGTCGGTGGTCATCGGCCTTCTTCGTAGCTCGGTGGGGCGTTCGGGGCCGTTTCATACCAGGTGTGAGGGGATGCGAATCCCTTTCGTGTATCTTCCTCCCTTCCCTAAACTCTGAAGGGGGTGGTACTTATGGAGGGATTCTGCAGAAGGGTTCATCTTGGATAGCGTGAGGGACAAGTGCCATTAAGGGGCAACGCCGAATCACGCGCTTTGTGGACCACTTTTTCCTGGCGGCACCTGACACGGTTCGTCTGTCCTGGCCTCTCGGGGGGCGTGTTGATGCTGAGGGCGTGTTTTTCGAGTGTCCTATCGCTTCGTCGAGTCGCGTCATGGCGCTGCCTTATTGGTGCCAGGCGTATACCCAACGGGCATTGTTTCGCGGTTTCTGGCTTGCGACCGGTCCGCCCCGGTTTACGTGTCTTTGTCCTTATTCCTGGATTTGGGTTTTCGAGGATCGGGGTCCTAATCCGGGCGGGGGATTCCTGATGTGGTTTGGGTGGCCGGCCTCGGGTAGTTGGTCGCTGTACGGGCCGGACCGGTTAGCCCCTACCGAGGAGGGCGAGTCGCCATTGGGAAGCCGGTCTTTGCCGTGTTTTGTCGCTGGTGTTACCTATTTTGTTTTCTTGATTGTGTACACAATTACTGCCCCCAACATTCCCTTGCCCGAGAGCCCGAGGTCTGGGGAAAGGGGATGTTGATGGTCTATGTGTGGTGTTTGGGTGGGACGGAGGATCACTGTGTGCGATCGGGATGAGACATGCCGCCCTATCACGAACAGGGGCGTTGGGACCGATATCTCATATCTTTCGACTCTTTGTTCTTCTCTCTTTAGGGAGGGTGAGAGGTGTATTTATAGGGGGGTTTTGTTGAAGGTTTCCTCCATAGTTAGTGCGATGAGCTGGCATTAATGATGGGCTCCTCGGAATCACGCCCGTTGGAAACCACTTTTGCCAGGTGGCGGTTAGGGAACCTCTTTTGTGGTGCATCATTAATGGTGGCGTATTTCTCGAGCGTCCTTTCGTTTCGTCGAGTCGCATCGGGGCCGCCTCCTCGGGAACTGTCGCCTCGTTTGCCCGGTTTACGTGTCCTTGTCCTCTTTCCCCGGTTCGACTTTTCAAGGGTCACGGGTCTGCCAAGTCTGGGGTGCGGTTACGCGGCCTTGCCTTCGCCCTGCCCCGGAGGTCTGGTGGAGGGGAACTGGCGCGTAGCCCTTTCTGGGTTGGGTGGCTAGGGTTGGCCCTGCCCCAGAGGTCTTAGGGGGGGGCGGGCGGAGCGGGCGCGTAGCCCGGCCCGTGCCCTTCTCTGGTTTGGGTGGCTAGGGTTGGCCCTGCCCCAGAGGTCTTGAGGGGGGAGCGGGCGCGTAGCCCGGCCCGTGCCCTTCTCTGGTTTGGGTGGCTAGGGTTGGCCCTGCCCCAGAGGTCTTGAGGGGGGGAGCGGGCGCGTAGCCCGGCCCGTGCCCTTCTCTGGTTTGGGTGGCTAGGGTTGGCCCTGCCCCAGAGGTCTTGAGGGGGGGAGCGGGCGCGTAGCCCGGCCCGTGCCCTTCTCTGGTTTGGGTGGCTAGGGTTGGCCCTGCCCCAGAGGTCTTGAGGGGGGGAGCGGGCGCGTAGCCCGGCCCGTGCCCTTCTCTGGTTTGGGTGGCTAGGGTTGGCCCTGCCCCAGAGGTCTTGAGGGGGGGAGCGGGCGCGTAGCCCGGCCCGTGCCCTTCTCTGGTTTGGGTGGCTAGGGTTGGCCCTGCCCCAGAGGTCTTGAGGGGGGGAGCGGGCGCATAGCCCGGCCCGTGCCCTTCTCTGGTTTGGGTGGCTAGGGTTGGCCCTGCCCCAGAGGTTCGGAGGTTTGGCACTGAAAAACTTATGTAGAAACAACAATGTTGGGAAAAGCGGGTAGATGTGTATTTCGTATATATAAAAGAAAAACTCACAACTATTGGTAGAACTTTAGCAGGTGCTTTGCGTTCCAAGGATGGGCCAGCTCGTTCCCATCGGGGGTTGCCAAGATGTACGTGGCTGGTCCGACGATATCGATGACCTTGTAAGGCCCTTCCCATTTGGCGGCCAGCTTTCCCCGCAGGGCGGTTTCTGGTCGGAAGGTGGCGTCTCTGAGGACCAAGTCGCCGATCCTGAAAGTCCGCTGCTTCACCCGAGAGTCGTAGTGTCGCACCATCTTTTGGCTGTGCTTGACGAGGCTCGTCAGGGCCCGGTCTCTTACCTCGTCTATCAATTCAAGACTGAGGCCGAGTCCCTCTCCATTGATCTCTTCGTCGAAGAGTTTTAGTCGGAGCGTCTCTTCTCCAATCTCCACGGGAACGACCGCCTCCGATCCGTATGCTAGCATGAACGGGCTTTCTCCTGTCGAGGCCTTGTGGGTGGTGCGATAGGACCATAGGATTCCCGGCAGCTCGTCGACCCATGCCCCAAGGGCGGCGTCCACTTTTTTCTTCATAGGGTTCAAGATGCATTTATTCGCGGCCTCCGCCATTCCGTTGCACTGCGGGTGGGTGACTGACGCGAAATGGAGTTTGATCCCCCAGCCCGAACAGAAGTCACAGAAGCCTTTGTAATCGAACTGCCTTCCGTTATCTGTGACTATCGAGCGGGGTATCCCGAAACGACATATAATGGATTGCCAGATAAAGCCCTTCATGTCCGTCCACGTGATACGCGCTAGCGGCTCTGCCTCCACCCACTTCGTGAAGTAGTCCACGGCGAAGACTAGATATTTCCTTCCCCCGGAGGCCTTCGGGAAAGGCCCAAGGATGTCGAGTCCCCATTTGATGAATGGGATCGGGCTTACGATGGGCACCAAGTTGGCCGGAGGTGCAGTCGTCCGTCGGCAGAATTTCTGGCACGCCTCGCACCTCTTGACGTATTGTACCGCGTCCTGGATCATTGTCGGCCAATAGTACCCCTGGCGCATTATTTTGTGGGCGATGGTGCGACCGCCATGGTGGTTTCCGCAGAAGCCTTCGTGCACTTCGCGGATGACTTGCTCGGCCTGCTCCGGGCCCAAGCATTTTAGATAGGGCAGGACGTTGAAATAGGCACGGCGGTGGCGGTACATCACTCCGTCGAGGAGTACGAATGACAGGGCCCGCCTCTCCACCTTTTTAGCCAGCATCCGCTCCTCGGGCAGTTCCCCTGTCTCCAAGTACTTCATAATAGGGGTCATCCACGTCGTCACCATGCCCGCACACATCAGTTCTTCTTCGTCAATGGTTGGGGTCAATAGGATTTCGACGTAGATGGCCTTCCCGATCTCGGCTGTGGAGGAGGAGGCCAGCTTAGATAAGGCGTCCGCCTGGAGGTTGTTGGAGCGGGGCAGGTGCTGGACGTCCGCCTTCTTGAACTTGCGGAGTTCGATCTGGATGCGCTTAAGGTAACGCTTCATTGTTTCTTCTCGAGCCTTGAAGCTTCCTAGGATCTGTTGGACGACGAGCCGTGAGTCACTAAGGAGCAACACGTTCGTCGTCCCCACTGCCCTACCGAGCTTCAACCCGTTAACCGCGGCCTCGTATTCCGCGACATTGTTAGTTGCCGGGAAGTTGAAGCGTAGGGCGTATTCCAACGAGCAACCATCGGGGGTCTGAATGACGATACCCGCCCCCGTCCCGGATCCTGTCGCGGAGCCGTCGACGTGGATGGTCCACAATTCGTCCACGTCCATCCGGGAGGGCTTTGAGGGTTCGCCCCCCTGCCCCCCGCGGGGACACAGTCACCGAGGGGGGCTCTGGTTGGTCCCCCGGAGTGCCCCATGCGGTGCATTCCACCACGAAGTCGGCCAGCGCCGGGCCCTTGATCGCCGTCCGGGCTTTGTACGTTATGTCGAACTCGCTGAGCTCGACACTCCAGTTGAGCATCCTCCCCGACCGCTCCAACCTCTTCAGGTTTTTCTCGAGGGGCATGTTGGTGTGGACGGCGATGGGATGGGCCTGAAAGTATGGTCGGAGCTTTCGGGCGGTGGTGATTAGGCAGTAGGCGGCCCTCTCGATGGGACTGTAGCGGGTCTCCGCCTCCCGGAGGATCCGGCTGGCGTAGTAAACAGGGCGCTGCACCCCCCCCTTCCTCCTTGATCAAGACGGAACTAACGGCCTCTTCGTTGGTTGCCAAGTACAACCCTAGGGGTTCGCATTCTTCCGGCCGTGCGAGGAGCGGAGGACTTTGTAGGTAAGCCCTCAGCTCCGCGAACGCCCGTGCACAGTCGTTGTCCCACGGGATCACCTTCCTCTTGTCCTTAGCTTCGCCAAAGGCAGTGCGCAAGACCCTGAAGAAGGGGAGTGACTTCTCCGCAAATTTCGACAGGAATCGCCCCAGAGCAGCGATCCGGCCGTTCAGGCGCTGCAAGTCCCGGAACGTCCGGGGTTCCGCCATATTGATGAGGGCCGTCACCTTGTCGGGGTTTGCCTCGATCCCCCGCTTCGTTATCATGAAGCCCAGGAATTTTCCCGACTGCACACCGAAGATACACTTTGCGGGGTTCAGTCTTAAGTTGTATCGGCAGACCCTTTGGAACGTTTCCTGTAAGTCGGCGAGGTGGTCTGGGGCCCTCCTACTCTTTACCAACATGTCGTCGATGTAGACCTCCAAGTTTCGCCCCACCTGAGGGCCGAATATTCGTTCTACCATCCGCTGATAGGTTGCCCTGGCGTTCTTCAGCCCAAAGGGCATCTTGGTGTAACAGAAGGTGCCCTTGTCGGTGACAAAGGATGTCTTTTCCTCGTCCTCCTCCGCCATCGGTATCTGGTTGTACCCCGAGAAGGCGTCCATAAAGCTTAACAACTCGTAACCGGACGCCTGGTCCACCAAGCGGTCGATCCGGGGCAGGGGGAAACTGTCCTTTGGGCACACCTTGTTGAGGTCGGTGAAGTCGACGCACATGCGCCATTTTCCACTGGGCTTCTACACCAAAACGACATTGGCGAGCCAGTCCGGGTAATCCACTGGCCGGACAAACTTGGCTTCGAGGAGCCGCTCTACTTCTTCCTCGGCCGCCCTCTTCTTTTCGCCCCCCGCGCTTCTCTTCTTCTGTCGGACCGGTCGGGCTTCTGGGTCCGCGTTCAACCTGTGGGAGATCACCATCGGGTCAACCCCCGGCATGTCTACGGGTGACCATGCGAATACATCCGCATTTTCCCGGAGCAGGCCGACGAGGGCCGCCCTCAGGGCGGCCGGGAGTTTCGTCCCGATGGAGACGGTTCTCTCTTCATCCGTGGCTACGGGAACCTCCTCGGCCGGGGTCGGCCGCTGGTCGCAGAAGTCCTCCCTTTCGTCGGGGATGAGGACCGCCAGGGCCCGCTTCGGGCTCCCGCACCTGGCTGGCCCTTTGTTGCGGCCCCCAGACACCTCCTGGTCTCCCCGCACCAGTCCCACCCCCTGCGGGGTCCGGAATTTCATTATCCGGTGTAGCAGGCTGGGGAGCGCCTCTATGGCCGTCATGTATGGACGCCCAATGATTCCTTTGTATGCCGACGCGACGTCGACGATGACGAACCGTGTCTCCCTGGTGACGACCCCCGGTTCCTCCCCCAGAGTCATCGGCAGGGTGATCGTCCCCACTATGGGGATCATATGGCCGGTGAAACCGACAATGGGGCCCGCGCAGGGCTCTAGGTCTGCACGCCCCCACCCCATCCTTTCGACTGTTGACAGGAACAGGATGTCGCAGGAGCTACCGGTGTCAATCAGGAGCCGGCTGACGACGACCGTCCCGATCCGAGCCTCGACGACGAGGGCGTCATCGCACTGACTCCCAACCTCTTGCTGATCTCCCTCGGTAAAGGCGATAGGGGGTCGGTTTGTCCTTCTCCGCTTCGGCCGGTTGCTGGCGCCCGCTATCATCACCTGTCGGGCACCTGCCTTCGAGATCGTGGGCGACGTCCCCTCTGGGGGCGGCCCCCCGCTTATCATCTCAATGCGCATGATCGCCCCGGGGGGGCGTGGCTCCTCCCGATCGCGGTTCGCCGGCAGTTCCGGGCCCCGCGCCTCCCGGGGGGCTCTATCTCCTTGTACTGCCCGCCTGTCCTCCACGAAGCCTCCCAAGTGGCCCGCCTGGATCAGCCGCTCGATCTCTCTCTTAAGAGTGTAGCAATGGTCGGTATCGTGGCCGTGGTCACGGTGATATCGGCAATACCTCCGGAGATCCCGCTTCGCCAGATACGACCTCATCCCCCGGGGAGGCTCCGGCAATAGTCCGGCCCTCGTCGCCGCGGCCAGAACCTCCAACATGGGGGCGTTGAGCCGTGTGTAGTGTACCTGCAAGGGGCCTTCCTGTCTTGGGATGGCTCGGGTGGGCCCTTGGGCCGGGGTGAACTCGCGCGCCGGGCCAGGGCGATCTTGCGGGCGTCACCCCGCCGGTTCACGCCTTGTTCGGGCCAACTGGTCGCGACCTCGGTGCCCCTCTTCTTGCCTTGGCCGAGGGTGTGACCGGGGCTCGCCTTGGAATGGCTTCGCCGAGGGAAATGGGGCCTTTGTGCCGAGGGTCTCTTCGGCCAATGCGTGCCTCTCCGCCATCGCAACCAGTGCCTCATAGTCGGTCGACGGATCTCGGAGCAGGGATTTGTGGAGGCTCCGAGTCCGCAATCCCGTCTTGAATGCCAGCATAAGTACCTCGTCACCGCATGTCACCACCGCCCGTCTCTCATCCTGAAAGCGGCGGAGGTATCTGCCCGTTGTCTCCCCTTCTCCTTGGACTATCGTGCTGAGATAGTCCAAAGGCTTTTTCTTCGTCCGCCCGGCCCGAAACTCTTGGCAGAACTTATGAGACAGCTCGCCAAAGTTCCCAATGGATCTTGCGGGTAGGCCGAAGTACCAGTCCAACGCGGTGTCCCTCAGACTTTGGGAGAAATGCCGGCACAGGAACGCCTCATCCACATCCTGCGCCTCCATTGCCCCCCGGTATTGTTGCACGTGTGTGAGGGGGGTCGCCTCTTCAGTGGTATGTGGCCAGGTGGGGAGGTTTGAACCTTATTAGCCTTGGGGCGGACGTGATCCACCGTGCAAGCGGCGTGGCCTCCTCCGGATAGGCAGGGCGCCCAGTCGCATCTCCTCTCCGCCATTCAGGGGTCTGGCTCCGGTCGCGCCTCGGCTGCCGACGGTCCTCCCGCCCCGGGGAGTAGCGTGACGGTCGCCTGGCGGGGCTCCTTCCCCGGGTCGAGGATTCGACGGGTTGCGGGCTACGGTTTTCCCAGTACCATCGCCCTCCAGCCGCCTCCCCCCGGATCTCCATCCGCTCCTGATTCTCCCGCAGAAGCCTTTCACGCTCGACGGTGAGGAAGCGTAGTTGTCGACAAACGGCTTCCTCGTGCAGGCGATCGGAGGAGTGGTGCAGGCGAGGCGGACTGCCTCCTCCCTGTGGGGACCTGGCCAACAACGGGCCCCGCCCGTCCCCGGGCCGCCGGCCCGTCGCCGTCACCTCCAGGATTTCACGGTTGCCTTCGTTCTCCCTCCTTAGCCTTTCGCGCTCCGCGATGATGAAGCAGAGCTGGTGGCGGGCGGTTTCTTTGTCCTGGTAGGCCCTCCTGGCGGTCTCGGCCGCTTCGTCCAAATGCCTTTGCACGGCGGCCGCTTCCTCCCGGCGCCTCCACAGCCGCGCGACCTCCATTTCCTCTTCCAGGAGCTTCTGCTGGGCCGCAACCTCCTTGGCAAGCCCACTGTCTCCCCATCCTCCTCGAACTGAGGGTGGAGATTCCGTCTCACGTTCGGGGGCTCCGAGGGGCCGGGCGGTGGGTCCGCTCCCGCCGCCGCGTAGCCCGCCATCACCTGAGTGACGGCCTCGAAGCTCTTCAGGATTACACGGGCCGAAGTATGGTCTGTCTCAGCGCCCATCCCCGGAGGGGGGTCGGGCGCCGGGGTGATTAGTAAAGAGGGTGGTTCCTGACCCACGGGATCCTTGCCGTGGTCAGGGTTCCGAGTGATCGGCATGGAGTCTAACATGGGTGTGACCCTTCGGTTCCCACAGACGGCGCCAATTGTTACGAGGTGGAACTCGCGTACAATGAATTTGTATTGAGGGGAACCAAGGGCACTGTGGTTATATTGATACGAGGGTTTAGGTGAGCTATTTAACAAGTGATTAGTGGGGTGAAGAGGCTAGACTTGCCGCCGGGGGTGGCCACGGAGTCAAATCTCACCGGACACGGCGGAAGAAGATCGGGTGGCGGGAGCCAGAGGTTGACGTCAACCAAGGGGCGAGCTTTCCTGCACCACGAGCAACTCGTCAGAAGGGCGGGGTTGGGATCCAACCCTTAGCCCCTCCGATGCCTAAGTCAGTAATAGGGCTTAAAACGGGGGATAGGCACGTCGGTCGGACTGAGGGTGTGTCGACCGTATGTGGCGAGCGATAAGTGGGAGAACAAAGATGTGGACGACATTTGCCCTCGTGTGTGAATAATGGGTTGAGAGAGAGAATTTGCCAACCTCCTCACCGTAAGAAGTGAGGAGGTATTTATACCTGACGAGAGATGACTAGGTGGGGCTGACCTGGCATGCTGACTCGACGTGCTGAGCTGGCTCGGTTGTCAGCGGAAGCTTCGGACGAGGATGTCAGGAACAGGAGTGCCTGCCCTGCTTTTGTCAGACGGCGCAACGGCCAGGGGCACTTTTGTCAGGATGTCAGGGCCGAAAGCATTAAGTGTCAGGGGGCTCAGCGGCCAGGGGGCACTTTGTCAGATGGTCGGGCGGCGTTAGTGTCAGTCGTGTCCTTACACTAGGTTGTTTGTCATACGTGATGAACTAATGGTCTGGCTATGCTATTCCCCGGTGCCGTGGTTCACGGGGACCAGCCGGGTCGACCTGCTCGGGGGTTGTCCGGCCCGGCCGCGCCCCTTTTTGGTCGCGGGTCGTGGGCCGCTGGCAAGGAGGGATATGCACATGCCTACGTTAGCATCCCCGGCGGCACTGCCTGGGCGCTCCCCAAGCGCACTGCCCCTGGCGGGCCGAGCAACTGCGGTTGTACGCCTCGGTCGGGAGGGGGAGTGCTGCAAGGTGCGCCCATTCCCGTGTAGCCTCGGACCTCCGGGATGGCGGCCCTTTCGCGCAGGGGTGAGTTAATGGGGTATGTCAGCGGACCTGGGCGGGAGTCGTATTCCTACGATCTCTAGGTCGTAACAGAATCTATTGCAATGGTTATTGAATATATTCTTGTGGTTGGATTCCTAATGATGAGTAGTGAGTAGTTTTTCATCTAGAGCAATGGGTTGAACCCCATTGAATTTAGGACATGGATTGGATGAATTGATTGATTAGTTGTTGGCTAATTGGTGATTTGGTGTATGTTAGGATGTTAATTGTCAATGTATATTGGGTTCCTCCATTGTGGATAATTAGATTAGCCGACGGTGAGAGTCGGGACTAATCTAGGGTTTTCAATCCCTACATTGACCCATACTATCGATATGGCCGACGAGAGTCGGGTGTCGATTAGAGCTCTCTTAACATAGATCCAAATCCCTGACCACGAGAGTGGCGTGGAGGAACATTGGGGATATTCGTCGGATGTAATGCACCTAACGTATATCGATGTGTCAGCGAGAGTCGACATCGATATAAGTTAGCTAGTCCTATCATATATAGAATCGCGAGAGCGGAGGGTATGGATAACACAAGGGGACGATTCTATCATACATCACGAGAGTGGGGGATAGGAGAACGCCCTTAGGTTAGAAGACCCCTTCCGAATCCCAATGAATCCAACAATTGGTTAACCCTAATCCAATCTTAACCCTAATTCGATGGCGGGGATATATGCACTAAGCCCCAGAGCTTTTATCCTCTAATATTTCCCTAATTTTCATCTCAACCACCTATCGACCGCGTAGTTTTCTACCTTGGAAAGAAATCGGCACTCAACGAACGCCTCCCTGTGGACGACACGTATAGCGTTACGACGACACCGTGCGCTTGCAGCCTATAAATATTTAAAGCTTTAATAGATCACGAACACACCTCAATCCACAATGAAGTCTCAAACCCAATTATGCCAACAAAAATAGAGGCAATAGCAGTTCGAAATTATACAACCATAGCAGGAGACTGCATACTGTTGGTCTCAAAAACAAGAATTGGCCGAGTTGTGTATTAATCAGAAGATTCAGAACCCCAGGCATCCGAGTATGCTACTCTTCCTCGCATCTTCCTGTTCCTCAGCTCACTGGTCCCAAATTCTGTGGAGAATCTGACGAATCCAAAGAAAGAGAGCAGTTACAAGCTTTGGGATGGTTGCCCTGAACAGAAAGATACAAAAATCACAAATTATTGGAACGAAGATTATTATTCTGCAACACACAACTGAGCCCATCATCCATCATCCTTTTTTTTTGCGAAAAAAGATGGTGAGTGCCAACTGCTAATTGAGATAAATGGTACATGTTCACATTGACATCGACTTATAAACATCACTGCTGCTGCTACACAACACTAATTCTTTTTGGGGTCAGATATGCTGCTACACAACGACAGCATCTTATCGCAATGTTTCATATTTTCATATTTTGTTCTTTTTTCCCCTGTTTTTTTCCCTTTTGGATTGTTTAGTAAGGAGGGGATCATCTTATTTCATTCGATCTGGATCGTTCGTTTTGTTCCTCATATTCTAAAACTCAAAACCCCCTGATTTTCAGTTGAATCTAAGAAGTTTTGCTTGTTCACCCACTCATCGCAAGTTTAACAATTTCGCTGTAACGGAACTATTTGCAATGGTAAGATGAACAACCAAGATCCTTATCCAAGAAGCATACTAATTCAACTTTGCTCCATTTTGGAAATAAGCACAAATCATAATATTTCTGATCGATGAAATATCAGCAGGACAATGGTAAGTATATACCGATATTTACTACAATGATGGGACACCCCATAATAAGTTAGATGGCTGTAATACAAATATTAGTGTAGACGCACTGTTGGAGATTGGGTATATGCCAAAATTAAACTATGGCTGCTTTGGAAAATGATAAAATTGTTGTGAAGGTGATGGCTACGGAACCCATAGCCATATATTTATAGGGAAAAAAATTACATAATAGGTGGATACTCTCAGTGACGGATCCAGGAATTGAATTCAGAGGGGGCACAATTTTTTTAGACGGATCAAATTTTTTGGAAAAAGAGTCACATAAATTTCGAAAAAAAAACTAACATATTATAAGTTAAAGAAATTCGAATAACGTTACATATACTATAACTACCTCGAGAGTACTACCAAAAAATACCTACCTTGAGAACGCCGATCTGTTTCCTGATGGCTGATGCGAAACCCAAGGTCAGATCAAAAGTGTTGACGAACAGCTGTTCATTTGCAAAACCAAGGGAAAAAATACAACATGTCTTTAAGGAGGTAAAAATTTACATACCTCGAGATTCTGAGGACACTGCCAAATAACAATGATAACTAGCTAACAACTTGAGATTCTTAGAACGCATTCTTGTTTTGTATTTTAAAGAGGCAAAAATACAAACAGTGTACTTTAAGCAAGCAAAAAAGTAGTCATTGTAAAGCAAATCATGTTTTTGTCAAATCATAATGGCTGATGTGAAATCCAAGGACGCACAACTCGTTCCTTTGCAAAACCCGTGTTAAAAAAATAACCACGGTCCCTTTACAAAACACAAGGGGGAAACGCCTTTGAAAATTATAAATAAATACTATGCTGACATGATAATTCCCTTAATAGAGGGGTATAAATATGTTTAAGAGGTCGAAAAAAATTAAGAACTTCTAGGTACTACCAAGCCAGCTTGTTGCTGGTGTTTTTCTTTGAAATTTATATGTAAATACTATGTTGCCATCATAATTCCCTCAATATGGGGGAAAATAAACATTCAAATTAATCATTGCATGGCCTAGGATTCGAACCCAAGTTGACAAGCCTAACATTCTGGCGGTCTACCACCAAGCTAGCCCCCTAGTGTTGTTATCAAATGAACGTTATGTATTAATATTATTATCATGTTAAAATTTTTAATACAAGGGTATAAATGTAATTGTTTTCTCGATTTTTCAGGGGGGGCACGTGCCCCCCCTGGCCCCTATCTAGCTCCGTCCCTGGATACTCTAATCCTAAGTGGGCTCCACATGGACCTACAAAAGCACATTCATAACACTTCACAGTATCCATACATCGTGGTAAGCTTAGTATATGAATGCTTCGGGGTTCATACAGCTTATCTGATCATGAGGATATGGATACTTTTGGATCCTAAGTTAGGATGTCTTACCTCGTTAAAACATTTGGCTATAGAAAACCCAGTGGAAAAAACCAATAACTAAGAAAAAAGAGTACAAGTCTCCTTAACTTTCCCTGATCGGTGGATATCACTATAGGTGGATACTTCTGGATCCAGAGTTAATGTGGTTATCTCGTTAAAACCTTTGGCTATGGAAAACCCAGTGGGAAAAACTAATAGCTAAGGAAAAAGAGTACAACTCAACTTTTAACTCTCCCTGTTGTATACAAGCTTCAGGCTTGTAAGTCTCTCAACTGTCTCATCCCAATCCCTTTTACAAGGTTTCTAAAAGTACATCGAGGTAGTGCTTTAGTAAACAGATCTGCCAAGTTGTTACAAGACTGGATTTGCTGAATGTCGATCTGTTTGTCTTCTTGTAGTTCGTGCGTCCAAAAAAGCTTGGGGGAGATGTGCTTTGTCTTGTCACCCTCGATGTAGCCACCTCGTAGTTAAGTTATGCAGGCTGCATTGTCTTCGAACATGGTGGTTGGTTCAAGGTCGTTCGTCTTCAGGCCAGTCGTCACTATGATGTGGTGAATGACTGAACGTAGCCAGAAACATTCTCTGCTAGCTTCATAGATCGCAATGAGTTCAGAGTGGTTGGGTAAGGTTGCTATCGTGGTCTGAATCACATATCTCCATAAAATGGCCGTCCCACCGTAGGTGAATACGAAACCAGTCGAGGACTTTTTGGTGTGGGGATCTGATCTGTATCCTGCATCTGCATAACCAATTACGTCTGAGTATACACCTATCTGGTAATATAATCCCAGATCGATTGACCCTTGGAGGTAGCGCAGAAGGTGCTTCACTCCGTTCCAGTGGCGCTTTGTGGGCGCTAAACTATATCTGAATAGTAGGTTTACTGCGAACGCTATATCGAGACGCGTGCAGTTTGCCAGATAAAGGAGTGCACCAATGGCACTTAGGTATGGTACTCTCTATGTAGCTGGTGCGTCCAGAAGAATCTGGGGGAAATATGCTTCGTTCTGTCGTCTTTGATGTAGCCATCTCGTAGCTGAGCTATGCAAGCAGCGTTGTCCTCGAACATGGTAGTAGGTTCAGGTCCCCAGACTTCAATCCGGTCATCACCAGGAGGGGATTTACAACTGACCGTAGCCAGACACATTCTCTGCTTGCTTCATGGATGGCGATGATCTCTGAGTGATTGGATGAGGTCGCCGTCATGGTTTGCTTAACGGATCTCGAGGAAATGGTTGTCCCACCATGGGTAAACACGTATCCTGTCTGTGACTTTGCATTGTGGGGATCAGACCTATAACCTGCATCAGCATAACCAATAAGTGTGGAGGAAAATCCATTTTTTAACAGAGTCCCAAATCTGTAGACCTTTGTAGGTAGCGTAGAAGGTGCTTAACCCCGGTCTAGTGGCGCTGCGTAGGCGCTGCACTGTATCTGGCTAGTAAATTTACTGAGAACGCTATATCAGGACGCGTGCAGTTGGCCAGATATAGAAGTGCTCCAATAGCACTCAGATAAGGGACTTCTAGATCAAGCATATCTTTCCCCTCTTCCAGCGGCCGGAAGGGGTCTTTATGTGCACCAGAGATCGTACCACCATAGGTGTACTAGTGGATGACATTGGTCCATATGAAATCTTTGTCACATTTTCTTCGTATATGTAGTTCGGTGTAATAGGATTCCATTTTTTAGATGTTCAATCTGTAAGCCAAGGCAGAATTTCGTTTTGCCTAGGTCTTTCATTTCGAATTCTTTTGTCAGGCTTATAGATATCTCAGCGATCTCTACAGGAGATCCAATAAGATTCAAATCGTCTACGTAGACTGCTATTATAACGAAATCCTTTTCCATTTGCTCTTATAAAGATGCAAGGGCAGACTTCATTATTGTTGATGTCGGATCCTGTACAAAACAGAGTTAGGATCGATAACATGAAGTTTAGACTTACGCTTGCGTACGCGGCACGGTAGTCTACGAACTTCGCCTTCGGATTCGCCACGACGGATCGAGTCTACTCACGAACGGAGTAAGGCTACTAATCCCACAATCTAAATCTCTATTTTAGATTAAGAACTTGGATGGAGGGAGAGGAAATATTTCTGCAGAGCTTCGCTATGAAGAAGATGCATGCATGAATTTCATGCAAAATGTGTAAGGAAAATGGCTACCCTTGGGTCTTATTTATAGCCCCCAAGGTAGTTATTTTAGGGTAAGTTGTTCCTTTGGAACAACTTAATTAAGGTGTACCATGATACATGGCACATTATAAGCTTAAGTTGTACCATATGCATGGTACAACATAAGCTTAAGATATTCCCCCTTTATTAGCCATATGTCGCATGCACTTATGCATATATAATGCGACTTTCCCGCTCATACAGAGATCCTCTCCGCAAGGGAACAGATTCCCTTTGCACATGACTTAGTGTGCGCGACGTTCGAGGTCCGTATTCCCTCGTACATCCCCCACAAGGGTGTACAAACGTCTTCCATATCCAACATCTCCCACTCACACTTGAGGGGATTGTAAGAGAACGTCTTTCCCTTAGTTCTTTCATCTATCATACCGAGAAATAGACCGTGCGACCGTCATGCGCGTAGAGTCTGTTGTTGTGCACTTGTTAGAGATACACAACGACCTCGAAGGTGCAAAGTTGAGTAGTTCAACGCATGCTTTACCCTAGATTATTTCTTCACATTTCTTATACTTTATATTCAACAATTGAATCCCATCTGGATTACAATTGGCTGGCCAGCTTTGAATCATTAAAGTCCAAATGCGAACATGAAATCAATCTTCCTCTTCTTGAGAACCTTATGATCTTGACTTGATTCGCTTTTCTAACGTGCCCCGCCGAGCCGAATTACCATAGCCCATTAGTAACACGCTAAGATAGCGATCATCTCGTCAAATCTAAAGGAACCAATTGGAGTCCTTGAGGGTAAGAGTTAAGACCTGTATGGCCTTTGAGTCTCACATAATAGCAAACACTATTGCTACTAACTCAGTGGTCGAAATGCATACGTGGTATGAACACGTATTACAACATCACTCCTTTCCCAGGGAGAGTATGTCTTAATGATGTTGTACGGATGAAAGATCAGACACCACAGTGCCTATCTTTTGAGTCCCCTTACTACTCAGGAAATATTCCCGGACTCTCATCCTGCATAAGACAGATAGGATTAAAAAATCCAATGAGATCTTTATATCCTTGTGATACAGATCTCAGATCTTTTGTAAGCATCCATATGATGCAGATCTTTCATTCGACTATCTTGTTAAAGTCTTGACTCTAAATCATTCGTCTAATGATTTTGACTTTAAACTAGTCTCATCTCTATCTTATCCATCTGATAAGATAAGGCGGTTGCTCATGTGAGAGAGCCAACCTTAATCTGTCCGACATACACACAATTCAGCTGAGATTTCAAAAATGTACACAAACATTTCTTAAGAAATTCATATGCAATGTTGGAAAAAGAACTTATTCTTTTATTAATTTTGATCATTTCTTAGACATGGGAATATATATTTGGTACAACTCAGCCCATACGCAATCCTTGAGATGATAAGTGTTTATAAAACACATTTCTAGGGATCGCTTTCGTAAGCTGATCCTCTATCGTCTCATGCGTAGATATGTACCTTATGTCTACCTTCTTGGTTTTATCATAGTCTTTTGCAAATCTGCAGTTCCTTTAAGATACTGCATTATCCTCTTAACCGCTTTCCAGTGTTCTTGCCCTGGGTTGGATTGGTAACAGTTTACCATTTCCAACGGCAAAACAGATGTCCAGTCTCGTACACACCATAGTGTACATAAGACTATCAACTGTTCTGGAATATGGAACTTTTTCCATAATTTCCTTTTCCTTTTGGTTCTTTGGACGTGATTCCAGATATAAATTATCGCATATGCTTATATGAATATCAATGGACTTGCAGTCCTGCATATTAAATCGTTCTAGAACCTTCTTTATATAAGTCTCCTGTGAAAGAGAAAGAAGTTTCTTTGAACGATTCCTTGAAATCTTAACTCCAAGGATATGCGGCTTTTCCTATGCCTTTCATCTAAAATACTGATGAAAGCCAAGCCTTGATACTCATTACAAAGCCCTTGTCATTTCTGGCTATTAAAATGTTATCTACATATAGATACATGATAATATACTTGCTTTTAATCCTCTTGATATATACTCAGTTATCTTCATCAAGCATGGAAAAAATCCATTTGATAAGACAACTTCTTGAAATCGTATATACCATTGCCTCGAGGATTATTTAAGACCATATATGGACTTACGAAGTTTACAAACCTTATGTTTGTTTCCTTCTTTTACAAACCCTGTTGGTTGTTCCATATAGATCTCCTCGTCCAATTCTCCATTGAGAAAGGCAGTCTTTACATCCATCTGATGTAATTCGAGGTATAAGCAAGCTACCATTGCGAATCAAGGTAAAACGCACAACAGGTGAGAAGTTTTCTTTGTAGTCTATCCCTTCCTGTTGCGTAAAACCTTTCGCGACAAGGCGAGCTTTATATCTATCTATAGAGCCATCAGCCTTATGCTTGATCTCGAGAACCCATTTGTTCCCAATTGCTCTATGTCCTCTGGGTGAGTTAACTAAGTCCCAGACTTGGTTAACTTTTATGGATTTCAATTCCTTCTTCATCGCTTCCATCCATTTGTCTTTTGCAGGGCATGATGTGGCATATTTGAGATTCTTCAAGTCCTTGTTGACTCGAATTTAGATCAATTCTAATATCACTCCCACTTGAAATGTTGTTAGAATTGCTCCTACTTGGATCATTATTCCCGTATGGAATAGGATAATCGTCATTCGTATAATCCATTGGTGAAGGTTGAAAAGTATTTTCGTTTTCACCAAGAATTCTCCCACTCGAATGAGGTAATCCTTCTTGATCACAAATCTCAAATAGAGATAAGTCCTGACTTATCTCGCCCTGTCTTGGAAACTCGTTTTCCAAGAAAGCGACATCCCTCGACTCAAACTCAATTAGCACACCATTGTCTTCCTGACTAACAAAAACATAACCTTTGGAGTTTAATGCGTATCGTTTAAAGATACATTTCCTTCCCCATGGCCCAAGTTTGCCATACTTATGGGAGGAAATATGTGCATTGAATGCACAAACTCAAGGTAAAATGTTTAAGTTAGGAGACCTTTGGTTCCACAACTCATAAGGAGTGGAGCTAACTGATTTCGAGGGTACGCGGTTTAAAATGAAAACGGTTGTCAATAATGCATCACCCCAGAAGGTGATTGGCAAGTTAGCTTGCGCCATCATTGAACAGACCATTTTTCATTAAAGTCCTATACCTCCTTTCTGCAACACCAATTTGTTGAGGAGTATAAGGCATAGTTACTTGATGTACTATGCCTTTTTCATCACAAAGTTCCTTTAAACTTGTTGATTGATATTCACCGCCCCTATCGGTTCGCATGACCTTAATCTTGCGATCTAATTGATTCTCCACTAAACTTATATAGTTTTTAAAGCAGGTTTAGTGCTTTCACTTTTGTGGGATATCAAATAGATATTACCGAATCGGGTGAAATCATCAATTAAAAGTGATGAAATAGGACTTCCCGCGTCTTGTCTTGACATTCATCGGACCATATATGTCCGAATGGATAAGCGGTAATGGAACCTTGGCCCTTGTGCCGGTTCCAAACGGCTTGCGACAAGATTTCCTTTCAAGGCAATGTTCGCAGGTCGACATTTCAACCTTTGAAACATTGGATAGAAGGCCACGTTTGGCAAGTCTATCCATACGCGTTGGTCCAATATGACCAAGCCTTGATTGCCAACAAATTATATTAGACTCATTAGTCAAAGAATTTGTCATAAGGAAATGAGAAATCATACATTGTACTTATTACAATGAATCCTTTAAATACATAACCCAGAACCAATAAAGGAATTATTACAAAAATAGGTCCATATTACAAACATGAAGGAACCAACCATTAACCAAGACCCAATAAATTGACCACAATTTTAATATTCCTTTGAATATATGGAATGAAGAGAACATCATGAAGTAGGATAGTGCGGCCGTTGTCCAAGACAAGCTTGCGAGTCCCAACGCCTTTCACTTCAACACGTGTGTTGTTTCCTACATTGATCCACTTCATTCCTTAAGTATCCGGTGATACTCCACGAAGGACCGTCTGTCCTTTGCTATGTGGTCGGTGGCACCTGAATCAATTATCCCAAAATGGATTAGATTCCACAAGAAATAGTGAACTAGAAACACATATGTAACTAGTATTACAAGTTACCTCGTCACTTCCACTCGTACACGAACGAGCATAGTGACCGAGCTTGTTGCACTTGAAGCACTTGATTCTTTTCAAGTCTTTCTTCTTGTGCCATTTCTTGTGTCCACCCTTATGTTTGGGTTCCTTGGTAGACTCAGGTTGCTTATTACGTTCATTAGAAGACTTCGAACGATCTTTACGTTTCTTTCCCCCGTGTGAGGAACTAGCAACCATGTGCACTTCTGCACCTGGCTTGGCAGCCGCAAGCCGCTCTTCCTCTAATTCGAGGTGCTTGGAAACATCGTTGAAGGTCTTGATGCTCTCATTATGAGTGAGATGCATCTTCATCTGATCCCACCCATTTGGTAGGGAACGTATGACTGCTTGGATTTGTTGCTCATCTGTGAGCACATGACCTGCGTCCTTTAACTCCGAGATAAGGTTCGCCATATGTCGCAGATGTTTCCCTATGGAATGATCTGGACGTTTCTTATATGTATCGAACTTTATAGTTAAGGCGCGAAGTTTGGACACCGATGTGCCACCGAACTTCTCCTCTAGCTTGGACCATATGTCCATAGCTAGGTCATGTTCTCGGAAGATGCACATTATGTCATCAGCCATACTGCTTAATAACGTAATGCGCGCTATCTTATTCTTCCGAGACCAAGCATCGAAAGCTTCCTTGTCTCTTCGGTGTTGGGCCGTAGTGCCCAACTCGGGTTCAATCATTACGTTCTTTAGAGTTTCGAGCACTTATTGCTCCTCTAAAACGTATTGTATCTTAATGGACCAAAGTTTGTAATTATCGCCGTTGAGTTTTTCACCTTTGTTTAACTCAGCGACGATATTCTTTGAAGCGGAAGACATTTTACTTTTAAAATGCTGCAAAAGACACAAAACCGAAGGTTCGATCAAAAACATTGCATAAAAAATTCTTAAAATATAACTCCCACTTGAAATGATAATAGAATATCCCATTTGGATAGTTCTAAAATTCAAATCCCACTTGGAATTATATTATATTTGATAAGTTACTTTCGAAAAATATTGAAGGTGTTGTTCTAGAATCGAAAAGGTCTCTATGATTCCAATCACCATCTAGAACAACTTTCAATATTCCCCCATCACTTATCAAACTATAGTACTCTTATAGTACTAGCAGCGGAAAATAAGTATTTGATAAGTTACTTTCGAAAAATATTGAAGATGTTACTCTAGAATCGGAAAGGTCACTATGTTTCCAATCACCATCTAGAGTAACTTTCAATATTTCTCCCTCACTTTATCAAATGTTAGTACTCTTATAGTACTTAGCAGCGGAAAAGCGTTTTTGAAAACGTATTTTTCAAAACGAATATAAAATACATTGGCTAATCTCCGTAGAGTAGAGCACAACGTCATAAGTTCATTGGCTAATCTCCGTAGAGTAGAGCACAATGACATGGCTAATCTCGCATGAAGTAGAGCATTACGGCTAATCTTCAAGGAGTAGAGCACAATTTCATAAGTACATTGGCTAATCTCCGAAGAGTAGAGCACAATGACTTGGCTAATCTCGCATGAAGTAGAGCACTATGGCTAATCTTCAAGGAGTAGAGCCCAAGTTAAAAACTTCATTCAAACGTTAGTCCCGTATGAACTAGTCGGCACTGTGGTTAGCCCCGTATGGGCTAATCGACACATTCGAGTTTGACCAATGCCTTTTGTCACCCCGTATGGGTCATTTGGCAAGTTTGCAATCGACCCAGACCATCTGTCGGATTGGTCGACCAAAAACACAAAATTGGTCGACCAATATTCGAACTGCAACTTCTCCCGGCCAGGGCCTCTGCCCTGGCCGGGGCTTGGCCAATGGCCGGCCAGGGCCTCTGCCTTGGCCGGCCAGGGGGCCTGCCCCCCTCGGCCAGGGCCGGCCAGGCCCTGGCCTCTGCCAGGGCCGGCCGGCCAGGCCACTGGCCGGGGCCAGGGCTCCTGCCCTGGCCTCGGCCAGGCCCTGGCCTGAGGCCAGGGCGCTGCCCTGGCCTCTTGCCAGGGCGGCCTGGCCGCTGGTCGGGGCCAGGGCTCCTGCCCTGGCCTCGGCCAGGCCCTGGCCTGAGGCCAGGGCGCCGGCCCTGGCCTCTGCCAGGGCCGGCCTGGCCCTGGCAGTGGCCAGGGCGCCGGCCCTGGCCTCTGCCAGGGCCGGCAGGCCGGCCAGGGCCGGCCCTGGCCACTGCCAGGGCCGGCCTGGCCGGCAGGCCCTTGGCCAAGGCCGGCCACTGCCGGCCCGGCCTTGGCCGGTCATGGCTTGGCCATGGCCGGCCATGGTCAAGGCCTTTCGGCGTTGGCCGGCCATGGCCCCTTTGGCCATGGCCGGCCACCCCCTTTGAATGGGGTTGCCGCACTTTCTCCTCCCCCTTGATGGGGTGGTCGCCGGTGGTTATTGGCCGTAGCCAACCCCCTCCGCATGAGGAGAGGGGGTGCATGGCCTTCATGGCCCATTTGGCCATGGTGCACATGCACCAAATTTTCCTCTTACCCGATGGAAATAACTTCCATCATCTTCCTCGATGAAGCACCCGTTCGTCGATGAAGCACCCGTTCGTCGAGAATTTAGTTATTTTCTAATGGCCGTGTGCCAAAAATGAATAACTTACTACGTGAACGGTCGGTTCTTCCCGTCACGGAGAGTTCCTACCATATCCATAATGATAGGAGACCCTAACGTGAAAAGAACAACTGCTGCGTTCTCTTCGTCACGAAGCGTTCCTACTATATCCGTAATAGTAGGAGACCCATTTGTGAAAAAGACAACGACTCGTTCGTAGTTTCGACGGGGCGATGGTTTGACCGGGGCGAACCCATATGGCTCTGATACCAATGTCGGATCCTGTACAAAACAGAGTTAGGATCGATAACATGAAGTTTAGACTTACGCTTGCGTACGCGGCACGGTAGTCTACGAACTTCGCCTTCGGATTCGCCACGACGGATCGAGTCTACTCACGAACGGAGTAAGGCTACTAATCCCACAATCTAAATCTCTATTTTAGATTAAGAACTTGGATGGAGGGAGAGGAAATATTTCTGCAGAGCTTCGCTATGAAGAAGATGCATGCATGAATTTCATGCAAAATGTGTAAGGAAAATGGCTACCCTTGGGTCTTATTTATAGCCCCCAAGGTAGTTATTTTAGGGTAAGTTGTTCCTTTGGAACAACTTAATTAAGGTGTACCATGATACATGGCACATTATAAGTTTAAGTTGTACCATATGCATGGTACAACATAAGCTTAAGATATTCCCCCTTTATTAGCCATATGTCGCATGCACTTATGCATATATAATGCGACTTTCCCGCTCATACAGAGATCCTCTCCGCAAGGGAACAGATTCCCTTTGCACATGACTTAGTGTGCGCGACGTTCGAGGTCCGTATTCCCTCGTACATCCCCCACAAGGGTGTACAAACGTCTTCCATATCCAACAGTTGAATCCTTGTTGTACAAGGAATTCACTCAGTCTATTATACCACATCCTTCCTGATTGTTTAAGACCATACAATGATCTTTGAATCTTAACAGAGTAGACGTCCCGAGGTCTATCTTTTAATTCAGCAGTTATTGAAAAGCCATCAGGAAGTTTCATGTATATCTCCTTATCGATATTATCGCATAGATATGCAGTCACAACATCTATTAGCTGCATATCTAAACCTTCCTTTGCTGTTAAGCTTATCAGAAATCAGAAAGTGTTCGCATCCATGACTGGGGAGTATGTTTCCTCATAGTCAATACCAGGTCTTTAGGAAAATCCTTGTGCTATAAGCCTTGCTTTGTAGCGTACGATCTCATTATTTTCATTTCTTTTTCTCATGAATACTCATTTGTATCACACAGGTTTGACACTAGTAGATGTCTGGACTATTTGCCCAAAGACTTTGTGTTTCTTAAGCGAGTCCAGCTCAGCTTCTATTGCCTGATTCCACTTTGGCCAATCATTTCTACGTCTGCATTCAGCAACGGAATGTGGATCATGATCATCGTCGCTTCCGGCGACGTGAATAGCAATATGAAATGCAAAGTCATCGACGACGACTGTACTCTTTCTGTCCAACACCTCCCCTGTACGTACATAATTTAATGAAATTTCAATTTCTCCTGACAGGTCCTCTGTAGTGGATTCCGAAAGGGGTGAGGGTATGGACATGAGCTCATTTCTCTGTGGGGGTATCATCACAAGGTCTCTGGATATTTTTCTTTTTCTTGGATTTTTATCCTTAGAGCCTAGTGGACTGCCTCTTTTCTGTTAAGGTGCAGCCACTTCTGCTGCTGGTGGATTGCATCCATTCTCGGGGATGTCAATCCTAGCTGGAGTATTTGCAGCAGGGATGTGTGATTTGACAATCTTCTGGTTGTTAGTGAATGAGTCCGGTAGTCGGTGGACAGTGTCCTGTATGTGGAGGATCGTCAGGATCTCATCTTTACATTGTTTTGTTAGCGGATCATAGTGGGTTAAACTTTTTGTATCCCACGTTATGATGTGCTTCGCACCAGATTTCTCAGTGTTTGTGCCCATTTTGGGAAAAATTGTCTCATCAAATTCACAGTCTTCAAGATGTGCCTTAAATGCGTCTCCCGTTTGGGGTTCTAGGTATCTTATAATTGAGGGCTAGTCAAACCCAAAACAGATACCTAGGCGACGTTGATGACCCATTTTTGTCCTTTGTGGTGGTGCAATGGGGATGTAAACTGCGCAACCGAAGATTCTCAAATGAGAAATGTTCTGTGGCACTCCATATGCAAGTTGCATTGGAAAGAGACTCTGACCTTCAGAGTGTCTTATTTTTATTAACGATGTAGCATGCAGAATTGTATGTCCACATTCATCCACCGGCAACTGGGATTTCATTAACAATGGACGTGCAATCCATTGGAGTCTTTTTATCAGTGACTCTATCAACCCATTCTGGGTATGAACATGTGGCGCTGGATGTTCACTTTTTATTCCCGTTGCCTGGCAGTACTCTTGAAATGACCGGGAGGTAAATTCCCCAGCATTATCCAGACGTATTTTCTTTATTCAGTTGTCTGGAAAATGTGCCTGCAACTTTATAATTTGTGCCAGTAGATTTGGAAAAGCTAAGTTGCGGGTTGATAATAGACACACATACGAATATTTTGAAGATGCATCAATCAGTACCATAAAGTACCGAAATGGCCTACTAGGGGGTGGATAGGTCCACATATGTCTCCATGTATTATTTCAAGGAAGCTTGGAGACTCGATATCCACTTTTAGTGGTGATGGCCTTGTTATTAATTTCCCATTGAAGCAGGGGATGCAAGGGAATTCCCCCTCTGAAGAATCTTCTAGTTCTTCAGGTTATACTCATGGGATTGTGAGAAGATGCGAAGCCAGGGTGGCCAAGTCTATCATGTCAAAGTAAAAACTTGGCTGATGTCGGGCACTTCAGGTGCTCCGTCAAGTTAGCTTCCTCTCTCCGAATCTTTGTATGATAGAGGCATGATGAAATGCTCTCAAAACGTTCAAGTATAGATATTACTCCTTTTTCTTGAGACGTTACATACAGTAATTCTATTTCATTTACATTTGCTGTTTCCAAATGGAATCCATTTAAACGGATATCCTTGAAACTAGTAAGTTTTCGGTTGGAATTCGGAGAGAATATTGCATCTTTTATTTTAATTTCTGTTCCATTAGAGAGCAACAAGGTTGCATTTCCAGAACCTTCAATTATATCTGATGGCCCTGAAATTGTATTTACATGGCTTTTGTATGGTATAATGCTATGAAAATAGCACTTATACTGAAGGATCGTATGAGTTGAAGCACTGTCTACTAAGCAGTCATGAGAGCGATCCATCTATAAAAAATGAATAAAACATTTACATTTCAGGAACATAAATTTTTCATTCAAAATCAAATTACATAATTCAAAACCTCTCATAACATGAAATGTTCTTAAAATAATTTGCTAAGATGAAAATAGAAGGCTAATCCAGCAGGTCATCAGTTTCAAAGTCGTCAGCTGTAAACTTGACTGGAGCATCAGATGTCACCAGGTTTGTTTAAGCTTTCTTTTTCTTGTTTTCTTTATACAGTTCCTGGAGATGCTGCGGAGTTTGGCACACTCTGGATCAGTGAGCTTTCATGCTACAGCTATGGCACTGGTCTTCTTATTGTTATTTCTGTGCCAGGTGAACTTACGCTTCCCTTCATTTCTTCGCTGCTGGACTTGGTCCCTAGCCCTTTTGTTTTGTCCCCCTTTCTGTGGTCTTTCTTTTCTTTTGTTTTCTCTCTTCTTTTTAGAAGAAGATGCATTGTTAGCGTCTGTGATGGGGGCAGTGCGACACGGCGCATGTTGTGAGTGGCGAGGAGAAGCTCTATGTTTGTTCAGCCATGAGTAAACATGACAGCAGCTCAGAATATTTGGTGAAATTTCGTTCACAGTATTGCTGCATTAGTATCCCATCTTTCTCATGGAAAGACATGTACATCTTTTCCAGCATGCGATCTTCTGATGCTTTTTAACCACACAACTTCAGGCGTGAGATGATGCTAAAGAGAGCGGAGTTATACTCAGCTATGAACTTAAAGTCATGCAATCTCAGGTTCTCTCACTTATATCGTGCCCTTGGTAGTATAACATCCTTCTGATGTTTATACCTATTCTCAAGGGCAGTCCATGTTGAGTATTAGACTTCTCCCTACTTGGTGTTAATGATGAGAAAACAGAAATACTTGTGACTAATCTCCTATTTGCAGTTAATCCATTGCCTAAGCATATCATGAAGATCAATTAGCAATGGATGTCACTCAAAGATCAATGAAAGTAAGAAAAGTGGATTGGATGATCAAAGATGGTGATTGAAGCTCCTAGAAGACTTCAAGCTCATACTTTGGATAGAAGAGGGACTTCTACAATATGTACTCTTTTTATTCCCTTCTAGTATGTAGCTTAGAAGTAGAGCTATGTTGGAGCGCACACACACATCTTCATTTATGTCCTAGGAAATCATTAGATCACTTTTCCTTAGACTCCAATTCAGTTTTACCAAGCATGTGCATGTTGTGATTTCAACAGGCCAATGCTGAACGATTTACAGTCGCCTCTCTCAAAACAGTCGACTGTTATGCACATACTTAATCAAGGGATTTTTGGGCTCTCTAAACTTTAACTTCTTCAGGCGGCTGATGTACACTTTACAGGCGCCTATCCAAGAGACATTCGCATGTGATTTGTTAATCAGTCGCTTGTCTATCTTCAGCCCAAAGATCATTTTCTTTTTCATCTGGCCAGTCGACAGATGTTGTATTGATAGTCGCATGTCCAAGGCACAGTCGACTGTCAATGCTTCAACCGTCGCCAATCCATGATTCCTCTGCAGAATATGCTCTCTGGATTTTTTCAAGTTTTAGTGTAAGTTGACTGATGTATTTACAGTCGCCTGTCCAAGGCACAGTCGACTGTCAATGCTTCAACAGTCGTCTGTCTTAAACATCTCTGCAGACTCTGCTCTCTGAAAAGTTTCATGTTTTTGTGACAATCGACTGATGTTGGTTTCACAGGCGCCTGCCCATGGCACATGCGCCTGTGTTCCACATAAGTCGCATGTCTTGTCTTCCCAAAACTTTCTGAGATTTTCTCAGCTTACCTATATTGCGGCCAGTCACCTGTAGAAAGATTTACAGTCGCTTATTGGATTTGCAGGCGCATGTCTTCTCTTCATCAGTCGACTGTCCACGTGATAAGTTACAGTTTGAATTCTCACATACCCTCTGACACAGTGCAGCAGTTGACTGTGTTTTGTTCAACAGTCGACTGTCGACTGTGTAAATTCTATCCATTGGCTTTTTCTCCACGGATTTCAAAGGGGGTTTTGGGGATTCAGTTTGAGGGTTTTGAGAAACCTATAAAGGGAGATCCTTTTGTTCCATTGAGGGGTTACTCATGTTGAGTATTGATTCCCCGGATTTGGATTTGATGATGAACAAACATAAATATCGTGTACTAATTCTCTTTGAGCGCAGTTATGGAGATCTTCACCAATTTACTTTGTAGATCTCAAGCGAGGTCTCAAGACTTCTTTAGAGCGCATGATCGTTATGCCTGAAGCTTTGTTGAAGCTCAAGGATTTGTCGATCAAGTCAAGAGCATCTGTACTCGTCATGTTGGAGCTTTGAAGACTGTTTGTCTTGTATTTTTCGATGTCTTCTAGCTTCGTTTTATAGAATGTTAAGCCTTGTGTCTTACTTGCTTAGTAACCCTCATGTCTATCTTATCTTATCCCTAAGAATGTCTTAGAAGCCATTAGATAGGGTTCTTTAGCTTATCTTCTTTATCTTGGCTTTCTGTGCATCTTAGTTGGTTCAAGTAGAAGAACCAATCGATTAAATGACAATCTAATTGGTTGGGAATTCTTCTTGAACCGACTAGTCTTCTTTGAGATTCTGAGCCTAATCTCTGTTGACCAACTAGTCGGTCCAAGAAGGTTCACCGACCGACTAGTTTCCAAACTAGTCGGTTAATGTTTCTTCTTAGACCGACTAGATTACTCTTCTTCATTTCACTCTATTCTCTTTTTGAAACTAGTCGGTCCAAGAAGGTTCACCGACCGAATAGTTCTCCAACTAATATGTCAGTGATCCTTCTTAGACCGATTAAGCTGCTTTAATTTTCCAGTCATTGGAGATTTTATTTCCACGATTTTTGTGGATCTGTTTTGATTCTTTCCATATCTGTTTGATGCGTTTCAAACATGGAAATTCCTCTATTATGAGAGGGATTTCAGATCTAATTTGAGATCTATCGATTATCATTTTTGAAACTCTCGAATTCCTGAAAAGCTCTCTCTCTCTCTCTCTCTCTCTCTCTCTCTCTCTGACCTAATTCTCCCAAGAGATCTTGAGCTTTTGTGCGATCTTTCTTCTGAAGGATTCAAGGATCACGATCATCATCCTAACCGTCTTCATCTGTTCATCTCGGAGGTGCTAGGGTTGCAATCGTTCTTTTGTGATCTCTTCTCATCATCTTTCCTTGCCATAATATCGTAAGTATTTCTCAAGGCATAGGAATTTGTGGTGAGTATTTCATATTTAATTAAAACTTGTTATTTGAGTTTTGATCTCGGTTTTTGAGAGGTTCGTGATCCCGGTTTGTGAGAGTCACGGTTCAATCTTTGTATTGATTTTTCGTGTAGTATTTTCTACAAGAAGTTTTTAGTGAAAGCTTGAGTTAGTGGACTCTAACTCAAGTAGCCGGAAGGGATCCGGGTGTCTGGGACGTAGGATCACCAGTAACAAGTCGGTGAGACTTGGGTGGATCCGAACCCATTAGATCTATTGTTTGCGTTGTGTTATTCTTGTTGACTATCTTCTATTCTGCATTGTTGTTTGTGTTTGCAAAATAATTAGGAATTATCCTCTTGATTATTTTAAAGTACTATTAAACCCCCCTCTAATACTTATGCAGTAGCTTCCAGGGTATTACATTTGGTATCGGAGCTTGGTTCATAGCTATGACAAACAACGACAACAAGGCCGTTCGACCACCTCTCGACTACAGCTCCTACAAGAATCGTGAAGGAGCCTCTTCAGTGATCGAAGGATAATCCTCAACCAGGCCTCCTCACTTCAACGGTACCAACTATGGGTACTGGAAATTCCGGATGGAAACTTTTCTCAAGAGCGCATCACTTTGGAGAGCCATGTTAACGGAGTATGTTGAGCCCACTGAAGAAGACTTCACAAAGTGGACTGCCGCGGAGGTCGCCGCGGAGGTAAGCAATGCCAAGGCAATGAATGCCTTACAATGTGCACTGGAGCCTGAAGACTTAACAAGATATGCACCTGTAAGAGTGCATATCAGATCTGGAATCAACTCCTCATCTTACACAAGGGAACGAGCAGGGTAAAACACACTAAACTCAATGTTTCTAACAAAGAATTCGAGTTATTTCACATGGAACTGGGTGAAAGAATTACGGAGTACTATGCTCGCTTCGTGGATCTAACCAACGAATTGGAAGCTCTTGGGAAGACCTATACCCAAGAAGAGAAAGTTGCAAAGATCATTGACGGACTTCCTTCGAGTTGGGAAAAGCGAACCTACGCTATCAAGGAAGGTAATGATATGTCTAAGTATACTGTTGTTCAACTAATGTGTACCTTAATGTCTTATGAGGTACGAAAGGACAGCAAGATCAAGATGCAGGACAAGATGAAGGCGTTCTTGAAGCAAGAAGAGCCGAAGAAAAAGGCGATTGCTTTTAAGGCCGCCCCTACCACACCTACCGATAGTGAAGAAGCGGAAGTTGAGTTGGACATGGAATCTTTGGCCCTCATGGCAAAGAAGTTCAACCGGTTTTTCCGAAAAGGTAACTTCAAGAACAAATCCAAAGTTGGTTCTACTAATGCTTCTTCTCCTTTGTGTTTCAAATGCAATAAGCCAGGACACATCAAGGTCGATTGTCCCCTCAACAAACAAAAGAAGAAATGGAAGGCACCTAAGTTCGACAAGTGAAGAAAGTACAAGAAGGAGTACAAGAAAGGGCTTGTTGGTACATTCACCGACTCCGAAGAGGACTCTTCAAGTGGTGAGTTAGATGAAGAACAAGTAGAGAAAGCACACATGTGCTTCATGGCAAGAGAACAATCTGATCAAGAGACCGCTTTAGATGAAAGCGAGGATGAAGATGAAGAGGTAACTATGGATGACCTTAGATTATCTAATGAACAAATTTGGTCTAAGTATTCTAAGTTAGTGAATAGATATACTAAAACCAAACATGAGCTAACTAGTCTTCTAATCACACCTAAACCTGTCATCACCAACAACGATACCGTTGTTGAAGCCTTGAGAATTGAGATTGTAAATCTCAAATCTCAACTTGAGCATGTTAACATTGAGGATCCGGATGAACATGAGATAGGGGATTAGATTTCTCTAAACTCAACTTTGAGTATTGAGAATGAGAATCTCAAGTCACGTGTTTATGAACTCACCATGCAAGTGTCTACTATGAATGCTAAAATACTTTCTCTCACTGAGAAATATGAGTTCACATTAGGCCTTGTTGAGAAATTCAACAAAGGCAAGGATCGTTTGGATGATATTCTGAATGACTTACTTCCGGACAATCATCGCATTGGGTTGGGATATAATAAGGAAAATCCATCCAAATCTTCCACCTCCTTTGTACGGCCATCCTACGATGCCTCAACTAGTGGAAGTAAACACCCCATGGGTAGTTCATCTTCCAATGGTACTTCCACTAAGTTCACATCTCCTTTTGAAAAGAAACCCACTTTTGGGTGGACCTCCAAAGAAGGGCCATGCATTTATGTACATAAATACTATGCCACGTAGGAACACATCTCCTACTCCACATGTTCACACTTATGATGATTTTTATGCTCCATGTCCACGAGCACGTGCACACCAAGTGAGACACACTCACGCACGTGTTCCCCAACATGCATATGTTCACCATCATCATTTTTACATGAATGATTACCATCATGCACCGTATCATATATTGTCACTACCATTTCATCATGTGCTGCATGCTTATCCACGTCATGCATACACTAGGCCACTTCCTCGTAGAACACATGCACCACGTAGAAATCAACAAAATGTGCATGTTCCCAATAGGAATAGGGCTCCCAAGACATTCTCTATTTGGGGCTCGAAGGACACTAGCATGCATGAGAAACGAGCTTATATAAACTCATATTTTATGAATGTTGTGCATAATAATGATTATATTGGGAAGTCTAAGTCCAATTGGACTTAGCTTCCAAAGGTCTAATATTTTAGGACCCAATGACCTTGGGTACCATGATACAATGTTCTTATCTTCAAGTACTCAAGAAAAAGAAAAGGAGCAACAAATCCAAATTTGGCTCCAAGAACGGTTGGATACTTAATAGAGGGTGCTCAAAACACATGACTGGTAAAGCTCTGTTGCTATCCGAAGTGGTACCCATTGAAAATGGAAACCGAGTGGTCATTGGAGGCAACGAGAGTGGAACCATCATAGGTGTTGGAAAAGTTGGTAACCCTTCTAAACTTCTTATAAATGATGTTTACCTTGTTAAAGGCTTAAATCACAATCTAATCTCTTTAAGTCAACTTTGTGACAAGGGTTACAAAGTTAGCTTTGAGAAAGGAATGTGACATATTTTAAGGAATGATAATAATAATTTGTTGTTCTCTGGCACACGCCATAAGGACTTATATATCTTAGATATTCCAAATTCCCATGAACAATGTCTCATTGCCAACACAAGTGAGCAACACTTATGGCATAGACGTTTTGGTCATGCGAATTTCGGAACACTTTTCAAACTATCCAAGCTAGATTCTATAAAAGGATTCCCTAAGCTTTCTTTTAACCAGAAAAGCTTTTGCGACTCGTGTCAACGAGGCAAACTTCCAAAATCGTCATTCAAACCTAAGAAAAGCATATCCTCTAAACGGCCTCTAGAGCTTTTACATCTAGATCTTTTTGGGCCAACTAGAGTTTCTTCATTAGGGAATGCCTGATATGGACTTGTCATCGTTGATGACTTTTCTAGGTTTACTTGGGTATTTACTTTAGTCAATAAAAATGATACTTTTGAAAACTTAACAGTATTTGCTAAGAAAGTACAAAATCTCATTGAAACCACCATTGTCACTATTCGAAGTGATCATTGAGGGGAATTTGAGAACGAGTCTTTCTCAAACTTCTGTGATGAGGTTGGTATTACTTACACCTTTTCTTTTCCTTGCGCACCCCTCAAAATGGTGTCGTCGAGAGAAAGAATAGGACGCTAGTGGAATGTGCTCGCAGTATGCTTGATGATAGCCATCTTGGCCATCAATTTTGGTCAGAATCGGTACATACCGCTTGCTATGTGTTTAAGAGAATACTCTTGAGGCCTGACACTAAACAAACTTGTTATGAATTGTGGTTTGGTATGTTACCTCAAGTTAAACAGTTTAGAGTGTTTGGTGCAAAATGCTTTATCAAGAACACGTATGGTAGTTTGGACAAATTTGATCCAAGATCCGATGAGGGGATATTTGTTGGATATTCCTCCCTTAGCAAAGCCTACCTGATATACAACAAAAGAACCTCAACGATCGAGGAATCACTTCATGTATCATTTAATGAAGAATTTGTCCCTCCTAGAATTATCGATGACGATGACTCTATGGAAGTAATTTGTGATTCGGTTGATAAGTCTAATGCTATTGATTCTGTTAAAACTAACCCTTCTAATGAATCTCTTGAGAATGTTCCTAGTGACCAGGGTGTTCCCAGAAAGTTTCCAACTGTTTGTGACCATCCGCATGAGCAAGTTATTGGCAACATGGAAGATGGTGTCAACACACGGTCTCAAGTCACTTCTTCGCTCAGTGTGCCTTTGTCTCGTCTGTGGAGCCAAAGAATATCAACGATGCATGCAAAGATAGTTCTTGGATCGTAGCCATGGAAGAGGAGCTCATTCAGTTCGAGAGTAATGAGGTCTGGGAGCTCGTTCTGTTGCCTTCGAAGAACCACAACGTTATAGGAACGAAGTGGATTTTCAAGAACAAGACAAACGAGAACCAAAATGTCATCTGGAACAAAGCTCGGTTAGTTGCTCAAGGCTACAGGCAAGAGGAAGGTATCGATTTCGAGGAATCTTTTACACCTGTAGCTAGATTAGAATCTATTAGACTATGATTGTCATTTGCATGCCATAAAGATTTCAAACTTTTTCAAATGGACGCAAAGAGTGCGTTTTTAAACGGAGATGTCGTTGAAGAAGTATATGTTTCTCAACCTCCGGGTTTTATAAATGAAAATTTTCCAAATCATGTTTTCAAACTTAAGAAAGCACTTTATGGTTTGAGACAAGCTCCTTGAGCTTGGTATGACCGCTTAAAGAACTTTCTTTTGGATTTGGGTTTCAAAATGGGTGAGGTTGATTCAACGCTTTTTATTAAGTATGCTAATCATGATATTATTCTAGTTCAAATTTACGTAGATGATATCATTTTCGGTGCTACTAACTTCACTCTTTGTGAAGAGTTTTCTAATGTTATGAAGTATCGGTTTGAGATGAGCCACATGGGTGAGCTCAAATATTTCTTAGGACTCCAAATTTGCCAAATGAACGATGGGATCTTCATCTACCAAACCAAGTACACAGTGGAGCTGCTAAAGCGATTCGGAATGGAGAATGCTTCTAGCATGAAGACTCCCATGAGCACCACAACACATCTTGATAAAGATACGGGCGGCAAAGATGTGGACATTCGTCTATATCGAGGTATGATAGGTAGTCTATTATATCTTACTGCAGTAGGCCAGATGTAATGTTTGTCGTATGTGTTTGTGCTAGGTATCAGTCACAACCTAAGGAATCACACTTAATAGCGGTTAAACGTATTTTCCGTTATTTAAGTCACACACTAGACTACAGATAATTCTATCCAAAGTCAAGCACATATGAGTTAATCTCATATAGTGACGCAGATTATGCTGGATGCAAATTCGACAGGAAGAGTACTAGTGGCACTTGCCATTTTATAGGAAATTTCCTTGTCTCTTGGTTTTCCAAGAAGCAGAATTTCGTATCACTCTTAACCACCGAGGCAGAATATATCGCCGCCGATGCTGCATGTGCACAGGTTCTTTGGATGAGACACACACTGAAAGACTTTGGTGTACACTGTGATACTTGCCTTATCATGGTGGACAACCTAAGTGCAATATGTCTCTCTAAGAATCCGGTACACCATTCTCGTACCAAACACATAGATGTCCGTCACCATTTTCTAGATGATCATGTAACTAAAAAGGACATCATTTTAGTGTACGTTGAAACCCAGAAGCAAATCACCGACATTTTCACGAAACCACTTAAGGAAGATACCTTTGTGCGGTTACGTCGAGAATTGGGGATTATGGGTGAACCCGAGATTTAGGATTCATATTTTTTTGTTGTTTGCATGATAGTGATATTCATAAGCTAACGCATACATCTGTTATGATATCCTCTGTTCATGCTGGATTCATGAGTGGTTTTCGATTTGCGCATCATATTTATGGTTCTATTTTCTTTTGGTATTTGATATGATGTTGTATTGATATATGATCATGCACTATATGCTACTCTCTGCTGATGTTAGATATTTTTTTGTTGCCAGGATGTATCGTGTTTTTGTTGGTTATATATATACACACACACACCCACCCACCCACACACCCACACACATCCTGTTGCAGTTCGTATCTTTGTGCATGCTGTGCTGTGTCTCTGTTGTTTCTTTCGTCGCTCATCGACTATGTTGTTCTCTAGCTTTGTTTGTATGAAAACATGAATTGTTTTCCATGCACTCAATTCGCTAAAATGTTGATATTGGAGAGATTGTTCCTTTAATTAATCATATGATTTGATGTTGTTTTTGATGATTTCTCTTTTCGGTTCTCGACTATGGTCTAATTGATACACTTTGTTTTTCTTCGATGTTTTCTTTGGTGTCATTTGGACAGTCGTCATATTCTTTGACTCTCTTGTTTGTGCTATTGTTTAGCCATTGTTGTTGTCGTTGCCTTCCTCCCGCTCTTTTTGGATAATGCCAAAGGGGGAGAGAATTAATAATGACTTAGTGCTAAATGATAATTTAAACATTACCGTGAATCTAATTCCATATGCTAGATTCAGGGGGAGTGAAGATATAAAAATCTATGGATTTTGATCCTATATTTCGATAGTTGGATCATGTTTTATTCTCTTCTCTGCTGCTTGATGCTTCTGTTTATTATTTAATATGGAACTAACGTGCCATCAATGCAGGGAGAGTAAGTAAATTTCATTTATTTCATTATTATTGATTTATATTTATGTCGGTTTTTCATCACCAAAAAGGGGGAGAATGTTGAGTATTGATTCCCCTGATTTGGTTTTGATGATGAACAAACATAAATATCGTGTACTAATTCTCTTTCAGCGCAGTTATGGAGATCGTCGTCAATTTACTTTGTAGATCTCAAGCGACGTCTCAAGACTTCTTTAGATCGCATGATCCTTATACCTGAAACTTTGTTGAAGCTCAAGGATTTGTCGATGAAGTCAAGAGCATCTATACTTGTCATGTTGGAGCTTTGAAGACGGGTTGTCTTGTATTTTTCTATGTTTTCTAGCTTCGTTTTATAGAATGTTAAGCCTTGTGTCTTACTTGCTTAGTAACCCTCATGTCTATCTTATCTTATCCCTAAGAATGTCTTAGAAGCCATTAGATATGGTTCTTTAGCTTATCTTCTTTATCTTGGCTTTCTGTGCATCTTAGTTGGTTCAAGTAGAAGAACCAATCAATTAAAAGACAATCTAATCGGTTGGGAATTCTTCGTGAACCGACTAGTCTTCTTTGAGATTCTTAGCCTAATCTCTGTTGACCAACTAGTCGGTACAAGAAGGTTCACCGACGACTAGTTTCCAAACTAGTCGGTTAATGTTTCTTCTTAGACCGACTAGATTACTCTTCTTAATTTCACTCTATTCTCGGTTTGAAACTAGTCAGTGCAAGAAGATTCACCGACCGAATAGTTCTCCAACTAATCGGTCAGTGATCCTTCTTAGACCGATTAAGCTGCTTTAATTTTCCATCCGTTGGAGATTTTATTTCCACGATTTTTGTGGATCTGTTTTGATTCTTTCCATATTTGTTTGATGCGTTTCAAACATGAAAATTCCTCTATTATGAGAGGGATTTCAGATCTAATTTGAGATCTATCAATTATCATTTTTGAAACTCTCGAATTCCTGAAAAGCTCTCTCTCTCTCTCTCTCTGACCTAATTCTCCCAAGAGATCTTGAGCTTTTGTGTGATATTTCTCCTGAAGGATTCAAGGATCATGATCATCATCCTAGCCGTCTTCATCTGTTCATCTCAGAGGTGCTAGGGTTGCAATCGTTCTTTCGTGATCTCTTCTCATCATCTTTCCTTGCCCTAATATCGTAAGTATTTCTCAAGGCATATGAATTTGTAGTGAGTATTTCATATTTAATTAAAACTTGTTATTTGAGTTTTGCCCTGGGTTTGTGAGAGGTTCGTGATCCTGGTTTATGGGAGTCACGGTTCAATCTTTGTATTGATTTGTCTTGTAGTATTTTCTACAAGAAGTTTTAGTGAAAGCTTGAGTTAGTGGACTCTAACTCAAGTAGCCGGAAGGGATCTATGTGTCTGGGACGTAGGATCACCGGGAACAAGTCGGGGAGACTTGGGTGGATCCGAACCCATTAGATCTATTGTTTGCGTTGTGTTATTCTTGTTGTCTATCTTCTATTCCGCATTGTTGTTTGTGTTTGCAAAATAATTAGGAATTATCCTCTTGATTATTTTAAAATACTATTCACCCCCATCTAGTACTTTTGCAGTAGCTTCCAGGGTATTACAACTCATCTATTCAAGCATTTTATTTTCTTGATCAAAGCTCTCAAATCCTAAAGCCCTAGAATTCCAATCTTTTCCTCTCTTGCTCAACCTAGAATCAAAGAGATATCTTTTAGGCAATTGGTGGTGACAAGAGAAAGGGATTTTCTCTCTTCCAAGAGAGACCTCAACACAGAACACACTTGCTCTTTCAAGTTCTATTTCAAGGCATATGTGATTGTAAATGATGCTATTTCAATATTTCATATCTTTCGTAATTAGATTAACTTTCGATTTGTGAGAGTGGTTTGTTTGCTCCCAAGTTGTAGGAGTCAAGGACATCGAGTGTATTTCGATTTCACTTGTAGGGTTGCTACAAGTGGGTTCAAAGGAAACCTCAAGTTAAGGTTCTAACTTGAGTATCCGGTGGTATCCAGGTGGAAGGGACGTTGGATTACCGAGAACAAGTCGGGAGTTGACTTGGGTAATCCGAACCCTTGAAACATCCTTGTGTTTACATTGTTTCAATTTAGGGTTTATTTATATTCCGCATTAATTATTGGTTAGGAATTTAATTTGGTATAACTATCATTTTAAATTGCATAAACACCATTCAACCCCTCTTCTAGTGTTTTCCTCGCAGCCTGGTCCTTACAGTCCATAGCTCAAATGGATCTTCGACCGTAAGGTATTCAGCCTTTAGGGTCTTATCCATATGGCGACGAATATAGATAATGGCTTGCGTCTTTTCTATATCGCTTACATTTTCATTCTTAGTCATAATAGAAATGAGGGACTTAGCCCGCAGATGAAACTTCACATCAAGCTGTCAGCCTAGATAGTTTCTTTCTGAAGCATCCAGCACTTCGAAATCGACACTTGCGATTTTAGCCATTTTATCTAGCAGAGCACAAATTTGCATAAATTAATAATTTAAACAATAAACATTTTTGTGCGGAGACAATTTTTAAATGAAGATATAATTGCGTTGGTCGGCCAGTCCCACATAAATGATAAGTCCAAGGACCCATTACAGCCCATATTATACAAATGAAAGCTTTTAAAAATAAATTACAACTTTGAAAACCCAGGGGTCCCATATAAGATCTTTAGCTTCAAGTGTGGCTTCCGTCTTAATTGAAAGTAGTTTTCGATCTTGGATATTACATAAATTCCTCACCACAATTTCTCTCAAAAACTAAAAGAAAAGTGCATGAAATAAAATGTGGGACTTAAACAGCCGATCCAAAACCGCAATTAGCCATCCATGCAAAAATTTGTGCTCTTCAAACATTTTAAGCAGACATTTTCATCACATGCATCACATGCATTTATATTCACAGAAGGATAAACTATTTAATTACTTAATAATTATTGGACCACTGGACAATGTCATACGCCGTTAGGTTAGGTGACTAAAGGCAGAGCGGTCGCATGATCTTCCTAATTATTAAGTTTAATATTGCACAACCAAATATCAGTTTATCCACAGAATAAGCCATTTAAAAATGATGCATAGCATATAATTATGATCCTACAAAGGAATCATATAATGCAAAAGTGGTGGTAGTTGGGATTATTCAAAAAAGTTTGAATAGAGCTCAAATAATGCAATGTTCTTCTTGAAAAAGGAAGGATTTTTCCTTTTAAATTATCCCCAATTGATCCCCAAATGTCCCCAAATGTCCCCTTAAAGTCCCATATTTTATCATGATTTTTCATGAATTTTTAGGTCCACATAAGCTTTTTTAAAATCTATTTTTAGCCCCCAAAACCCCCATTTTTCTGTTTTCTGTTTTTTTAGGAAAGTCGGCCTGAAGCCCACAGGCTTCAGGCCCGCAGTCCATTATTGCCCCCCACCCCCCCCCCCCCCCAAGAGAGACTTGAGGCCTGCAGGCCGCAATGCTTAAGCCGTATATTTTTTTTCGTTTGGGCTGCCAGCCCAAGTACCATGAGGGGAGGGGGCGGCGGCAAGGTCATGCCACCGCCGCCCCTTGATTTCCTTCAGCGGGGAAGTCCTGCTGATGTTAGGGCGGCCCCCCCACCCCAATGTGGCAGGGGCGACATGGCGCACCCCCCATTCAGGTCGGCGCCCCCCTGCCATAGCAGCGGGGTTGATTTAGGAGCACACACCCCCGGCTGTAGCAGGCTACGGGGTGCAGGAACGAAGCAGCCGGTGTGCGGGAACGAAGCAGCCATCCCCCCCGGCCATAGCAGGGGGTGCGAGACAGTGCCCCCGCCGTAGCGGGGGTAGGGGACTGAAGCAGCCCCGCACCGTAGCGGGGGTGCGAGACAGTGCCCCTGCCGTAGCCGGGGGGTAACGAAGCAGCCCCCTGCCGTAACGGAGGGTGCGAGACAGCGCCCCTGTCGTAGCCGGGGGGGGTAACGAAGCAGCCCCTCTCAATCGCTTCGAGCGTGAGGGGGGTTCGGTTTCCGGCGCCTTCAGGGTGGCGAATAAAATCGACGGCCGGCGGCGAGGTCGCCGGCGATGTCGCGAGGGGATATAACAGTTTTTATTATAAATTACAGATTGAAAGCAGATAAAACCCTGATTTTTAGACGATAAAAATCGTCGATTTAGGCGATAAGCCCTATTTCCACTTCGATCTTGCGAGATCTATGGATAAAACTATCATACGTATGATAAAAATGATATTTTTAGCGAGAAATACCTCTATATCCATCCTCCAGATATTGTGACGGTTGAACGAAGCCTACGCGGATGACGACGCTCGTTTAATGTAGATGACGCCGCGCACGTGGACCTCACGACATCCTTCGTTTTCGCAACGATCGATTTTGTGTGGAAATTTTATTTAGAGTCGCGTGCTGATAACATGTTATGAATCATCATCTGGTGGAGGAACCCCCAGCTCTTTATTTATAGCATTAGAGGATCGTACATAGATAAGATATAATAGATACGGTCTTATCTATAAGATAAGCCGTGATCCCAACCAACTCGGTATTATCTCTTCACTACAAGTTAATGCGTCTTAACTAGTAGGGTTTTACAATTAAAACAAAAACAAGGCTGTACAAACATTGAAGCATAGTTCTGAATGAATCCAAACGAACATAATTGAGGGCTGTAACTATACGCACCTCATTTTGAGGTGCATAGAGATGATGTGTGCTTAAAGTAGCAAATATTTGGAAGAGAGAGGGTATGATTTGACCTTTTTTAAGATTTTTGTTTCTATTTTTAGTTGTTTGTCACCTCTATGCACCTCATCATGAGGTGCATAGAGCAATTCTCTAATGGAGAGCCCAAATCCATCTGCAGCGAGGACAATGATTAATGCATTGTCATTTGATTTGAATAGTCATTTTGTTACACCCACCTCCATGATAGGTATGTGCTGTCATCTTAGGAATTTCACTACATTGTCTTCACAAAAACAACACATTCCCTACATTTTTTTTGAAATTTTTTAATTGCATTGATGTATGTATTCTCAAACCTCAAAAACCACTAAAATAACAACAGTGATCAGGGAACATGTGACAGCCGGAGACAATTCCCATCACACTAAATTACGGTTTTGCCCTTGGACCTTCACCCATTTTATCCCTAGACAATACACACACATGCCCACTCTTTTCTCTCCTTTACGATTGTGTGCGGGTCTCGCGTCCTGTTTGTATGGTTTTTTTTGTGATGTTAGCGCATGGGTAATCTCTATGGATATATAAAAGAAAATTTCTCTTCACTAGTTACCCATATTTCTCGAGGTACATGAGGATTTGCTATAAGATTCAAAACATATACGACGTCAGTTAGTTAATTAATAATCTCATGAAGCTAGCGAACAAGACTACCCTATCTAATCATACTTTAATTCACTATTTTAGTATAGGCTATCTTTCTTGTACAACGAATGTTGATGCAGTGGAATTGACTTTAAAATTAATAATTATATGTTGGTGGCCATAGAATCATAGTACACCTGTCGACAGTGCCTAGGGAGCATGTTTCATGAAAACAGCTCATCTTGATCCCCATATCGTTTTGGCTACATACGTCCCGGTGGGTCCCCCTGATGCCGAATCATCATTTTCATGGAAGCCACCGTGTCCCCTGAGACAGAAGCCCACAGCTTCAGTCGCCCCTTGCAAGAATTCAAGGTCTTTCAACCCACTTTACATGCAAGCTTACAAACCTATGTTGTTGTTGTTGCTGCTGCTGCTACTATGCCCATCGGCTATGCCCTTCGGATCCGTACAGTCTGTTGTTCATATTCTAAAACCTCAAACTATTAATTTTTGTGTGAACCTTGGTGGGTTTGACCATTCATCTAACCGTAACAAAAAGTTCTGTTACAACGAAACCGTTAAATTTACGACAAGTGGATAAATGAACAGAACTCATTGGATTCTCTTGAAAATTGGTGGCTTATGGTTTTAGAACATGGATATCAAACTGCACTATTCAGGTCGAATGAAAAATAAAGGGTGTGGCTGGTGTTTTGACGCTAGCCAAGGATGAAATTTTCTCATTGACTAGATGCCCATTTTTATATTAATATTATTATTATTATTTCGCCTAATATGTTGGAATTTGCTGGGATGCCGAATTTTAAGATGGCCCAACTCAAGAACCTCAGAATTCATTTATTGGGCTCAGGTTTGAGGCCCAAGCCTGCATCTCGCCCATGTTTAACTCGACTAAACTCCCCCATTAAAATTATTGATATGTTATAAGATTTTGGAGAAGAGTAACCATGGCCAATAGCCATGGTTCTTTATTTATAATTTCATATGGAATTCTAAGGGACAATTAGCATACCAAAGGTCTCCACCACATTAAAAGTGGTGGAGTAATGGGGGGATAATGGTGGGGAGGCCAAAAGCCTCCTCCACTCACAACACTCACCCTTATCCATCCATTACTTTGGTCTTAGCATTTAAGGCTAATAGGGGGGTGGATACTTCTGGATCCTGAGTAATCGTGTTTGCCTCGTTAAAACCTTAGCTGTGGAAAACCCAGTGGGAAAAACCAACAGCTTAAGGGAAAAGAGTGCAACACACAGGTTACTCCCCCTCATCCGTACAAGCTTCAGGCTTGTAGGTCTTTCAGTTGTCTCATACCGATTCCTTTTACAAGTTTTATAAAAATACATTTTGGTAAAGATTTGGTAAAAAGATCAGCTAAGTTGCTGCAGGACTGGATCAGCTGAACTTCAATCTGCTTGTCCTCATTTAGCTCATGTGTCCAGAAAAACTTGGGAGATATGTGCTTCGTCTTGTCGCCCTTGATGTAGCCCTTTTGAAGTTGAGCAATGCACGCAGCGTTGTCTTCAAACAGGACGGTAGGCTCCAAATCACCGGTCTTCAGGCCAGTAGATTGAAGAATGTGTTGGACGACGGATCGTAGCCAATAACACTCTCTGCTTGCTTCATGGATCGCAATGAGCTCCGAATGGTTGGATGATGTAGCTTTTGTGGTTTGCTTTACCGATCTCCAGGAGATAGCAGTACCTCCGTAGGTAAAAACAAAACCTGTTTGGGATTTTGCCGTGTGCGGATCTGAGAGATAACCTGCATCAGCATAACCAAATAATTTGGGGGATGCACCTCTCTGGTAGTAAAGTCCAAGATCAATGGAACCCTGGAGGTATCGCAGAAGATGCTTTACTCCGTTCCAGTGGCGCTTTGTGGGCGCTGCACTGTGTCTGGCTAGAAGATTAACTGTAAACGCTATATCGGGACGCGTACAGTTAGCCAGATATAGAAGTGCTCCAATGGCACTGAGGTAGGGTACTTCAGGACCCAGTATCTCCTCCCCCTCTTCCAGTGGCCGGAAGGGGTCCTTATGTACATCTAGTGATCTTACGACCATAGGAGTACCTAAAGGATGACATTTATCCATATGAAACTTGCGTAGAAGTTTCTTTGTATAATTAGATTGGTGTAATAGGATTCCACCTCTTAGGTGTTCTATCTGTAAGCCAAGACAATACTTTGTTTTGCCTAGGTCTTTCATTTCAAAAGTATGTTTTAGGCTTTCAGATATCCCATTGATCTCTGCAGGAGATCCTATGAGATTTAAGTCATCTACATATACAGCTATGATGACGAATCCTGTTCCCATTCTTTTGATAAAGATACACGGGCAGACTTCATTATTCGTGAATCTTTGCTGTGCAAGGAAATCACTAAGTCTGTTATACCACATCTTGCCCGATTGTTTTAGACCATATAATGATCTATGTAGCCTTACAGAGAATACGTCCCGAGGTATCTCTTTCATCTCTGGGGGTAGATTAAACCCATCAGGAAGTCTCATATAGATATTTTTATCTATATCGCCATATAGATATGCAGTCACAACGTCCATGAGCTGCATTTCTAGGCTTTCCAGAGAAGTTAGGCTTATTAAAAATCGGAATGTGATCGAATACATGACCGGGGAATACGTATCTTCGTAATCAATCCCCGGTCTTTGGGGAAAACCCCTGGGCTACAAGGCGTGCCTTGTAGCGAACGATCACATTATTTTCATCTCTTTTTCTTATGAAAACCCATTTATATCCCACAGGCTTTACACCTACTGGTGTTTGGACTACTGGTCCAAAGACTTTGCGTTTCAAGAGTGAGTCCAGCTCTACTCTTATTGCCTCGTCCCACTTTGGCCAATCATCTCTGCGTTTACATTCCGCTAGAGATCGTGGTTCGACGTCATCGTCATATTCAGTGACGTGAACGGCAATATCGAACGCAAAATCATCGTCGACGACTATGCTATTTCTGTCCAGTACTTCTCTAATACGTACAAAATTTAATGATGTTTCTCCTATTGTTTCCTCTGCCGGAGAAATCAGGAGGGGAGAAGTAGCTGGTCTGAGCTCAGCATCCTGTGGAGGGATAATCTTAGTATCTCCAGGAGTCTTCCTCTTTCGAGGAACTTTATCTTTTGAACCTGGTAGGCGTCCTCTTTTCATTTGAGGTACAGCCAATTCTGCTGCCGGTGGATTGCATCCATCTATGGGGATGTCAATCCTAGCTGGCGTATTGGCAGCAGGGACGTGTGAACAGACAATCTTCTGGTTGTCCGTGAACTTATCCGGCAAAAGATGTACTGTATTCTGGATGTGAAGGATCTTCAGGATCTCATCTTCACACAGATTAGTACGCGGATCATATAGGGACAAAGACTTCTGGTCCCAACTAATGGTCTCAGTAGCTTCTGGCTTCTTAGACTGTGTGCCCAATTTAGGAAAAATTTTCTCATCAAATTCACAATTAGCAAAACGTGCCTTGAATGCGACACCCATCAAGGGTTCAAGGTATCTGATAATAGAGGACGAATCAAACCCTATATATATACCTAGACGACGCTGAGGACCCATTTTAGTCCTCTGAGGTGGTGCTATTGGGACATATACCACACAACCAAACACTCTCAAATGAGAGATATCCGGAGGTACGCCATATGTTAGTTGCATCGAGGATAAAGTGTGACCTCCAAAGGGTCTTATCCTAATAAGTGATGCAGCATGTAAAATAGCATGCCCCCAAGCATCCACAGGCAACTGGGATTGCATAAGCAATGGACGTGCAATCCATTGGAGTCTCTTTATAAGGGACTCAGCTAATCCGTTCTGGGTGTGAACATGTGCTACATGATGTTCAACTTCAATACCCGTTGCCCGACAATAGTCTTCGAAGACTTGTGAAGTAAATTCTCCCGCATTATCAAGACGTAGTTTTTTGATATGGTTATCGGGGAAATGAGCACGCAACCTTATTATTTGTGCCAATAGCTTTGGAAAAGCTAGGTTGCGGGTGGACAAGAGGCACACATAAGACCATTTTGTTGATGCATCAATTAGTACCATGAAGTACCGAAATGGGCCACTTGCGGGGTGAATAGGCCTGCAAATGTCACCATGAATTCTCTCAAGGAAGCCAGGAGACTCTAATCCCACTTTCAGGAGGGATGGTCTCGTTATAAGTTTTCCCTTGAAACAAGGGAGACAAGGAAATTCACCCTTTTGAAGAATCTTCAGGTTCTTCAATTTGTGTCCACGGGATTCAGTGATGATGCGTCGCATCATTGCTGTTCCAGGGTGACCAAGTCTATTGTGCCAGAGTTGGAACTCTGGCAGTGATTGGCACATCTGGTGCTCAATCATATTGGCTTCTATTGGTGGAATGTTTGTTTGGTAGAGACCCGACGGGAGTCCTTTGAATCGCTCGCAGATGATCTTCTGGTCATCTTTATGACGAGTTACATACAGATATTCAACCTTATTTTCATCTCTGGTTTCTAAGTGATATCCGTTTAAACGGAAGTCCTTGAAACTTACGAGATTCCTATTTGATTTAGGAGAGAATAATGCATTATTTATTTGAAGTCTTGTGCTATTTGGGAGCAATATAATTGCTTCACCAGATCCTTCGATTATTTGGTACAGTCCTGAAATTATGATAACAGGACCGTCATATTTATTTACGCTATTAAAATAGCAATGATCGCGAAGGATTGTGTGCGTCGAGGCAATGTCCACTAGGCACTTATACTTCATCTATATAAGCAAAAACAAAATTTTATTTGAGTGAAATGTAGACAACATTCAAAGATAAAAGTTCGTACTAAAGCAAATAAAAGATGAAGATACATCGAATTCTAAATGCATAGATAAAAGATGATGCTCAATCGAGCAGGTCGTCGTTCTCGAAGTCTTTTGCAGTAAACATTGTTGGCGGCTGAACAGCCGCCAAGTTTGTTTCAGGTAGAGACTTCTGGCTCACCTGGTATAGATCCTGGAGGTGGCGAGGAGTGCGGCAGTTTCTGGACCAATGGCCAGTCATGCCGCATCTATGGCATTTATCCTCCCAGTTCTTCTTAGGAAGTGACACTTGCTCGGTGTTCTTTCGCTTCCATGTGAAGGTGCGCTTTCCCTTATTGTTTTTGTTTGTCTGTGGAGCTGTACCTCTTGGTTGCTTCATTACAGCTTTCCCTTTGGTGTTTTTAGCCTTCCTCTTGTTTTTCCACTTCTGGGGAGAAACGTGGTGGGCTTCAGGGATAGGGGCAGTGCCAGCTGGATGTAAGTTATGAGTTGCAAGCAGTAAGTCTCGATTCTGCTCTGCCCTAAGTAGGCATGAGATCAGATCGGAGAATTTCGTGAAATTGCGTTCACGATACTGCTGCATGAGGATTGCATCTTTCTCGTGAAACGAGGTAAATGTCTTTTCCAACATGCGCTGTTCTGTCACTTCTTCACCGCACAACTTCAGGCGTGAGGTGATGTTATGAAGTGTAGAATTATACTCAGCGACGGACTTATAGTCCTGAAGTCTGAGGTTTTCCCACTCATAACTGGCACGGGGTAATATAACATCAATTTGATGGTTATACCGTGCTTCTAGCCATGTCCACAGGTCCTTTGGGTCCTCAACCGTTAAGTATTCGGCCTTTAAGGTCCGATCTATATGTTTCCTAATGTAGATTATGGCTTTCGCCTTATCAACATCGGATACAGTGGTTGGAGAGCTGCTGCTAGATGTAGCAGAAGCTTCGGCCGCTGCTGGGACCGTGGAAGAAGCCAAAATGGACCCAAGGAGGGCCATCGAACGCAAGTGGAACTTCGGGTCCACTCGCCAACTCAGGTAATTTTTCCCTGCAGAGTCAAGTACTTCGAAATCGACGCTTGCCAATTTAGCCATTTATCTACGCAATTTAAAATAAGCATGAATTAATATAAATTAAAATTCACGCATAACAAATAAAGTAAGCAAAATGTGGGGATCGACCAGATACCCAAAAAATGTACGAAGTCCAAAATCCGAATATACAGTCCATAAAGAAGATAAAAATACAACTTGGAAACCCATAATGGGTCCCTAAATTTTCCAATGTACAACGCCGTCATCATTTTGTCGGTACACCAGTCTTTGGCAAAAATACATATAATCCTCACTTACAAATTCTCTCAAAAAAGAAAATTAAATTGCAAGGAATTGAAAAGGGTATCAAATTGGCCAATCCCAAAAATCACATTTTAGCTTACAAAAACATCCACACAGTTTATAAATGCTACATGCACAAAATAAACAACCACGCATGTTTATAACACATGCATATAAAATATTGGAAAATAGACTATAAAATATAATAATCTCTCGGACCACGGGGAGACGTCATACACCGTTAGGTTAGTTTACTAACGGCAGAGCGGTCGCAGGATCCTTAAGATAATTATATTTTTGAAAAATCCTAAAATTCCATATTTTAAAAAAAATGCAATATTGTTATAAATTTTGCAATATGAAGTGACAAGTTTTTAACCAAGATATGATATAGATTAATAATTTAAAGGGGCGGTAGGCCCATAAATATTAATCTATGAAATATTTCATTAATAATTGGGCTGCAGGCCCAGTAGCAAAAAATCAACAAAAAGAATATTGCAATAAGAATTAATTGGCTTCAGGCCATTATTTAGTGGGCAAAAATAATAACCGTTAAGTAATTGGGGCTGCAGGCCCAAAGAATTTATTTAGTTATTTGTAGCACAAATGGGCTGCAGGCCCAACAACATAGCTATCAATTTAAATCAAGTCGAATCAGCCATTAAGCCCATTTTTGGGTTGTGGAATACAATTAATCCCAAAACTCTAAGTTTGCCCCCTCAAATTCCACCCCATCTGTTACTGTTTAAGGCCATTGTCGGCGGCCAGAAATCTCCCCCTCCGCGTCGGCCAGAGAAAAGACCCCCCCTGCCGCCCTGCGGGCGGGGGGGGGGGGGAGTGGCACAGAAGAACGCCCCCCCCGTCGGGGGGGGCGTCGACACAGAAGACCCCCCCCGCTGGGGGGGTGTCGGCGACCGAACGCCCCCCCCCCCCCCCCCCCCGGTCGGGGGTGCGCCGACAAAGAAGACCCCCCCCCGCTGGGGGGCGGCCACCGAACGCCCACCCCCCCCCCCCCCCCCCGTCGGGGGGGAGGGGGGCGTCGACAGAGAAGACCCCCTGCTGGGGGGCGGCCACCGAACCCCCCCCCCCGTTGGGGGGGGGCGCCGACAGAGAAGACCCCCCCCCCCCGCTCGGGGGGGGGGGGGGGGGGGGGGGGCGGCCACCGAACGCCGCCCCCCCCGACGGGGGGGGCGACGAACGCCCCCCCCCCCCGGTCCGGGGGGGGCGTTCGTCGCCCCCCCCCCCCCCCCCCGTCGGGGGGGGGGGGCGTCGCGACGAGGGGAGCGGTCGCCGGAAAAAGGCTTCCTCCCTTCGGGGGGTGGGGCTGAAAAAAATGGTTTTTGTTATGAACGAGAAACAGATTTGGAGAAGGGTTGAGGCTAGGAAACCCCTAGCCTCCTTTATATAGTATTCATAATGGGTACTCATGTGGGTGGATACCCAATAGGCCCAATGGGTCCTATTCATAACACTTCCCCTTATCCAACCAACGTGGTATACTCGACTTTATGAATACTGAATGATTCATTAGTACTACTGAGTATCTTAAGGGGTGGATACTTCTGGATCCAAGTTAAGGGTAACTGCCTCGTTAAAAACCCTTAGCTATGGAAAACCCTGTGGGAAAAACCAATAGCGAAGGGAAAAGAGTACAGCGCTCAATAACTTCCCCTGATTTGGGGATGTGTCGAGGGGTGGATACTTCTGGATCCAGAGTCAATGTGGTTGCCTCATTAAAACCTTGACTATGGAAAACCCTGTGGGAAAAACCACTAGCCAAGGAAAAAGAGTACAACTTTACAGTTGACTCCCCCTAATCTGATCAAGCTTCAGGCTTGCAGATCTCCTATATATCTATACATTTATCTCCTATGTGTCTATACATCCATCTCATCAGCAACATTCCGAAAGCAAAAGTAAAGGACCAGCATCACTCATCTATACAAGTTTCACTCATATAAGGCATTAGCAGAAACTAAAAGAGTGCTAGCAAACTTGGTAGACAGCTCCACGTCTCAATCGTCATTGTCTGCGAGGTACTTCAGGACCTGGCATTGTATGTTCTTGAGCTGCTCCTGTAATGCCCTACAAGCTACTGCACAAGTACTAGAGGGGGGGTGAATAGTACTTTAAAAATAACAAGGAGTATAATTCCAAATTATAGTGCAAACAACTACCAAAACAATTTGCGGAAGCTTAAATTGAATGACAACAACAAAATTAACAATGCAAACAAATGATGTTAATGGGTTCGGATCCACCCAAGTCTCCCCGACTTGTTCCCGGTGATCCTACGTCCCAACCACCCGGATCCCCTCCGGATACTTAGGTTAGAAACCCTAACCCAAGATTTCCACTATGAATATCTTGTGAAAAACCTTCACAAGATCAAATCATACATGCAAAGGCAATAGTGAATCCCACAACCCGGGATCACAACCTTCTCTCACAACCGAGAGAATCAATAAGCAATATAAATGAGTTTATATTGAAATAAACAATCTTACCACAAAATCCTATACCTTGAGTTTTTCTTACCAACTAGGTGAAAGGAAGGATTTGAGGAAGATGAAGTCACCAAGACCTAGCACCAAGGAAATGACCAGCAATAGGTGCCTAGGAGTGATTTGGAGACTTGAATCAAGCAATAGCTTGAAGAGCTCACCAAGAACAAGCTTCTCTCAATATGGATTCTAGATCTAGAATGTGAGAGAATGGGTTTCTTGTGAGGAAGAGAGCTTTAGAAATGAGTGAGAATGGCTATCTCTTTCTATCTCAATGAATCTCTTAATGGCAGCTCTAACCTAGAGAGAAATGACCTAGGTTCGTATTTATAGGGTCCCATAAAAACAAATTAGGTTAAATCCCAACGGATAGAAATCTGAGGAAACTAGTCGGTCAAAGAACAACCACTGACCGACTAGTTCATCAACTAGTCGGTCAGTCAAACAGCATGGACCGACTAAGTGAGGAACTGAGAAGAAATAGAAATTCAGACCTAGAAATCTAGTCGGTCCAAGAAGACTTTCTGACCGACTAGTTTCACAACTAGTCGGTCAGTCAGTGAACATAGACCGACTAAGAGGCATAATGAAATAGTCTGAATACAAATTGACTTAGTCGGTCCAAGAACAAAAGTTGACCGACTAGATTGTCAACCAGTCGGTCACCAAACGTTCTTAGACCGACTAACGATAAACAGTAGCTTAGGAGAAATTTAGTATGAACAGTAAGTCACAACTAGTCGGTCAAAGAAGCATCACTGACCGACTAGTTCACAAACTAGTCGGTCGGTGAGTCAACGTAGACCGACTAACTGTAAACAGTAAGGTGCAAGAAATTAAGGAAGCAAACTAGTCGGTCCAAGAAGAGTTGCTGACCGACTAGATCACCATCTAGTCGGTCAGTACTTCTTCTTGTACCAACTAACATGCACAAACAAGTCTGAATCGAAGCGCGACGCTTCGAGGAAGTTAGAATGAACTTGTACTAAGATCCTAGAGCTACGATATGAGCGTTATGAAGTTAGAATCGTAAGATATACTCAAGGCTTAACATTCTATAGATCGAAGCTAAAAGACTATAAATAAAACCTTAAAGAACGGTCTTCGAAAGCTTCGATTAATTCTTCATGACTTCCAAAACGGTCCAAGAGCTTCAACGAAGCTTTAGGCAATGAATACGTGCTTTGAGAAGTCTTGAGATGTCGCTTTGAATGTTCTCGTGATTTTTGCGACGATCTTCAATACTGCGCTCACAAATTGTTAGTTCATGAATTATTTATGTTTGCTCATCATCCAAAACCAAATCCGGGGAGTCCAATATTCAACAGCTCCTTGGGTGATGAGCTTCTCGGGATGGTGGAAGGATGTAGACTTGGAAGGATTCTGTGTAGATCTTCAGGAGGTGGACGTCCCGTTTATGCCATTCATCGCGATGATCTGTAACCTGCATATGCAAATACATTTAACATAGAGGATTTTTCCTCGACCCTTGGAGATAGCGCAGAAGCTACATATCTCTGGTCCAGTGACGCGCTGGGGGCACTGCACTGTACCTGGCTAATAGCTATACTGCTAACGCTCAAAAGAGACGCATGCAGTTGGCCAGGTAGAAGAGTGTTTCAAAGACACTTAAGGTACTTCTGGACCATATATATTCTTCCCCTCTTCCAGCTAACGGAAAGGGGTCTTTTAATGTATATCCATACAACCGAATAGGTGTATTTGGTGGAGAATGAAATTAATGTTTCTTCATCAATCATCATTGTATGAAGTTTACATCTTCGGGATGATTAATTAACGTCATCTTCAGGATAGTTCATTTCCAGGATAATAGTTCATCTTCGGGATGATTGTTCATCTTCAGGATGATTAATGTTCTGTAAGCCTAGAATTTATGCCTAGCTAGGGCTTTCATATCATATCATATCTGATAGATAGGCTTTAACAGATATTTCGGTAATTTCTCTTCAGGAGATCCGATAATATTTTGAGTTATTAAAATAATCCTAATTCTTTTAATTTGCTCTCTTAAGAACAATATTGTTTTTAAGAGGTGCAAACAACAACCTTTTAGTATGAGTCCTTTAAGGATCTTTGTCTAGGTTGTCTTTCCTTTAATCATATTATTAATATGTGTCCCAAAAAGAAAGGAAAGTAAAGAAAAAATTTGTACATGCAGTTGAAGAAATTTTATATCGGTGATGTTGTCACATCCAATAGCAACATCAACCAAAAATTCCCTCTTTTTGCCATTCGTTGGGTTACGCCTTGACATAAACCAGTCGATGCATCAGATTCATCTTGTAAGTGAGTTCAGCTCATCTTACTTGATTACTTCCTGGTTTGAGCAATTTATACCTCTAAAACTATAGCAAATTAAAATGCTTATAGCTAACGATTTTATTTTAATTCTCCTTCAATACTCAGTTATCCCACAGAATTTGATATCATTTTTTATAACAGGACTTCAGGTCCAACACCTCATATTTCATAAGTGAGTCCAGCTCACCTTATTATTGCCTCATTCCACATTATTATAATTTGGCCAAATCTCTATCTTTGCTTCAGGCAAAGCAGAGTTGTGGAAACGATATTTTATATTTAACTGGCAAAATGAAATATGAGTGAATTTGTCGACAAAATGTGTTCTTTCTTGTCCAAAACTCACCCCATACGTACTATAATCATTTGATTTCTCACAGAGGTGTCTCCTTCACGACGCGTTAAAGAGGTGAAGGTTCTGGGACGGGTAAAGAATATGGACAGATCTAGAATTGGTCCTTAGCAACCAAGTTGCAATAAGGTTCTGGATTTGAGCTCACTTTCCTGTGGTGGTATTGTTTTTTCGGTCTCCAGGAGTAGATCTCTCTTTTTGGAGCCTAGTGGTATGTCCTCTCATCCATTGAGGATATCCACTTCTGCTACTGGTGGATTGCATCCAATATATTTGGTATGTCAATCCTAGCTGGATTTTTAGAAGCAAGGATGTGAAAGTTTTGACAATATCTATATTGTCAGTAACTATGTCTGATAATTGTTTTAACAGTTTCATAAGTGTGGATCTTCAGGATCTCATCACATTTCATGATAACCAGATCATAGGTATTAATGATTTAAATGGTCATTTGAGCTTTAGGCTCATGGATGATTGTAGTATTTCTGTTGAAACTGATTCTGGGACATTAAAGTTGTGAGGGATCTTCAGGATCTCATCAAATCTTTAAAATAGGATCATCAATGCACGTCTTAGGAGAAGTGAATTTAAATGCTTCCCCTGTTCAGAGTGCTTAGACTCTATTTATCTGGGATATTTACTTCCGATAAATATTTCTGCATTTTGATGGTCTATAGTGGTGATATGGGGGTGTCTACTCATCATGGCACAATCTATAAGATCTGCTCTAAACGCTTCCCCGTCAGGGGTTTTCGGAAACTGTTTATATGAGGTGATCAGACTCATATAAATAGGTTCTAAGGAGGCGTTTTGATGGTTTGCAATGTAATTGCATGTTCCCATGTGGTCACCTACAACTGGATTTTTAATGGATAAGAAATCCACTTAAATCATTTTAATGATTTATCTTACCCATATTTGGGTGTGAACACAAGCTTCAGGGTGTTCGTTATTTTTCCAGTTGTAAAACATTTAAATTTCCCAGTGTTATCCAAAATTACCACCATTTTATAAAAGAATGTGGTTGGATAATGACCATTTATTTAGAGGATATATTGATGAGTACACCAAGGGTACATCATCAGTCCGGTTAAGGGAGTGGACGAAGCCTATTTATATCCCTTAAATACTCTCAAGAGACCTAAAGGTCTTCATTATCTTTAATGATGATAGTATATCATCTTAAATTCATTTGAGGAAGTGGGGAGAGTCAATGTCCATGTGAATGGAGATGATCTCATTATCATTTTTCCCTTTTGAATAGGACAATGAAAGTTTCACCCTTTTTGAAGAATCTTCGGGTTCGTCTGGTTGGTGATGTCTTGCATCATCAATCCAGGGTGATATCGATCCAAAATTTGGTCGATTCTGGACACTTCTGGTGTTCCAAAATAATTCCTCTTATGAATTTATGTGGCACTTTCGAAAAGTCCATTAAAATGCTCAAGTTAATTTTTGTCCGGTAATAGTTGAACTGTGTTCAAAGTGTGAAGGATTACATCTTCACTTTGACTATTGTGCGGATCATTTTGGGACAAAGCTTCAGGCTTCATTTATTTATTGAGTCATTAGGGATTTCGTTTTGACGAATATCCTTTTTGAAATTGTATAAGTTTCAGAGAGTATATGGCATCCTCATTTTATTTTTAGGGGTATTCAAGATAGCAAAACATACGCATTAAAATGTATTAAAACTACAAGAGAATAATACCGATGATAAGTCAACAAGTGACATAGTGTGATGTGTGCTCTTGAAAACATACAACAATAATTATGCTCATTAAGACTTATGTTATGACAACAGATTATTTTTGATTTCAAAGTTTATTTGACCTCGGGAGTAGCTAAATATACATAAGGTCAATTAGACTTTCGTCGTTTTGACTAGATATGTATGTATTTTTATATGGCATAAGTTAATGCACATTCATGTTTGCAAAAACATTATGGCTCTTATCAGAACTTCCGGTCTGATTTTGGCTTGCCATTGCTTACTCCATGTCGAGGTATATCGTATCTTCACTTTCCCATTTAATCCAAGACTTCCCCTGTTTTGAGTTTTCCTTATTTTTATTTCAGGTCATGTTTGATCCTGAACTTCCCCTGATTTCAATATTCCTTATTTATAAAGGACAATGAAAATTAGTCTTGCTAAGGAGACATAAGCAGGGGTTTGAGCAAATTATTTATACTTCCACTTTTCTAATTAATAAGGGACTTTTTTAAAAAGTCTATTTGAATGCTCGAGTATAGCTTCAGGCCTTTTACTTGAGTCGTTCGAATTTTATGTGGATAGTATACCATGCTCAGAGGGGAACAAATACGTGGGTGCGTAATATATTTCTCACTTATTCATTAAGCCACGACTTCAGGCGTATGCTTATATTCAAGGCTAGAAAAAATCTTTCCTTGTAAGAATAAAGGAGAGAACTCTTTTAAAGAGTTTAGCGGTATTATGGAAAACTTCTGGTGTCCATATTGGATTATATAGATCATAGATCTTATATATTTGTTTACCGCAAAGTGTGTATCTTTTATAAAGATAGCAATTATAATTTTCGCATAAACCATCGTATTTATTTTATTAGGGAGAGAGAGTGTTGACTTTTGATTTGATTTTGAACTTCAGGTTCATTTTGTCAAAGTGGATATGATATTAAACTTTTTGAAATCATTATTGTCTTATTGTCATAAATATCGTCATATCATGAGCCCATCATACATATAATGTAAAGCTTTTTAAACTAAAGATTATGTTCAATTGAAAAGAAACAAGTATGATGTACACATGCTATTTATATGCTGCAGGCATTTTTTTTTAAAAAAACTTATCGCAGGTATATAGTCTAGCAATAGGCGTTGAACTATATTAAAGTGATTTTAGCATGCTTTTTGACAGTTTCATTGTAACATTAACATGGTATTAAAATAATTAACATCCACACAATTAATGCATAAGCAATGAAAACTAAAATGACTTAGAACTATGGGGATCAGCCAGCCGACACCGAAAAGAAAAAGACAGTCCGAGAATTACATCAAAAAGTTGCATGAAAGAATAAGTACAACTCGAGAACTTCAGAGAGAATCCCCTTTCAACTATGTGCATACGCCTTCAGCTCCTTTTTGGTGTCCGTCGGTCTTCTTTTTACATTTATATCCTCACTTACAAATTTCTCTCAAAAAAGAAAAATTGCAGGAAATTAAAAAGGTGCCGGAAACCTGGATGATCCCTAAAAACATAGACTAATTTGCACATCCACGCAGATAATATATTGGAAACATACAACCACGCAGATAATCAATCACATGCATGTACAGATTAATTTAAATAATCGAACGTGTGTGACGTGCAAAAATTTATTTTTGAAAACTTTTACCTTTTGATCCATATTTTAATGTTTTGTTTACCGCTTAAAACCCCTTTAAAGTTTCTTTTAATTATTTTGGGCTTTTTAGGGCCAAAAATAAAAGAAGAAAAATTATTTATGTAAATGGGCTAATTTTCTGGCCTTTTGGGCCATGAAAACAACCCATTATGGTTAATTGGGCCTCCCCCGAAAAATTGTCCCGTTTAGGGTTAGGGTTTCGGAAAACCCTAGGGGGGCCCGCGGCGTGTCGCCGCGACGGCTGGCCGCGCAGAACGCGGCAGCCGTGGCGGCGACGGGTCGCGGCTGCGGGCCGCGGCACGGGGGTCGCGGCTTCGGGCCGCGGCCGCCGCGACCTGAGGCCGGGGCAACTGGCCTTGGCTTCAGGCCGGGGCAACTGGCCGCGGCCTGAGGCCGCGGCCGCCGCGGCCTATGGCCGCGGCGTGAAAATCGCGCCGGCGGCGCTTGTAAAGCGCCGCCGTTTCGCTCTATGGGCGTGCGGATTTTTGGATCAAAGGTTGGGGGTAAAAAACGGATTTTTCAACTATTTAGATCGCTAAAAAATAGATTTTTATTGTTTTTAGGCATGCAGATCTAATAAAAATTGAATTTTACCGTGTTTATAAACTTTTTGATCCTAAAACATGCAGATCTAATGAGAAAAGCAAGTTTAGATCTAAAAAGTTTTGATTTTTACCTCTAGATTCGACGAGGAATCTAGGCGACGGTTGGTGAAGGATGCCCTTTTCGCTCCCAGTTGAGAAGATTACGATCTTCTTGAATCTGAGCGATTGATGGATCTCCTTCCCCGCGAGCCGCCGTCTCCTCCAACGAGCGTGATCGTGCTGATAACGTGTTATGAACGAGAAACAGATTTGGAGAAGGGTTGAGGCTAGGAAACCCCTAGCCTCCTTTATATAGTATTCATAATGGGTACTCATGTGGATGGATACCCAATAGGCCCAATGGGTCCTATTCATAACAGTTTTTTTATTATTTATTGTATTTTAACAAGACATGATATTGTATTTAGCCGATTGTAAACAAGCCAAAAAGAGGTTGTAAAAAATCATGGCTAAAAATAAAAATTTGTTTATCTACGGGATCGACGGAAATTACCTCTAGATTGAAAATCTAGGGAAGATCAAAAAGTCGAGAAGATCCGTAGAGACAAAAATCCACGCTCCGAAAACGCCCAAGAGATTCCTTTGGCAATGCACGCCAAAGAGAAAATCCGCCACGAACAGCAGCAACCAGAGATTCCTATGCGCGTAACAAATTAGAGGATGGATTTTAGAGTGTAGAAAAGCTCAAAAGAGAGGAGCAAACGTGCTGATAACGTGTTATAAGATTTTGGAGAAGAGTAAACATAGCCAATAGCCATGGTTCTTTATTTATAATTTCATATGGAATTCTAAGGGACAATTAGCATACCAAAGGTCTCCACCACATTAAGAGTGGTGGAGTAATGGGGGGATAATGGTGGGGAGGCCAAAAGCCTCCTCAACTCACAACATGATATACTTAATTGTATGCAAGTTTCTTATTTCTGAACTCGTTAACATGTTCCCTAATCTGAGTCGTGCTCTACGTGAATTTAATTACCATTTTGTCTTGAACTTTGAATTCCCAAATTAGAGATCCATTGGACATCTCCAACCCATCCCCCCAAATTTGGAGGGATGTGGTAAAATATTCCTAGAATATTCCACAAATGGAGAGTGGGAAATGGAGGGAGCTCCAATCCAACCTTAAATTAATAATTTATTATAAATTTTTCTTATTCATCTTATCATTAATATTATGAAAAATTAAACATTCTAATATTATTAATATTATCTTAAAATATTTTAATTTAATAAATTTATAATTAGAAAGGCCTCGTTGAGAGCTTTAAAATAAGCCTAATAATTACTATTTTTATTATATTATTAAAATAATAATTTATTAAATACATGCAGTACTAAATTTACATGCAACTTTGAGGATATTCAAATTATGTACATAATATAAATTTTTTTTTGGTTTTACATAATATAAATTATTAAAAACATAGTTAGTAACCAATATTTTAGGGAGTTAATTAGATAAAATTTATTTCTATTAATAGATAAAATTTAATTAAAAATATACCATATTCAACTCCTCATTTAAATTTAATTAAATTAAGTAATTTTTTTCTAAATTTATAGGAAATAATAAATTTTAGTTGTCTAAATTTAATTAAATTAATTTCAACTTTCCTAAAATTACAAAACCTTCCCATTTCAACTTTTTTCTTTCCATTTCCCCCTCCCACTCCATCCGCCATTTTCTCCTCCTCCGCCATTTTCTCCTCCTCACACCAAAATTGGTGTGTCTCGCTTCACCATCGCCAATTTTGGCGTTCGTTTGCCGGATGATTGGAGCGAATCGCACGCCAAATCTGCAGATTTGGCGTGCAATTGGAGATGCCCTTAATAGATTAATCCTATTGTTAAATTTAAGTCCAACTCCAGCCACATCCAATAAACAGCCACACTTCGTTAGATAAGATGTAACGGTGTTTGAGACAAAGCAGCGGATTACCAACTCTAGTGAGCACATGTTTGAATGTGAAGCAAAATCACAAAAAACACACGATTTTATAGGACTTTGGAGCTAAAACGGTTTGTGATATTTCAAAGTGTGTTTGGACCAGCAAGGGTACTAAATAAATGGAAAATATCCTCTGCTTTCCAGTCCACCAGGGATCGATCCCTGGTGGCCACCAGGGATCGACACCAGGGATCGATCCCTGGTGGATGCGGAACGCGCATGCCTTTAACCAGTTTTTCGATGGATCAAAAAAAATTATTTTTATTCAGAATAATAATTTCAAATTTCATGATTATCTTTGTAGTGTACTTAGTTGTATTTTCTATTTTGACTTGCCATATTTTCATCCAAGCAATCAAATCAATGTAAATATTATCTACAATATTATAACTTTCAAATGTATACTATACGAATCAAAATTTCTACTTAGAAAATCCAAACTCAATCTTAATGATCTTAAAGTTGTGGGATTAGAAAGCTAGGATGAAAATGCCCCATGGTAAGTGGAGAATCCGTCGTTAAATCAAAGGTTTGAACAACTTAGCCTACTCTATATGTTGTTAATGCCTAGAATCTCGCAGAGTCTAGATCAGGCCGCCGTGAGCTTGGACCAAACTGTTGGGACAAATATTCATGCAATAGAGTTTCGTTGGGACAGTCTCCTTCTCAGGTACCTGGAAAAGATAGGGAAAGACGTCAGAAGACCAGAGGGAACCCCCCAGGACGGTGGTGGACCCCCAACTACCCTCCGATGTCTAAGTCAGGCGATGGTGGAGGAAAGGTAGGTACTGGGCGTAAGATAGCCCATATAGGTGTAGAGAGTGATTGTGTGCAGGATTGAGCCCGTAGTTGGGCGTTTCTGTGGTTGTATTAGCACATGAGCTTAGAAGTACCTGGCATCATGTTGACCTGATGCATTAATATACCTTAGGGGAGGTTATGCCATACCAGGCAGTTATGAGGATCGTGAATCTTCTGGCATAACTGACTCCAGCATAAGGCGAGTGGGTAAATGATGCAAGAAATGATGGATGTGTCCGCAGATAAGGCAGTCTGTAATTGACACGTCATGCAAAGATTGAATACTTGTTGCCAACGGTATATAGAGAGGGTGGCCCGGTCGCCTGATATCGTGCCATGTTGATGGAGCGAACTGACCCTGCCAGATGAGCAGGTGCTTGGGCCCACGTGGCTGAAGAAGCCGACCTCAGGTAGCGAGGTCGTCCTCATAGAGGGCCTATGTCTAGGAGCCAGCCTTCTGAAAGTCGTCTTGTAGAGATGAGCAGTTAAAAGGGCCGACCTCGGGTATCAAGGTCATCCTTAAAGATCCGAGGGAGTCAACCTCGAGGAGGTTGTCCCAGCAAAGATGTGTTGAGGCTAGGTTAGGCTGGCCTCTCAAGTCGAAGTTAGGAGGTCCCCGATGATGAGAGTAGCTCGTGATGTGTCATATCTGCCAAGATTAGCTGGGCCTTATTGCTAACAGGCGCTAGTCGAAAACGGTATCAATAATGGAGAGACAATGATACGAAACTAAGAGAGAAGCCGATGCCAACCTCGTATGGTTGATCTGACTTGCTTTGGGAACGAAGAGTTAATTGCTCCAAAATATTGTGATATTACCAAGTATAGGAAGTCAAACAAGTAGTAGTCCTGATGAGTCCATGGTCATATTCCTTAGGGACAATCTAACCTGCAAATTCACAATCTAAAATTAGGTGAGGAAATCACTTGGTGAGAGATGAACCACATTTCGAAGGTAAATTATTGATTTGATGGTGTGAGTAACAAAATTATACTAAAACAATGCAAGAGAGAGAGAGAGAGTAATGCGAGAGGGCAGCGAGATAGGAGCATGTGTGTTGTGCTTTCGTTAGGGTTATGGGGTATTATGCTATTCGTTCTCTCTGGATGACTCAATCTCACATCCAGGCCAAGACATGGAGATCGATGATGAAAAATTCAAGAGCAATTATTTTAGCATCTTAAATTATCATTCGATTAATTTGTTTCTCAAAATTTGTAACGACCCTCTCTCAGGGGGCCATTACTTATTTGATTACATTTACAGGTCTGCAGATTACCAGTGAAATCAATATAGTTACAATACCGAGATTTACCAATACTCAAACCAGCGTACATTATTACAGTCCATATTTGAAATACAACACACCACAACACTCTCACACTGAGTATATAAAAGGAAATGCGAAAAGAAAATACATAATAGTATACAATACGCACACCAACTCAAGTATCTAGAACTCAGCAGTCTCTGGAACAAACTCTGGCTCCTCAAACTCAGGGGCCGCTTCTTCGATCTGTTCGTTGTCTGTCGGTGCCATAAATGAAACCGTAGATAAGTCACAATAATTCTAACCATACAAAAGAAGCAGTGCACAAGTATGATTAAAGCATGTGACAAAAAGTAACTACGTACAAGCAAACCAGAGCGAAAAGTAAAGTACTGAGCAACAACTGTGACAAGGTGTACATAACAGAGTATTAAAGGTAAGCAGAACTGAAAGGAGACAATGAACTGTACTGTGGTAGTGCAAGTGTAAAGCAGGCTAAGCAAGGAAAGCATGCTACCGCTGTAGTTATAAGTGCGACAGTAAAGTACTGGTGATTGCACAAGTGTGGTAGGTAAAGTGCATGCAATGCATAAAGTAAAGGTGATCAACCAAGTAATAGTTATACTAGAACTACGTGACTCGAGTAGGAGAGTACGATATGCAACCATTGAGTTCATCTCTTGCCTGGGTGCGCTTACCCAGACGAATGGCGAAACGCAGGCAGCTAGACAGGATGCTGACACGGGCAGCATATTTATGTTTGCGAAAACACATACAGCTAGACAGGATGCCGAAACTCAGGCAGCTAGACACGTAGATGAACTCTAGTCACTCCCACACACTCTGAAACTATGAGTTACCCCAAAACCCCAGTGAAGTGTCAAGTATTCTATGTACATGTTTCACAAGACATTCCATATGATGTATCACATGATATTATTAATTCCTTATTTACAACGATAGTTAAACCAGGACCACTGGTTAACTTTCTTATTGAAAACCAGAAGTTAGGAACCCATTTCAAAGCAGATTGGGCCAAAGCAAAGTGGATGCTAAGAAATTTGAGGATAAAGACAAGTCCAATAAAATTGTTGGTTTAAGTGAACAGCCTTGTAATCAGCAATGGTTTACTCTGAAGCAGAGAGCAGGTAAAGATGCTAATGGTGGTTGTGATAGACCGACTTACATACCAATAGAGTTATGCACAATGGTCTCACTCCAGAGATATTCAAAGGCATTATCAACACTCTAAAGAGCTTCGCTTGTTGAAAAGTCAAGGCAGAAGTCTCAATAGAGAATGTCAGTCTTGAGCAAGGTTTTGAAGTCCAACTATGATACCGATCTCATGCTTCGAGCATGCGGTATTTCCATTAGTACATAATTTACCCAAGTAGATGGTCGCGTGCTACAACGACCAAAGTTAAAAGTTGGCAATGTCGTTAGCTTAAGACCATAGTCATTCTACAGTTGATTAGTTTCCTATTAGATTAGGTCTCTAGTATTTGGTTCAAGTCAATAGCCGTTCTGAGGCTATATGTGATGTCCTAAGTTCGTACGAGTACACTTATCTAATTATCTAAATCTAGAATTCATTATGACTTACAGGTTTTGAAGTTGTTGTAGCAAGCTGGGGCTAGAGCTAAAGCTTCCAAGGATGCTGATGCGAGAGAATAGGTACATGCATTCACAAGAATTCATCGGTTATAAGTCGTACCATTTTCTACCTATTTATCTTGATCATTTTTATTTTCTAATAGATTGAAACGGTGTCGAAAAGCATTCTAAAATTTTATATGGGCTGGATATGAGAAAAATAGGTTTACCTAAAAAGGAAATATTTTTCTAAAGCCTCTGGGTATTTTTAATAATTTTTAAAAGCTCAAAATGAATTTAAAAACTAATTTCAAATAGTTATTGTAATCATTCAAGAATTTCTTCTGGATGAAATACGTATCAGAATGTTTCAAGTGAGCTGTCAAAAAGACCGTCTCGTTGAATACTATAACATATAATTTTTCCACATATTAGTTTATGTGAAAATATTAAGTTATTAATTAATAAGTGCAAACAACGTAATTAAATTTTAGGCTTAAAAATTTGTTGTGAAAAACCTACTCACCAGATCGAGATGAAATTAGCGCCAATAGGTCCAGAACATCGCGATCGATTTTTTGAAACTAGTCTTGTATTTTTCTGAGACCTATAGAATTTATCATGTATTTAAAATTAGAAATCCATATCATATAAATATAAATACGTACGAAAATACGTGTATAATATAAAATACGTTTAAATCTTTTTTTTCTCATTTACGTCTCCTTGCACGCAATGGGGCTGTGGGGTGCTCCGATGGCAGCGGCAGCATTAAGCGGCGGGGGGCGGTCGGCGGGTGTAGGCGGAGGCTGGCAGCGCAAGAGGCGGCGACGACAGTGACCAGTGCAGCGGCAGCGAGGGCTTGGGGCGCTGGAGGTGGAGCTGTGTCGGGGGCTTCGCAGGGTGGTCGGAGCGAGGCGAGGTGGTGGTGGTTGCGTGGAGGCGGCGAGGGTTCACGAAGGCAGGGAAGCGGCGATGGCACGGCGAGAAGTGGCGGCGATCTCGTGCGGAGTGGAGAGCGATGGCGGGGCTGTTGTGGGTTTGTCGACGAGTCGGCGTCGACGGCGGTTGCGTGGAGGCAGAGAGCGAAGGTGGCGACATGGGGCGGTCGTCGACTTGGTGTGCGGCAACGAAGGCGATGGTGTAGGGGAGGGAGGCGAGATGAGTGCGGAAGAGGGAGGGCGTCGGAGTGTTGCGGCGGCGAAGGGGGGCGTCTGCTTCGTCAGAGGGGGGCAGCGGCGTACGGCAAAGAGGCGGACGTGGGTCGCAAGCGAGGAGAAAGGGAGCTAGGGTTTTGGGTTTGCGCGGGTTAGGAGAGAACGAGAGAGAGAGAGAGAGAGAGAGAGAGAGAGAGAGAGAGAGAGAGATGAACAGAGACTTGGTTTACACAAAGGAGAGAGAGAGGTTTTGAACGGGAGGGGATGTTGAGTGAGCTGAGGGGAAGTAGTGGGTTTTATTTATAGTTAATTTATATTAATAAAGAATTAGCTATTAAGTCAAACCTAATTAATACATTAGGTATGTATTTCATGTAATTAGGTTTAACTTTAGACCAAGTTTAGAAAAAAATTTGAAACGTGGAAACGTGTTAAACGTTTTGGGTTAAAGTAATTAGTAAATGGATTAAGGTAAAAAGGTAATTAGCGACGGTAAATTAACGAATGTAATTATGAAATTACGATTTTGCCCCTGAAATTAAACGTGTTCGAAAAATTACGAAAACGGTACCACGGGTCCGTATGTCACGAGGATCACGAATACGAAGTCCATTTTCAGATTTGAGCGACGAAAAAAAATAAAAAATTCATTTACTCATTTTGAACGTATTTGATACTATCGTGAATACAGAAAATTGTGCACGTTGAAACCAGACCGTTACAAAATTAAAGCGTGAATAGATGAAACTCGCGGTTCATCACCCTCTTTAGGCCCCTCTACGGGTTTATGCTTATAGACAATACATCGTGGCACAACATCCTCCTTGGATCTCTTGATGGGTAGTGCATGATTCAATAAAGTGTAGAGAATAATAAATCCAATGATTTCAGCAATAAGAGATGCTAGAGATGAATGAAAAATTAATATCCATGAACCTTAATTACCGCACAACACACACACACACACACACACACACACAAAAGAGTATTAGTTATTCATAGTGGTAGGCACATATTTACACATTTTGCATATCGTTTCTCCAAACGATTTTCACATGTTATTCACATTTTCCATGCATCTTACATTTTTTTTGTTCATTTCACTCTTTGGGGATATTTTGAATTTTTCAGGGATAAAAGTGCGCAAAACGAAGCAAGGAAATTACGGGAGAAGTAATGGAGAAGAAGCGACAAAGATTGGAGGAGAAAAGAAGAAGAAATGGGGAAAAGACATGAAAACATGGTCGTGCATGGTTATGCATGGCCATGCCAGCGTGTCAGCTCTTAAGAAGAATTTGAGCTCCAACGACACGGTCGCCATCTGCACGACCGTGCCAGATTTGCGAAATATTAAAGAGTCTGCTGAAGAAGCCGACACGACTGTGCACCCATCTGCACGGCCGTTCACAAGTTGCGTAACAATGTAGACCAAAGCTGCACAGCTGCGAGGCACGGCCATGTGCCCGTTAAATTTGGGTTTTAGACCAGAATCTGCTAGGGGTTTGAGGGGGGGTATAAAAGTTAAGACTTGTAATTATTTTGGACGACTTTTTTTTAAGTTTTAATCGTGTTTTGGACGGCTACGCTGGGGATTTTGTAAGACTTCTTTATTTCTTTTCTTTGGATGCAAAGTTTAGATTTTTGTTCTTCAATATTGGTATTGTTCTCTCAACTCTCTCTCTCTCTCTCTCTCTCTCTCTCTCTCTCTCTCTCTCTCTCTTTTGATTGTGATGCATATTCCTATGGATTGTTTAATTGTTATTGTCATGCGTAGTGATTAGTCCTCTTGTCTAAGGCATAGTTGAACCCTATTGAAGACCATTTCTATGGGTTGATCGTCCCAAATATCAATTTATTAGATTATCGCTAGGATTTAGTCTTGGATGTGCATATTATCGATTTAGCTATTAAATTGTTATGAAATCCTAATCACTGACGAGAAATCGGGATTTTGGTTTGAGACATCTTAATGTTAGATTGATTTTCTAATAATTAGGGTTACGACGAGACATCAGACCTAGATTATTAAAGCTACTTAATTAGGGCTACCGACGAGACATCGGAGTTCTAGTTAGAGATCCAGACTTTTATCCAAGTTCTCCCACAAGACATGGCGAGAACGAGTATCGGCATTTAAATCTCACCCAGTGCTTTAATTTAATAAATTGAGAAGCTAGATCTGTTGGGGGATGTATGCCCTCAGTTCATTTGTATTTGATGCAAATGATTTTTTAATAATAGATGTTGGAATTTTGCATATGATGCAAAGGGAACTAAATGTGTTGTAAAATGTTTACGTGCATATTTAATATAATAAATGCGTAGAATGGTTTACCTGGATGACGGGATCGTCCCGGTCTAACCACAGGTTCAAACCGCGTCAAAATCAGACTCCAAATGTGCGAAATAGAGCCAAACAGTGCCAGTTGCCCAATATTGGGCATTGCGAGTCTGGCGCTCGCCAGGCGGGTGCCCGACCCGCCTGGTATGCGGGCACCCAGCCCGCTTGCGGGCGGGCGCCTAAACTGGGGCGCCCAGCCCTCTTGCGGGTGACTCGTCTCAAAATGTGTAAGCGCTACTCCCAAGTGTAGGAGATCGAACAAGTAATAATCCTAGTGAATCCAGGTATCGTATCCACGGGATAACTGACTTGCAAAACCACATATTTCAGTTTATAAAGAGTAATAAAATGATAATAAACAACCACCTATCAGATATAAAAGTAACGGAGTCGATGGTTTATAATAATAAAGAAAGTCCTACGATAATTACGGTGAATTCGATACTATGGTACTAATATGGAGAGTATGTGTTGGTAGTGTTCTTTAGGGTATGTGCAATCAATGATTATTAATATCTTTTCTATAACTCAACGTTTCGTCCGACTAGGGCCCGAGAACGTCGGAAGGTATGGCGATAAAGAGCGTAAAATAGTGCCAAAAGTAATCACGTATATCATCGATTTCATGAAGAAAATACACACAAGTGCCCTCTCGGGTCACGATACATCCTCTCGGATCGCATCACGAATAAGTCCACAAAGATCATATTCGATTCAAGCATGCCCACGTCTCTGTATAACATACCCAAATAACATATATGTAGCAATCAATGAAATACGCAATATAACGTGAATATAGGGCGAAAATATATCAAAATCAATGATTACAACATCCTAACTACATCACAACCAACCCAAATAGGTACTAGCCACGCATGGAGAGAAAATAAACAATATTCATAGACAAATACATGCTCAAAGTCTCAAAACACGTGCTAAATACGCAAAATACAATAGTAAAGTTAGGAATTATATCACCAAAACTCTCCAATTAGCCCCAAATCTCCTTCAGATGATAGCTCTGGCCTCTGTCTCTAGGGCCTCCAAATTTCACGCCAAAATACGGCTCCTAGAGCCCCAAATACGTAAGAATACCCCCAAACCCCTAAAAATACGTATATATAGGAGCATTGCGGGTTTGGGGGCCTTAGCAGGTTCGAACCCCGCTTCATTATGTCAGCGCAATTGTGAGCCGTTAGATCCGAGTGGGATTGCACGCCGTCGCGACATGTGGCAAGCCTTAACGGATCCGCTCGCTCGCGCCCGCATCCACTTAACCGAATCCGAGTCCGCATCGTATTCGTTCGCCCTTAATCGTGGCCGTCCGTTCGTAAATATACGGTCGATCTTACGCCGTGTCGCCCGCTCCTGCTGCTCAGCCTCGCGTTGATCGGAGCCGTTCGATCAGCATCTGATGGCCACAATGGAGCCACGTCGCCCGTCCCCGATGCCATCCGATCTGAGCGGGAGTGCTTGGGATCTTCCCACGTGGCGTCGTCTGACAGGGTGGGGGCACGTATTTCCTTCCGTATTTCCATATTTTCGACCGTATTTCGTGCGTATTTCTCCATTTAAATGGTATTCTACATTCAAAAATTCATAGTAATTAGTACAGATCTAAGAAAAATACAAATAAATAGTCGTTGGAATCGTGAGATCGAGATCTTCGTACGAAAAATACAAAAAGTGCAGAAATACTCAGTATATTGCTGTTTTGTGCATAAAATAGGAGTTTGCTCTAATAAATAAAGGTATTCAAAATTCGATCGTATTAGAGACCAAATACGTATCATGTATGTACAAAATAGGGCTAAATGAGGTGTTAAATATGCAATATTCAACCCGAATCACACCCCGCAACTAGCGATTTGCTAGTCCCTAGCAAAAAGAGTGATTAAGTCGAATGATTAATAAAACAATAAATTCTATCAATCGCTTATGGCATGGCTCAATAATACGCTTTCCATCATGATTTTGACCATCAATATACACAATCCATGAATAAGATCAATCACATGATATTTTCTCTAATTTAATTTGAATAAATAACATACGAGCATCGTTTTGCGCAAGCTAAAGTATAACACGTCGTTATATTCAAGTTTTCTTATTTTCAAGGAATTGGCATCTCAAAAAAATCGTTCAAATCATGGGTATTGAAGTTGCTTAGTTTATTCTCCATTTCTTTTTTTTTCTTTTTGACGGCTTAGAGTTATCCATGTAATGAGCTTTCAGTTAATGACTCCTAGGCCAAATGACCTTCGGTCATTAGGCTTAGAAGAGCCCCTCGAACTTAATAACTCGAATCATCTAAGTTTTATTCTCTCCTTTTTTTGAATGCACTCTCTATTCATACATCTTTCGACGCGAATCTCCAATGCTTCATGAGGCACGAAGACCCGACTAATCAATGAACTCAAGGGAACGATACACTTTTTTTTCATTTTTTTTTCATTTTTTCTTTTTTTGGTAAGTAACTCAACACCCATAAATATGAACATAAGCATTAGTAACAAAGTCCAAATTCCTCTTCAACTTGAAAACTATTCTAATAAATCGTGTATACTTAAGCTTTTGCATCACAATAGCATGCATGAAATAAATTCAAACTATTTCGAGATATTAATCATGGCAATTGTAAGTTTTCATAAATAGCATATTAATGAGTAATTCCATGAAGAAATAAAAACTAATTCAAGCCATAAACGATTTTTGGAACTCAATCAATGCATAATCATCCGCATTTGTGGTATGTGAAAGAGTTTTAAATGATGAGAATTGGTGATTTATTCTTTCCTTTCGCCCTATTTTTTTATAAAAATCCTAAGGCCTCATACACTCCCCCCAACTAAAGATGGGCATTGTCCTCAATGTCAAAAGGGTACGAGTTTATTCAAAAGCAAGCATCCTAAAATCTACGCTAATGGAAAGAACACACCGTGGTCAAATGGCGGATCACAGATCTTTAATGGTGGAAGAAGTTGTTCTATTTGCTCCTTGCACTCATTGGCAAGCATTCTTCCTCCACTCGCTTCATTATGGTCAAGCATCGACACAACCCAGCATATCTCCTCCATGTGTGTATGTTTTTCCTGCATGAGATACGTTGTGTCAAATAAAGATGGATGAAATTGATTATCCATGAAAGCTTGCCATAATGGGTCGTCATAAACGATAAAAGATTTTAACGCTAATTGCCGACTATCTGAATCTAAAAGATTTGGAATTAAAATTTGAGATTCAGAACTAGAGTGTATCGGTTCATGAGAACTTCCCTAAAAAGGATCGATATACTTGATTTGGTACTCTGCCTCAGGAGGACGTGGAGGTGGCTGTAGAAATAGGTCTGGAGGGCAAGACAACTCAGACTCAGTGTAGGTCATCTCGTAGTCATCTTCGTTCGCTCCACCCTCTTCATCAGTAATCGTAGGTTCTGTAGGCCTCTCGAAACTTTGTGGTTCTTCCTGAAGGTCTTCATGGATGATGGTTTGGTGCACATCCTGAGGTGAAAGAAATAATGGCTGCTGAAACGATTCTGTAGGGACGTATGGCTCGGGCTCCAATGTAGTCTGTAAGCTCTCTCCCTCGCTCATATCTTCCTCTTCATAGCAGTGATAACCTGTAGCATTCCATCCGATGTACTTGTACTCCTCAAGTGGGGGAGATGAATCTGAAGGAAGACATGGTTCAGGTTCAACGATTTTACTCTCGCCATCACTTGTCTCCACCCAATCTTCATCATCGTCAAAATGGAAATGCATTGTGTCACCTTTATAGTCCACATGCACCCCATCACACATCTCCTCATGCTCATCTAAGTAGTTCTGATGCTCCATCTTAAATGTTTTCTCATGATACTCCATAGGTTCGTATCGGTAATAACTCCAAGGTAACTCCTTAGGCTGTCCCTGGACCTGCTGAAATGTGTCCTCGAAAGAAATGCTCTGGCCATCTTCTTCATATCTAAGTGATTGATCCTCAGATGGCATAGTTCTCTCATGCACTGCAAGGTCCTGCAAGTACCACCATGCATCCTCTGTCGTATATGAAAAGAATTCTCCATTGCAGTTCATCTGAACGAAATCCCGCGTAGGAGGCAGTAATCCTGTGTAGAAGATCGGCAGGAGATGATCATCGTGGAGGCTATGGTGTGGGTACGCAAGCATTAACTTGTTGAACCTCTTCAAAGCCTGATGGAAGGCCTCCCCATCAGCTTGGATAAAGTTCACAATCTGGTGTTTCGTAGCTTGTTGCCTCTGTGCTTGCCACACGAAAGGAGGCAAGAATCTCTTAAGGAAGTCAGCCTGAAATGATAACCAAGTAAATAATGAGTCATGAGGCAAAGCATTAAACCAAGATATAGCATTGTCTCTTAATGAATAGGGGAAATATTTAATATATAGTCTATCAATGTGCTCAAGCTTTTTCTCATGAAACAAGTCAGATCTTTTCAAACTCTTGTACGTGTAAATATGGATTCTCCTCTTTCGTTCCATGGAAGACTGGTAGGATTCGGGTCAAATCAGAGGTAAAGTTTGAAAAGTATGCATCACCATCCATATATATATATACTAGTCATAACCCGTGACCATAGGTCACGTGGAATTTAAAATATTCACCCGAAAAATTTCAACCCATTCAAAATCTCTTCCCCACAAAAAATTATAGCCTCATTCAAAATAACCCCCCAAACAAAACATTTTAACATTTAAATTAAAATTTTAGTCATCCCAATAGTAATTAGTTCACCCAAATATTTTAGTTACCCGCAAAATTTAGTTCCCTCAAAATATAAACTTTTAGTTCACCCAATATTTTAGTTCACTCCAGATTTAGTTTCCCCCAAAATATTAAATTAACATTTAATTCCTCCAAAAAATTTTCGTTCCATCCAAAATTTAGTTCATTCAGATTTTGGAAAACTCAAAAATTTTAGTTCCTTCCAAAAAATTTTGTTAGCCCAAAATCTTTCTTCATCTAGATTCAGTTTCTCCAAAATTTTAAATTTTAGTTCTCCAAAATTTAATTCCCTCTAGATTTATTCCCTTATTTTCACAAACTCTCATCCTAACCATTGATTTCTCAAGATGTAATATAAACCATATTTCTTTCTACCCTTTTATCCTAGTCAACAAACCAATTAAAAAACATCTCTCAAATGTATCCCTCAAATGTATAATAGATAATTAATTCTCTCTTATTGTTATCTCTTAAAGAAACAGATGGACATTCAAAAACATCCTTCAAATGAAGTCAAAACGTTGGCTCAACCACCTCAAAGTGGTGGTTTCTTCTCACGGTACAGAAGGGGTTATGTGACAAAATAAATAAATTAATGAAGTACTACCTTCCATCATCAAGGTCATGGTTTCCTCTTACACTATAGACGGCATTATGGGATCCAATAGTAATTGATACATTATCATTTGTAGCCAGTAGAACTCACTTATAGTTTCACATTGCAATTGAAGAAACATCTATTATACCATATATGTCATTAAATCAGAAATGATCATCAAAAGTTGGATGTGGGAGAAACCAAAGTACAATATAAACTATAAATGGAGAAAAAGAGAGTATCTAAACACTTAATTGCATTTGGTGGTGTGAAATTTAAGGAAATTCCTAATCAACATGAAGAAACTATATAGTTTTGCTAATGTTAGTGAGAACTGAGAGTTGCTTAAATAATCCATGCTACCTAGAATGAAGTTATAATTGGACTAACTTGTTAAATACTTAGCAAATATGAAGAATAAATGCTTATAAAACACACAGACAGACATCGCCATTTTGAACCAGGCCATCTGGCAGGGTCCATATCACCAATTCCAGTTATCCATCCAATATATCTGAGAGAACAAAACTGCAAAGAAAATCTCAGTTTGCTTGAAAAAAACATGAGAGCATGTTGTCTACAATTTTTATGTTCCAAACTTCTCTGCTGCATCTTCACTTTCAAGATGCATTTGAACATCCTCACAAGAGAAAATGTGTAATTCACGTTCTTATCAAATTTTGAAAAGGCACCACCTTATATCCATGCAAGATATAAAACTAATATAGATGTTATATATACCATATATTGGCATATGTTCTACTCTTCCTATTCATAAGCTAACCTGGCACCACCTTACTATATAAGTCAAACTGACAACTTAAGTATTTGTACATGATCATTTAACACTAATCTGATCTGTCGTGATTAGATATGCCAAACTCACCACTTAAAATTAAAAAAACTAAAAGCAGATAAATATGAGGACTTAATCAAATTATTACACTTGTCAAATGGAAAAGGTCGCATTGGGGATTTAAAATAAAACTCATTAAATAGGGAAACAACCAATCCTTGTTAACTGTGGCAACAAAAGTTTAAAATTAACATGTACACCATATGCGTAGAAATGTGCATCAGATGTCAATTGCAATCAAATTATCCATATAGTTATAGATATTAATCATCATAATGTCTTTTCTCGCATCCTATTGATTGAAACTTTCAAATTGAGATGGCACAACCTTGGAGTGAGCAGCACATGTCAATTCATGAAATTACCCCATTTAATCAAAACTCCATGATTAAATTTCTCACCGGTGCTCAATCAATATCAATTAATATTACATCCTAATGACAGCTAAAATTGGAAGCAGAAATGATGAAATAAGCCAATAAACATTAAAAATATATATCCTTAAAATCTATCACAGTGCAACTTATGAGATATAGATAATTTATGCACAACACCACATCAAACATATGAGGCCATCACATCAAACATATGAGGCCATCAGCATTTTGATGTTGACTATATTTGGTCACTTAAATGCCCAATCCAACTTATGCACCTACTTGGCAAATGCAAAATTCCCCATACTCCCAGATGCGGGCACGATACTCACCATTGTCAACTCGTCTGTAACCAACCATGCTCTCCTCATATCGACAAACAACCGGATATCCTCCATCGCATGCCTGGCCAATTTATCATCATGCTGCTGAAATGTAGCATCGCATGGTGGCTTGCAGCTTTGATATATACTCTTTTGAGGATATTTGCATCAATAACAATAAGGTACATAAATAACTTAAGATTTAGTTTGCAAACTAAGATCATTATCAACAAAACTTTGCGGTAGCTATAATCTCAAGTTCAAATACCGAGGTGATATTTGATTTTTATAGGGAAGATGACTTAATGTCAGCTATATGGATATCATTTTCACAAATTACGACAAAAACATAAATAGATGACAGAATAAAATTGCATGCCTACGTCATTGATCTAAACCAAGTGCCAAGCAATGCGATAACAAAGAAATGCAAAACAAAGGATAAGTCGTTCATAATTCAATGGAAGAATACCTTTTACTCATTAGCAATATAGTTCGAAGGCTAAATTATTTAAGCATTTTCTTTAATAGGCCTCTACAGATTTGATTCATTTGTAGAATGCATTTGTTCCTATACCGATTTTATTCATTTGTTGAATTATATATTTGATTTCCACAGTAGCATTATCTATTATCCAACATAACTACTTCATGGATGTGCACTAAAACAGCCTTCAAGCTCCCAAATGATCATCACATTCCAGCTCCTAATTCTCCTCATGCCATTTTCATCAAACACCTTCCGGGCACTGATGCTACTCCTTCATTGAATATTAAATTCAATCGAACTCATCGAGTTCAATGTTAAATGGCATGAAAGATGGCAGAATATTAGATCAAAACTGACAACAGTTCTTTAATCCTTCGCATTCAAACATAAGATTAGAACTTACGACAAAAATTAGATCAAACCCAGCCTTAATAAGATGAAAATTTACCTCGACAATGAATTGTAACCACGTTTCAGTTTAACCAGTTCACCGAGCCGCGGCTCCTTCTATCGACAATTCTTTAATCATTCACATTCAAACATAAGATTAGAACTTACGACAAAAATTACATCAAACCCAACCTTAATAAGATGAAAATTTGCCTCGACAATGAAGTGTAACCGAGTTGACGTTTCAGTTTAACCGAGTTCACCGAGCTGCAGCTCCTTCTATCGACAATGATAAAATCAACAATCAGAGCACATGCTAAAAGATCTACAAAGAAATGGTATTGATCTGCTTACCTAATTTTCCCTACTTCATATCAAATTTACAAATATAAATAACCAAATGAACCCTAATTAAATTGATTTAAGCTTAATTTACAACCTTTCCATTGATGAACCAGCCATCTTTGGTTGCATTGGGCTTCGACACCTTAGATCCAAAAACCGGTCATCTTCCCAACTTTAAAAAATCAAATTAAAAAAAAACAAAAACTTTAGATCCAAAAGATCGCTCAATAAAATCGATGGGGAAAAATCATGAGAGAATTTACCGAAATGTCGTGCCGTGCCCTGCCTCCTTTCTCCCTTTCGCCCACAGTAACAGATCATGGTACCTTTCCATTCATGGTTGAAAAATTTTGATGGCAGAAAGGTTTTTAAAGCCCGGTTTAATGGAGAACATAGCTTTTTAAATTAACTTCCAAGGCTTTTGATAAGAGAGTGTTTTTTTAATTTCCGATGCTGAGAACTTTTGATAAGAGAGTGTTTTTTTAATTTCCGATGCTGAGAACTTTTGATGCGCGCTCGTTTTTGATGATAGAGAGTTTTTTAATTTCCCAAGCACAAAGTCCTCTCTTTGTTGGGAGTGTCAAAATGATATGATGTTAACATTAAATTAAGTTACAAAAAGTCCCCTCTTTGATGTCTTTGCAGGGTTCATTATCACTGCCGCGGTTAGACTTTAATGCCACAGAGAGACCCACGTTGTTATGTCAGCAAGAGATTTAATGCCATATGAGAGCTATCTGTTATCAAATGGGATTCAAATCCCACGCGTTGAAATAAATACAAAAGATTTTCACACCAAAATACAAATTTTTCCCTTCAAAATTTTCACAGTTACTCATCCTAATCGTTGATTTCTCAAGATTGAATCACAACCGTCTTTCTATCAACCCTTTTGTTCTAATTAGCTTGTCCTACTCAGCCCTAGGATTCAAAAATCGCTGTCAAATGTATAATATATAAATATATATATATATGCAAAAAATGTACCTAAGAATGACCTCGGGTAGAGATACCTGAGCACACCCCCGCTGTTCGGGGTTTGTGAGTATTTTTTTTTGAAATTGTTTTTTGCAGTAGGTATATATACTTGTTATGTAGCTCCCCACAAAATTTCAGCTCGATCCGACACCGTTTGAGCCTCCGTTCATCGATTTCAAAAACGTTGCGCAAAACTGTCCAAATTCTGGACAGTTTTGCGCAACGTTTTTGAAATCGATGAACGGAGGCTCAAACGGTGTCGGATCGAGCTAAAATTTTGTGGGGAGCTACATAACAAGTATATCTACCTACTGAAAAAAAAATTTCAAAAAAATACTCACAAACCCCGAACAGCGGGGGTGTGCTCAGGTATCTCTACCCGAGGTCATTCTTAGGCACATTTCCCTATATATTAGACCAATCTGTAACAACAATCAACGATCGGCACCATTCATTTTGAAGAACATGTTGATAGATATATACCCTAAAAAAATTGGGGATTATAAACCCCAAAATCACATGGATCAACCCGTTCCAATTTTGTTACATTTGCAGGCAGCTTGTAAGTCGTCCATCTTGCGAACACTTGATGGATTTGATAGAAATCTCCAAATAACAAAAAAATTTATACATAAAGATCACTTGATAGATAGAACAAGATGAACGGTTCCGATTATTGATTTGGAAAATAGATTTGGCTAACTAACGATATACATATCTCTTCTCACCTTCTCACCTTCTCACAATAGCATTTTCATATATATATATATATATATATATATAGGGAATAATGGCTATCATACGCCATATGAGATAGGCTCTCATACGCCCTCTCACATAAAGCAACCAAGTACAACCAAGTACAAGCCCATGTGGGCTTGTACTTGGTTGCTTTATGTGAGAGGGCATATGAGAGCCTATCTCATATGGCGTATGATACCCATTAATCCCATATATATATATATATATATATATATATATATATATATATATATATACGTCCGTCAGATTGGCAGTCCGGAGATCTTACCGCTGGGAATTGCGTTTGCATTTCGTGTGGGTGGGTAACAAAACAAAGCCGCGTCCGTCAGATTGGCAGTCCGGAGATCTTACCGCTGGGAATTGCGTTTGCATTTCGTGTGGGTGGGTCCCAACGGTAAGATCTCCGTGTAATCTCATCCGTGTTTCGTGTGGGGCCCATTTGGTGATAAACGAAGTAATCTCATCCGTGTTTCGTGTGGGGCCCATTTGGTGATGAACGAAGGAGTTGTGTTACTGTTAATTGCCTGGGGATCAGTTCTTCTTCTCTCCCCACCTTACCGCCCTTCTGCTCTCCTCTAGTTTCTCCACCAGTGAGAGATCTCCGCCCTCGCCGTGGACTACGCAGTCGTTTTGTGAAGAAGATTGAGCCGTTCTCGTTCCTTCCTCTCGTTCGCGGTCCACCTCCACCATTTTGGGGCGAGCCGTGGATGCTGCTGTCGTTTTGGCGAAGAAGAACAGTAGGTCGCCACTTCTCCTCTCGTTCCTCTTCGAGTTCGTTGACGAGGAGGATCTCAAGCTTTTCCCTGTCACCTCCTATCCTTAGCTTTTCCCTGTCACCTCCACCCTTCTCCTCTCGTTCCTCCGCATCGAGATTCACCGCCCGCTGCCTCTCGTTCGTCCGCCACCGAGTGTCACCGCCTGCCCTTCCACACTTCTCCTCACGGGTTTGGATTATTTTAGTTCATTGACGAGAAGGAGCTCAAGCTCGTCGTCATCGAGGGGTTTGAGGATTCATAGAGGACGATGAGCACAGCTCGTCCCTCAAAATTGTTGCAATAGTTTTTTTTCAAGTTTCTTTGCAAGGATCAGATGACTGTAAGGATGTAGAAGGAAATTGATTGCTTCAATTTTAATTTTGTTTTATTTCTTGTCCTCTGATTTCAGCATCAATTGAAGAACGAGTAGTGAACAAGTAGCAAGAGATTGATATTAAATGTTCTTTCTCACATGTAGCATAGTTATTGGATCAAATGTACATTGCTGTCTGGAACAAACACTGGTAGCTCCACAGAGATTTGTTTATACTACCGATGAGCAGAAGAATAATGGCATTGAGAATTCTGTAACATATCCCATTGCCTGAGCCCTGGGGGATGATGTTGCCATAATTGTCATGATGTATGATGTCAATAGAAGATGTTGTATGCAAACAAGCAACACATACAAGCATGTCCACCACCAGACTCTTCATAAACAAGCAGATATACATAAACAAGCATATCTAATAAGTTTGTTAATTTATAAATGGTTATGATCAATAACACTGCTTTGTTCTGGAAATAGCCGAAACCAAGGACTTATCATTGCCGAGTTCAATCATTGTCTGCCACAATCTGAGAGAGGATGAATAATATTTCATGGTAACATCAACTGCTCCAAAGAAATTATCATGTTGGCACTTTAAACAGCTGATTATGGAGATAATGCAAGGGAACTTGGTAGATTAGCATGACACTATACAGGTGATTTAATTTTGTATATACCATAAGCAACCACATGATGGTCATATGCCCCTGAAACAATTCTGGGTTTTTCCAAATGTGATCCCATAATCCTAGCCTGCACAGGAACTAATGTGCATTTGATGGAAACATGTAACACCTTGTTCCTGTCCTGTATGAAGCATTGTGTCGCAAATCGACACCAAAAGTTCGCTACAAACAAAATGATAGTCAAACAAGATACACATTTCACAAAAAATTTCTGATACAATAAGCTCGATCCTGCACATAATCCTGCATATAATCCTGTACTTGAGCATATAGGCTTCTTGGGGGCAAAGGTCAATGATTTGGACTGGAGCACAATCTCTTCGTGCGAAGTTTCGTAAACCTTTAGCGGAGAGCCATTGTGGAGCTTGGTTTTGACGTTGCACATCGATCCCTTAGGAGCAGAATGGAGCTCAAACCTGCATCCCTTTGCTCCGTACTTCCAGGAAGGATATCCCTTGATTTCAACACTGTATTTTTCATGGATGTTCGTCTCACCAAACCCAACATACTTGTCGCCGGCCTTGCATGTCACCTTCACAATTGCTCCTGTTGAAATAGTCCAAGTGCTCTGGTTGTTAGATGAAAAATGTAATGAAGTTAATTAAGTACAGTTTGCTTTAATTAAGTTTGTTTTAGGCAAGGAATCATGGCAATTAAATTATAAAAGGTATGTTCCCTGAATAATTCGAACTAAAGTTTGACTTGGTCATGTGGCCACAACCACTGCTGTTGTCAAGGATGTCTGTTAGTGACAAGATGCAACATTTTTGTCTTAGAGAGAAGTACGGGGGAGGACTGACAGCGAAGAACTCGACTTCCCTGCGAGGGCTCATCAATGTGAGGAATTGCCTAGGCACCGCAGCAGTTCTAACAGCAGCTGTAGAAAGCCACACAAGTGCCAAAGAAAGAATCACCTCCAAGGGGGTTTGATTGTAATCATTCTCATATTCATAAGAAAATTTGGATAATAAGAGACATGAAATGCAAATGACTGAATGAATCATGATGGTGTTAAGAATTTTACTGAATTCTGTAACCATCAAATAAAATGTCACATAATAAGTTTCACACTACCACAATAATCATACCAAATTATTCAGCAGGTAGATGAAGAGAAAGAGAGGTACTAATATTTTTAAAAAACCTTTTAACTATCTAAGAAGATGAGACAATTTTCAGTTAGCAATGTCAAGTAAACTAAGAAATGGCGCAAAAGAGCTCATGAGATGTTTCTCATTGCGTGTTGATAGTAAGCATCTTATGCACTCATCCATTCCTCTGTGGAATCTGTTGGCCATATTATAATAGACCAGCTGGATCTTGGAGTTCAGAAGAATGAACCATGGATGGACCCTATACATAATTTCTATATAATGTCGTTTCATCTAAAGTTTAAACCGTGGACAAGCTTACTATTACATTTTCAGAATTCTAAGGTCAATAATTCACCCACTCACTGCAAAGAATACACTGTTTAGAGATGCAAGACTTGCATGAGAGGTAGCTCTCATGTCTATCTAATAGTGGTCCCTTATAATGCAGAAGATTCAAGAGAAGCATTTAGCCTGTAAGGCTATAAGTTTATTGATTTTTTATGAGATATGAATCTTCCACAGATTAGTTAAATCGCATTTTCCAGCATCCATAAGTTACTTGATATATCCCAATACTCTTCCCAAATTACATAATTATAAAAACCTACTAGAAACATCAGTTGTTACATATATCAAGCTTCAAATTTACATTGGAAAAAATGCTTTGCCTACATTAGCAAAAATGCACATACATTTAGATTTTTGTGGGGAGCGTCCAGTGCACACAAGTTCTGAAATTGTGAGAAGTCTCCAAATCCATACATCCCGTGCAACCCAGTTTCCTGCACAAAAAAAGTTTCATGCATAACAAAAAAATCTCTGAACTCTTATGCAATGGGTCGAAGTTAAGCGAAATGCATGGCTTTCGGATATAGAAAGGTGTCGGATTCCTTACACGGCAGATTTCATTCATCACCATTCTTTGGCAATGCAAAAGGCTTATTTTGTTCCAGATTCAACCACAAAACTCTATGCAATAGAGATGATATCATCTGCACAAATTGAAATCTCTTCAACACACAAAAAAGAGTGACAATATGGTTAACTATGCAATGATAAAGTTATTTAATATGCACAAGCCATTACCATCCTCAAAAGATTTTTCTGAATCTTGAGATGCTTCATCAATATCAACTTGTGTCGTTGAACCACTAAACAAAATACAAACAAAGAAATTAGTTAAGAACATTGTACATTAAGTTAAAGAAAGAGAAAATTAACAAATGATACATCACCTTGTTAACTTAAGAGGACAATTTCTACTATCATGATTTTGTCCTCGCTTGCCACACGATTTACATTTTCTGGGTCGACCTTTGCGTATCTCTCGTAGTGGCTTCAATCTATGTCCTCTAGGCCTTCCTTTTGTTTTCGCTTGACTTGGCTCATGAACAATGACTTGAGATATTTCCTTGCTCCTATCATTTCTCTCCACGTCTTCCACGTTCTCTTCATCATCCTTGAGTTTCAAGCATCGTAGCTCTTTAATAGCCTCAATCATCCTTTTACGAGCTAACTCATATGCACCATTAGAAGATATTCCCTCGTTGGCAACTTCATTAGCTAGACAAGTTAATTCACTGAAGCGGGAAGCAAAATTCATTGTGGTTTCATCTCCAAGAACATGTCCATCTCTAAGGACAATTTCTCTTCTTTTGATATTCCGACACCATCTTTTTAAAATATAATGCTACGGTAAATCCAGAAAATTAGAACATTTAAGATATGCCAATATATGCCTACATGGTATACCGTCAAATTCAAACATGAGGCATGGACAACGTGCCATTTTCGTCGACTTGAAATATGTAAGATGTCTCATTTTGACTTGACCACAAAAATTCACTTGGTAAATTGTTTTGTTTTCATCATCTTCAACCAATTCAATGTTATATACCAAACTAGGGTAAATCTCTGTTTGAAAAATAGAAAAGATATTTCTCGTATAGATTTCAGACATTTGCTTCTCCATTACCCACGGGGTCTTCAATTTTGGTGTCTTCTCTATTGTAAGATGATCTTCTACAAGCTCTTTTTCCCTTTGTCTTGCCAAGACCCTTTGAAAGATCACAACAAAATCATGTAATGAATTTTTTCTTGATACATGCTTTTTAAGCAATGAATTCATTCCTTCACTTCTTTGGCTAGTAGACATTCCGGCCCAGAAATGTTGCTTATGATATACAGGGACCCATTTTTCACGGATTTGAAACATATCCTTCAACCATGCATTATTTTCCAAATTATATTCCTTAATAATTGCATCCCATTGTGCTTCAAACGAACTAGTAGTGACACTATCCCAAACAATTTTTTTAAAAGGCATCATAAATTCTTTTCTGTAAGCCCAAGCACCCAACTTATCTGATAGTTTCTCCATAATATGCCAAGCACAATATCTGTGCCGGATTTGAGGAAAAACTCTTTTAATTGCCGTGCATATGCCAAGATCTTGATCCGTAACCATGCCCAATGGAGGATGACCCATCGCTGCGATCCATATGTTAAACAACCATACGAAAGAATTTGCCTCTTCATTTGGAATGAAGCCACATCCTAGGAAAACCGAATGCCTATGATGATTCACGCCAACAAATGGAACAAAGATCAACCCAAATTGATTGGTATTATGTGTGGCATCAAACGAAACCACATCTCCAAAATGTTTATAGTCCATTCTTGCAACACCATCCACCCAAAAACAACGAGTTAATCGCTTTTCATCATCAACCTCATAAATATAATAAAATGCAGGATTGATCTCTTGTTGCCATTCGAAATAATCTATCATCATCTGGGCATCATGCCCGCGCATCTCCTCCCGCAGATCTCTTTCATAATTTCTCACATCAGTTTCAGTGCATCCAATTCTATTAAAACCTACACTCACATTTTCAAAGAAAGCCATCTGTTTGTTTATTGGTATGTTCACCTCTTTGAACTGATTAATCAATCTTTTCTTCACGTCTGTTACCTCACGATTTCCTCTCAACAAATGTGTTCTGCTTGGTGAAATAACGATGTGATTATGTTCTTCGACAAACTTGTAAATTTCCCATTTGTCTCTTTCTTTCTCTAATTTCAATCGAATCAAAGCTTTACAATTTGTTCTCATTGTACCACTTCTCCTAATTTCTGAAGACTTATTTTTAGAATCTCCTTCTTTAGAACAAACAAAAGTCCTCCCAACTAGCTCCTTATTCTTGTTGTAATTTGTTGTACTGTTACGGACATCAAATCCTCCAGCCTTTCCATAATTCTTGTAAAAAATTTCAGCTTCCTCAATTGTGTTAAAACACATTCCAATTTGCGATTTTAGATGGTCATCCACGGTTGGCACAACCAAACTATCCGATTGTGATGCAGAGCGATCAATATCATGAGGGCATGCAACGTCATTTTCCATCCTATCAAAAAAATTCATAAATAAATTAAAAGGTTAATTGCAAATTACATGACGATGAAAGAAGTACTACCAATTAGAGTAAGAGAAGATTTCATGTTGATATTGATGCAATCAACAAAATAATATGTTAGCAATGAAGAGGATGCCATGATAGCACAGAGACTTGCCAAACATAAATAAATGGCAGTATCAATAAAAACTTAATAACATCAATTGAAATATTTTTCCATGGCATGATGATCAAACAGCTAGATTTTGTATTTATTCTCACCATTAAAAAACTTATGTAATTTGTCTCAACTGCATATTCATCTTACATAGAAAATATGTGTTCTGTTAGGGCTTGAATTATCTTGAATGTTTAACGAATTCTCAGGCAAACTTTTCAATTTTGTTCCTAAACGGAGGGTCGTAACTAGAGTCTGAACTTAAGCCATGGTCTTTGGGGATGGCAAATAAACTTTTCATTCATTTACCTCTTAAAAGGTATTTTCTTACAATTTAATAATAGCAAATACTGTTAATAACAGGGCCAATGTCTTCATCATCAAGTTTTTTGGTAAATTGAACAAAAGCTCTAAAAACGACAACTTCCTGCAAACTAAAATCAACCAAATTAACAAAATTTTAAAATAAATAACATTCCAGGATGATTCTACATGCCATAAACTATTCTGAACAAGAACTTGGGTGGATGGTGTATTGGCACACTAGACCAGTGACACTCAGGCATAGACTATACAGGAATACTAAGAAGAAGATAATGTCACAACGAGAACATGTATCACATTCTACAGAAAAGGACGTGCCAGTAAATAGTTTCAGCATCTTGCTTGACAAATGCTATGAATCTCTTGGTTGCAATGTAATATACTTGGTGTTTGTTTGTTAGTTTGGTTGCCATCCTGGAATAGCTTCAGCTAAATCCATTAGCCAGCAAAACAAATGTTTTAAGGCAAAAAAGAAAAAGAAACAAAAACTAAAAACAATCGTATTAGCTGTATAATACAATTGTTCGATGAGTTCACCTAACTGCAAAACCAAAAAATTTCTGAAATGGAAACAATTAAATTGAAGCTACAGCAAAAACATGGATGATTACCCTCGTAAAATCAGTCGGGTTCACGTTCAATTGGAGGAAAGCACGTGCCGAAACCCTAAAGCCCCAAATCAGTCGGGATGGCGTTGCTGCGACAGAAGAATCAGAGGCGAAGGAGAAGACCAAGAGGGCTGTAGGTAGCTAACGATGAATCGCTTAATGAAATCAGAGTCGAGATGGAAGGAGATCGACGGAATCTCATTCGCAGCCGACCCAAAACTCGATCTTCCTTGCAAAAACTACAGCAGAGTCCACGGCGGGGGAAATCTCATCCGCAGCCGACCCAAAATCTCGATCTTCCTCGCAAAAACATCAGCGGATTCCACGTCGGAGGAAATCTCATTCGTAGCCGACCCAAAACTCGATCTTCCTCGCAAAAATAACAGCGGATTCCACGGCGGGGGCGGAGATCTCTCGATGGGGGTGGCGGTGGAACGAGAGGGGAGGAGAAGGGAGGGAAACGCTGCTGAGAGATTTTCTGTTCCCAATGCAATTAAAATACAATGAGGGGAGAGGACGCGACTGGGCCCCACACAAATTGCCTATAAAATTCCCAGCGGTCAGATCGCCGAGCGTTTCATCGGACGGACGCGGCTTCGTTTCGCAAGGACTGTAGCAGTGCGAAACGTTCGCAGCCGAAAATTACCCTATATATATATATATATATATATATATATATATATATATATATATATATATATATATATATATATATATATGGCGATCTTCCGTTGCGAAAAAACGGTGCGAAAGCCCGGGCGAAAACTTTTTTCTATTTTTTAAAAAAAATTTCAAAATTTTTTTTGATGTTTAATCCATACAATTATATACCCCAGGAAAAATAATGGGTGAACCCGTTGGGGATTAGAGCACACATCCACCAGTTACAAATTTAACGGTCTCAAAACGTGCGAATTTGATGAAATGCCTTGATCGAAGACCAAATGACATTATTTCTCAACCATTATTTTTTGAGGGGGGTATAACAACATATAATAAGGGTGGAAAAAAGAATTTTTGAAAAAAAAATTTCAAAAAAAAAGATAAAAACATTTTCGCATCGTGCGAAATGTTCTCATTTGACGATTTACACACACACACACACACACACACACACATGAGGGAAATGTGCCTGAGAACGTGCGCATGCAGAATTACCTGCGCACGCCCCCTCTGTTAGGGGTTTGTAAGTATTTTTTTTGACTTTGTTTTTTTGCAGTAGGTAGATATACTTGTTATGTAGCCCCCACAAATTTCAGGTCAATCCAACACCGTTTGGCCTCCGTTCATCGATTTTAAAAACGTTGCGCAAAACTGTCCAGAATTAATGTTTTTATCTTTTTTTTATCTTTTAAACATTTCGCACGGTGCGAAAATGTTTTTATCTTTTTTTTTGAAATTTTTTTTCAAAAATTCTTTTTTCCACCCTCATTATATGTTGTTATACCCACCTCAAAAAATAATGGTTGAGAAATAATGTCATTTGTGTAGGATCCTGTCAAAATGATGATGTTAGGATCGAATGAAGAGGAGAGACTTACGTTCACGTATGCGGCACCGTAGTCTCTGAACTTCGCCCTCGGATTCGCCACAACGGTCGGTACTTCGTCACGGAGGATCGAAGCAGCGTTTCACCGTCTAAATCTCTATTAAGAAGAAGAACTAAATGGAAAGGGAGAAGAAGAACATAAGTTGCCTTATGCAAACTTATAGCATGGATGGAATGGTGTAAAAGCCTTACCCTTGGGTCCTATTTATAGACTTTAGGGGTAGTTATTGTAGGAAATAACTACATATAAGCTTATTAGCCTATATTAGACCTTTTTACTTATCCTCTTCTTCATTCACTTATCAAGTGCCTTTATGCACTTATAAAGTGACTTTTTCCACTTATCGAGTGGTCCTTTTCACACGTGAAAAGGTTCCCTTCGTGCACGTTTTCGTGCATGCGACATCTGAGGTCCGTATACCCTCATACATCCCATCATGGGTGTATTCATGTCGTCCATATCCAACATCTCCCACTCACACTTGAGGGGATTGTAAGGAAACATCTTTTCCTTTAGCTCTTCTGTTTATCATACCGAGAAATAGACCGTGTGACCGTCATGCGTATAGAGTCCGCTGTTGTGCACTTGTTAGAGATACACAACACTCCTCGAGGTGCAAAGTTGAGTAGATCAACGCATGCTTTACCCTAGATTATTTCTTCACCTTTCTTATACTTTATATTCAACAATTGAATCCTATCTGGATTACAATTGGCTGGCCAGCTTTGAATCTCTAAAGTCCAAATGTGAATATGAAATTAATCTTCCTCTTCTTGCGATCCTTTCGATCTTGACTTGAATCGCTTTTCTAACATGCCCTGTCAGACCGAATTGACCATAGTCCATAAGCAACATGCTAAGATAGCGATCACCCAGTCAAATCTAAAGGAACCAATTAGAGTCCATAAGAGTAAGAAGTTAAGACCCATGTGGTCTTTGGGTTTCACATAATAGCAAACACAATTACTATTCTAACCAGTGTTCTAAAAATCGGCCTGGGCGGCCGCCTAGGCGGCGCCTAGGCACTAGGCGGCCAGTAAACGCCCCGATTATGGCCTGGGCGGTCAATCTGGGCGTTTTTGGGATTAATCGGCCGCCTAAGGGTTCTGGGCGGTGTCTGGGCGCTCTGGGCGGTTCCTAGGCGGTTTCTGGGCGGTTCCTGGGCGGTTTCTGGGCGGTTTCTGGGCGTTTTTGGTAAATGGCTTAATTGCACAAGAGTATCTTTTAAATTTTATTTTGTTGCACACAAATACTCTAAAGTAGGTAAACTTGATTTGATTTAGTATGTATTAAATATTTGATGTATTTTAAATAATATATATATTTATATTTATATATAAACATAAATATATTATATAAAAATAAATAAAATAATTAAAAACTGCAAATCCGCCTAGACCGATTAATCCCTGATTAATCCCCGATTAATGCTCTGGGCGCTGTGCGCTAGCAATCCGAACGCCTAGCGCCTAGCGTTTTTTACAACCTTGATTCTAACCCAATGGTCAAATGCATACGTAGTATGAATACGTATTACAACATCACTCCTTTCCCAGGGAGCGTATGTCTTAATGATGTTGTAAGGATGATGGTCAGACACCACAATGTCTGACTTTGAGTCCCTTTTACTACTCATTGATCTCCTGGACCCACATCCCGCATAAGACAGACAAGATTAAAAAAATCTTCTTAGATCTTTTGTAAGCATCCATATGATGCAGATCTTTCATACGACCATTTTGTTTAAGTTACGACTCTAAATCATCCGTCTGATGATTTTGACTTTAAACAGGTCTAATCTTTATCTTATCCGTCTGATAGAATAAAGGCGGTTGCTCATGTGAGAGAGCCAACCTCAATCTGTCCGACATAAAAAAAACAGCTGAGATTAAAAAAAATGTATACAAACATTTTCAAGAAACTCATATGCAATGTCGAAAAGAACTTATTCTTTTATTTAAATTTGATCTTTCATAGACATGGGAATACATTGATACAATTCAGCTCTTACGCAACCCTTGTGATGATAAGTGTTTGTAAAACACATCTCTGGGGATCGCCTTCGTAAGCGGATCCGCTATCATCTCATGCATAGTTATATATCTAATGTCTACCTTCTTGTTTTTATCATAGTCTTTTGCAAATTTGTAGCGGATATCAATGTGTTTGGTCTTACAATGGAATTTTGGATCTTTGACATAGGCTATAGATGCTTGACTGTCACTGTGTATTGGTACAGCACCTGAGTCACTTGCATCAATTAGCCTGTCTAAGAACTTCCTAAGCCAAACAGCTTCTTGGACTGCCATGCTAAATGCTACGAACTCGGCTTCCATAGTTGAAAGTGCGATGCAGGATTGTTTCTTGCTACTCCAGGATATTGCACCAGATCCGAGTAGAAAAACATATCCTGAGGTCGATCGTCGCTCATCGAGATCACCCGCCCAATCAGCATCAGTGTAGCCTTCGAGCCTCAAGGCATCTCCTTGATAGCATAAAGCATGGCCTGCAGTTCCTTTAAGATACCGCATTATCCTCTTAACCGCTTTCCAGTGTACTTGCCCTGGATTGGATTGGTAACGACTTACCATTCCAACGGCAAAACAGATGTCCGGTCTTGTACACATCATAGCGTACATAAGACTACCAACTGCACTGGAATATGGAACTTTTTCCATAATTTCCTTTTCCTTTTGGTTCTTTGGACACGATTTCAGACATAAATTATCGCATTTGCTTATAGGAGTATCAATGGACTTGTAGTCCTGCATATTAAAACGTTCTAGAACCTTCTTTATATAAGTCTCTTGTGAAAGAGAGAGAAGTTTCTTCGAACGATTTCTTGAAATCTTAACTCCAAGGATATATGCGGCTTCTCCCATGTCTTTCATCTCAAAAACTGATGAAAGCCAAGCCTTGATATCCATCACAAAGCCCTTGTCATTTCCGGCTATTAAAATGTCATCTACATATAGAGACATAATAACATACTTGCTCTTAATCCTCTTGATATATACACAGTTATCTTCATCAAGCATGGAAAAACCATTTGATAAGACAACTTCTTGAAATCGTATATATCATTGCCTCGAGGATTGTTTAAGACCATATATGGACTTACGAAGTTTACAAACCTTATGTTCGTTTCCTTCTTTTACAAACCATGTTGGTTGTTCCATATAGATCTCCTCGTCCAATTCTCCATTGAGAAAGGCAGTCTTTACATCCATTTATGTAATTCAAGGTCTAAGCAAGCTACCATAGCCAGAATCAAGCGAATCGAGGTAAAACGCACAATAGGTGAGAAGGTCTCTTCGTAGTCTATCCCTTCCTGTTGCGTAAAACCTTTTGCGACAAGGCGAGCTTTATATCTGTCTATAGAGCCATCAGCCTTATGCTTGATCTTGAGAACCCATTTGTTCCCAATAGCTCTACGTCCTCTGGGTAAGTCAACCAAGTCCCAGACTTGGTTAACTTTCATGGATTTTAATTCCTCCTTCATCGCTTCTATCCATTTGTCTTTTGCAGGGCATGATACGTCATGTTTGAAAGTAGCAGGCTCGTCATCTTCTTGTAGTAAAGTCATAAAGGTTTGTGGGAATTCATCCTCAAATCTTAGAGGAGCTAACCTTGTACGACTACTACGTCGTATTTGAGATTCTTCAAATCCTTGTTGACTCGAATTTAAATCAATTCTAATATCACTCCCACTTGGAATGTCGTTAGAAATACTCCCACTTGGATCATTATTCCCGTATGGAATATGATTCGCATCATTCGTATCATCCATTGGTGAAGGTTGAAACGTATTTTCGTCTTCACCAAGAATTCTCCCACTCGAATGAGGTAATCCTTCTTGATCATAAATCTCAAATAGAGATAAGTCCTGACTTATCTCGCCCTGTCTTGGAAACTCGTTTTCCAAGAAAGTGACATCCCTCGACTCAAATTCAATTAGTCCTCCATTGTCTTCCTGACCAATGAAAACATAACCTTTGGAGTTTTCTGCGTATCGTATAAAGATACATTTCCTCCCCCTTGGCCCAAGTTTGCCATACTTATGGGAGAAAATATGTGCATAGGATGCACATCCCCAAGGTTTTAAAATGCTTAAGTCAGGAGACCTTTGGTTCCACAACTCATCAGGAGTGGAGCTAACTGATTTCGAGGGTACGCGGTTTAAAATGAAAGCGGCCGTCAATAATGCATCACCCCAAAAGGTGATTGGCAAGTTGGCTTGTACCATCATTGAATGGACCATTTCCATTAAAGTCCTATTCCTCCTTTCTGCAACACCATTTTGTTGCGGAGTATAAGGCATAGTTACCTGATGAACTATGCCTTTTTCATCACAAAGTTCCTTAAAACTTGTTGATTAGTATTCACCGCCTCTATCGGTTCGCAGGACCTTAATCTTGCGATCTAATTGATTTTCCACCAAACTCATATAGTTTTTAAAGCAGGTTAATGCTTCACTTTTGTGGGATATCAAATAGATATGACCGAATCGGGTGAAGTCATCAATAAAAGTGATGAAATAGGACTTCCCGCGTCTTGTCTTGACATTCATCGGACCACATATGTCCGAATGGATGAGCTGTAATGGAACCTCGGCCCGTGTGCCGGTTCCAAACGGCTTGCGACAAGATTTCCCTACAAGGCAATGTTCGCAAGTCGACATTTCGACCTTTGAAACATTGGATAGAAGGCCACGTTTGGCAAGTTTATCCATTCGTGTTGGTCCAATGTGACCAAGCCTTGCATGCCAACAAATTACATCTGACTCATAATTTGATGAATTTGCAACAAGGAAATTTTCATTATAAAATGAGGAATCATACATTGTATTTAATACAACAAATCCTTTGAAAACATACCCAGAACCAATTAAAGAATTATTACAAGACAAGTCCACTTTACAACTATGAAAGAACCAACTATAACCAAGACCCATTAAAACGACCACAGATATAATATTCCTTCGAATATCCGGAGCGAAGAGAACATCATGAAGTAGGATAGTGCGGCTGTTGTCCAAGACGAGCTTGCACGTCCCAACGCCTTTCACTTCAACACGTGTGTTGTTTCCTACATAGATCCACTTCGTTCCTTGGGGTATCCGGTGATACTCCACGAAGGACCGTCTGTCCCTTGCTATGTGGTCGGTGGCACCTGAATCAATTATCCAAAATGGATTAGATTCTACAAGAAATATTGAACTAGAAACACATATGTAACTAGTATTATTACAAGTTACCTCGTCACCTCCACTCGTACATGAACGAGCATAGTGACCTAACTTGTTGCACTTGAAACACTTGATCTTCTTCAAGTCCTTCTTCTTGTGCCATTTCTTGTGCACACCTTTATGTTTAGGTTTCTTGGTAGACTCTGGTTGCTTATTACGTTCATTAGTAAACTTCGAACGATTTTTCCGTTTCTTTCCCCCGTGTGAGGAACTAGCAACCATGTGCACTTCTACACTTGGCTTGGCGGCCGCAAGCCGCTCTTCCTCTAACTCGAGGTGCTTAGAAACATCGCTGAAGTTCTTGATGCTCTCATTATGAGTGAGATGCATCTTCATTTGGTCCCACCCATTTGGTAGGGAACGTATGACTGCTTGGATTTGTTGCTCATCAGTGAGCACATGACCTGCATCCTTTAACTCTGAGATAAGATTCGCCATATGTCGCAGATGCTTCCCCATGGAATGATCTGGACGTTTCTTGTACGAATCGAATCTTATAGTTAAAGAACGAAGTTTGGACACCGAGGTGCCACCGAACTTCTCTTCTAGCTTGGACCATATGTCCATAGCTAGGTCATGCTCTCGGAAGATTCACATTATGTCGTCGGCCATACTTGACAACAAAGTAATGCGAGCAATCTTGTTCTTCCGAGACCAAGCATCGAAAGCTTCCTTGTCTCTTCTGTGTTGGACCGTAGTGCCCAACTCAGGTTCAATCATTATGTTCTTTAGAGTTTCGAGCGCATCTTGCTCCTCTAGAACATATTGTATCTTTATGGACCATAGTTTGTAATTATCACCGTTGAGTTTTTCACCTTTGTTCAACTCAGCGACGATGTTCTTAGCGGCAGAAGACATTTTAGCTTTAAAATGCTGCAAAAGACATAAAACGAAGGTTCGATCAAAAACATTGCATAAATTTCATATTTATAGTCATTATTTTAGACATTTTCATAATTCAGCAGTCTCGGCCAGCGGACCGACCAGGGGAATGGCTAGTCCATGGTTCACTACCCCCAGACAGAGCCGAGGTGTCCCACAAACTAGTCCAAAAGACCACTGGCCGAATCATGATCCATTGAGACGCTGAATCAATCGAATGTGGAAATTTCAGACTAGTTTAATATCACTCCCACTTGGAAAATCCCACTTGGAATGATATTATTATATTTGATAAGTTACTTTCGAAAAATATTGAAGATGTTGTTCTAGAATCGGAAAAGTCATTACGATCCCAATCACCATCTAGAACAACTTTCAATATTTCCCCATCACTTTATCAAATAACAGTACTCTTATAGTACTTTGCAGCGGAAAAGCGATTTTGAAAACGTATTTTTCAAAAAAAATTAGGGAATTTCAACTTGGTACCCTTATGGTACTGAAAATACCCTTGTTGTATTTGCAAAATATTCGGCAATGCCTACACCCCCTTACAGGGTGACATAGCCGAAATATTTCGACAATTCCCCGGCCATTGCCGGGGTCGTGTCGTGGCCGTGCCAAGGCCGGATTCTTCTCCCTTCCAAAGAGAGAGTTGCCATCGCAACTTGGCCAAGGCCGAACACCCCTTGAGGGGAGTTTTCTGCAAGCCGCCGCCGCCGGCTCCCGTATGGATCCAGGTGCTCCCCCCTACAGGGGAATTTTGTCGCAGACAACTGCCGCCGGCTCCGTAGAGACCGGCCATGCAAGCCACCGTCCATGCAAGTCCCCCCCATTTACTGGGCTGACCGGGGCTTGGCCCTGGCCGAGGCCAAGGGCCGGCCTGGCCTGGCCCTGGCCTCGGCCAGGGCTGGCCAGGCCCTGGCTTGAGGCCGGCCAGAGCCCCTTGGCCCTGGCCTGGCTGTGGCCAGGGTTGGCCCTGGCTGTGGCCAGGGCCCCTTGGCCCTTGCCGGCCGGCCTTGGCCTCTTGGCCATGGCCGGCCTCCCCCCTCGAGGGGTCCGGTTGCACACCCCCCCGAAGGGGTGGTGGCTTTGGTGGTCATTGGCCGTAGCCAACCCCCTCCGCATGAGGAGGGGGGTGCATAGCCTCCATGGCCCATATGGCTATGGCGATCATGCACCAAAGAGGTCATCTTCTCCGATGAGAAGTTTAGTAACCGTCATCTCCATCTTCTCCGATGAGACACCCGTTCATCGAGAAAGTAGTTATGTTTCAATGGCCGTGTGCCAAAAAAAATAACATACCTTCACGACCGCAAACTTCACGCTCCACATGAAGAGAGTTCACATTCTCTATTGAATGGAGACTCAGCATCCATGAAGAGTGCGAGTTTGGCGAGATGAACGGTCAGTTCTTCCCGTCACGGAGAGTTCCTGACATATCCGTAATGACAGAAGACCCTAACGTGAAAAGAACAACTGCCGCGATTCTCTCCGTCACGATGCGCTCCTACCATATCCATAATGGTATGAAACTCATTCGTGAAAAAGACAACGCCTCGTTCATCGGTGAGACCGGGGCGAACCCATGTGGCTCTGATACCAATGTAGGATCCTGTCAAAATGATGATGTTAGGATCGAATGAAGAGGAGAGACTTACGTTCACATACGCGGCACCGTAGTCTCTGAACTTCGCCCTCGGATTCGCCACAACGGTCGGTACTTCGTCACGGAGGATCGAAGCAGCGTTTCACCGTCTAAATCTCTATTTAGAAGAAGAACTAAATGGAAAGGGAGAAGAAGAACATAAGTTGCCTTATGCAAACTTATGGCATAGATGGAATGGTGTAAAAGCCTTACCCTTGGGTCCTATTTATAGGCTTTAGGGGTAGTTATTGTAGGAAATAACTACATATAAGCTTATTAGCCTATATTAGACCTTCCTACTTATCATCTTCTTCATTCACTTATCAAGTGCCTTTATGCACTTATAAAGTGACTTTTTCCACTTATCGAGTGGTCCTTTTCACACGTGAAAAGGTTCCCTTCGTGCACGCTTCCGTGCACGCGACATCTGAGGTCCGTATACCCTTATACATCCCCTCATGGGTGTATTCATGTCGTCCATATCCAACAATTTGGCCTTCGATCAAGTTCATCAAATTCGCACGTTTTGATACCTTTAAATTTGTAACGGGTGGATGTGTGCTCTAATCCCCAACGGGTTCACCCATTATTTTCCCTGGGTTTATAATTGTATGGATTAAACATCAAAAAAAAATTGAAAAAAAATTTCAAAAAAATAAAAAAAATGTTTTCGCACGGGCTTTCGCACTATTTTTTCGCAATGGAAGATTGCCATACATACATACATACATACATACATACATAAAGAGAACAAAGGTACGAAAAAAAATCATAAGCTAGAAGGTGGAAGGGTCTCACCGAATGTTCCTCTATACGAACTGAAATTGTAGCTTACAAGTACCGTTATCCCCTGCAACTGCGCCAAAAACTTGACTCGTCTCAAAATGTGTGAGCGCTACTCCCAAGTGTAGGAGATCGAACAAGTAATAATCCTGGTGAGTCCAGGTATCGTATCCACGAGACAACCGACCTGCAAAACCACAAATTTTAGTTTATAAAGAGTACTAAAACGATAATAAACAACCACCTATCAGATATAAAAGTAATGGAGTCGATGGTTTAAAATAACAAAGAAAGTCCTACGATAATTACGGTGAATTCGATACTATGGTACTAATATGGAGAGTATGTGTTGGTAGTGATTTCGTTAGGGTACGTGCAATCAATGATTATTAATATTTTTCTATAACTCAACGTTTCGTCCGGCTAGGGCACGAGAACGTCGGAAGGTATGACGATAAAGAGCGTAAAATAGTGCCAAAAAGTAATCACGTATATCATCGATTTCATGAAGAAAATATGCACAAGTGCCCTCTCGGGTCACGATATATCATCTCGGATCGCATCACGAATACGTCCGCAAAGATCATATTCGATTCAAGTATGCACACGTCTCCGTATAACATACCCAAATAACATATATGTAGCAATCAATGAAATACGCAATATAACGTGAATATAGGGCGAAAAGATATCAAAATCAATGATTACAACACCCTAACTACATCACAACCAACACAAATAGGTACTAGCCACACATGGAGAGAAAATAAACCATATTCATAGACAAATACATGCTCAAAGTCTCAAAACACGCGCTAAATAAGCAAAATACAAGAGTAAAGTTAGGAATTATATCACCAAAACTCTCCAATTAGCCCCAAATCACCTTCAGATGATAGCTCTGGCCTCTGTCTCCACGTCCTCCAAATTTCACGCCCAAAGATGGCTCATAGAGCCCCAAATACGCAAGAATACCCCCAAAACCCTAAAAATACGTATATATAAGAGCATTGCAGGTTTGGGGGTCTTAGCGGGTTCGAAACCCGCTTAAACCCCGCTTCATTATGTCTGTGCAATTGTGAGTCGTTAGATCCGAGCGGGATTGCACGCCGTCGCGACACGTGGCAAGCCTTAACGGATCCGCCCGCTCGCGCCTGCATCCACTTAGCCGAATCCGAGTCCGCATCGTATTCGTTCGCCCTTAATCGTGGTCGTCCATTCGTAAATCTACGATCGATCTTACGCCGCGTCACCTGCTCCCGCTGCTCAGCCTCGTGTTGATCGAAGTCGTTCGATCAGCATCCGATGGCCACAATGGAGCCACGTCGCCCGTCCCCGATGCCATCCGATCTGAGCGGGAGTGCTTGGGATCTTGCCACGTGGCGGCGTCTGACGGGGTGGGGGAGTGTCTTTCCTTCTGTATTTCCATATTTTCGACCTTATTTCGCGGGTATTTCTCCATTTAAATGGTATTCTGCATTCAAAAATTCATAGTAATTAGCACAGATCTAAGAAAAATACAAATAAATAGTCGTTGGAATCGTGAGATCGAGATCTTCGTACGAAAAATACAAAAAGTGCAGAAATACTCAGTATATTGTTGTTTTGTGCATAAAATAGGAGTTTGCTCTAATAAATAAGGGTAATCAAAATTCGATCGTATTAGAGACCAAATACGTATCATGTGTAATGCCCTGTTTTGACCTATACGTGTATTTTGCTGTATAGTGTGGTATTTTCACGTACAATGCGTACGTGGGCATGAAATAAACGTAGTTATCGATGTATGTAGCGTAGTGAGAGGGGGATTGGGCCGTAATGGGTGGCTAAGAGACGAGAAAACGAGACTGGACGTGGGAGAAGTGCGAAGGACGTCGTTGGTGCAAAACTACAGGGATGCATTAGACGTTTGAGTGTGAAGCATGTATGCATGCATGTGTGTGCGTGAATATGTGTGGAAAGAGCCATGCAAGTGTGAACAGGGTTAGGGGGCAATGGCAACCCCCTTAAATTTTTAGAAAGGTCAGGGGCAAAACGGTCTTTTTGACTAAATTTGCTATGCGTACATACTTAAGTGGTCGGTACCTAAAGTAATGAAAAACTTGTAAATACTTGGAACATGGGAGGGTATTTTGGTCATTTTCACATGGAATATTCCCTTAGAATATTCCTTTCTTGGAGGATAAGAAAAGATGGGAAAAAGAGAGAGAAATCTAGAATTCTCTCCCTTTCTCTCATTCTTTCCTTCCCTTTCCCATTTTCCTCTCCCCTCCATAGCCTATGGCCGGCCACCTCCCCATGCCATGGCCAATTTCTTCAACCAAGAAAAAAAGGAAATGAAGAAGAAGAAGAAGGAGACAGAAGATGGAGTGAAGAGAAAGAGAAAGAAGAGAAGGAAAGGAGGAGAAATCAAGAATTGAGGTAGGATTCCAACTTGGTATTTGGAATTTAATTAGGGTTCTATTTTAGCATGTTTCTAAATCTTGTTTTATCAATATGGATTAGTAATAATCAAATTCATATGTCATGTTTTAATTTTCATGAATATCCCCTTGAAATTCTAACCAACATCACTTCCTTTGAAAAGCTGAAATTTTGATGAGTGTTCATGCTTAGATTCTGTTCTCTGTGGTTTGAATTGAGATTCGAAAAAAATATGAGCTTGTATATCTTGAAATCCTACCCCAAAATCATATAAATATTGATATATGTTCAATTCTGGAATTAGGAGTAAAAATTCATTGTTTGCAAGATGTCTGAAATTCTGTCAAGCTGTACACTGTTTAGCAAATTGAGGATTTCTACCTGCACACTTCATGGAATTTTCTTATTTTAGTCTTGTTGGAAATCTAACAAGATTTTATAAAAATTCATCAGGTTCTTATATGTTGAAATTCTGGCTAGAACATGCCCAAAACTGGCTTTGACCACAGGCCCTGAAATCTGTCTGAAAAATAGACTTGACACACTTCACCAAACAATTCACCATAAATCACATACTTAATATTTTTGTCTGAAAAATTTTGTCTGTAAGTCCAACACACCCATATCTACAAATTTTTAGTTTTAAGTTTTTCCAAATTCCAACTGCAATTGCCTCAAAAATTACCCTCAATTCGACTGTTCTGCAATTTCAGCAAGCTGAATTCATTAAGTAGTGTTCTTATTCATTAATTGTGGATAATTGGCCATCATTATTCTTGCTTATTATGATTGTGTGATGGAATGCATATTCATGCCCTTAGCACATGTAAATTATAGTTTGTTGTTTTGATATGAATGACACTCGCCATGTGTTCGATGAAATGCCTCAACGAAGGCAATATCTAAAAATTTGAGTAACATGCATATGTTAGTGTTGGCCTTGGGCCACGGTGATGATTGGTGAAGTTACTGACTTGAATGGCATGGATACATTGAAATTGTGAGTGGATGATGTGTGGTGATAGAGAGCATGTCACGTGAGTGCATGACCCTATGTCTGATGATGGACAGATGAGGCGATATGTGCATACCCATGCCATCAAGACCCCTAACGTGTCACTTATGATGTTAACCTTTAAATTGAATAAATCTCAGTCCTCTCTAATGAGGGTGAGTTAGCAAAGCCCGGGTTTTAGGTGGGATTTGAGTAAATTGTGGATATGAGGCCTGGACTGTGAAGTTGGGAGATGATTATGTGATGTGTGGAGTTTACACCCACTCGCCTTTATCGGGAGTGGAGGGGATTTCCATATTTATTTCCCACTTGCCTTTACCGGGAGTGGAGGTGTCAGGGGGTTGTAGAGCCTCACTCCTGCCAGGGACGGGGGAGCTGAGAGGCCCGGCGTACAGTGCCCGTGTCCACTGCGTCGTGTGCTATATTCACCCCACATTTGGGGTGAAGTCCAGGTTCTGGTATCACACAGTTTACCCAAGTTCCAATTAACTCAATTATGAAATAATAAAATAAAATTTGCGTGTTACTTCTACTACTGGCAGTATTTCCCCTTCCCTTTGCCTGTTTTAGTGTGCCTCTGTGTCATGCCTCAAGCACTTGCACTTATCTTATTAGATATTGGTTGCTTGAACACTTGTGTTATTGTTATTATTATTATTATTCGTGCTAACCTCTTCTCTTGCAGTAACTCGACATTGGACCGCAGGTATGATTCTTTTGTTTAGCTCTTTAAATTTTCATTATTGTACTAGCACATGCTCTATTTCTCTTGCATTACCTATGGAATTGATAATCTTAAAATAGCGTTCCAAATCCAAGTTGGTTCCTACTGGGGCACGCATTGACGTGCTCCTCCCTATTTTTCAGGTAGCAGATGTAGCATGGTTGGGGGTGACTTAGAGTTGGTTTCATGAGTAGCACTTGGTGAGAGATGTAGCTGGTGTAGTGATATGGTTGTCTTGGGAGGTGGAGGGTGACGGTGTATATGTAGTGGTGTACCTGGGTTATGTATATAAATAGAAGTTGTTATGTATATATGTTATTTTGTTGTTGTTTTATGTATTCATGAGATCGTTTTGATATTATTGTGAAGCTTTACTTGTACTATCCCAGCATGTGCGCAGTGGCCTGCTTGTTCAGTTTCTCCTCTCCGTTTCTTTTCCTCTCTCTCCATCCTCACTCTTTAGGATACCTAGAAAGAGGAAAAAAAATTTTAAATGCCGGGTATTCTGGGGAACGGGGCGTGACATCATGTATGCACAAAATAAGGCTAAATGAGGTGTTAAATATGCAATATTCAACCCGAATCAGCGGGCGGGCACCCAGCCCGCATGTGGCAGGCTGGTGGGGCCCTATCGTGGGCCTCACCAGCAAGGGGATTTGGCTGTTTTTCTGGCGGCTCGTTTTTGCGAAAAAACTTGTTTTTGGCCAACTTGGGATGCTCGTTTGAGGGGGTCAAACGAACTCAGGATGGAGTGCTGTTTTTTCCTACGCGTTCACCGTTCAACCCTATTCAATTTGATAGGTTGTATCACTTACGAAGCTCAACGGTGAGTGAGGAAATATTTGCTATAGTTCGGCCTTTGTGAAAGGCAAACTTTAATTGATTTTTCCTCCAAAATTAATAGTCACACATCAGATATGGAGTGAAGGGGATGGGTCAATCGCCTATATAAATAGGGGCATACTCCCCTCCTTGAAACTCGTCCCAAGATCTAGATCTGAGTAGCTCCATTAAACGTGAGCAAGCCCGGATCTGAGCTTAAATTAAATATTCTTTTTCTCCCTAAATTTCTTCATTGCTACTGTTCGGACTCTAGCAAAACGACGAAGGAGCTCGGATCGGATCCGAAGTCTTGACGAAGGATCCACTCAAGGTGAAATCTTCTTCGGCGCGTGGTTGGCTCAGCGACAAGGGTGTTGCTCACCGCGGGACGCAATGCGGTTCGGCTCGGGACAAGGTGTGGCTCGGGACGCAGTTCGGCTCAGAAGAAGCGGCTCGGGGCCAAAGAAATATTGCTGAAAACGACGCTTCGTATTCTGCGGAAACGAAGTGAAAGGTATGTAGTTTAAATTAAACATCTATATTACATTTGATAATTGTTTTTGAATCCTAGGGCTGACAAGGACAAGATAAAGAGTGGCTGGGATTTGATCATGGGGAATAGAAGGTTGAGATGAGTTTTGAGAAAGTTTTTTACGTGGAATCTATTTAGCTGGAAAACTCAATATTTTGGAAAACTCAATATGTAAGGGGTAGCATATCAAATTTGACCAAGCCCCATTTCATTGGTTTCCGCATAGCTTACTATTAAATGCTTTGGCGAATTTGCTCGAACCTGGGAATTAAACCCCTTCAATTTGCTAAACAAATTTCATTGGGAAGCACCGGATATGTGAAACAAGTTTGATAAACATGTATGGCTATCTTTGGTTACAGATGAGAATCACAAAACATCATTTTGTATCCTAAAAAATCAGAATCACAAAACTGTTAGAAAATCAAAAGAATGAGTAACCATGGCACAAAGCCATGGTTCTCTATTTATTCATAATAGTAGAATATGAAAGAACACGGGATACCAAATGTCCCCATTAGTAAGCTTGATGGGGATTAATGGGAGGGATAAAGATGTTTGGCCTCCCTCATTCATAACACTCCCCATTATACATCTATTACTTTGGTCTTAGCGTATAATGCTAAGTGGGTGGATACTTCTGGATCCAGAGTAATCATGTTTGTCTCGTTAAAACCTTAGCTGTGGAAAACCCAGTGGGAAAAACCAACAGCTTAAGGAAAAAGAGTGCAACCCATGGGTTACTCCCCCTGATCCGTATAAGCTTCAGGCTTGGAGGTCTTTCAGCTTTCATTAGGGGTGGACACGTCAGGGTCCTGAGTTAAATGAGGTTGCCTCATTAAAACCTTTGGCTATGGAAAACCCAGTGGGAAAACCCATAGCTAAGGGAAAAGAGTACAACTCTAATATCAACTCCCCCTGATATGTACAAGCTTCAGGCTTGCAGATCTCATATGTATCTATACAATCATTTCCTATTCGTCTATACATCCATTATGTTTTGAAAGCAAATAAAATCATCATTCATCTATACAAGTTTCACTCATATCTAGCGGCTACTGGAAGATAGTGGCGCTCTAGAGTGGTACGCTCTTCGAAGTCGGTAGATTACTCCACGAATGAATTCTTTTACTCAATCTTCACTGTGTCTGCAAGGTATTGCTGGACCTGGCTAAGCATATTCTAGACTTGCTTCTTGGATGATGAGCTTCTCAGAAGATGTAGACTTTGGAGAATGATATGAAGATCTTTAGGAGGTGGCCGACCATTTGTGCTTAGTCATCACGATGATCTGTAAACCTGCATATGCGATATATATTCCTTGACCCTTGGAAGTTGCACATGAGCAGCTTATCCTTGGTCCAGTGGTGCTCTCCAGTGCAGCACTGTACCTGGCTAACAGCTTTACTGCAGACGTTCTAATAGAGACACATGCAGTTGGCCAGATAAAGGAGTGTATCTAGTACACTAGAGCTAGGCTCTTCAGGACCTAGGATGTCCTCCCCCTCTTCCAACGACTGGAAGTGGTCATAAATAAGCATCCATATTTAATAGATTGCAAATGGGCATCTTTCTTCATAAACTCCTGGTGTGTGAAGAATATAAAAGGATTCCACCACAAAAGGTGTTTTAATCTGTAAGCTGAGACAATACCCTGTTTTGACTAGGTATCTGATATATCAATGGTCTCTGCAGGAGAACCAATTAGAATCATATACTGATCTTTGAAACCTTTATAGAGAAGACGTTCCTACGTCTCTCTTTCATTTCTGGGGGTAGAGTATACCCTTCTGGAAGTTTCATATATATCTCTATATCTATATTGCCGTATAGATATGCAGTCACAACGTCCATGAGCTGCATTTCTTGGATTTTCCAGAGACGTTAGGCTTAGTATTAAATAGGAAAATGATCACATTTCCTTCATTCATTTATGAAAACCCAACTTATATTCCACAGGTTTTACACATTCAGGTGTATGAACTACTGGTCCAAAGACTTTGCTTTTTCAAGAGTGAGTCCAGCTCTACTCTTATTGCCTCGTCCCACTTTGGCCAATCTATGCGTTTACGCTATAGAGAAGTGGGTTGAACATCATCGTCGTATTCAGCGACGTGAACAACAATAGCGAAAACAAAATTGTCGTCGTTGACTGTGCTATATTTGTCCAATACATCTCCAGTACGTACTTAATAAAATGATGTTTATCCTATTGTTTCCTCTGCATGGGAAATTAGGAGGGGAGAGGTCGCTGGTCTGAGCTCAGCATCCTATGGTGGAATCATTTTAATATATCCAGGAATCTTCCTCTTTTGAGGAACTTTATATTCTGAACTTGGCGGGCGTCCTCTTTTCAATTGAGGTACAGCCAATTCTGCTGCCGGTGGATTGCATCCATCTATGGGGATGTCAATCCTAGCTGACGTGTTGGCAGCAGGGACGTGTGAACAAACAATCTTAGGGTTGTCCGTGAATTTATCCGCCAATTGATTTACTTTAGTCTGAATTTGAATGATCTTCTGGATCTCATCTTCACACAGAAATAGTATGTGGAACATAACGAGATTATGACTTTTGTGTCCCATGATATGGTCTCAGAAGCTTCAGGACTCTTTAGACTGCGTGCCTATTTTAATGAGACTTTGCTCATCAAATTCACAGTTATTAAGACGTGGTGCTATGGGGACAAATATTAGCACATTCAAACACTCCCAAATGAGATATGTTTGGTGGTGGACCATAAGCAAGCGGCATCAGTTATAAGATATGACCACGAGAGGACCGTATCGTGATAAGCGATGCGGAATGCAAGTTGGCGTATCCCTAAACATCCACAGGCAACTGGGTTTTAATAATGGACGTGAAATCCATTGGAGTCTCTTTATCAGAGACTCTGATAACCCATTCTGAGTATGAACATGCTGCAGGATGTTCAACTTTAATGCCAGTTGCTTGGCAATTGTCTTGAAAGACATGTGTAGTGAATTCACCCACATTATCAGCTTTTGAGAAAGCTAGATTGCGGGTGGACAAAAAGGCACACATAAGACCATCTAGTAGATGCATCTATCCGTACAATGAAGTACCGAAATGGGCCACTTGCGGGGTGAATAGGCCCGCAAAGGTCACCATGTTTTTTCTCAATGAAGACAGGAGACTCTAATCCCACTTTCTGGAGGGAAGGTCTATCTATAAGTTTTCCCTTTTGACTATAAGTTTTCCCTTTTGACAAAGGGGACAAGAAAACTCAACCTTTTGAAGAATCTTCATGTTCTCCAAGGTATTCATTTGATGATGCGTCCATCATCGCTGATCCAGGATGACCAAGTCTATTGTGCCATAGTTGAAAACTCTGGCAATGAAAGGCACTTCTGGTGCACAGTCAATTTGGCTTTATATAGGATGAATATCTATAATGATAGTGACCCGACAGGGGTCCAACGAATCGTGCGCAGATGGTCTTCTGGCCATCCGTTTGACGAATTATATAAAGATATTCACTATTATTATCCATAGTTTCCAAGGTATGTTCGTTTTAAACGAAATATTCTTGAAACTTGGGAGATTCTTATATGATTAAGGAGAGAAATTTGCATCTTATAGTCTCGTTGTATGTGGGAGCAATTTTAATGCTTCATCAGGGCATCGAGGCACCGTCCACAATATATCACACTTATAGAGGGTTATTTAGTACCGACCCCCTGTGTTTTCTCCATAATTAGCATCACCCCCTATGGTTTCAATTATTAGTAAGATCCCCCTGCCATAGGGGGTGATACTAATTATAGAGAAAACACAGGGGGGTGATACTAATTGTGGAGAAAAACTCGCAGTGCCATAGGGGGGTCTTACTAATAATTGAAACCATAAGGGGGTGATACTAATTATGGAGAAAACACAGGGGGTCGGTACTAAATAACATGAATGACTAGACTTTATAAAATAAAGGTAAATATGCATTCATAAAGTTTTTTTGTTTAAAAAGAAAATACAGATGAAGTAAACTAGTATTTAAAATGCATATATAAAAGCAAACTAAGATAAGACTCAGTCGAGCAAGTCGTCGTGATCGAAGTCTTTTGCGGTCAGCTTGGTTGAAGGATGAGATTCAACCAGATTTGTTTCAGGACGAGGCTGCAGGCTCGCCTGATAAAGATCCTGGAGATTATGTGGAGTACGACAGTTCCTGGACCAATGTCCAGTCATGCCACATCTATGGCACTTGTCCACCTAGTTCTTCTTGGGAATAGATGGTTGGCCATTGTTGTTACTTGTCCACGTATTCTTTTTCTTCCCCTGGTTGTAGTTATTGTTTTGTGGAGGTCCTCTAGCCGGTTACATCACAGCTTTTACCCTTGTAATTTCTTGCCTTCTTCTTGTTCTTCGTCTTCTGGGAAGAAACAAGATGGGCTTCAAGGAAAGGAGCAGTCCCAGCAGGGCATATGTTGTGAGTGGTTAGTAACAAGGCTCTGTTCTGCTCCGCCCTTAGGAGGCAGGAGAGTAAGTCGGAGAATTTCGTGAAATGTCTTTCACGGTACTGTTGCATGAGGATTGCATCCTTTTCATGGAAAGACGTGAAAGTCTATTCCAACATGCATTGCTCCGAGACGTCTTCACCGCACAGCTTCAGGCGTGAGGTGATATTATGGAGTGCTGAGTTATACTCAGACACGGACTTGAAATCCTGAAGTCGGAGGTTTTCCCACTCATAACTAGCACGGGGCAATATAACATCAATCTGATGTTTATAACGTGCCTCCAGTGTCCTCCACGAATCAAGTGGATCCTCTACTGTCAGATATTCGCCTTTAAGGTCCGATTTTTGTGTCTCCTAATGTAGATAATGGTCTTTGCATTATCTATAGCAGGGACAGATGACCGCGCCACTTCAGGGGTCGCGGTTGAAGTAGCATGTGCCGCTGCTGGGGCCGCAGGCACAGTAGTAGGAGCCAGATTCGTACTCATAAGAGCCATTGAGCGCAGGTGTAACTTCAGGTCCACCCGACAGCTCGGATAGTTCTTTACTGCCGCATCCAGTACATCAAAAACAACGCTCGCCAATATTGTCATTTATTTATGCAATTAAATACGCATGAATTAATATTTGTGAAAAATAAATTCACGCAAAAATAAATAAATAATCAGTCATGTGGGGATCGGCCAGATACTCTTAGAAATAAAAATGTCCAAAAAGTGTCCGGATATAGTCCATGAAGATGAAATACAAAAGAAATGAAATATATAAATTGGAAACCCATTTTGGGTCCCAGCATAAAGTAGATTTCATCTCCGTCTTAAATTTGGTTGAGCTCCTGTCTTTAGCATTTTACATTTATAACCCCACTACAAAATCTCTCAAAACAGAAAGCGGGGAATATAAAAGGTGAATCTCAAAATGACCGATCCCAAACCACAATACTGAATTATTTACAACATCCACGCAGTTTATATATGCTACAGGCAATATAAAAATCAACCACGCAAACACACATGCATAATCAATACAATTATTCAACATCGCATGCAATTTTATTGGATAAATATATTGAATTTACGTTAAAAAGTTATTTGGACTACGGAGAAACGTCATTACCCGACTAACCTAACGACAGAGCGGTCTCAGGATCCATGTAATGATTTAAACGTAAATTAATATTTATTTTTATCCAATTAAAAAAAGCGATAATGAAAGAATTAAACATAAAATTCATTAAATAAAATTTTAATGTGCGCCAAAAAAAACTCTAAAAAGAGTTAATCAAGCACAATAACATCAGCCTGATATCCCATGATTTTTCTGGATTTTTTCAGAATTTTCAGGGTTTAATTGAATTTTATATGAATTTAAAATAAAATTTGGCATGCGGGCCAGAGGCTCGCGGGCTGGCTTCAGGCTGCAGGCCCTTTAACCAAAGGAATTCCCATCTGTTTTATTATTTATTTAATTACTGGGCTTCTGGCCCATCAGGGGAGGCCCAAGACTCCTCTCTCCTAACCCTAATTTGAGTTTTAAAGGGGTAAAACAGCCGCCAGGGGAGTCAAAGACTACCATAATCCACCCTCTATATTTATTTCGGTGCCCCCTCTTCAGGTGGGAGGCGAAATGACGCAGGCAGAGCCTCCCCTCAGGCGGGCGGATTGCGGATGTGTCCCCCCCACCCCGACGATTTGGGCGGCACCCCCCTCCAACTGGGGGGCGACGAGATGGGCCCCCCTCTGACTGGGAGGGGGTGGCGCTCCGATTCGCAGACAGGGAGGGAGGGCCCCCTCGACAGGAGTGGGCAGCGCACCGGCGAGCCCCCCATAGGGGGCGGCGGCGAGGAGACGAGTCCCCTCCCGACTGGGGAGGGGCAGCGGAAGCCCCCCTCGACAGGAGGGGGACGGCAACTCCGACAGACCCCCTCAACAGGAGGGGGGCAGAGGATTGAAGCCGCCCCGACGAGGGGGCGGCGCGCCTGGAGGCCCCGGCCTCCCCCGACCGGGGGGGTTCTTTCCGACGCGATGGGGGGGTGGGTGCTCCGACAGCAGGCGGGTGGCGTTCTGACACGGGCGATTCGGGAGGGGGGGCGATGCCACCCCGACAGAGGGCAGCGCGTCTGGAGGCCCTTCATCATCGGCGATCCGGAGGACTACCCCCTTCGGCGGTGTAGCCCCCCGTCAACAGGAGGTGGGAGGCGAAGCGAACGGCCCCCCCTCCGATTCTCGCAGCGACACAAGCGAACGCCCCCACCCACCCACCCCCCCCCCCCCGGTCGGGGGGGAGTGTGTGTGTGTGTGTGTGCGGCGCCGCTCCAACGCGGGCAGCGCTCTGACGCGTGCAGGTTTAGTGCTTGTCGCCGGTTATTAACTTGGACCGCTTTTTTTGTGAACCCCGCATGTCAGTCTTTATGATGGGTCTGGTGTTTTTTTAGCCTTGGAAAAATCTGGATTCGTTAAATCTTAGCATGTGATAAATCATTGGCTATGTGATAAATCATTGGCTGGTTGCAGCGGCGCTTATGGCGTATTTATGCAAAAAGCGCCCCTGGGTTTCTGTGTTTGCAGTTTGACATATTTTACCTGTCTATTTAAAAAGGTTGAGCTTTCTGTTAATATATTTGTAATCCTCATGTGAATCGGGTATCAATGCCCCTAGCTGCCCTAACACATGTTGTTAATCTTAGAAAATAAATCCCACAAATATAATAACATGCGCATGTGAAAATAATGATCTAGTGGTTACTAAAAATTTACCTCTAGATCAAAGATCTAGGAAAGATCGATAAGAATAAAGATCCGTAGATTGAATCCCCGATTCCGATGCCCCGTGGAAATCGCCGCAACGGATTGCAGCAACCAAGATTCCTAAGCAAGAGGGAAAATTTGTGGGGATAAAAAGGAGAAGCTCAAGAACGAGAGCTAAAGTGCTGATAACGTGTTAGAAAATCAAAAGAATGAGTAACCATGGCACAAAGCCACGGTTCTCTATTTATTCATAATAGTAGAATCTGAAAGGACATGGGATACCAAAGGTCCCCATTAGTAAACTTGATGGGGATTAATGGGAGGGATAAAGATGAGGAGAGGCCAAAGGCCTCCCTCATTCATAACAAAAATATCATTTTGAAATCTATAAAATCGATCCTAAAAAGAAAGTTGTAGGATTATGTGCACACCGCGCATAGTTTATTGGGTAATCTTGGTTAAAATACAAACTCTTAAGTTTACTCATTAGTCATAATGTTTGTCTTAGTTACATATAGACAAAATGTGAACCCCTTGGACAATGAATCCGAGTGATTTAACGAAACAAGAGATGACAGACGGTCCCTTAACTATTTGTGGAATTACGTATGGGAAAGAATTAATTATGTGAAATGAGTTAGTTACATGGATATATACCAATATTTTGGATGGGGAAATAAGCCGAAGGTCAAAGCGTGCGCCGAAGGCGCCCGCTAAATTTTTGTTCTAAATTTTGGAGTGGAATATTATATGTCCCAAAATTTTGGAGGGGGAAATAAGCCTAAGGCCGCGCGCCTAAGGCGCCGACGCGTGCCAAATTTTTGTTCTTTTAAATTGTGAAGTGGAATATTATGTCCCAAAATTTTGGAGGGAGAAATAATTTTTGGGGAAACAACGATTTTAAGTGAACCGTGCCCAATGGCACGGGTTATGACTAGTACGTTTATAAATTGCAAATGTTAGATAGATCTATCCTTAGAGGTTAGTCGGACCCAAACCCGGGATAGTAGAGATCTTGGCTAGGGTTTGTTAATCTTTAGGGCTTTAATTTAAAAATGTTTTAAGTTGATTTTTCTGCTGCAGTTTTGATAACTTCGTCCGACCGACTTAGGCCGGACGTCGTATTTATGGCCCTAAGGACCCAGAAAACCCTACAAGATCAACTCTACGATTAATTTTCAATAGCGTCGATACTTAGCCCTAGCATTTCCTTATATTTGATACATCCTTAGGATTATTCTCTATCTTGACGAGACTTGCCTAGCTAATCATAATCCTTAATTAATCAGTACTCAACCACTGCCTCCCTGTGTTCGACCCGTTTGCTACGACCACTGTACGCTTGCGGTTATATTATAACTTTCCCTAACACATAGCAATAAAATGACAACTTCCATTGATAATATCATGAGTTCAATACAAAATAGAGATCAATGAATACAATCAATAGAGGAGTTGAAGTATTTGTTGGGAGATGTGTATGCCATCGAGACAATTTATCTATGTCTATATGTACAAACATCTTGTTCGAAATAACAGTAAGTTGTTTGGTAAGAATTTACCTAAGTAAATAATAATGTAGCCTTCATTAGATACTTGGTAAAGTCCTGAGACTTAATGCGAAGTCAAACAAGTATCGAGATGAGGATCTCGATCATGGAGAATTTCTTGACCGTTTGGAGCATTAGTCTAAAATCGTTCGTGATCATAAATGTTTCGAGAAAAGGATATCGACATCGGATAGACCATTATGTCTGTGTCTTCACCTTGGATTGGTGACAATGATCTCATGGTCGTTCGACTTAACGAAATCGGAGACGAGACACATGTGCTCATTAGAGACTGAGTTCACTGAACGACCCAATGAGAGTTATCACATGGTTAACACAAACTCATCTGTCATGATAACTCTCAGTGATGATATGCAAGTTAGTCCTTAGAGTTGCGGTCATCGTACAAACCTGTTCGTGAACGGTGTCACTTAGTTCTCTGACCTAGCTTCGAGGCAGTGTCTATTGAAAGGTCTTTGGTTGAGTGAAACTTGAAGCGTGCGAGAAGAGTAATGACCAACAGAGAATTCGTCTCTCCCGTTTATGGGAGTTAGTGTCGCATTTGTTAGTTCGGTCTTTAGTAAAAACTTTGGCCAAAGTATGTTGGAAGTCCAACAATGTTAGACTAAAGACCGATGTGACTAACCAAGTTCAAGCTAGTAGGGTTGACAATTGACCATACCCTATGCTTGGCTAATTGACATAGTTATGACGAAGGGACTAAATCTGCAGCATTCGTCACAAACACAGTCAGAGTGGTCCCGACAATACGCATGTCAAGGGGCTAACCACATAATGATGATACCGAAACAGGGATGTCACTTGCTGCTCGTGGCCACTGCCGTCTGAGGTTTCGAGCCCCACCTATAGTAGGGTCAGGCTTTAGAGTCTCACACAGGGAGGGCCTTCGTCAAGTAATATGTATAATTAGGGAGATAATGTGTATGATGCATTGGTATTAATTATGTCGCAAAGGGTCTGCGATATAGGCTAAAGTATATTAAGGATGTAAGATTAGTGCATATGATGCATAGGCATTAAATATGTCGTAAAATATTTACGAACATATTTTAGATCACATATGATGTGATAAAGGCATAGAAAGGTTTCGAAAATGTCTCATTCGAAACCCGTGTTCAACTGGTTCGAAAACGGCTCTCAAACGGCTCAAAAGGGCCAAAAATAAGCAAAAGGGCACAAAAGGCCCCGATGATATTGGCCCGGCCCAATTCCCACTGGCGCCAGCAAGGGTGCCAGATGCACCTCGCTGGGGCGTGTGCCAGGCATGCCCCGCAAGGCGCGTGCAAGACGGGTTATGGCCCTATAGTCAATTGGGTCGATTGGTTCGCTAGTCGCGCTATTACGGAAGTCAACGTTTGGATGTTAGCGTTGACCGCCTAAGAGAAAGCTCCAAAGTGACCAATTGTGGCTCGGGCCCTCCCTGAGCTGGGGTCTTAATGAAGGATGGGGGCGTCTGCCTCCCTACAAGTAAACGGCCCTGTGGGCACTTGGTTGGTGGGATGAGCCGACATTGTTAATGATGTGGATGCTGACTATATATTCCCACAGACGGCACCAACTGTTGTCGGGTAAATCTGTCACACAGTAAAATGGTGCTGACGAGGACGCATCTGGTGACGTGGCGCTTCGTCTGCAAAAGAGTGAGCCCCAAGGAAGAGTGATCCTGAGGCGGGAAGAGCTACGTCCGAGCTGTAGGGTTGAAGCCTGACCCAACTCTTAGCTGCCTCTGTAAGCCTGCAACACAGAGAGATCTTCAGTGGGGTCGGATCTGGGTTCCGACCCAAATCATCTCCGGTGCTTAAGTCAGTGGATGACTCAAAAAGAGCTCGGGACAACAAAGTCCAACATATTAGGAGGTCATCCGATTATTGTCACGCCAAGCCATGAAGGAAGAAATATGGAGTGAAAAGAGAGATTAAGCGTCAGAGTACCTGGTGACTAGTATCTCTGAGAGAGTCCACCTGTCTTTGTCGTCACTGAGACTACTTATAGAGAAAGGTTGCCCTCTTAGTGCCGTAAGTGGAGAACATGCTTGCCCTTATGGCGACATGACTGTTTCTAAAAAAGACTACCATTGATGACCACTTCCTTCGCCATTACTTATCAACCCGTTATTAACCAACTCTTGTGGCGACAAATGAGCTACTGCTTTAACTTGGTAAATGGGTAATGGCATGTACTGGCTTCTGGGCCTTTAGGCTGAGGCGACGTATTTGTTCTTGGGCCATTTTATTAGGATTAAAAATCTTATGTATTGGTTTATGAAAATCGAGGCCCATTTTTTTTAGATCTCTCGTGTGAATTTAGACAATTTTAATAGCATTCTGATAGGAATCACCCAAATCTGAATTTATATTGAATAAAACAACGATAAAAAGATAGGTTTGGCTACAATTATAGAGGCAACCACCCTCCCAAGACGTCGTTTAATATCAGGGGCAAAACGGTAATTTCAAATCTATTGTATTTTTACTAATCACTTTTCACTTAACACTAATTACCATTTTACTATTACCTTAACCCTAGATCTACCCCTAATAACTATCCCTAACCCCACCACTATAACTCACCGTTTGTTTTAGGTGAGATCCAACCATCTATTAATTTTTACAATTAATATTTTTATTTCTATTAATTTTTATTGCTACTTATTTTTCTAAACCTATATATAATTCCCCCTCCTGTTCTTTTCATGCATAGGCAATCTCCCTCCATCTTCTCTTTCGCAAGGCCAAACCCACAATCTCTCCCTTTCTTTTTCTCGTTCGAACCCAACTAAAACCCCAGGCTCTCCGCACTCAACCCCCTCCCGCGTTCACGTTCTCTCCCTCTCTCTCTGCTCTCGCACTCGACCGCCCCCCTCCGACGGTGTGCCCACCGCCGGCAAACGCCTCCGCCTCCGCTTCCGTCTCCCCGTTCCCTCTCAGCCTGAAGCACACGCCACCGGAGTCGCCGACGCCCGTCCATGTCGCAGCGGCGAACGACCACTCCTCCGAGATCCCGCCGCCGCTGACGACGTCGCCCCAACCCCGAGCCGCCGCCGCACGACCGCCCGGAGCACCCACGTCGCTCCGCCGTCCTCCGACGCAGAGCAGCCCGCCCAGCAGCGCCCGCCGTCGTCGACGCGTTGCATCCCTGTCGTCCGCCGCCGCCATGTGTGCCGCCGCCGCTCCCCTTCGCCCCGCCGCCTCGAATGCCCCCGCTGCCGTCGCCGAACGTCGAAAACCCCCCTCCGACGAGAGAGCGTCGGATGCGTGAGTTATAACTCGATGGCAGTTTCGTAATATTTTCGTATTTTCATTAATTAATTAATTATAATATGGTTTTATGGTATAAAATCCATAACTTGAAATACAGGGCACAGAAAAATGTGGGGATAGCTCCAGAAAATCGGAAACAATATTCCGGACCCAATGTCGCTGATCTCATCTCGATCAGACGCCTACTTTTTCCAGAATCATTTTTTAAACTTAAAAATTAAATAAGTATAATTCATTCTAAAATCCGTAACTCGATGTTTTCACATACACTGATACATAATAAAATTTTAGGTAATAGTAATCTTCGAGACGGTCGTTTTGACTGCTCATTCAAGTAATTCCGACTAGGATTGCTCCCGGAATAAATTACGGAAGATATGCGTCACTTAAATAATTTTGGGTTTTTAAACTAGTTTTGAGTTTCTAAAAATTATAAAAATTATTATAAGCTTCAGAAAAATATTCCCTCTTACAGTAAAACTATTTTTATCATATATAGCCTATATAAAAATTTAGAACGCTTTTCGACACCGTTTCAACCGGTTTTGAAAATCAAAACGACCAATTAATTAGATAATAATTAGTGTAGCCATTAGCTGATAACTTCTTGTGTTTGCAGGTACCAATCCTCGCAATTTAACTCCATCCTCGTCTTGCTACGACGATCCCGATAGTGTAAGTCACAGTAAATTATATCCTTAGAAATTTAGATAGTGTACTCGTATGAACATATGACTTGACATCTAGTCTCAGAACAATTATTGACCTGAACAGATGACTAGAGACATAACTAAATAGTTGCATCAATTGCTACATGGCATGCTTGACAGAAAGATTGTAACTGGAAATGTGAGAAGAATAGTAAATGACTCGTAAAACTGCAAGTACGGTAACCTGCACAGACACTGGGTTTTGGGGTAACTTATAATTGCGAAAGTGCGGGAGCAACTAGTCCAAGCCTTGTTGTCACCGTGCGGGTTCTAGCAACCCATCATAGTGCCGGTAACAAATTCATAGACAGATCAAAGATTATTGCATAGTACTCATAGCATAGTTCGCCCGGGTAGCACCCGCGGCAAGAGGGGGACTCTTGGTTGCTCATTGTACTTCCCGTTATAAGTCACGAACTAGGATAGGCACAATTACTCTCATTATTGCTATTGTCATTGTTATTGTCGTGGTTATTCTGGTACGTTACTAGTTGTACTTGCTCGGTCACCTTTACTTTACTTGTCTCATATGCATGCTCGCTTACTTTTCTTTACTTGTCGCCATTGCATGCTTGACTAGATGTTCTTTACTTGTCGCACTTGCATGCTTGTCTGTCCCTACTTTACGCATTTGCCTGCATATCTTCTCTTATCGTACTAACATGTTGCTTATTATAGACTGCTCCATACTTTTGCACTACTTTATATCTATTTGTAGAATTATGTGACTTACCTACGGTTCCATGTTTCGTGGCACCGCAGACGACGCACAGCTTGACGTAGAGGGTCCTGAGAGCCAGAGTTCGTCCCTGAAGCTGCAGAGTTTTAGCTGTTTTGTGTTGGTGTATGTGTTGTATCATGTATTTACTTTCCGCTCTTCCTTTACGTATTTTGGGTGGGAGAGTGCTGTTGTTTGTTGTACTTAAATCTGGACTGTAATAATGTTGTAAGCTAGTTTGAGTATTGTGGTACATCTCTGAGTTGTGGCTATGATGATTTCACTGGTAAACTGCAGACCTGCGAATAAACCAAATAAGTAACGGGCCCCCAAGAGCGGGTCGTTACACCCCTCGTCCTCCGCCGTGTCTAGGCTGGTGGTAGTACTGCCACCTCTCCTGGTGTCGCTCATATCCCTCGTAGGGGCCTCTCCCATGTGCATCGTTGTTCCCCCGTAGGCCTCCTCCTCGGTCCACATGTCCACCTCCTTCGTCGCCTCCAAATCTGCCACCTGGCCACTCCTGGAAGTCTCGGTAACCCCCTCCCATGCCTCCAGTGCGTTCGTCGTGGAGGGGTGGTGGAGGCTGACATCTACCATCGCCAAATCGAGGGTCGGGAGGGTCCAGATACCCCTCGCCTTCATCTATGTACTCCTGGAAGTCCCCGGGGTCAAATTCCTCCTCGAAATCGCGCGTCGGGTCCTCCCGATGGGGCTGGTCGTCACAAAACTATTGAAAACTCCCTTCCCTTGCCTCGAAACCTCCTCGCGGGGGCTCCCTGTAGCCTATGGGGCCGCGGCGTGTCTGGGGTGGCCCCATCGGCCCCGCTTGCAGTTCCCGGGGGCCCCAACGACCTCCCCATTGGTCGAGGGGGGGTCGCCGGAAGCCCGGGAGGTTTCGCCGCCCCCGGGCGAAGCCGGGGAGGGCCACCGCATGGGCGGCGGTTGTCCTGGGTGTTGGCGGGGCCCGGGGGCAGTTCCCACGGCCCCCCGCTCCTTGCCGCAACCCATGGGGGCCTGGCTAGGGCCGCCACCCCCCTTCCGTGATTCCGCTGCCTTCCGTCGCACTTCCTCGCGGTAATCGACCCTCCACGGCTCCTCTTCTTCATCCTCAACGTGTTCATCCTCCACATGGACGTTTTCCACATCAAAAATCTCAACTTTTTCCTTCCCCTTGACAAAAGGTGGCACTTTTCCCGCTGATTTAGGGTTCCCGTCCCCTTTTTCGCCTTTTTCTGTGTTGGCCGCCAACTGAAAAATTAGTTGCGCAAATTGCTCATCATTCTTCTCTTGCTTCGCCGCAACCCTTTCAATGGAAGCCGTCAATCGGTCAACGGAAGCCGCCAACTTTCCCATTGATTCCTCGTGCCCCGCTAGCGTTTTATTCACCCCTTCAATCTCGCTATTGAATTTCTCCTCCAGAGCCTCGAACTTGTCCTTTTGCCTTGTTGACGGGCTACAATGAATTGACGGGCAAATTGGAGGAGAACCTCCCCGTAAAACTGCTGGCATACCCATATATCTCCCCGAGCCTCCGCGTCGCCCTCTCCGGCAGGCCCATCGTGAAGAACTCCGCGAAACGCTTCGCCAAAACGCTCCGACGGGCTACATGGATCGTTACATTCTCTGATACCAAATTGATATGAATCACCCAAATCTGAATTTATATTGAATAAAACAGCGATAAAAAGATAGGCTTGACTACAATTATAGGGGCAACCACCCTCCCAAGACACCGATAAACGAAGTCGTCTGCACTCTTCTAGGATCCCTCAAACTCTCGAAGAAATCTCACAAATTATCAATGTTAAGCATAAGAGATTTATGACGGCTAGCCCTAGCTTAAGAATAAACCCCCCTCTAAAACAATTACAAGTTTGACATTAAAATATTAACAAAGAGGAGTTCACAAAAACGCACCTAGGGTTGCGCCGCCTGCCCATGCGCGCGCGGCTCGGCCTGGACGCAGGTCCGCCTCCGGGTATAAACTTGGGTCCCATCTCATTCCCTCAAACCACATTTTGCAATCTCATCATTTTTATATTCTCATTAAAGAGGACTCTTATCTTGTCCGAATTCTGAAGTTTATGACTCAATCAAATTGAAAAGAAAATTATCATATTAAAATTGAATAATGACTTTAAAAATATCTAGGATCGAATTGCAAAACTTGGACTGATCAAACCCGGCCAGTACTTCAATCAGAACTAACAGCTTAGCCTATCGAACTTAAATATATCAAAAACCAACCGAACCAATCAATTCAGTCAATAATAATAATTAAACGGCTAGTACAACCAGAGCAAACTGAACATAGTTATTAAGAAACAAGTACTTAATTTTTAAAATAAATTAACAATGGTTGGAGCTAGGATTTTTTTTAATCCATCGGAATTCGCGACTAGGGACGTGCGAGGCCCGCATCCATCAGGGTTCGAACTCTATTAGCCCCTGGGGGAAAGGGGTGCCTACTGAGCTAGTGCTCATCTGCATTGGAGCTAGGATTTGAACATGGTAAACACGAATTATTTTTTAATAACTAAGAAAAATACGACATTTCTATACTTGTAATCAGTAAAGCAATGTCAGTGCACCCCTTTTTCTACATGCCCAGCACAATAGATATGCAAATGTAAAGAACTTGTTCTGTATGAAGCAAGATTAAATTAGGACGTTATGTAAAGCGAATCAAATATATAATAAGCTATTTAGAACAATGGTTACCATGTTTCTTGATCACTCGGGTTTACGACCGCTGCATCAACTCAAATGAGAAGAATGGGAAACCCTTCCTGGCTGAAAGACATGGAGGCAGCAGAGGCCGCCATACAATCCAATCATGGGGGCAAAATTCATGTTATGCAAAATTTCATGCTAGAAATGATTGCACAACACCATTTTCACTTTGATTTCCATAGATTAGAGTCGCTCATCAAGGAGATCATCTGACTGCCATCAGTGGATATATCGCCCCTGTAGTGCTTGGTAAATTTCCCGTGATCCGATCTCTCAAATTTAAGAGCAGTTTGGAACTGAAGAAGATACTCCGTTTGTGCTTCCAGTTGAAGGAGGCATGGTTGTTGGCTTCCATGGACGAAGCGATCAGCACCTTGATTTACTTAGGATGCATGTCTCGGGTCCAAGCAATGAACATCTACAATTCGGTGCAGCAGAAGATATAGAGGCTAGTGAATGTGGCTTACAAGAAGCTACGAAGTACTTGTGGGGCGCATGGGTGCCCTGCCAAAGCCAAGACAAATATAGATTTTGCATAGGCTATACATTTGCCAATGCCTTGTGATGTTTCAAATGGAGATGCATACGTAATGCATAATTTCATACGGCAAAGTATTGTGTTGTTCTGCGCAACAATGAAAAGAAAATTTCCAATATGATCAAAATAATCAAACATTAAGAGGGGGGGGAAGAAAAATCTAAACGCAACAAAAATAAGAGAGACTGGCACACCTGAAAATGTGTGACATAATGAAAAGCTTTACATGGCTTTGTAATTATACATACAACCCCGCAGCTTTCTAATATCTTGTAGCGACTCCTCAAGCAAGTGGTCAACGTAAAGGCAAATCCCAGAGCCGCTGCAAGTTTTCAGACGATTAATATCAACAAAAGCCTTCTCTCACAATTTAAAAGACTTTTATAGTAGTTAGAGCCAACGAAACATACTGTTCAAGTATAATTACCATCTCTATATTAAATCGTGTACTCAAGTTATCTACATATCGTGAAACTTCACATTCACGAGTTATCCACATATTTTACTTGCATTTGTTTACTAGAAATGAGTACTACGAATTACCTTAAAGGTCCAAAGGGAAGCCATATTACGTCCCAATGAAACTTTGATAATCTGCAATGTAAAATGACGAAGCATTTCAGAGTCATATAGGGGGAAACTGTGGACCAACAACCAAGGATGCACAAGTTTGGCTGTCCATAATTAGCACCACTATATGAAAACATAGAGAATTAATTTTAGACGTGAAAAAAAGTTACAGATATAAGGGATCATAAAAACAAACCAACCATGCAGACAAATTGTAATTAAGCATCAAATAAATAACCAATTAGAGAAAATAGAGAATGATATCACCACTTCTATGATAAGGATCATATCAAAATAATTTCATAATAGATAACTCTTTTTACTAAAGCAATTTTTAAAGACTGCTGACACGAGAAGAATGCCAGACTAATGGTTTGAACAAAACTTCATACTCATTAGAAAGGCATAAAAACCGTGTGCATCATATTTACCTCATCATGTAATATAACCAGAAACCAGCCAGCAATAGGCCGGTATAGCATGAGTACCACATCCACTGCTGGTAAGATCTTGAACCCTGGAGTAGCCCCTTGACCGCCAATAGACAGGTGAGCACAGCAATCCAATCTGTAATGCATGGAGTCATTTAAGAATGATGTGATCTTTGTGAGTATGGTGTTCTTCAGAAGGCATGTGAAAAGGGATCCACTCATCCGAGGCTTTGTACATGAAGGGTGCTAGTAAGCTAAATGATTCTTCAGTGATCCAGTCAATAACACACAGTTTTAACAGTCATATTTGCAAACTTCTTCTCCTTGTATCATTAAATGCTATAAATAAGTAATGAAAACATGCGGAAAAGTGAATGAAGATCATTGGCAAACCTGCAGCTATGACCATCCATGGGGGTATCTCATGCATGAAGTATGCATGGAAACGCTGCTCAGAAGTACAACCATAATGTCAGAAACCCAAGTGAAACAATCATAAGCATCATATTCAACAAAATACAACCACCAAAGGAAGTGCTTTAAGGGCCTGGTTTAGAGAGGTAAGGAGAACATGACCAAAGAATCTTTTTCGGGTAATAGCTAAAATAATCCTAAATAACTACAAAGAAACAGGCCAGGAGTTGTAGTTGAAACATTTGAATACCAAAGAAAATGCTAGAAGGACATGCGCAAGGGACTGCTGTTAGGAAACAGCAAAAACTCTGAAAATGTTTTTTAACATCGGGAGCGACTTTAGCATGGGTTGATATGCTCATACTAGCATGCTAGATTGATTGAGTTTTCCCAGAATATAAGATATCGTTCCTTTTCCTTTTAAGCTGAAGGGCTATCATGGATTGGTATGCCCCAATTATATTTATGCTGATTCTACCATTCATGTGCAACAAATCATGGGTTATCATGTCTTCAATCCCTCCATACAGCAGTGTTATCAGGATGACACTCTCATAACCCATTTTTATAAAATGTGGCCATGTCAGACACGTGGGTATGACACTTCACTTGGACACCCATGCCACCCAACTCATGCATAGGTCGTCCGGTGACTGGGTGAGCAAGTAGGTGGATTTTTTTCCTTCTGTAATGGGTTCGCACCAGAGTCGGTGGAACACTGTCATGTATTAAATGGAAGAAAATGATTAGAAATAATATCTAGAAAGCTTTTAAGGATAAATGAGAAAAGAATAGAAACACGTATTAAAATGTATTGCATTTTTTTACTCCTGCCATCATCTAAACTCATGTTACGCATGTTTGCTTTTTCTTTTAACTATGTAGATGTCATGACTCATGATAGGTAAAGAAGAGGTTCTAAAGAAAGTCCACTGTCCTCTAAAATGTGACTGATTATAAATGGGTGTCTGTGTATCCCACTATAAGTTGCTGCAACAAACGCTTTAGGACATGACACTGGCACACTTTGACACCTGTGTCCCTTCTCCACTTACCGTTGAAATGATTTTCTTTCCTCCAAATAAAGAACAAAGTAACGAAAACTTATTTTTTTTGTTCAAACATATTTAACCATATATGGAGCACTCCCCATGCCACTCAACTCACAGCGGTAGTAAATTATTTAGGGAATTCTCACATTTGATCCCTAGTTCTCTTTTGGTTATCTTTCACAAATAAGATTTTGTAAGCTGATCTTTACCATAGAGGAAAGTAGTTCTTCGATATTAAATGCATCTTGAAATAGCTAAAGCTGATTCCAGACCTCAGAGATTCAAATAAAAATTTAGCCACATAAAAAAATTGAAGTGCAATGGCAGCATTGGAACACAGTGTTGGTCACTGTTGCTAGTATCAGAAATGTGTCAGCATGGATAGCTAAACGTTATATAATTACACAAACTCAAGTTACACATTAGCACATCAGCCGGTGGTTGTGATGGTATATATAGGTGAGTCAAAGGTGGGATTGTGTTTGACTGTTGAGTGGGTAGGTGGCGGGGTTTATGTTGGAGAGTGGTGCGGGTGTGCAGTTTCTTTGTTTTGTTTTTTTGTTTGTTTTTTTGCAGGGGGTTGGGGGTTTATTTTTCTTTTTCTGGGCTATGTCGATCGACTAATCTCTAGGTACAAGGTTCTTCATCAATATATCTTGAACACAAATCTAACTTTACAAGTGCACTAAGATGTGCAAAACTTGAGAAAAGACACTCCTTTAAAGTGCACCATGACCAAATTTCAGATCATGCTATACAAACCTTAAACAACTAAATTATAACACAAACTCTCAAAACTTGATCTAAAGTTGTGGAGTAGAATGATATTAGAAATGTATTCATTGCCATTTATGATTCCAATTAACTAATATGCAGTGAAAATATGTTTATAAAAACAGTGACATCAATCTTGCCATACAAACTAAAGACTACAAATTGCTAAAACAGAATCTATCAACAACTTTCTCAACTAAACAGAGATTTCATTTCATATCCACCTGAGGAATGTAACCAACATCCAAAGCAAAACTTTCTCAGGCCACATTTGGGAATGGAGGCAAGGTATCATACCTCCAGAGTTAACTTATCTACAAAAGATACATTTAGGAACCATTTTCGAGGTTGGATGACTCCAGTTAGCTTACTTAAAACATAGGGAAAATGAGGTATGAAAAATTCAATCTTGTCGGAGTTTTTTCTACATCCAAAGTGGAGGTAACTGGTTGCAAACTAGAGTTTGCATAAATTAACCTATAACTCCACTTAAAAGGTACCTTCTAAATTTGTTCCCAAATAGAGCCTCAGTAGAGTTACGTAATGTTGGGCTAGAATAAGATCCAAAGAGGAGTATACCATGAAGAACCCACAGACATAGCTAACAGCTTCCCATAATAAACAATTACATACATCTCAGAAAACCAGGATTTTAACATTGATTTCTAGGTGACGGACCTCTTATAAGAGGAACCTCATATTTTTGTATGCTAAGTTTTCCAATGGTGGCCCAGCTATAGATGTATGAGAGCGCTTATGCCTGCCAAAATTATTTGTCTATTCATATTTATCAATCCTCCACAATTCATTAAGTAGATAGATGATGCTCCATACAATATCTACATGATTCAATATTCTGTCACATAATTATGCATACTGACAACTTAGGCTACTTGTCAGAATCTTTTATTTCGTCACAAAAATCAGATGATAAGCATCAATGTATACCCCACGTGAAAAGATCTTCCATGTCATTTACGTAACCAAGCTACCTATTAATCTAATCCAAAGGGGCAGGTAATTTAGCATTGACAATGTAAGCCCTCGATCTTTTTGTGAAATTAATCGATGATAGAAATTTTTGCTTCCAATAATAAAAAATTTACCAGTTCCCAAGGGTACCAAGCTTGTTGGAATATGGAATATATCAAGAAAGCCACATAGCCAAGAAGGAATCCGCCAAAAACGCCCTACAAGAACATGTTTAATTAAAAAAAAAACCCCCCTCTTTCTGTCAGTAGAATTGATCAAATTATATCATAAAAAGTGAAAATTTGGGGACTGGCATACCCTCCACAGGCGGCTCTGTAGATGATGAGCCTTCTCAAAAGCCCTAACCATCTCATCTTGCTCTGAACAAAAGAAACACCAAGAAAGAGATGATAGAATCAGAGAATGATGTCAAACATAGAATATTAGGGTCAGGGTTAGGGTTTAAAGAAGGAGCAAGAGGGTGCATGAAGATAATGATATGCCTCGAGTGTCGAGGGGTTGGAAGTCATCGCGAGTTGGGAGACTGAATCTATCGCCATCATCTCCCTCCCCTTGGACTCGCCGGCCACGCTTCCACCATTTCCTCGTTAACCGCTGCATCGCATCGCGCTCCCAAAATTAACAAATTGACCTTAAAAATCCCAGCCCCGCCGGTGTTTGCCTCACCTGCACTCTTATTAACAGCCCAAAACTTTGAAAATGTCCGCTGACGCCTTAATTACCTCTTCTTATTAACGGTGTCTGGAAGTTGGTGTTTATTTCCTTCACGAAAAGGTAGAACTATTCAAAGGTTACCGAACGCGAGTCATCGGTCTCTTCGGCAGAACGACTTTGTTCGATGTCGGGCGGCATGTAGTCTCCCTCCTCGTGGATGTGTGGCATGTGGGGCCCCCGTTGTTGTGTTGGTCCATGTTGGTTGTTGTGGATGACGTGGGTGATGATCTTTCCTATAGACTGCGTCATATGTTTCGATGTGTTTTCTCATCGCTGATTGGTAGTACGGAGGTCCAAAAGCCCGTGCTGACATGAAGGGCGTGGACCAACCGAGCTTCGGAATCGATCAGACGGGCAAGCTCTGGGGGCGAGAATGTACGGATCCAAGACAACGCACCGAAGGGAAGCTTCGGTGCGGCAGCCTCCGGGGTGGACCAACCGAGCGGACTCTCAGTCGAGGACGCTCGAGGCCGATTGATCGGATGCCGATGGGAAGCATCGACGGGGTGACGTCTCCGATCTGTAAAACGAGGAAGTTCGTCAGGGGGGTCGTGTTGAGTATTGGACTCCCCGGATTTGGTTTTGGATGATGAGCAAACATAAATAAATTATGTACTAACAATTTGTGAGCGCAGTTATGGAGATCGTCGCCAAATTCACGAGAACACTCAAAGCGACATCTAAAGACTTCTCAATACGCGTGATCGTGTGCCTGGAGTTTCGTTGAAGCTCAAGGAGCAATGTTGAAGTCAAGAGGAATAAAGATTGAAGCTTTGAAGTCGGCTCGTAAGGTTTATTTTATAGTCTTCTAGCTTCATAGATTAGAATGTTAAGCCTTGAGTAGGACTTACTTTATAATCTTCATTTCGCTCATAGCTTAGAGCTAGGATAATCTTAGAAGCCAATAGAAACTTTCCCGAAGCCTATCGCTTCTTCCCTCGGCTTCGAGTGCATGTTAGTTGGTTCAAGAAGAGTCACCAACCGACTAGATGACGATCTAGTCAGTCGGCAACTCTACATGAACCGACTAGTTTGCCTCTCTTTATTCGGCTCTTTCTATGACTACAGTTAGTCGGTCAAAGAAGAGTCACCGACCGACTAGATGACGATCTAGTCGGTTAGGAATCCTTCTTGGACCGACTAGTTGAGCTTGCCTCTGTACAGCCTGAGTTACTGTTTCGAGTTAGTCGGTCAAAGAACGTTTGTCGACCAACTAGTTGAGAAACTAGTCGGTCAGCATTTGTTCTTAAACCGACTAATTCATCTTGAAGTCAACCTACTCTATTTCGACTGTTAGTCGGTCAAAGATCATTCACCGACCGACTAGTTGTGGAACTAGTCGGTCGGCAAGTCTTCTTAGACCGACTAGTTGTCATCTCATGTACGTCGACCTTTTGGCTGTTCAACCGTTAGTCGGTCTACGTTGTATCACCGACCGACTAGTTGATGAACTAGTCGGTCAGTGATCCTTCTTTGACCGACTAGGCTGGTTCAGAATAGAGCCGTTGGGATCTTTTTGAACTCATTTTTCCTTGCCCCTTTAAATAGAATCCTGATTCATTTCTTGAAGGGGTTAAGCAATATATTAGAGATATTTTCAGATCAAAAGAGAAGAGCAATCAACTCTATTTCCAAGCTCTCTCTTTTCACAAGAATCTCTCCCTCAAGTTCTTGAGCCCTAAATCCTCAAGAGAGATTCTCTCCATTGTGAGCCATTCAAGCTAGAAGCTTGATTCTAGGTCACCATCTCCACCCTAGGCTTCCATTGCTGGTCATCTTCTTGAAGCTAGGGTTTGGTGCCATCTTCCTCCATCAAAATCCCCATTGCCCTAATTTGGTAAGAATACTCAAGGCATAGGTATTTTGTTGGTAAGCATTTCATTTCATTTACATTCGCTATTTGGATTGTATACTCTCGGTTGTGAGAGTTTGCGTGATCCCGGGTTGTGGGATTCACGGACATCGTTTGTAGTTAGTTTGCACTTGCGAGGTTTTCGCAAGTGGGCATATTGGAAATCTTGAGTTAGGGTTTCGAACTCAAGTATCCGGAGGGGATCCGGGTGGTTGGGACGTAGGATCACCGGGAACAAGTCGGGGAGACTTGGGTGGATCCGAACCCATTAAACCATTTGTTTGCATTTGCATTTATTCTTGTTGATCGTTGTTATTCCGCATTGTTGTCTGTTAATTGCACGATAATTAGGAATAACTCTCCCTATTATTTAAAAGTACTATTCACCCCCCCCTCCCTCTAGTACATGTGCAGTGGCTTCCTAGGGCACTACAATTGGTATCAGAGCCAAGGTTCAAAGCTACACATAGCCAAAGTTCAAAGCTATGACGAACAACGACTACAACGTCTTCAAGAACCGTGATGGAGCTTCTTCAGTTATGGAAGGACTATCCTCAGTCAGGCCTCCACACTTCAACGGTACCAACTATGGGTACTGGAAATGCCGGATGCAAATTTTCCTCCGGAGCGCTTCACTATGGAGAGCCACCATGACGGAGTATGTTGAGCCTTCCGAAGAAGATTTCGCGAAGTGGACTCCCGCGGAGGTCGCTGCGGAAGTAGCCAATGCCAAGGCAATGAATGCCTTGAATTGTGCGTTGGAGCCCGAGGACTTCAACAAGATATGCACATGTAAGAGTGCATATCAAATATGGAACCAACTCCTCATATTGCACAAAGGATCGAGTACGGTAAAAGATTCTAAACTCGTCGTTGCTAATAAAAAATTTGAGTTGTTTCATATGGAGCAGTGCGAAACCATGAAGGAATATTACGCTCGCTTCATGGATATATCAAACGACTTGGAAGCTCTTGGGAAGGTCTATACCCAAAAGGAGAAAGTCGCGAAGATTATCGACGGTCTTCCATCATATTGGGAAAAGTGTACCTTCGCCATCGAGGAAGGTAACGACATGAATAAATATACCGTCATACAACTAATGTGTACCTTATTGTCTTACGAGGTACGCAAGGATAGTAAGATCCGAATGAAGGAAAAGATGAAAGCGTACTTGAAGCAAGATGAGCCAAAGAAAAAGGCGATTGCCCTCAAGGCCGCTGCATCTACCGATGATGAAGAATCGGAAGACGAATTGGACATGGAATCCATTGCCCGTATGGCAAGGAAGTTCGATCGATTCCTCCGAGAAGGTATATCTTTGAATAAATCTAAAGTTAGTTCGACTAATGCTTCTACTCCCGTGTGTTATAAATGCAACAAGCCAGGACACATCAAACCGGATTGTCCTCTCTACAAATACAAGGAGAAGGGGAAAGCATCGAAGTACGACAAGTCGAGAAAATACAAGAAAGGACTTGTTGGCACATTCACCGACTCCGAAGAGGATTCCTCAAGTGGAGAGTCGGATGATGGAAGAGTGGAGAAAGCAAAAAATTTGCTTCATGGCTAATGATGAGGCAAAAAGTCAAAAGTCCTCCTTCGATGATAGCGAGGATGAAAGCGAGGATGGTAGCGAGGATGAAAGCGGAGAACCTACTATTGATGAAATGAGGTTAGCAAACCAAGAAATTTGGTCTAAATTTACTAAATTAGTAGATAGATATAATAAGAGCAAAGATGAACTTGTTAGCCTCCAAACCTCTCCTAAGTCTACCATCTCCAACAATGACACCATTGTTGAGACACTCGCCAATGAGAAAGCAAGTTTGCTTACTCATAATGGCTTGTTGAGAAATGAGGTGAAGTCCCTCAAATCTCAACTTGAGCATGTTCTTGTTGAGGATTCGGATAAACATGTGATAGCGGATTTGACGTCTCAAAACTCAACTTTGAGTATTGAGAATAAGAATCTCAAATCACGTGTTTATGCACTCACATCGCAAGTATCCACTTTGGATGCTTCTTTGCATTCTCTCAAAGAGAAGTATGAGTGCACGTTAGGCCGTATCAATGATTTCAATAAATGTAAGGGCCATTTGGATAACATCCTAAATGACTTACTTCCGGCCAAACACCACATTGGCTTGGGGTATAAGATGGGAGACTCATCCAAATCGCCTACCACCTTTGTTAGGCCGACATCCGATGCCTCGACGAGTGGGAGCAAACACCCCATTGGTAGTTCTCCTACCAATAGTGCTTCCACTTCGTACACACCCCCGATTGGAAAGAAACCCACTTTGGGTAGACCTCCAAAGAGGGGTCATGCATTTTTGTACTCACATGCTATGCCACGTAGGAACACACATCCTACTCCACCGGTGCATGCAAATAATGATTTTTATGCTCCGCACCCACGAGCACGTGCAAACACTCATATGAGACACCCACATGCACGTAATCATGCTCATGCACATCCTAATGCTTATGTCCACACATCTAATCCACATGTGAATGCCTTCTCTCATAATCATCCTCATGCATACACACCTCATGCTTATCCACGTATGTATGCTACACCACATCATGGATCTCATGCTCATCATAATGCTATTGCTAGATCTCATGCTCCTAGGCCACATGCACCACATAGAAATCAACCTTTTGTGCATGCAACCACTAGAAAGAGGATTCCCAAAATTTACACTATTTGGGGTCCCAAGAACACTAGTAATCATGATATGAATGTTTATGTGCAATCCTATATTAATGATGTTATTTTGAATGATGATTATGTTGGAAAGTCAAGTTCCTCTTGGACTTGGTTTCCGAAGGGTTAGTTCCTTTAACTCTTCAATGCTTGGTACCATGAGTTTATGATCTTGTTATGGGTACCAAGGCATTTGTTTATAAAATTGATTTTGATTACATTAACTCATGGGTTACAATTATTTTAATTTCGTATTTCAAATTTGTTGTCTAACCCATTGGATCCAAAGGGTTTTTGGATACCAAAATGAAGTTTTCTAGGTTCAATCAACCGTGGCATACCAACCCTACCAACTCCTTGATTTGCGAAGACTTTCATTCAAACGGAGTTGATGGTGCTTAGGTAATGCACCAATGTAGGGGGAGCTTAATGTTGTAAGTATGATATTACATTTGGTATCCATAAGGGTTGAATGCATGCTTGGTTAGAATCTATTTCTTTACATTGGTATCATTTTGTTTCTCCTAGCATGATAGATATGTGAATGACATAAATGCTTTGAAATTCATATCTATTTTTGGCATGACATGTTTTAAAAGTTATTATGGTGATTTTCGTATTACTTTTATCACTTTGTCACTTCTCATTGCACACTTCACTTAGTTTTGATGTGCTTTTACTTTATGTTCATTTTCGATCGATATTGTGACATTTGATATTCTATGATGTGCACCACTCTTCTGATGGTTCATTCCTTTGTGCACATTTTATGTATGTCTCTGATATTGATTTCGTCGCTCGACGATTTATTTTGATTCAATAGCTTTAGTTGTATGAAAACATAGAATTGTTTTCCATGCACTAAAATAGCTATAAATGTTGATATTGGAGAGTAAATTCATTTCATCAATAAGTGAATTTACATTTGATATTTTGATGATTTAAGTTTTCGATTTTCGACTATGGTCTCATTGACACGCTTTGATTTTATTCGATTTTTATTTTGGTGTCATATGAAACGTGGTCGTATTCTTAGACTCCCATGCTTAATGATCATTGGCTTCCTCCCGCTCTTTTTGGATTATGCCAAAGGGGGAGAGATATAATAATGGCATAATAATGGCATGTGCTAAATGATAATTTACCATGAATCTAATCTAATTTGATATGTTATATTCAGGGGGAGTTAAGATATAAAAATGGATTTCAAATCCTAAATTTCAAATATTGGATTTGAATTTTTACTTTCCTCGTCTGCTTGATGTATGTGCTTATTATTTCATATGGAACTAATGTGTCATCAATGCAGGGGAGTAAGTATATTCCATTTAGTTCATTATTTTTTATTATTATTTATGTTGGTTTGTCATCACCAAAAAGGGGGAGAATGTTGAGTATTGGACTCCCCGGATTTGGTTTTGGATGATGAGCAAACATAAATAAATTATGTACTAACAATTTGTGAGCGCAGTTATGGAGATCGTCGCCAAATTCACGAGAACACTCAAAGCGACATCTCAAGACTTCTCAATACGCGTGATCGTGTGCCTGGAGTTTCATTGAAGCTCAAGGAGCAATGTTGAAGTCAAGAGGAATAAAGATTGAAGCTTTGAAGACGGCTCGTAAGGTTTATTTTATAGTCTTCTAGCTTCATAGATTAGAATGTTAAGCCTTGAGTAGGACTTACTTTATAATCTTCATTTCGCTCATAGCTTAGAGCTAGGATAATCTTAGAAGCCAATAGAAACTTTCCCGAAGCCTATCGCTTCTTCCCTCGGCTTCGAGTGCATGTTAGTTGGTTCAAGAAGAGTCACCAACCGACTAGATGACGATCTAGTCGGTCGGCAACTCTACATGAACCGACTAGTTTGCCTCTCTTTATTCGGCTCTTTCTATGACTACAGTTAGTCGGTCAAAGAAGAGTCACCGACCGACTAGATGACGATCTAGTCGGTTAGGAATCCTTCTTGGACCGACTAGTTGAGCTTGCCTCTGTACAGCCTGAGTTACTGTTTCGAGTTAGTCGGTCAAAGAACGTTTGTCGACCGACTAGTTGAGAAACTAGTCGGTCAGCATTTGTTCTTAAACCGACTAATTCATCTTGAAGTCAACCTACTCTATTTCGACTGTTAGTCGGTCAAAGATCATTCACCGACCGACTAGTTGTGGAACTAGTCGGTCGGCAAGTCTTCTTAGACTGACTAGTTTTCATCTCATGTACGTCGACCTTTTGGCTGTTCAACCGTTAGTCGGTCTACGTTGTATCACCGACCGACTAGTTGATGAACTAGTCGGTCAGTGATCCTTCTTTGACCGACTAGGCTGGTTCAGAATAGAGCCGTTGGGATCTTTTTGAACTCGTTTTTCCTTGCCCCTTTAAATAGAATCCTGATTCATTTCTTGAAGGGGTTAAGCAATATATTAGAGATATTTTCAGATCAAAAGAGAAGAGCAATCAACTCTATTTCCAAGCTCTCTCTTTTCACAAGAATCTCTCCCTCAAGTTCTTGAGCCCTAAATCCTCAAGAGAGATTCTCTCCATTGTGAGCCATTCAAGCTAGAAGCTTGATTCTAGGTCACCATCTCCACCCTAGGCTTCCATTGCTGGTCATCTTCTTGAAGCTAGGGTTTGGTGCCATCTTCTGTTGGTAGCAACGATCTGTGAACTTCGTGTTTGATGATAACAAACGTCTGTGAACGTTTTTAACGTGTGTGTTAAGTGTTTCAGGAAAGGCAAAGCTTGACAAGACTCGTTGTGAGACGCGACCAATATGATGGGGAGAAGATGTTATTCAACTTGGTTTGGTGAGGCCATTGATTTAAACTAGGTCAGCCGTATCTTTGTTAAGGCCCTCTCCAAAAAATCCTAGTAGCAGCCGCATCAATTTTTCCGAGTGTTAACAAAATTTCCCAGGCCAAAGAGAATTTCGTTTTGAAAAGCCCAGGCCGTTTTGAAAACCACAGATACAAAGTACATGCCGTTTTAAAAAGCCCACACACAACTCGAAGCCTTATTTTTTTTCAGCCGCACTTACAAAAGTCTCCCTCTTTCTCCTTTAAAAAACTAACCCTTGCAATACCTAGGGCTCAGCCGAATTTTTACAGGAGAGGAGCTCTTCATGCACAAAAAAAACTTGAAAATCTCAAATCCCCCCACAAGCCGAATCCTCAATCTCCATTGCTAATCAAATTGCCCAAGAGCTTGGCCGATTTTTGTTGTTGTGAAAATCTCGTCCAAATGGAATTCCAAGCACAGGGCCACTTCAAAATAAAGGAATTTCTTTGATTCTCTCCCTTTCCCTTTGGAACTTTCAATGCACAGGGCCACATTATTTTGTTTTTCTTGGCCAATAATCTGAGCACATCATTTGTTTTTTTTTCTTTGGAAATCTGATGCACAAGGACGCATTTCTTTTTCCTTTGGAAATCTCAATGGCCGCATGTATTAAATCAGTGATGAGCAATAGGATCTCATGCCGAAATAGTGAAGAATTGCTTTCGAAATTTTGAAGAGCACAAGATATTTTTTAAACAGCCGAAAGTTTGGAGAGTTTTTTTTTCGAGTTTTTTTTGTTTCAAGCAGCCGAGAGTTTTGGGGTTTTTCAAATTTCTTTTTGCTGCAAGTTCTGTTCCTAATTTACAGGCTGCCGAATTTGTGTTTCCCCCATTAGAAATTCCAAGGGCCAATCTTCAGTGGAGAAAGCCGTGACTTGCTTGGTTCAAAGATTGGAGGATGCCTTGATTGCCTCAGAACTGGTGATTGCCGTGACCTTAAGCTGCTGATTGTTGGCTACTTCAGAGGGGACTATTACTTGTCAGACTGATCTGACCTCGCGCCGATTGATAGAGACATCAACGCCGTCACAACTGAGCAACTCTAAACTTATACTTTATTATGTTTGTGATATTGGTGTTGTGATCTTTGTAGGACTATTTTTGTTTTTGTTTGGGGACTTGGCTAGTTGGGACTAGCCAAGAAAGAGAGGCTTTGCTAGTATTGTTATTGTTTGTGCACTTTGGTGAGTGTAGGTACTGAGGGCCAGGTGAGTGTAGGGTTGGTGCCCTAGCTACAGGTTGTACCAGTTAACTATAATAAACTAGTATTGCTTTTGGGGCTGGATGTAGGTCGTGGGTGCGACCGAACCAGGGTATATCGCATGTGCATGCTGTGACTGTTTTTCTATACTCTGCATCTGGTTGATTGTGCTAAAACTGCGTGTGATTTCTCGTGGGTTGCACGAGAATTTTTATAAGCCTATTCACCCCCCCTCTAGGCTTAGAGCCAAATCCAACAAGTGGTATCAGAGCCAGTTTAGAGGATCTAGCCTAGTTGATCATGTCTATGAATATGTCTGATAGTGCTTTTGCTGAGGGACAGTCTATTTCCCGTCCCCCCAAGTTTAACGGTGTTGATTTTGCTTATTGGAAAACTAGGATGAGGATTTATTTAGCTGCTGTTGATTATGATGTATGGAGCATTGTAAAAAATTCTATAAACCTCCCACCATTAATGTTGCTAATAATGAAATGATAAAACCAGAAGATAAGTGGGATGACTTTGATAAGAAGCGTTTTTCATTGAATAACAAAGCTATGAATGCATTGATCTGTGCTTTAGATAAAGCTGAGTTTAACCGTATATCTCAATGTCAAACTGCGCAGGAAATTTGGCATACTCTGGAGGTGACTCGTGAAGGTACATCGCAGGTTAAGAAGTCCAGACTTGCGCTACTCAGCACTGAATATGAAAGCTTCCGCATGCTTCCATCAGAGTCAATCAAAGAGATGTTTGCGAGGTTCACAGACATCGTCTACAAATCCACTTCTCTTGGAAAGCCGTACTCAAGCCTAGAGCAGATCAGAAAAATCTTAAGAGCATTGCCTAGTACCTTCCGTCCTAAAATCACAGCTATACAGGAAGCAAGGGATTTATCACGGATGAAAGTGGAGGATCTGATAGGGAACCTGATGTCCCACGAGCTGGAGCTGCAGAGCATTGAATTGAGAGAGAAAGATGAAATGAAGACTTCAAAGGCAATAGCCCTTCAGGCTAAAGAGGATGAAGATGGAGATGAAGAGGAGGCCTTTTTGGTGAGGAGCTTCAAGAAATATATCACAACTGGCAACGGGAGATCAGAGATGCTGAAAAGGTTTAATCGCTCTAAATTTAATTCTAATAATAAATCTTTTGAGCAGAATACTACTGATCCGGTTACATGTTTTAAATGTAAAAAGCAGGGACATTTTATGAAACAATGCCCTCAAGGAAAGAATAGCGCTGCGGAGCAAAAGGGAAAATCTTTGGTGCTCACATGGGATATGGACAGCGAGGATGAATCTCAAGAGGAAGTTGCACATTCCTCTCTTTGTCTGATGGGAGAACTAGATCAGGTAAAATCTTTAACTAAAGCTCAACTTGTGACTACCTTTAAAGAAATGCAAGATGAAATTGAAAGGTTGGAATCAACTGTTGAGTTACTAGAATCCCATGTAGAGAAGTTTAAAAATGCCAATTTTGAATTGCAACAAGACAATTATAATATGTCATTAGAAGTTGATGAAATTAAAGAAAAACTTGTTGCATGTAATTCTACTATTAGTTCTTTGGAAAAGGGAAAATCTTGTATGCCTACTGAAACTGAGTGTCTGAATTGCTCTACGTTACTTAAAGATATTAGCATGTTTAAACTAAATTCGATTAAGCTGGAAGTGGAAAATGAATCACTAAATGAGAAGATTTGCATGCTAATAAATGAGAACAAAGAGCTAGAGAAGAAGGTGGCTAATCTGAAAAAGAGTGAGGAAGAGAACAAAAAGGCCTTCATTAGTAAATGTACCATGCTTGTTAATGAGAACATGTTTTTAAAGTCTAAAATATCTGATCTTGAATTGTCTATTAAAAAATTTGGTGTTGGAAAGCATTCTCTAGACATTATTCTAGGTAATCAGATACAAGGAAATAACAGGCGTGGCTTGGGATATGGAAATAAAATTGATGAGAGGCCTAGAATTAATAGAAAGAATCAAAAAGAAACTGGCGTAGGAAGAAGCATGTTTGCTAAATGTTATACATGTGGTGGTGTTGGTCATGCTTATTATAATTGCAAGTATAGGAATACCAACATCAAATTTAAGCAAATTTGGGTTCCAAAAAATAAAGTGACTAACACTAGTGGACCTATTTGGATTCCTAGGTCACACATATCATGCTCTTCTTATGTGTAGGTACATGGCACGGCTAAGGAACAAAAGTGTGAGTGGTACTTAGACTCTGGCTGCTCAAGACACATGACAGGTGAAAGAGAAAAGTTCCTTAGCCTTACAAAGCATGAAGGAGGAAGTGTTACTTTAGGGGACAATGGAAAATGCAAGGTGAAGAAGAGGCCACACTATGGCATAGACGATTAGCACATGCAAGCATGGGATTGATAAAGAAGCTCGAAAGCAAAAATTTGGTAAGAGGACTACCGCATCAGACATATGAGAATGGTAAGTTGTGCGTGGCATGCACCAAAGGTAAGCAAACTAGATCTACTTTCTCTAGCATCAATGAAATTGCCACCACACGTATATTGGAATTAGTGCACATGGATTTATTTGGTCCAACAGACATTGCTAGCCTAGGAGGTAAAAAGTATTGCTTAGTATTGGTGGATGATTTCTTTAGATATACATGGGTATACTTCCTAGCCAAAAAATCAGACTCATTTGACCATTTTCAAAACTTTTGCATACAAGTTTCTAATGAGAAAAATTCTTCCATTGTAAAAATTAGAAGCGATCATGGAGGTGAGTTTGAAAATGCTATTTTTGAAAAATTTTGTTTTGAAAAAGGAATTTTACATGAATTCTCTTCTCCTAGAACACCTCAACAAAATGGGGTGGTCGAGAGAAAGAATCGCACATTAAAAGAGATGGCTAGGAGTATGTTAAATGAATATAGCTTGCCTATGTCTTTTTGGGCTGAGGCCATTAATACGGCATGCCATGTATGCAACAGAGTTATGCTTAGACCTATACTAAATAAAACATCTTATGAACTATGGCATGGCAACACCCCGAAAGTTTCTTACTTTAGAGTTTTTGGATGCAGGTGCTTTATATTAAATACTGCAGATCAGCTTGGCACCTTTGAATCAAAATCAGATGAGGGAGTGTTTGTAGGATATTCAGCAAGGAGCAGAGCATACATGATTTATAATAAACGCACACTTGCAATTGTTGAATCTATAAATGTAAAGTTTGATGAATCTGATATAAATTCTTTGGATTGCAGGCAGAACATTGAAGAGGAAAATGTAGAACAACAAGGCATTCCAAAAGTTAATGAGGAGCAACCTGAAATACAGAAAGAAGCTGAAACTGATTCGACAGAAATACAAGATGAAGCAGTTACCAGAGGAGAGTTGAGATTCACTCCAAACCACCCACCAGACTTAATCCTAGGCGAGCCTACGGTAGGTATTCGCACACGTTCCTCTTTTAGAGATCTTTGCGCTCTATGTATTTATGGTGACTTTATTTCTGTAATAGAGCCTAAGACTATAGATATTGCTTTAGAAGAGGAAAGTTGGGTTTTGGCCATGCAAGAGGAATTAAATCAATTTGTCAGGAATAATGTCTGGAAACTAGTACCTAGACCCACTGATTATCCTGTAGTTGGTACTAAATGGGTGTTTAAGAATAAGCATGATGAATCTGGTAATGTTATTAGAAACAAGGCTAGGTTGGTAGCTAAAGGGTATAATCAAATTGAAGGGATTGATGTGGATGAGACTTTTGCACCAGTTGCTGGCTTGAGTCCATTAGAATCTTGCTCGCTTTTGCAAGTTATAAAGGGCTCAAACTGAAACAAATGGATGTAAAAAGCGCTTTTCTTAATGGCTACCTAAAAGAAGAGGTATTTGTTGAGCAACCCCCAGGTTTTGAAAGCCATAATTTTCCAAACCATGTTTATAAATTGGAAAAAGCTTTGTATGGTCTTAAGCAAGCTCCACGAGCTTGGTATGACCGTCTAAGCACATATTTGTTGGAAAATAATTTTAAAAAGGGGAGTGCTGACAATACACTATTCTTGATGCATGAATCTGAAAACTTTCTCATTGTGCAAATTTATGTTGATGACATTATTTATGGTGCTACTAACGATCTTCTATGTCAAAAGTTTGAGAAAGTCATGCAGGATCAGTTTGAGATGAGCCTTGTGGGAGAGCTGAAATATTTTCTGGGGTTCCAAGTAAAGCAAGGAAAGGAAGGCATCTTTCTATCTCAAACCAAATACATCAAGGAACTTCTGAAAAAGTTTGGGATGGAGAAGTCTAAAGGAATTGGAACGCCGATGTGCCCCAACACGAAAATGGACAGGGATGAACAAGGAGTTGCAGTGGACCAAAAGCTATATCGAGGTATGATTGGTTCTTTATTGTACTTGACTGCATCTAGGCCTGATATAATGTTTGCTGTATGTTTGTGTGCACGATTTCAATCAAACCCAAAAGAATCTCATTTGAAAGCCATTAAAAGGATCTTTAGGTACCTAATCAGTACACCTACTTTAGGCCTTTGGTATCCTTCTAGTGGTAACTTTGATTTGGTGGGTTATTCTGATGCTGATTATGCGGGTAGTTTAACTGATAGAAAGAGCACTAGTGGCACTTGTTTTATGCTAGGACACTCTTTAGTTTCATGGTCTAGTCGTAAGCAAAATAGTGTTGCATTATCCACTACTGAAGCAGAGTATATTGCCCTCGGCAGTTGTTGTGCTCAAGTACTGTGGATGATGCAAACATTATCTGATTACGGACTAGCTCTTAAAAGAGTTCCTCTTCGATGTGATAGCAAGAGTGCCATAGATCTTTCTAATAATCCCGTACACCACTCTCGTACTAAACATATTGACGTAAGACACCATTTTCTTAGAGATCACCTCACTAAAGAGGATGTGTCTGTGGAGTTTGTTCCTACGGAATCTCAACTTGCAGACATATTCACCAAACCTTTGGTTGAGGCTCGTTTTTGTCGTCTTCGTCTTGAGCTTGGTATTATTGATCAAACTTAGTACGAGACTCCATGCTTTATGTATGCTTGAAATTTTTGTTTGTTTGTGTGCTAGCAGTTGAATTGTTATGTGTGCATGATTTATTTTTTTTGTGTGATTGCATCTCATGTTTGCTTTAGTATCTCATGCATTAAAAATAACAAAAAAAATTGAAAACAAAAACAAAAAAAATAGTGCTTCAATGTGTATCTTTCTCCTTGATTCATTCAAAAGAAGTATTCATGAATGATTTTCATATCTATGTAGAAATTGTTGTATTATTTCTTTTGCTACATGCGCATGTCCATCTCTCTAAATATTCATGGCATGTTCAATGACTGAAAAATAACTTGATTTCTACACCACCTACTTCACTTCCACATATATTATTATTGTTGCACATTTGGAGATATCGTTTTTGAAATTGGAAATGTGAATGTAGGAGGAAAACTTAACTGATAATCTAAGGGATATGATATACATTGCCATGGATAAAAATTGAGCATTAAAAACATGTTACTACAAGTATAAAAATTGAAAAAAAAAGGAAATACATGCTCTGTATGGAAAATGGATACAATCCTTGGCAACGGTATTACCCACGAGTATCCAACATAAGCTTTATGGGTAAACTTTAGCGTTGGTGTATTTACTCGTCAAGCAATGCCATCCCCACATCTAAGAGTCCTTATAGGCTATGTTTTTGGGGTGCGGTAACTTGAACTCATTTTTACTGAGGTGGGAAAAATCAATCCTAGGTGATAGAATGTTATTTGGAAAAAGTGGATTGTTTTTGGTTGATCTTCTTAACGATTCTCCTTGTGTGCTTCAATTTTAATCATCACACGTACATGTTGGTGTTAAAGTCGTAGTTGTTTAATTTCACTGGATTTTGACTTGATTATTCTACGAGTGTATGCATGCAATTGTTGGTAATGGCTAATAATACACTCTTTTTGCATCATATATGATTTTGACTTCGTGGTATGACTTTTGATGATAACAAAGGGGGAGAAAAACTTGTGGAAAGATTTGGTGTTCTTTTGGTGAAGATTTGGTATTTACTTGGTGTGCTTGGTATTTGGCTTTTGGTACTATCTTTGTAATGCTCGCAAATATATGATTGTTTGATTACGGGGGAGAGCATTAATGAATATGGGAAGCACAAAAGTAGGGGGATCATGCCTATTGCTATATTTTCTACATCATTGATCGCACATCATTTCATCTCATTGCATGTCACGCTCTATTGTCACACTTTCACACACACTATTTGGAACCTTATTGTGCAAATCTTTTACTTAGTTTGTCATCATCAAAAGGGGGAGATTGTTGGTAGCAACGATCTGTGAACTTCGTGTTTGATGATAACAAACGTCTGTGAACGTTTTTAACGTGTGTGTTAAGTGTTTCAGGAAAGGCAAAGCTTGACAAGACTCGTTGTGAGACGCGACCAATATGATGGGGAGAAGATGTTATTCAACTTGGTTTGGTGAGGCCATTGATTTAAACTAGGTCAGCCGTATCTTTGTTAAGGCCCTCTCCAAAAAATCCTAGTAGCAGCCGCATCAATTTTTCCGAGTGTTAACAAAATTTCCCAGGCCAAAGAGAATTTCGTTTTGAAAAGCCCAGGCCGTTTTGAAAACCACAGATACAAAGTACATGCCGTTTTAAAAAGCCCACACACAACTCGAAGCCTTATTTTTTTTCAGCCGCACTTACAAAAGTCTCCCTCTTTCTCCTTTAAAAAACTAACCCTTGCAATACCTAGGGCTCAGCCGAATTTTTACAGGAGAGGAGCTCTTCATGCACAAAAAAAACTTGAAAATCTCAAATCCCCCCACAAGCCGAATCCTCAATCTCCATTGCTAATCAAATTGCCCAAGAGCTTGGCCGATTTTTGTTGTTGTGAAAATCTCGTCCAAATGGAATTCCAAGCACAGGGCCACTTCAAAATAAAGGAATTTCTTTGATTCTCTCCCTTTCCCTTTGGAACTTTCAATGCACAGGGCCACATTATTTTGTTTTTCTTGGCCAATAATCTGAGCACATCATTTGTTTTTTTTTTCTTTGGAAATCTGATGCACAAGGACGCATTTCTTTTTCCTTTGGAAATCTCAATGGCCGCATGTATTAAATCAGTGATGAGCAATAGGATCTCATGCCGAAATAGTGAAGAATTGCTTTCGAAATTTTGAAGAGCACAAGATATTTTTTAAACAGCCGAAAGTTTGGAGAGTTTTTTTTTTCGAGTTTTTTTTGTTTCAAGCAGCCGAGAGTTTTGGGGTTTTTCAAATTTCTTTTTGCTGCAAGTTCTGTTCCTAATTTACAGGCTGCCGAATTTGTGTTTCCCCCATCAGAAATTCCAAGGGCTAATCTTCAGTGGAGAAAGCCGTGACTTGCTTGGTTCAAAGATTGGAGGATGCCTTGATTGCCTCAGAACTGGTGATTGCTGTGACCTTAAGCTGCTGATTGTTGGCTACTTCAGAGGGGACTACTACTTGTCAGACTGATCTGACCTCGCGCCGATTGATAGAGACATCAACGCCGTCACAACTGAGCAACTCTAAACTTATACTTTATTATGTTTGTGATATTGGTGTTGTGATCTTTGTAGGACTATTTTTGTTTTTGTTTGGGGACTTGGCTAGTTGGGACTAGCCAAGAGAGAGAGGCTTTGCTAGTATTGTTATTGTTTGGGCACTTTGGTGAGTGTAGGTACTGAGGGCCAGGTGAGTGTAGGGTTGGTGCCCTAGCTACAGGTTGTACCAGTTAACTATAATAAACTAGTATTGCTTTTGGGGCTGGATGTAGGTCGTGGGTGCGACCGAACCAGGGTATATCGCCTGTGCATGCTGTGACTGTTTTTCTATACTCTGCATCTGGTTGATTGTGCTAAAACTGCGTGTGATATCTCGTGGGTTGCACGAGAATTTTTATAAGCCTATTCACCCCCCCTCTAGGCTTAGATCCAGATCCAACATCTTCCTCCATCAAAATCCCCATTGCCCTAATTTGGTAAGAATACTCAAGGCATAGGTATTTTGTTGGTAAGCATTTCATTTCATTTACATTCGCTATTTGGATTGTATACTCTCGGTTGTGAGAGTTTGCGTGATCCCGGGTTGTGGGATTCACGGACATCGTTTGTAGTTAGTTTGCACTTGCGAGGTTTTCGCAAGTGGGCATATTGGAAATCTTGAGTTAGGGTTTCGAACTCAAGTATCCGGAGGGGATCCGGGTGGTTGGGACGTAGGATGACCGGGAACAAGTCGGGGAGACTTGGGTGGATCCGAACCCATTAAACCATTTGTTTGCATTTGCATTTATTCTTGTTGATCGTTGTTATTCCGCATTGTTGTTTGTTAATTGCACGATAATTAGGAATAACTCTCCCTATTATTTAAAAGTAGTATTCACCCCCCCTCTAGTACATGTGCAGTAGCTTCCTAGGGCACTACAGGTCGTGTTGGATATTTGGTGATATTTTTCAATTCAAAGCATTGTTTTCTTAGTCCCACATTGGATGGGAGAACTCTCTAGTTGGAGTCTATTATATACTCCTTCCTAATGAGCTATTGGACTTGTATATGGGCTAGGAATGAGGGGAAGCTCGCGGGCGCATGAACCCAAAAGGAACCGAGCTCAAATCGGGTTGAGGCCGAATGGAAATTGTTGGCGACGGATCCGGAACCCCTTAGCGTGTGTGCGCTAGCGTCGCGCCTGCGCAAGGGGGGGTTCACGGGTGCGCGCGCGCGGAGTGCCCGAGTTTTGGATCATGTTATTTTCTTTTCTTAGCCCTCTTGCTTTTAGAGAAATTAAAAGTCCATTACGTTTTCAACAGTCATATTTTTCTTTTAATTGCTGTTTAATTTCGAAACAGTAATTTTCTGTATTAAAGCTCATTAAGATCTCCAACAGCCATATTCCCTTTTAATGGCTGAATTATTGCTTTCATTCATGGCTGAATTCCAACGGTCACATATTTCCTCTATATAAACTCTGCTTGTCAAGAGTTTTCGCACGACAAAAACTCATTCCTCCACATACTTGCTGCAGTTCGCTTCTGTCTTGGCGATCAACAGTACTTCTCCAACATCCGGTTCGCCCGACTGTTCTGTTGTGCTGATCGTTTCTTTCTTGCCGATCAGCAGTACCACTTCACCTTTCTGTGCATTCGAAGACTAATTGTTGCTCGCTGGAGCCTTGTACTGTGAGTGCACACTTACAAGGCTGTTGCCGTTGAATCCTGGAGGGTAGCCGCTGGACCTGCCTTGCACCAAGTATTCACTCTGAGGGACAGAAATCTACTCTTAAGGACAGTGCCTAGCACGCCTCGGCTTACTGATAAGTCCATTCCTTTCTTTGATTTTTAATAGCACCATCCTATTATCTCTAATTTTTACTACAATCTTAAGAGTAGACTTCATGGATGCTGCTATTGTTACTGCTAACTACTTGCATGCTCTCTCTAAAATCGAATTGTTTTCTCTTTAATTGGATGCATGAGTTCAATTTGTACAATTTGTAATTGAAAAAAAAATATCACGCACTTAATGAAGTAACTTGTGCATTCTGCGAATCTTTTCCTCTTCATTCCCAATAGGTTGGGTTTATGTGGCGGCAATGAGTAATTTTTAAAGTTAAGGCGATAAAGACAATTTAACTTTTGTTTTAATTTTGCCCCCACATTTCTAGTACCTTCTGATCAAATTGTATTTCGAGCATTTTCTTCCTAAAAGAAATGGAAATATAGCATGATCATCTTTATCAAATATTTTTTTCTTAATTATTTTCCAACCTGCAATCTAATAAACAATTAGTGTAAGTTGGAAATGTTATGACTATACTTCAAACCTTTTTGGGATCTTTGGTGACCCATTTTGATGGATGAGGCTTCGCTAATGACGAACTTAGTCGCAGTATTGGTTTGAAGCAACCTTCTGATTTTATGTTGGCTGGTGATTATAATGGCTGCAATGAGAGTTACACAGTTTAAAATTGCCAATGTTTAACTAGTTGAAAGAATGTGAATTGAATTTTTTTTAATGTGTTTGTCGTATTGTGTGGCAACAGTTCTGGCTGCATGTAGATCTGAGTGCAGTAATTTATTTTCTCCTTTTGATATTTCTTTTTGTTATAGAGCTTACTTTATAGCTTATTTTATAACTTGAAATTTGTGTGGATTTATTCATTTGTCCGGGGCTGTCCGTGAAATAAATGTAGTAACTCACAATCTGGCGATCTGACCAAACCCGATAGGGCAGTCGAAGGGATCTTTGGGTTTGGACTCAATGAATTGTTTGTCATTTCAAAGCTCTCCTCTGTAGGGGTTGCTCCAAAAGTGTTCTCTCTTTGCTTGAAAGGGTCAGACAATGGTGGAGGTATATTGGTACTTGGACAAATAGTAGAACCGGGTATTGTGTATACCCCACATGTTTCATCACAGTAAGTTCTCTCCAACAAAGTAATTTCACATATTAATGTTGAACACATTTGATAGCACAATTCTTGTCGAAAGTGATCTATTTGCATATATCTTGCAATAGATATGCTGACATTCATCGTTATTTGGATTATTGGTAGTTACATTTTCTGGACATCCATTCAAAATTTTGAGACTTGTTTCTTGGTTGCATGATCTTAAACATGAAAAATGTTGACATTATTGATATTTGGTGATTATCATATTTTTGAAGCTTGTCTCTTCCCATGCTTTTTGAGCCAACTCGGCCAAGAATTTGTTGTTGGTTGGCAATGACTAGTTTTTAGATGATGTCTAAATTTTAATGAAGCCTTTAACATAGAGTTGAACTCTAAATTTACAGAGGAGTAATGCTATGCTAATGATCTCCCATAAGGTGCTGTCAACATCTATATTAAGTTATCATAACATGAAATTGATCTGCTGAATGCTTCTTCTTCTTCCATTCAGGAGAATAAGGAGGATGATATCTAGACCTTATTAAGTATTCTAATATGGAATACATATCTATTTATTTTTTAAAATCTATTTTTGTGTCAAAAGATGAGCCTTTGATTTCATTTGCAAGTTGTTCGTGTGTTCCATTGCTAATGGCTGTATTTGTAATTTTAAATATAAAAATAAAATAAAAAGCACCAACAGGAAAATATTTTTGGGGATTTATGAGCCTCTTGCTTGTCATTGGGTGGTTGCAGGGGGTGTAATCCAAAACAGGACCTCATTTTCGTTTATGTTACCAGAATTTTGATGACGAGTAATTGCATGTTCTCTGATGTGAAAATAGAACTGGGGCAAGTTTTGAAATGATTTTTGTTTTGTTATTTGTAAGTGAGGATTGTGATTTGAAAGCTGTAGGTCTTTTGTCATTTTCTTCGTACAATGTATTTTTGGCGTTTCCATTGAAACAATCAATGTTTAATGGCCATTTTTCTTGATGGGTTGTCTAATTGTTTAGAATGGAGTGATGTGGATGCATGTTAACTTAAACTGCTTGTTACCATGAGGAACTTGAAGTACATAGAAATTCAATTGCAAAATTGGGAAACGATCTGCTAAAGTTAAAGGACCATGCACTGCAACTTCTGCGGTGCATTTAGCATTGTCCAAGTTAAAATGATTTCTTAGAAAATAAAAGGGATGGCTGATCCTTTCTTGTTGTTCTGAACTTAATTTTTTGCGTCCATATATACTTTTCTTATTTCTTGTATCTGACAGTCTCAGATATGTGTCAAACTTTTGGATAAATTTAAGTGCATGTTGCAAATTCAGCCATCTGCTTCAAAGTTGAAATGTTTATTTTGGTTATGATAATGTTATAGGAAATGGTGTCATATCCTCTTTTTGCATCTTTTTGTATGTACATTAATTATGGTCAAACGATCTCTGACTGCTTCAAGTTGATTACTGTCACTGCTAAATATATATGCTCCCTTAGTTGTGTGGTATTTTGAAACTTCTGTTTTATGCTGGTTTTTAAATCTTTAGTTTGAAGGACAGTATACCCACTCTTGCATATGGATCATCTGATTTGCATGAACAAATTGTTGCTAAACTTGTCAGTTGACTTGACCATTTGTAAGCATTGTGCCATAACAAGAGTTTGAGTTTGTTTTTTATATAAAAAAACCTTGTTTACCTCAATGTGTGGGGGTGCCTAGCTAAAGTTCTTTTACCAGAACCTAAGAAAAGGAAATTAGGTCCTAAAACCTTTGATTGCATGTTTATTGGCTATGCTCAAAATAGTGCTTCATATAAATTCCAAGTGATTAGAAGTGAGCAAAATATCATGGAGCCTAACACTATTGTTGAAACCAAGTATGCTGGTTTCTTTGAACACATATTTCCAATGAAGATGGATAATGTTAGGTTGACTTCTGCATCTCACTCATCGCACACTTCTGATGCTCAATCACATGATAATGATGATGAGATAGAAGTAAGACGGAGTAAAAGAGTTAGGAAGGAGACTAATTGCGGTTCATCAGTTTTAGAAGGTTTTACTGATGCAAACTGGATCTCTGATTCAGATGATCTTAAACCCACAGGTGGTTATGTTTTTACACTTGGTGGAGGTGCGGTGTCTTGGAAATCATCCAAGCAAACATGTATTGCTCGGTCTATTAAGGAGTTCGAGTTTATTGCCTTGGAGAAGGCATTTAGTGAAGCTGAATGGCTTAAGAACCTTCTTGGTGATCTTCCCATTTGTGAAAAATCGGTACCGTCTGTGTCTATCCAGTGAGATAGTCAAGATGCAATTGCAAAAGCCAGAAATAAAATGGGAAGAGTAGGCTTATACGTCTAAGGCACTCTATTGTGAGGCCGCTGTTGGATCATGGGATAGTATCCCTTGACTATGTGAGGTCAGAGATGAATTTGGCAGATCCTCTGACAAAACCACTAAATATGAAGTTAGTAGAAAGTACATTGAGGGGAATGTGACTTATACGTAAAACATATGTCAAGAGTGATGGTAACCCAACATATGTGATTGATGATCTCATGAAGTAGGTTCATATGGGTAATAACAAGTCACTTGTTGATCGTGAGGAGCGCTATCATTATGTTCATGTCCCTTTCCTATGGTGTAGATAGTGCTATCGACGATAAGAGCGGATGAGCATATGGCTCTTAATGGAAACCATAGCCCTTGTTGGGTGGTGTGCATAATCGTCGAGCACACTTGATGGGTCCACCTATATGGGTGTGGAAGTGGGGCCGCTTCCTATGCTAATTTGGGTACATTCGCTAGAGCACTCATGAAAATCCAGGTATGGCGCATGGCCGAAATGTGCCAACCCGTAAGAGCAAGCAACTATTCATTGATGATTCAATATGGGTTGTGAGTCAATGTTTTACAATAAAAGAGATTGGTTCATAGAAACTATATGTTTCACCAACTTATTGTAGAACACACATTCATTCCCTAAGTAATGGTTCATAGACCGAAAGTCACCATTGCTAATGTATTGAATTGTCGTATTCGATCTCACATCAATTCTTGGATTCTTATATCCTTGTCTTCGAATTTTGAAATAGCGGGGGATTGTTGGATAGTTGGTGATATTTCTCAATTCAAAGCATTGTTTTTTAGTCCCACATTGGATGGGAGAACTCTCTTATTGGAGTTTATTATAGACTCCTTCCTAATGAGTTATTGGACTTGTATATGGGCTAAAAATGAGGGGAAGCTCGCAGGCGCATGAGCCCAAAACAGGAACCAAGCTCAAATTGGGTTGGGGCCGAATGGAAAATGTGGACGACTGATTCGAAAACCCTTAGCGTGTGTGCGCTGGCGTCGCGCCTGCGCAAGGGGGGTTCACGGGTGCGCGCGCGGAGTGCCCGAGTTTTGGATCATGTTATTTTATTTTCTTAGCCCTCTTGCTTTTAGAAAAATTAAAAGCCCATTACGTTGTCAATAGTCATATTTTCTTTTAATTGTTGTTTAATTTTGAAACAATAATTTTCTGTATTAAAGCTCATTAAGATCTCCAACAGCCATATTCTTTTGATATCTGAATTCCAACGGTCACATATTTCCTCTATATAAACTCTGCTTGTCAAGAGTTTTCGCACGGCAAAAACTCATTCCTCCACATACTTGATGTCGTTCGCTTCTGTCTTGGCGATCAGCAGTACTTCTCCAACATCCTGTGCGCCCAACTGTTCTGTGATTTGGGTTGAATATTCCGTATTTAACCCCTAATCTAGCAATACTTTGTGCCCATATGATGCTACATTGCTCTCTAATTCATACGTATTTTCTACACATTTATTTATTAGAGAAAACACACTATTTGAGCACAAAACAGCATTTAACGACGCATTTCTGCACTTTTTATATTTTTCCTCGCATCGTCTCGATCTCACGATTCCAACGACTATTTATTTGTATTTTTCTGAGAACTGTGCTAATTACTATGTATTTTTGAATGCAGAATACCATTTAATTAAAGAAATACGGAAGAAATACGTTTAAAATACGCCATCACGAATCTTGGTGCGACACGCGGAAGCATCGGAGCGAATCCCCACAGATCCTACGGCTCCAGCAAATGCGGACGACATGGCCGTTTATAAGCCGCAGATCTAAGATCTCAACGGCCATAAAGAAGCCGCCCAAATGTGCTGATGGATCAATTCCTTGCAATGTGGCAGCTATCCAAGAGCTTGCCGCCTCATCCAACGATACACAACGAAGGAAGACGCGGCGAATTCGTGGTCGCGCGATTATCATCCAGCGGTCGCGATCAAAGCTAAAGCGGAGCAGAAGCGGATGATATCAATGGCAACGTGGCCAGTTTTCGGCCGTTGGATCGCAATCCAACTGTTGCCATTCTCTCCGAGGCGAACTCAGAGCAGTTCGGTTGCGGGCGCGAAGCGAGTAAGGATACGCTTCGAAAGAGCCACGTGTCGACACGAGATGGAATCGCGCGTGAATCGAGCGGTCGAGATTTGCGGCGGTTTGTGGGTGCGGGTTTTAAGCTAAACGGGTGCGGATTTCAACCCAATAAGCCTATTAAACCCGCAATGCTATTATTTAAGCGTATTCTAGGGTTTTGGGGCGTATAATTGGCGTATTGGAGCGCTTAGGAGCCGAATTCTCTCTCTGAAAAATTCTGTAAATTTCCAGAGGCTTTTCTTATTATTTCCAGAGAGTTTGAAGTCGAAACTTGGAGATTTGGTGATATTTCCTTTAACTCAAACCCCATATTTTGGTGTTTTCTAGCGTATTTTGCTATAAACTTGATGTATTTTGCTATGGAAGTTGTTTATTTTGCATAATGTGTAGCTAAATCTCTGTTGTGCATGATATGGAGTAGTTAGGGGATGTGATTCGTGTTATTTAGGTTGAATATTGTTGTTCTTCATCGTAAAAGTCGCTAAAATTGTATGTTTTTGCTATTTAATCCTCTTTTCGTCTTCCAAAAGAAGCGAATACGTTGATGGTCACCCCACAAAGGGTGAGATTTGATCTCTCCAAAAGAGAGCTTCATACCATATTCGTAGAACTATAGTTTTAGCGACGTTTTTATTCATATTGCGCTTGAACCCCCAAAAGGGTATTTTCCGACGAATCGCTCCCAAAAGGAGGATTTGTTGAGTTATATTTAATCAACCAAAATACACGAATCGCTGATCCTAACGAACCCATATCATATGCATGTTTCTCATATATTTTCATACACGACTCTTTCGTTGTTTGCTTTGATTACGTATTCACGACACACTTTCACACCATCATCACTTTCATTATTAAAGTGTTTAGTTTCTCTACGTAGACTTTCTATTTGATTTAAGCTTGTGGTTTCAACAAATTTCTCCCGAGGATTCGACATCTGGACTCCCAGATTTTACTACTTGAACGGACTCTTGCGCTTGAGAGAAGCACCCTTTCGGAGCCCACCAAGTTTTTGGCACCGTTGCCGGGGAGAACGGTTTGTTACTACGGTTTATTTCATTCAGAAGACATTCGGTGAGATCTTTCCACTTTATTGTATATAAACTTTTGTTTGCTTTCATATAAAAAATATATATTTGTGCTAGTTTATGTGGCATAGGACTCCTAGGACACATAGGTTGACTCGACGTTTTGATATGGCTAATAATAATATGGATGAAAATTTTAGCAACAACAACGAAAATAATGTGCAACCTGGAGTGCCTAGGACTTTAAAAGATTTACTTCGACCCACTAGGACTAGCACTGCTTCTTGCTTTGTTTTACCTGCCGATGCAAATTCTTTCAATTTTAAACCTGGGGTGATCCAACTCTTACCCACCTTTCATGGGTTAGACAAGAAAAATCCATATCTTCATATTAAAGGATTTGAGGAGGTTTGCTTGACATGCTTTGATGGGAAAACTAGCGAGGACACGATATATCTTAAACTGTTCCCATTTTCATTAAAAGACAAAGCTAAAAATTGGTTGAATGCATTGCCATCACGCTCTATTACTACATGGATTGATTTGCAGGCTGAATTTCTAAAGAAGTTTTTTCCTATTCACAGGACGCAGGGACTGAAGCGGTAGATTATGAACTTTGCCCAGAAAAGCGAGGAAACATTCTACCAGGCATTCGAAAGGTTCAATGAGTTGCTGCTCGCATGTCCGCACAATGGCTTCGACAAAAGCAGGATTATTGGCTTCTTCTACGATGGACTGCAGCCGCAAATGAAGCAATTTATAGAGATGATGTGCAATGGAGGATTCTTTGATAAAGAGCCAGACGAAGCTTGGACGTACCTGGAGGAGATAGCAGAAAATGCGCAGACATGGGGACACTACTTCAGACTACGAGAGAGGAGGCCACTCTGCACCATCCCAGCCCACACGAGGAGTGGTATTCAATTTGAAGCAAGAGGATGCGTTGGAGGCAAAGATGGAGGCCATGATCTCAAACAAGCTTCATGCCATAAATTTGAAAGAGGCCAAGGCGATTGAGATAGAGCAGACTTGCGCACTTTGCGACGTTAGTGGCCACGACACCAGTGCTTGCCCCACACTTCCAGCCTTGAAGAGCATGCTTGGAAATCCTACGGGGGTGAATCAAGTGTCTTCGAATTACCAGAACTTCAATTCCAACAAGGGGTGGCGCAACAATCCAAACTTAAACTGGGGCCCCAATCAGCAGACTCAGCAGCAGCAGGCTCCCCCTCAGTTCCGACAACCTCAATACAACAACAACAACTATCAAGGTGGGAACCAGGGAAGGGACCATGAGCCGATGCAACAACAGCAGATGCAACCATTTGGCGATGCACTTCAGCAGCTCATTCAGTTGCAACAAGCTCAGATGCAGCAGCAGCAGGCTCAATTTCAGGCTCAGCAGACTCAGAATCAACAGATGAGCGAGAGCTTGGCGAGGCTTACAGCGACATTAGAAAAAGGTAAGCTCCCATCTCAGTCAATTCCAAATCCTAATATGGGCTCATCTTCTTCTGCAGGTAACAATATGAAGCCTTGCCAAGCTGTATCCATGTAACGACTGCTTTTCATGTATCTGGATTTATTATAATATAATATATGTTTTGGTGGATTTTCTCCTCTTGTGTGGTTTTCGTCTCCGTAGCTTTCATTTTCGATCGATTCGTCGTATTTTCTCGTTTCTTCCTTAGGATTGTCGATTTCGAAGTATGTCATTCGTGACGGACTTCATAACGGTCGTATCTTACTATTAGATCAAGCCTAGGAGTCTTAGGAATCGATCCCGGGGCCCCGCGCTCCATATCGGTACTTTTGGTGCTCATTAGCCAGTATAAGAAGGGGCACCGACCGACTAGATGACGATCCAGTCGGTCGACAATCCTTCTTGGACCGACTAGTTGGCTTTCTAAATTATTCAGGAGTTACTGTTTATCGTTAGTCGGTCTAAGAACGTTGGTTGACCGACTAGGTTGCAAACTAGTCGGTCAGCAATGCTTCTTTAACCGACTAACACATCATCTTAATTTTAGTTGAGTTACTGTTTACTCTTAGTCGGTCTAAGAACGTTCATCGACCGACTAGATGCTAAACTAGTCGGTCAGTTTTTGTTCATGGACCGACTAACTCTAAATTCTATTTTCGTTCAGAAGTTACTGTTTACACTTAGTCGGTCTGCGTTGGTCGACCGACCGACTAGTTGCCAAACTAGTCGGTCAGTGGTTGCTCTTTGACCGACTAACCAGTGTTGAAACCCTAATTTCTGGGCAGCCGCCAGCCCAACCTATTTAAACCCATCCCAAACGTTTTCTTCTTCCTCAACACGACCCAAAACCCTAAAATCTTCCCCCTTGAGCCCACATCTTCCTCCAAGCTTCATCCCTTCATTCCAAGCCTTAAATCCATCATCCAAACCATCCATCCACTCTATCTACCTCTCATCTTCCCCAAAATCTCACCAAATCCATCAAAATCCCCAAATCCCCCAAAACCCTAGTTTCCCCAAACTTCTCCATTTGCTTCCAGATCTGATCCTAGGGTTCTCCGGAGTGTTTCTTCCGCTTCCTCTCGGTAAGAAATCGATTCCTCTATGTTTTCATAGCCTATTGGTATTTTTATGAAACCCTAATAAAATTTCATGTTGTTTAATGATTGTTCCCCCAAAACAGCGATTTTCCCCGTAGATTGGCATCCGTGTGACGAAGTGGTCGTCATCCCCGGTGCTAGGCAAGTGAAACTTGCCACTTAGGGTTTAGGCCATGTTTTAGGCCATTTTGCTTGTTGTAGGCGTAAAAGAGGCTAGGCGACGAAATGATACTCGCCTAGGCGCAAATTGGGGAACTAGCTTGACAACGAAGCTAGTTCCGACATATATCATGTTGCACAATTACCATGTCATGTTTACTTTCCATTAACGGTACGCAAATTAAATGTCATGTCATTGCATTCTTTTGGTGATCCCGTGATTGCGTAGCATCGCTACAATATTTGTGTTCCTGGCTCGTGACCAGAAGCGAGCATAATGAGTTGCTAACCCCAACACTCAGTATATTGAATTGTGAACTAAGAAACAAGCTCCCGTGCGGGGCAACCCTGGCTCACTTGCTGGGCTCATGTTCAGGGACCCTGGCTTGTTTACGTGTGGGATGGGGTAAGGGTTAAGCGGCAAGGCAACTGGGGGTCTGTTTGATCAACAACTGCAGTTGTAAGGCGTAAACTCTGGGGTGGGGTAGTGTTTAGTGCCGATCGGTGTGAATGATGTACCATTCAGCTGAAGGGCGTAAACATCTACAAAACAACGTGAAACGTGAATTGTGTTTAGTGCCGATCGGTGTGAATGATGTACCATTCAGCTGAAGGGCGTAAACACCTACGAAACAATGTGAATTGATTGAGAATGTTAGTAGCTTGGCTACTCTTGTCTTGTCCCGATAATTGTTCCCTTGTACAAAATTGTCTTGCCATGTCTTAAATTGTGCACTCATGTTATAACTGTCATGTCATGCATACTATAATTGCTAGGTTGCTAGATTGCCTTACTTTCAGTTTCCTTGCCCAAGTCTTTTAGACTTGCTGACATGTGCCACTTTACTCTTTTGGGTGACACATGTTAGATCCTGAGCCTGAGTACCTTGTTGAGGACGAGGTGTTTGCTGACGCCGAGCCCGAGCTTGTGTTTGACGGGGAGTACGTGGACACTGGGGATCAGTCCTAGTGTCTTCGTTGTGTTTTACTTTTGTTAGACTGTTGTTTTGTTATCGATGCGTAGCACCTATACGTTGTCGTTGTTGCTTTTGTTGTCCTTGTTCTGGGCCTTGGACTCTTTTCTTTTAGCCTGGTGGCTTTTCTGGATGTTGGACTTATATTCATGTTGGACATTGCCTGAGATGTGAGATTTTATTATCAGTCTCTCCTTGTATTATTATTGTTGTTTCGTTGTGTTTACAGGGACCTGCTTATGTTTTATTGACGCTTATCGGGTTTGGGGCTTCATAGCTCCACTCTCGTGCGGACCTCTTCACGTCTCGCCTCCATTTTAGGGAAGCGGGTCGTGACAGTCCACTTTGAGGAGTGGAAAAGAGATTCAGAAGCCTGATCCACCAAGCAGACAAGCTGAGCAGGAAGAGGGAATTCAGACCCAAGAAGAGGAAATTCAAGAGCAAGAGGAGGTGCAGGAAAAGAGCACGGAAGTGGGTTTGAGCAAAAATGTCATTAAAGAGAAGGAGCCCGCAGCATATGTACCTGCAGCACCTTTCCCTCAGCGGCTATTTCAGAAAAATAAAGATAAGTATCAAACTGAGATTCGTGAAATTTTTCAGAAGTGCCAGATAAATATTCCATTGCTTGATGCTATAAATCAAATACCGGCCTATGCTAAATTTCTAAAAGACTTGTGCACGGTTAAGAGAAAATTGAATGTGAAAAAGAAAGCATTTTTGACTGAACAGGTTAGCTCTATTGTGCAACAGAATACACCAGCTAAATTTAGAGACCCTGGATCACCCACCATCACTTGCACCATTGGCACTAAAAAGATTGGAAATGCTTTATTGGATTTAGGTTCTAGTGTCAATATATTGCCATATCCCATTTTTGTGCAGCTTGGGTTAGGACAGTTAAAACCTACATCTGTTATATTGCAACTAGCTGATAGATCTATTAAAGTCCCAAAGGGATGCATTGAGGATGTCCTCGTTCAGGTGGACAAATTTTACTACCCTGCAGACTTTATAGTTCTAGACATCCAAGGACCCCAAACTGCCAATGCTACTCCCATCATTCTAGGTAGACCATTCCTAACGACATGCAATGCTTTAATAAATTGTAGGGATGGTCAACTGAAAATCACTTTTGGCAACATGACTTTGGATTTGAATATTTTTAATACTTGCAAGTTGCCACATGTGGATGATGAGATTGAGAGGGTGCATATGATTGATTCGTTGGTGGATGATTATATTTGTTCTGAATTTTGTGATGATGCTTCTATTATTGAGACTATTATTGGTGATTCTGATGACATATCTTTTGTGCATGAGAACGTAAAGGAGCTGAACGTGGTATGGGAGCCTAGGTTCAAGGCTTTGCCACCTAATGCATCAATTCAAATTTCATCTGAGGTGGAGGATCCAAAGCCCGAATTGAAGCCACTTCCTGAATATCTCAAGTATGCCTTCCTAGGAAACGAAAGCAGCTTCCCTGTGGTAATATCTTCCAAACTCTCTTTAGAACAGGAAAGTTCTTTACTTGATGTGCTAAGAAAACATAGAGGTGCTATTGGTGATGGAAATTGAATTCCACCCCTAAGTAATTTTGATGATGAGCACACCAAATGAATGCTTAGTGTACTAACTACACTACACTTTAAGTATATAGATTTCGTGAAGCTCTACTAATACTCCAAGAAGCACGCATCAACGCTCCACGACAAAGACGAACATGGCTAAACTCAAGTGATGAAGCTCAAGCTCAAACAAAGCAAGAAGCTCAAAGAGAAGCTCATCTTCACTTCATCAAGTTGACTAAACTGCCGAAGACATGTTCAGAGTCTAGTGTGAGTGTGTCGTGTCTTTTAGTATATTTGTCAAAGCCATATCAAATAGACAACACACACACAAATGATTTCAAAACAAATGTTTTTAACTATCTTCAAAAATAGTTTTTAAAGAGCTTTTCTAGTCACTCCATAATTCTCGTAGTGAAACTCCACGCACCCTGGAGTTAACTACACTTTTGACTAGAACAACAGGAAAAACTCCTCTGGGAGTCGACTACCAAAAGTAGGGAGTCGACTACTTGTCAGGGACGAAAATTTCCTAGACTCCTCTGGGAGTCGACTACCTATATAGGGAGTCGACTACCTGCTGGAAATTTTCAGACGTTTTGAATTTGAATTTTAAATTCTTTTGAGCAATTTACTCCGAAATTTTTGGGACAAAAGTCAAACGAAATTCAAAATTCAAATCCCAGTTTTTTCCCTATAAATAGAGCTTAATTCTTTTGTGAAAAATACAACATTTGAAAATCAAAATTCGCAAAAGCTCTCGTGAATCAAAAAGCTCTCTCATTTTTCTCTAGCCAATTTTAATTTCAGTTTTTGATCTTGCAATATTTTTCCAATTCTTTCGAAGATCATATTATTATTTTGTTGGCTAAATTGTTTTTCAAAAATCCTCTCTATTATTTCTCTTTAATCTTATTTGAAGGATTTTTTGAAAAAGCTCTAGATCACAAAGAACTTATCTCGTATCTTTGTGTGATCTAGACTATCATTCTATTAAGCCACTACACAATTGTCTATCTTTTGATTGGCTATAGAATCGGGTGTATTTTCAATCTCTATCATTTATTGAAGAGTATTGAACAAATCTCTTATTGTGTTATTTGTTGGAACACTAGACAAGTCTAGTTGTTGCCAGTTGGAAAGTCCTCGGTTTGTGAGGCAAGGGTAAACCCTAGACAAGTCTAGGCGTTGTGTTCGGAAATCCTGGTCAAGGCTAGGTCGTTGGAAATCCTAACGAGTGAAGTTAGGTGCTTGTATTTGCCAAGGCAGATAGTGGAAATCTCGTACCGGATTGGTCGGGGACTGGACGTACCTAGGGTTGTGGGGAACCAGGATAAAAATCCTTGTCTTTGCGCTTGCATTTTTTGTGTTTGATTATCTTTTCATTTATATCTTCTATTTACTGCAAAGATCAATTTTATCCATATACGCTGAAATTCACATTCATATTTTATTTGTCCTAACATATTCTCTGGGAGTCGACTACTGCTCATAAGGAGTCGACTACCTGCTGTGAAATTTTGCTGTGCATTTTTAATTATATTGTTGATTAAGAACCAAGCGTAGATCACTCTACTTGGTTTCTTAGGCAACGTTAGAAGGAATTTATTTGTGTTAATATCGTTGAGCGAAAAAGTTATAGTATTTGATCAACACTATTCAACCCCCCCTTCTAGTGTTACTTGCCATCCACAGGATCCAACAATTGGTTGGTCCATTGCTGACATAAAAGGTATTAGCCCTGTTGTATGCATGCATCACATTTATTTGGAGGATGACGCCAAACCCACTAGAGAAATGCAACGTAGGTTAAATCCAACATTAAAAGAAGTGGTGAAAGGCGAGGTTTTAAAATTATTGGATGCATGCATTATATATCCTATTTCTAACAGCAAGTGGGTTAGCCCTACACAGGTTGTTCCTTAAAAGTCTGGCCTCACCGTGGTTAAAAATGAGAATAATGAGCTTATCCCAGTTAGAGCCACCACAGGTTGGAGGATGTGCATAGACTATAGGAAATTGAACTCCCGAACTAGAAAAGATCATTTCTCTCTTCCATTTCTTGACCAGATTTTAGAGAGAGTAGCTGGACATGAGTACTATTGCTTTCTAGACGGTTATTCAGGTTATTATCAGATTGAGATTGCACCTGAGGACCAGGAAAAGACTACTTTTACCTGCCCCTTTGGTACTTTTGCATTTAAAAGAATGCCGTTTGGTTTATGTAATGCTCCAGCTACTTTTCAGCGATGCATGTTCAGTATTTTTGATGATATGGTTGAGAAAATCGTTGAGGTATTTATGGACGATTTTTCAGTATACGGTGGCTCTTTTCAGGATTGTTTAGCTAACTTGGCTCTTGTTCTTGACAGGTGCATTGAAAAGAATCTCCTATTGAATTGGGAGAAGTGTCATTTTATGACCACAGAGGGACTTGTCCTAGGTCACCTGGTTTCTAAAGATGGTATACAGGTAGACAGAGCCAAGGTAGCAGTAATTGAGAAGCTACCAAGTCCTAAATGCGTGAAGGACATCAGATCATTTTTGGGACATGCAGGATTTTATAGGCGGTTCATCAAAGATTTTAGCGCTATATCTCGCCCTCTTTGCAACTTACTTACTTTAAATGTGGATTTTATTTGGACACCTGAGTGTCAACTTTCTTTTGAAACTTTAAAGAAGTTGTTGATTTCTGCTCCCATTTTGCAGGTGCCAGACTGGTCCCTACCATTTGAAATAATGTGTGACGCAAGCAATTACGCAGTTGGTGCAGTCCTAGGCCAAAGAAAAGACAAAGTTCCAGTAGTGATTTACTACGCTAGCAGGACACTAAATGATGCTCAGAGGAATTATACAACCACAAAGAAGGAGTTGCTCGCTGTAGTATTCGCGTTGGAAAAATTCAGGAGCTATATTTTGGGATCATCAATTTTGATATATACTGATCACTCTGCTTTAAAATATTTATTTTCTAAAAAATATGCTAAGCCTGGATTGATACGATGGATTTTATTGTTGCAGGAGTTCAATGTCATAATCAAGGACAAGAAAGGCGTGGAGAATCTAGTAGCTGACCACTTATCACGATTGACAGTAGGCCTTGATTCAGCAGATGTGCCTGTGAAGGACTCCTTCCCTGACGAGCATCTTTTTAGTGTTTCCACCTCTCCATGGTATGCTGATATAGTTAATTATCTGGTAACCGGTAAGACTCCTGACACTTGGTCTCTTCAAGACTTTAAACGGTTCAAGTATGAGGTAAAATATTTCTTCTTTGATGATCCGTACTTATATAAATATTGTAGTGACCAAATTGTTAGGAGATGCATTCCTGATCATGAAATAACCAGTGTGATACAATTTTGCCATGATGGAGTATGTGGTGGACACTTTTCAGCGAACAAAACCGTGGCAAAAATCTCGCAATGTGGCTTTTATTGGCCAACTATGTTTAAAGATACATTTCATTATTGCAAGACTTGTGCTGCATGCCAACAATTAGGGGGTATTACTAAACGTAACATGATGCCTTTAAACCCCATTTTGGAAATTGAAATATTTGATTGTTGGGGCATAGACTTCATGGGACCTTTCCCACCTTCATTTGGATATGCTTATATTTTGGTTTGTATTGATTATGTTTCTAAATGGGTGGAAGCTATTCCTTGCAGGTCGAACGACACTTCCGTTGTGCTTAAGTTCCTCAAAGAGAACATTTTCTCTAGGTTTGGAGTGCCAAAGGCCTTGATCAGTGATGGAGGGTCTCATTTTTGCAACCGCATGTTCGCTACTTTAATGAAGAGGTTTGGGGTCACACATAAAGTTTCTACTCCGTATCACCCCCAAACCAATGGCCAAGCAGAGTTGGCAAATAGAGAGATCAAAGGAATTTTGCAGAAAACGGTGAATCCTTCAAGGAAAGATTGGAGTTTGCGCTTACCTGAAGCGTTGTGGGCTTACAGGACGGCCTACAAAACAATTTTGGGGATGTCACCTTACCGTCTTGTATTTGGGAAGTCTTGTCACTTACCTGTTGAGATAGAGCATAGATCTTATTGGGCTATAAAGAAAATGAATTTTGATACTGATGTCTCTTTTTCTTCTCGCAGGTTACAATTGTTGGAGCTGGAGGAGTTGAGGAGAAATGCGTACGACAACGCTAAAATATCAAAAGAGAGGATGAAATCCGTCCACGACATGATGATCTTGAGGAGGGAGTTCACCCCAGGCCAAAAAGTTCTTCTATACAATTCTAGGCTACACATCTTTCCCGGGAAGCTTCGCTCTAGGTGGTATGGACCTTTCGTCGTCAAAGAAGTTTTCCCACATGGCGCAGTGCTACTATTGAATGAAAAAGATGGAAGTGAGTTCAAGGTGAATGGCCAAAGATCACGAGCCTTGGACCAAGGAAGCGAGCACCATGGATCTCACAGACCCACCTTCGGGTGGGGACTAATCAGGTGTGTTCTTTCCATGATTCCCTCTTCCTAACATTGAGGACAATGCCTATTTTAAGTTGGGGGAGGGAAATAACTTTTAGGATTTTTATTTTTTTCTTTTTCTTGTTTATTTTTTGATTTTATTTTTTAGTTCCCTTTTTGCGTTAATTTTTTTTTTTTTGAGTTAAAAATTATCACCAAAATCTATTTTACCTAGAAATGAACCTCATGTGATGAAATTTCTCGTTATTTATTCACCACCGTACACTCGTGATTTATTTTTCCCCCACCACTATTGTTCAACATTTCAGTCTCATTTTACATGAATTTGAGTGCTTGTGGTGAATTTCTTTTTATACATCTCAATGGCAAGATTAATCGATGACTTAATGAATCTAGAAATTATGGATTAGCAAGTGGTATGCTTTCATTGGAACACACCAAAGTTCATGCACCAATAACTCATAAATTAACTGGAGCATTGTTCTTTATCTCGTATTCATTGCCATTTGCATGCTTGGTGTGATTTTGGGTAGAAAAACGTACCACGTCATTTGAAATGATTAGGATACCCATTCTTGTGAAAAATTAAAGAAGAGGAAGTTATCTTGCCATGTTGTTTATGCACACACAAAAGAAGAAAAAAATGAGATGAATGAGGAAGAAAAAAATGAATAAATGTGCTATTAAAGAAATAACTTGGTTGGCTCGAGTAGTACAGTCCGAGGGTCCTTCTTGGCCTAATGCCCTATGATCGTCAGATTTGGGAGCCATTGACCGGAACCTCAATTATTTGATGGAGCGATCCAAGTTATATACTTTTCCGCGAATGTTGCTTGATGCGCGTTACGCGGAACTATGGAAAAAAGCGAAAGAAAATAGAGGATAAGTGTGCATAATTAGCAAGGCAAGAGAACTTCCAAAGCTTAAAGAAAACACAAGATGTGGTGTGATCTCTTATGAATGAAGATTGACGTGTGTATGCTTTGATACCATTTTATTTTTAATGCTTGCTTTGCATGAAAAATTCACGCTCCAAGTTAAAATATGTGATTGAACGGTGTGTACCATTGCTTTAGTATACTATGAGCCATGAAGTAATGGATAGTGAGTTTGACTCTATTTTATAACCATTTGAGATGATTGACATTCATTTTTGAAAACCCACAAGTACCATTACTTGATGAGCTTGAAATTTTGATATTAGTGTGCGGTTATCTCTTTTGTCGTAGTAGTATGATGGTGAGTAATTTGAGATCTGATAAGGTGATCTAGGCGTATTTTTAATCGCTCCTTTTTGCTAGAGACTAGCAAAACGCTAGTTGGGGGGTGTGATTTGGGTTGAATATTGCGTATTTAACCCCTAATCTAGCAATACTTTGTGCCCATATGATGCTACATTGCTCTCTAATTCATACGTATTTTCTACACATTTATTTATTAGAGAAAACACACTATTTGAGCACAAAACAGCATTTAACGACGCATTTCTACACTTTTTATATTTTTCCTAGCATCGTCTCGATCTCACGATTCCAACGACTATTTATTTGTATTTTTCTGAGAACTGTGCTAATTACTGTGTATTTTTGAATGCATAATACCATTTAATTAAAGAAATACGGAAGAAATATGTTTAAAATACGCCAGCACGAATCTTGGCGCGACACGCGGTAGCATCGGAGCGAATCCCCACAGATCCTACGGCTCCAGCAAATGCGGACGACGTGGCCGTTTATAAGCCGCAGATCTAAGATCTCAACGGCCATAAAGAAGCCGCCCAAATGTGCTGATGGATCAATTCCTTGCAACGTGGCGGCTATCCAAGAGCTTGCCGCCTCATCCAATGGTACACAATGAAGGAAGACGCGGCGAATTCGTGGTCGCGCGATTATCATCCAGCGGTCGCGATCAAAGCTAAAGCGGAGCAGAAGCGGATGATATCAATGGCAACGTGGCCAGTTTTCGGCCGTTGGATCACAATCCAACGGTTGCCATTCTCTCCGAGGCGAACTCTGAGCAGTTCGGTTGCGGGCGCGAAGCGAGTAAGGATCCGCTTCGAAAGAGCCACGTGTCGACACGAGATGGAATCGTGCGTGAATCGAGCGGTCGAGATTTGCGGCGGTTTGTGGGTGCGGGTTTTAAGCTAAACAGGTGTGGATTTCGACCCAATAAGCCTATTAAACCCGCAATGCTATTATTTAAGCGTATTCTAGGGTTTTGGGGCGTATAATTGGCGTATTGGAGCACTTAGGAGCCGAATTCTCTCTCTGAAAAATTCTGTAAATTTCCAAAGGCTTTTCTTATTATTTCCAGAGAGTTTGAAGTCGAAACTTGGAGATTTGGTGATATTTCCTTTAACTCAAACCCCGTATTTTGGTGTTTTCTAGCGTATTTTGCTATAAACTTGATGTATTTTGCTATGGAAGTTGTTTATATTTGCATGATGTGTAGCTAAATCTCTGTTGTGCATGATATGGAGTAGTTAGGGGATGTGATTCGTATTATTTAGGTTGAATATTGTTGTTCTTCATCGTAAAAGTCGCTAAAATTGTATGTTTTTGCTATTTAATCCTCTTTTCGTCTTTCAAAAGAAGCGAATACGTTGATGATCACCCCACAAGGGTGAGATTTGATCTCTCCAAAAGAGAGCTTCATACCATATTCGTAGAACTATAGTTTTAGCGACGTTTTTATTCATATTGCGCTTGAACCCCCAAAAGGGTATTTTCCGACGAATCGCTCCCAAAAGGAGGATTTGTTGAGTTATATTTAATCAACCAAAATACACGAATCGCTGATCCTAACGAACCCATATCATGTGCATGTTTATCATATATTTTCATACACGACTCTTTCGTTGTTTGCTTTGATTACATATTCACGACACACTTTCACACCATCATCACTTTCATTATTAAAGTGTTTAGTTTCTCTGCGTAGACTTTCTATTTGATTTAAGCTTGTGGTTTCAACAGATTTCTCCCGAGGATTCGACATTTGGACTCCCAGATTTTACTACTTGAACGGACTCTTGCGCTTGAGAGAAGCACCCTTTCGAAGCCCACCATTCTGTTGTGCTGATCATTTCTTTCTTGCCGATCAGCAGTACCACTTCACCTTTCTATGCGACCGAAGACTAGTTGCTGCTCGCTGGAGCCTTGTACTGTAAGTACACACTTACAAAGCTGTTGTCGTTGAATCCTAGAGGGTAGCCGCTGGACCTGCCTTGCACCGAGTATTCACTCTGAGGGGTGGAAATTTACTCTTAAGGACAGTGCCTTACACGCCTCGGGTTACTGATAAGTCCATTCCTTTCTCTGATTTTTAATAGCGACCTTGGTTCCGACCAAGTCCCCTCCTATGCTTAAGTCAGATCTTGACTGAGAAGTGCTTTAGTGGAATCGAGCTTGTTTCACGGAGAGACCAAGCGCGAGTTCTCAAGCCGAGCAATGGAGGAGAAATGTAAGGTGAAAGAAAGGTGTGTGGAGATGGTATACATGCGTCTCAAGTATCCAGGATTCGGTCTTTTACGTTCTATTCTTCGGGTCTCTTATAGGAGTCCCGCATGTCAACGCCTTCATGGCGTTTATCATTTCTCCCTCCGTGCCGCCCGCATTGATGGTCCTTTGAATGGCGATCAAGGCGAACGTAATGGTGGCTTCAATGGTGATCAAGGCGGGTGCGATCTGAGGAGCAGTTTCCCCTTTCGAGCGGGGTCAACCGTATGTCGGATGGCAGTCTTGGGCCGATGCACTCCGACTCGTTCCTAGGCTCCTTTGGGCCAGAGCCCGGCACGATTTTGGACCTAGTGGTCGGCCTGCCTATCTTCGACCCATTTGGGGGTTGTATCAGTTATCGAATATATTTAAAGAAAAGAAGTGATTTCAATATTTCAATATATGATATAAAATTAAGAGTACAAATTCAAATTTTACTTTAAAAAGATTATCCGTGGCAAAGAGAAAATCACGAGGAGGGGGTAGGAGACAATTAAAAAAGAGAAGGAAATGGATTTCAAATGTCCATGTATAATTTTTTTTCTTCCATTTGTTCTTGCCCTAGGCAGCAGTCATGGTCTAGTCCCGCATGGCTACGCCACTGCCACTACAACAAAAAGACTAAATGATTTAATCACACCTAGAGATCACATATACCATGGACAGATGCTAGGGCCTGTTCTTTTGTAGGAATGTGAAATTGGGAAAGTTGAGAGAGTGAGGAATCTGATGAGAGAGAAAAGCTTGTGTAGTGTGTTCTTTTGTAGGAAAGTGATGTTGGATTGTGGAGATGGAAAGTTGAGGTGGGTCCTACTTTGTGTAGTGTGTTCTTTTGGTTAAAGAAAGTTGGAGTTGAAAAGTTGGAATGTATGATGGGGTGAACCTAGGTACGGTTAACCTCCTAAATAAAATGAGATCATTTTGGGGTATTTTTTTACACTTGCAGGTCCAATGCAAAAACCCAATACAACAATACTCCGATGAAATACCGGAATGAAAAGTAATAGTGGAATGCGGACATGCATGCGACAGATTAAAAAATGTCACGTACATACCAAAATATTGCCCTGCTATGACAATATACTTAAAAATCCAGCGAAGAATCAGTAGAGACAAGCAAACTGGCATGAAACAGTCAAAAAAATTGGGCAGAACGACAAGCAAGAAAATCCTAGATAGGAGATCGATTGACAAGATACAAGGCAATGAACAGATTCGTCAATTGGCATGTACATTCATACGTGGATCCAACGTAAGGTCATGGCCATAAAATATAGACAGCAACAGATACAAAAAATGAAATGTCCAAAACATAACACGATATCAAAGATATTATCATGCAACACGACAAGCAAAAGATACAAACATGGAATGTATAAAACGTTATAAATCCCAAGTACTCCCATAGCCAAATCTACAATATGAAATAAACCCAAAAAGAGCATCAGCAATAGACGTTCCAACCGACAACCAACATACAATCCAACGCATTAGTTATTGTTATACAACATCAGGAAAATAAAAACACCAAGACCTAGGATAGAATACATAACTAACTTTAGCGAGTTGAACTCGGATAGCATACTATCCATTCTAGCCGTGTTAATCTCCAATTGACCTTCGACCCTAGCCAACCTCCTGTCAATCTCACCCCACCTCATCTCATTCGGTAAGCTCGCAGGGATTTCTCGTATTCCTCCTCTTTCATTCTCTTCCATTAAGTGCCGGATAATAAACGACGACCACTCACCGTGAGGGGGGGTCCTTCCATTCGAAGTAATCACACTTGCCGACACGAGACGGACAGCTCCAGAACCGTCTGCTAGGGTTCGTACGAGTCCAAGAGGTCTTCCTCGGTCCCCACATACCACAGTGGCACTTCTTGGAGTCTCCATCATCCGTATCCAACTCAGGTACACTGTTCGCATTCCGAAGACGGGAGCGAATAGAAGTGTTGGAGCCTGAACTCATTTGTAACTGGAAAAACATAAACAAAAGCAACATTAATGGTGTGTAGTGTTAGTAGAAAAATAATGTTATAAATAAATTGATATGGGAAAGTTGAAGGCATACCTAGGAAAATATAATAAACCATGATCTCAACGTATCCGCCAGTTTTCATAAGCATCAAAGTATTTTTGACATGTCAAAACCCATAAGCAAATAAAATTCATGTGCTTATCAATTAGAATGAAAAGAAAAACGTATAGCCCGCAGGAATTTATATGTTTCAATTTCCCAATTAGAATGAAAAGAAAAACGTATAGCCCTCAGATATGATCCCAGATTCCAATCTATAGACATGAAACATATAAAAAACAGCCATAAAAAGCCCAATAAGCCAATAGATGGACATGGACATGAACAAGCCCATTTAGCCAATATATCCCAGAATCCTTCAGCCATATGGACATGCACCAAGGCTTGCAACATATACGCAATGCAAATAGAATGAAAACTCGGAATCTTTTATAGCCCTCAGGAAGTTATATTCATCATTTGCCCAACTAGGTTGCTGGCGGTTGCTCCTTACTTAAGGAACCATCCTGCCTACCATCCATATAATTGGGAAATTAAGAGTGTCTTTCACCTATTTCATGTTTTGCATCATTGGGCTATTGGGATAAAAATTCATAGATTTCACCTATAGTGCACTGCTGTGAGGCAAAGAAACCTTCCATGCCACGGCTACTCACATGGGAATGAAATTCTGAATTAACCCATGACAATTCCAAGCCAAAAATTCCAAGATTTCACATATTATTCCTCCACCTGAAATACCAAAAATACCTAACATGCCACAAATACCAATTTTTCAAATCCTGAAATACTATGTAACATGAATTATGATGCATTGAAGAGCATAACCTGAACCCAACCAGGCAACCATAAAACAAATTTCAACAAACTTATCCTGTATACCTCCAGGCAATATATGTTTACACCAGCAATATACCTCATATGTATCCTTCATAACTCCTGGCAATGTATGTTTAAAACAGCAATATAGCTCATATGCAATATAGCCCATAAAAACATATCTTCAAATACTGGGAAGTCAGCATGGACTCAAAGAGCAACAAAGAGTGCAGAAAATTCCATATAGCCCTTAGAAGTTTCACTGACTCAAACATAGCATGTCATGTATCACAAATAGGCTGCTAATTAATGACTCGGCCATAGCATGTCATGTATCAAACATAGAATTTCACTGACTCAGCCATAAGACTCAAAGTCACCATCCAAACCACTAGCATTTCATGTATCACAAATAGGCTGCAGATCATACTCACATTGCAATGACAAGCAAATTTACAGGAGAAGCAAATGGCAAGGACAAGCATAGATAATATTTTCTCTAATCTTACTCACATTGCCAGGCAAAGCTCATAAAAAATACGAAGACATGCCCAAATAAATACCAACTGCAGATGAAACAACAAAAATGAAGATGATAAAAATTTGACAGGAAAAGCAAATTGCAATGACAAGCACTCAATTATATTTCAGAGCTTACTCACATTGCCAGGCAACGCTCAAAATAATTTACCAAGACATGCACATAACACTTCCAACTGCAGCTGAAACAAACAAAATGAAGTTGAAACAATTTTGACAGGATAAGCAAATTGCCAGGACAAGCCCAAAAACCTGCTCATGCCGTAATACACAAAATCCCCACTGATGATGAAACAAGGCAACTTCAGGTGCCAAAAAATTCCCAGGCCAAGCCAAATGAATGGTCAATGCCAATAAAATTGCACATTGCTTACTAAAATTGCCAGGAAAAGCCCACAAAATATGTCAGGACATGCACAAAAACCTCCCAGGTTCAGCTGAAACAAGACAAATGAAGTAGCAAAAAAATTCCCAAGACAAGCAAATTGCCTTGACAAGCACTAAACAAATATATCAGCTGTATGACTCAAATTGCCATGACATCCACATACAAAACTGTCAGGCCAAGCACCAAAAATTGCCAAGTGCAGCAGACACAAGCCAAATGGCCTGGCCAAGCCCACAACAACCACAAAAATTCCAACTGCAGCTGAAACAAGCCAACAACATAAGCAAAGTACTAGAAAGGTCAAGCCAATTGACAGGACAATCAAAAAAAATTTGTATGGCCTGGATTACTCAGATTGCCCTCAGGAAATATGTTAGATGACACAAAGTCCTCAAATTCCAACTTGTTATTATTCACAATTCCCAAATATGTTGCTGGCTTGTGGAAATATGTAATCCCCTCTTGTGAATAACACAAAAATTATGTTGAAGGTGTTTGGAGATGGCAGGATGAAGAAGCAAAAATAATGTCAGGACATGCGCACAAAAATTGCCAGGAAAAGCTAAAGAAAATTCCAAGTTCAGCTGAAACAAGGCAAATGAAGGGGCCAAAAAAAATTCCCAGGACAAGCCAATTGCCAGGCCATGCACAAAACTACTAGATTCAAGCCAGCATGTCTACAATATATGAGTATATAATTATGTGGAATTCAATCCCAGAAGAGGAATACATATAACATCAAGCCTACCTTCCATTTATTTGGGAATATACATATTAAATGGATTCTTTTTATATGCTTCATCATTGGGCAAGGGTCCTGTCATCTTGGAAAGAATCAAAGAGCAACAAAGTGGAATAAAGACCTAAGTACATACTGGAACAAGAGCAATCATAGAGTACTCACATTGCCAGGCCAAGCACAAATATGTGTTCCCAGACAAGAACAAACAAAACTGTCAGGACACTGGTATAAAAATTCCAACTGAAGATGAAACAAGGCAAATGAAGAAGCAAAAAATTACTGCATATGCCATGCGACACAAAGTCACCATTCAAACCAATAGCATGTCATGTATCACAAATAGGAAGCACATATTCTTGGGGATGTTTAAAAAATCTGTGAACACATAATAATGCAGATGTAATGTAACACAAATCTGGGAAAACATATGACTGCTACTTGATTCAAAAAAAAAATTCATTTGAAGGTGATGTGAGATGCCAAGCAAAGATTAAAAAAATAGTGAGGAGAAGCCAAATGAAGAAGGAAAAAAATTCCAAGTACATGCCAATTGACCAGGACAAGCAAAAAAAAATACCTCAGGACCACTTACTTAAATAGCCAGGAAAAGAACAAACAAATTGCAAGGACAATCCCAAAACAATTCCAACTGCAGCTGAAACAAGCACACAGCAGAAGCAAAATAATTGAAAGGACAAGCCAATTGCCAGGACAATCAACAAAAATATTTGTATGTCATTGATTACTCATATTGCCCTCAGGAAATCTGTTGGATTACTCAAATTACTCAAATTCCACCTAGTTATTATTCACAATCCCAAATAGGTTGCTGGCTTGTCGAAATAAGTAATCCCAGATTGTGAATAACCAAAAAATTGAGGTGAAGGTGTTTGGAGATGGCAGGCAGAAGAAGCAAAAAAATTGTCAGGACAAGGACAAAAAATCTGCCAGTTCAAGCTAAAAAAAATTCAAAGTTCAGCTTAAACAGGTCAAATGAAGGGGCCACAAAAATTCCCAGAACAAGCCAAATGCCAGGACATGCACAAAACATATATATTCAAGCCAGCATGTCCACAATATATGAGTATATAATTATGTGGAATTCAATCCCAGCAGAGGAATACATATAACAACAAGCCTACCTTCCATTTAATTTGGAATATTCATTTTATTGTAATTTTTTTAGATGCTTCATCATTGGGCAAGGGTCCTGTCATACTGGAAAGAATCAAAGTGCAACAAAGAGGAACAAAGACCAAAGTATATACTGGAAAGACTCAAATAGCAACAAAGATCAACACAAAATTCATGAAATACTAGAAAGATTCAAATTTCAACCAAGATCAACATAACTTCTGCCATACACAAACTGAAAGAGCTACAACGCAACTAAGGATACCTCAGGAAACACAAGTGACCCCAACATATATCATGCAACATATTTCAGCTATCTTTTTCAGCATCTAATACCTCAGGAAACTAAATACCTACTCCAACAACACTCCTCTTGTTCATTACACATAATTATACAACAATTATGAGACATAGATCTAATGAGAACAACCCCAACCACACTCCTTGTCGCTTCCCCTCATCTTCTTCCTACCACCACCACAACACACCATTTTATCACCAACACCAACCAAACTCAGTCCAAGTCCAAGGGTTCGTCATCTCCTTCATCACCTACGCCTTCTTCCGCCCTGGCCCTTTCAATCATCTCAATTTTATTCTTCAACATTCGCCTTCGGGCCCCATCGGGCTTAGCCAAAAACTTGCGGCCTTAACGCTCATTGTCAATAAGATAATCGTACACGACACCCAATAAATTTCCTGGATGCTCGGTGTATCCATACAACGAATCGGCTAGCTTTTCAGTCCAATGGGCATGAGATGTAGTAATTGCCGTGTCAACCTTCTCTACTGTATCTACAAGCCTATCCATCCTATCCTGGACTTCGGTTGTACCCCGACGACGACTTTTCTTCCTCGTAACAGAGGGAGGTGTAGCAAAGCTTGGCCCTGCATGAAAATTCCCCGTCGATCCTACCGGGGGGATGTCATGAGGGATATCAGCTTCAGGGGTCCGTGCCTGAGTTGCATCTTTTCCATCGACAGAATCTGCTTGGGGTTCAAATGATTGGAATGTTGACCTCCGAAAAAGCCCCTTTGCCTCGTCATCTCCTATGACGATATACAACTCATCAAGCCACGTCAACGGTTGATTAACATATTGTTTCAACCGAGGGTTAGCTTGTAAGAAAATTACCATATAAATTAGGCCGTTTATACTCACAACTGTGATCAATATTTCTTGAGCCCTAAAAGTAATTGATCATACCTTTGCCCATGGGGCATACACCTTATCATCAAGCACTATCATCTTCTTAATAGGACACCATCCAGCCCCACTGATACTGAGGCACGTTGACACATCGGTCATGCGTCGGTGCAACCCTTTCATATGATTCCTGACATTTGTGCTTGTGTAGGATGTGCCAAAAAGAGCATTGATATGGGCAGCTGCTTGGTTAAATGCCGTAGGCTTGAATGTCTTATCCGCCTTATTGCCTTGCTTGGCCTGGTCAGCAAGGAACGGAATGAGGGACAAGTCATGTTCCCACTGCCAAATTAGGTTTTAAGGCCCCTTGGCAGGTTGCAGCTTAGTCCTTTTGCTCGGACTTGAAACCGAACCTTCTCCCTCATCTTCCCGTCGTCCCGACTTCCTCGACGACCCACGACCCCCCGTATGTTCATTCCCACTTTGTGACGATGGCTTATTGAAAGCTGTAACGACTGCTTTTCATGTATCTGAATTTATTATAATATAATATATGTTTTGGTGGGTTTTCTCCTCTTCTGTGGTTTTCGTCTCCGTAACTTTCATTTTCGATCGATTCGTCGTATTTTCTCGCTTCTTCCTTAGGATTGTCGATTTCGAAGTATGTCACTCGTGACGGACTTCATAACGGTCGTATCTAACTGTTAGATCAAGCCTAGGAGTCATAGGAATCGATCCCGGGGCCCCGCGCTCCGTATCGGTACTTTCTGTGCTCATTAGCCGGTGTAAGAAGGGCCACCGACCGACTAGATGACGATCCAGTCGGTCGGCAATCCTTCTTGGACCGACTAGTGAGCTTTCTAATTTTCTGAGGAAGCTACTGTTTATCGTTAGTCGGTCTAAGAAGGTTGGTTGACCGACTAGGTTGCAAACTAGTCGGTCGGCGATGCTTCTTGAACCGACTAACTCATCATCTTATTTTAGTATCAGTTACTGTTTACTCTTAGTCGGTCTAAGAACGTTCATCGACCGACTAGATTCTAAACTAGTCGGTCAGTACTTGTTCATGGACCGACTAACTCTAGAATCCTATTTTCGTTCAGGAGTTACTGTTTGCACTTAGTCGGTCTGCGTTGGTCGACCGACCGACTAGTTGTCAAACTAGTCGGTCAGTGGTTGCTCTTTGACCGACTAACCAGTGTTAAAACCCTAATTTCTGGGCAGCCGCCAGCCTAGCCTATTTAAACCCTACCCATTCGACTTCTTCTTCTCCAACACGACCCAAAACCCTAAAAACTCCCTCTTCAGCCCCCATCTTCCTCCAAGCTCCATTTCTCCATTCCAAGCCCTAAATCCATCATCCAATCCATCCATTCACCCATTCCACCCCTCATCTTCCCCAAATCTCCATCAAAACCCATCAAAATCCCCAAATCCCCCAAAACCCTAGTTTCCCCAAACTTCTCCATTTGCTTCCAGATCTGATCCTAGGGTTCCCCGGAGTGTTTCTTCCGCCTCCTCTCGGTAAGAAATCGTTCTACCGTTGTTTTCATAACTATTTATAATTTTGGTGAAACCCTAATTAATTTCATGTGTTTGGTGTTTGTTTCCCCCTAAACAGCGATTTCCTCGTAGATAGCATCCGTGTGACGAGGTTGATCGTAATCCCCGGTGCTAGGCAAGTGAAACTTGCCACTTAGGGTTTAGGCCATGTTTTAGGCCATTTGCATGTTGTAGGCGTAAAAGAGGCTAGGCGACGAAATGATACTCGCCTAGGCGCAAATTGGGGAATTAGCTTGACAACGAAGCTAATTCCGACTTTTAGCATGTTGCACAATTACCATGTCATGTTTACTTTCAATTAACGGTACGCGAATATGTCATGTCATTGCATTTCGCCTATCACGTTTAATTCAATTAACTGTACGCAAATAAATTGTCATGATCTCGCATTCTTTAGGTATTGCTGTGATTGCATAGCTTCGCTACAATGTTGTGTTCCTGGCTCGTGTTCCAGAAGCGGGCCATGTGTTGGTTGATAGCCAATGCCCGAATTGCGTGTTCCGGCTAGGTGTTCCCTACGCCATACTAGTGTTCCTGGCTCGTGACCAGAAGCGAGCATAATGAGTTGCTAACCCCAACGCTCGATACATTGAATTGTGAACTAAGAATGCGAGCTCAATGGCGGGGCAACCCTAGGCTCACTAGATGAGCTCAATGTGCAGGGACCCCAGGTTCCATATCGTGTGAGTATTGGGTAGTGTTTAGTGCCGATCGGTCTGAAATGCTATGCCATTCAGCGAATGGCATAAACACCTACAAAATGTGAATTGATTGAATTGATAGTGGCTTGGCTACTCTTGTCTTGTCCCGATGATTGCTCTCTTGTACAAACCGTCTTGCCATGTTTCAAATTGTGCACTCATGTTATAACTGCCATGCCATGCATCATACTAAACTGCTAGGTTGCTAGTTGCCTTACCTTCAGTTTCCTTGCCCAAGTCTTTTTAGACTTGCTGACATGTGCCCCTTTACTCTTTTGGGTGACACATGTTAGATCCTGAGCCTGAGTATCTCGTTGAGGACGAGGTGTTTGCTGACGCCGAGCCCGAGCTTGTGTTTGACGGGGAGCACGTGGACACTGGGGACCAGTCCTAGTGTCATCGTGTGTTTTACTTTTGATTAGACGGTTGTTTTGTATTCGGTGCGTAGCACCTATACTATGTTATGTCGTTTATTTTGTTGGCCTTGTTCTGGGCCTTTAGACTCTTTCTTTTAGCCTGGTGGCTTTTCTGGATGTTGGACTTATTCTTGATGTTGGACAATTTGTGAGATGTGGAATTTTATTTCAGTCTCTCCTTGTGTTATTATTGTTATTCTATTGTGGTTACAGGGACCTGTTTATGTATTTGTGGACGCTTATCGGGTTTGGGACTTCACAACTCCACTCTCGCGCGGACCTTTTCACGTCTCGCCTCCATTTTAGGGAAGCGGGTCGTGACAGGTTTTAGTGGTGGCCCATGCAGGTCTTTCTGTAACTGCGATTTTTGGAATAGCAATAATAATATTTGAATGTCCAATAAATTAAGTTCGACGTCTGAGTCATAAGCTATGAGTCTAATCTGATTTGTTTTCCGTGTCATTAGATGGCAGGAAGGCGTTTCACCCGCGGTGGTGGTAGTGGTGCGCTCTCTCATGATGAGGAGCCTGAGCGGGAACCCACCAGCGGTGAGATGATGCGGATGATGATCCAGATGATGCAAGTGCAGCAGGGCGTGATTTTGCAAGTCCAGAATGCTCCACCTGCTCGAGCTGCCCGGGCTCTTCCAGATGCCCCTCGCTCTGAGCCAGGAGCGAAGCAATTTCGGGAGCTGGGTCCCGCATATTTTGATGGTTCTGAGGGTCCTCTGGCTGCCGATGAGTGGATTCGGAACGTCGAGGACAATCTGAAGATGGCCAAGATCACCCCGGCTGGATGGGTTGATTTGGCGAAGAGGCAGCTCAAGGATAATGCCAGGAATTGGTGGGATGCGGAAGAGAAGTTGTTGGTGGAGCCGATAGCTTGGGCTACCTTCAAAGCCAGATTTGAGGGTGAGTTCTTCCTGAAGGCTGCCAAGGAGGAGATGCTGCAGCGTTTTATCGATCTGAAGCAGGGGAACTCGTCGGTGGACATGTATCACCAAGAGTTCATGAGGCTGAGTCGGTTTGCACCGAAGATGGTGCAGGACGCTGAGGAGCGAGCTCAGAGGTTTCTGCAGGGGCTTGCTTCAGAGCTCCAGAGTTTTGTGACCTCTTCTGACTGGGAATCTTATCAGAAGGTTCTGGTCGCTGCCAAGAGGCAGGAGCTGCTCGTGAACCAGAGGAAGGGGTCTGCTGTTGGTGCTGGGAAGAGGCCTGTGGAGCAGGCGAGAGCTGTGGTTAGACCTGGATTCAGGCCTAATCAGTCCGCTCAGTTTAAGAGGCCAGGAGGGCCGATTCCGAAGTTTTGCCATTTCTGCGGCAGGCCTGGTCACGTCAAGGATCAGTGTCGGAAGTTTCTGGGCCAGTGTTTGATTTGCGGTGATGCTTCTCATGTCGCGAAGGATTGTCGACATGCGGATCCGCTGCAGAGGGCTCCTGTTGCAGCTCAGCCGTTGCAGCAGCGAGCGCCTGTTCCTGCTGGACGTGGAGCAGCTCTTGTTCCGCAGAGGCAGGCTTTTCGGCAGGCTGTTCCGCCGAGGAGGCAGGCTTTTCTGATGACCGCTGCGGAGAGCGAGGCTGTGGATGAGGTTATCGCAGGTAATCCTCATTCTAGCTATTACTTTCCTATTTGGTCTTGATTGCTAGATTATGTTGTTTGCTTGAACTTGCTTGTTTGCTAGACTAGGGTTTGATTGTTAATTGATTGATTAGGTGTGATTTTGATGTGCACATTTCCTGCACGAGTCCTCTTTGACTCTGGTGCATCGATGTGCATTATTTCTCGGAGCTTCGTGGAGAGGCATTCCTTGTCGACATCCCCTCTTCCCAAGAGTTGGAATATCGTCACAGGGAATGGTGTGGTCTCGGTGCATCGTGGTTGCAATTCTTGCTCGTTGGTGGTCTGTGGACATGAGCTTTTTGCGGATTTCATTGTCCACGACATCATCAACTATGATGCAGTTCTTGGGATGGATTGGCTTGCGAGCTTCTATGCTACGATTGACTGCAGGAGGAAGAAGGTGGTGTTTGAGATTCCCGGACATCCAGTGTTTGAGTTCAGTCGTGGTAGCAGTTCGCTTGGTCCTGTCAGATTTCGGGCCAGGCCGGTGGAGGCTGTGGCTATGCAGATGGAGCTGGAGTGGCCAGCTGTGGTGCGAGATTTTGGTGACGTCTTCCCCGAGGAGATGTCTGGTTTGCCGCCTGATCGGGCTTTGGAATTTTCTATCGATCTTGTTCCAGGTGCGCAGCCGATTTCGAAGGCGCCGTATCGTATGGCACCTGCAGAGTTGGAAGAGTTGCGGAAGCAGTTGGATGAGCTTTTGCAGAAGGGTTATATTAATCCTAGCGTGTCTCCGTGGGGAGCACCGGTGTTGTTGGTTAAGAAGAAGGATGGTTCGCGTCGCATGTGCGTGGATTATCGGGAGTTGAATGCGGTGACCATTAAGAATAAATACCCGTTGCCTCGCATCGATGATATTTTTGATCAGCTTGGAGGTTCGCGGGTGTTTTCTAAATTGGATTTGAGGAGTGGTTACCATCAGTTGAAGGTGAAGAAGGGAGATGTTCCGAAGACAGCGTTCAGGACGAAGTATGGACAATATGAGTTCGTGGTTATGCCTTTCGGTGTAACTAACGCGCCCGCAGTTTTCATGAATCTGATGAACCTGATTTTCTACGAATTTTTGGATAAGTTTGTCGTTATCTTCATTGACGACATTCTGATCTATTCGAAGTCGGAGGAAGAGCATGCCTCGCACTTAAGGACGGTGTTGGAGATCTTGAGGAAGCATCGTTTGTATGCTAAGTTTTCGAAGTGCGAGTTTTGGCTGGATAGAGTTGCTTTTCTCGGGCATGTGGTGACTGGAGATGGTATCTCAGTGGATCCCGAGAAGATTCGGGCCATCAGGGAGTGGCCTGTTCCGTCGTCTGCGTCTGAGATTCAGAGTTTTCTTGGACTTGCTGGTTATTATCGACGATTCATTAAGGACTTTTCCCGTATTGCTGAGCCGATGACCAGGTTGACGCGGAAGGATGTTGCTTTTGTTTGGTCGGATGATTGTGAGGGTGCTTTTGGTATTCTGAAGGAGAGGTTGACGAGTGCCCCTATTCTGGTTGTGCCTGATCGCAGCGGTGGATTTGAGATCTTTTGCGATGCATCTGGCAAGGGTCTCGGTTGTGTGTTGCATCAGCACGGGCACGTTGTGGCGTATGCGTCTCGTCAGCTTAAGGTTCATGAGAAGAATTACCCGACGCATGATTTGGAGTTGGCTGCCGTTGTGTTTGCTCTTAAGATTTGGAGGCACTTCCTGCTGAGTGAGAAAGTGAAGATTTTCACCGATCACAAAAGCTTGAAGTATATTTTCACTCAGAAGGAGCTCAACATGCGACAGCGTCGATGGTTGGAGCTTATGGCGGATTATGATATTGATTTGCAGTTTCACCCTGGCAAGGTGAATGTGGTTCCGGATGCTTTGAGTAGGCTTCCGGCGGTGATGATTTTGACCTCGCAGTGGAGATTGCAGCAGGATTTTTGCGAGTCTGGCGTGGAGATTGTTCTTCCTGGAGAGGCTTCGTCGTTGATGTACATGCAGGTACAGTCGACGATCGTGGATCGGATTAAGGCTGGCCAGGCTGAGGATCCGAAGCTGGTGAGGATTCGGGAGATGGTGGAAGCCGGTCTGCGGACTGACTTTTTGATTCATGAGGATGGCTCGCTGAGGTTTGGAGCCAGGTTGTGTGTGCCTGCTGGGGATATCAGAGAGGAGCTGATGGTGGAGGCACACAGTTCGCCGTATTCTGTGCATCCTGGTGGCACCAAGATGTACCAGGATCTTCGTCTGAATTATTGGTGGCATGGTATGAAGAGGAGCGTGGCTCGGAGTGTAGCCAAGTGCTTGGTTTGCCAGCAAGTGAAGGCGGAGCATCAGCGTTCGGCCGGGTTGCTACAACCGCTTCCGATTCCGGAGTGGAAGTGGCAGCACATCACTATGGATTTCGTGACTGAACTACCTCGGAGTCCGAAGCAGAATGACGCGATTTGGGTGATCATTGGCATGGCGCCTTTCGCCGCTCTTTATGGGAGGAAATGTCGATCGCCATTGAGTTGGGATGACGTTGGTGATCGGGAGTTGTTGGGACCTGAGATGATCGTGGAGGCCGTGGAGATCGTCAGGAATATTCGGGAGAGGTTGAGAATTGCTCAGGCCGTTTTAAGCATTGGGCGGATGCTAAACGGCGTCCTTTGGAGTTCCAGCCGGGCGACCATGTGTTCTTGAAGATTTCCCCGAATCGTGGTGTGATTCGTTTTGGGAAGCGTGGAAAGTTGAGCCCGCGATACATTGGACCATTTGACATTTTGGAGAGGGTTGGCGAGGTAGCTTATCGCTTGGCCTTGCCGCCATCTTTGGAAGGAGTTCACAATGTTTTCTATGTGTCGCAGCTTCGTCGATACATTAGCGATCCGTCTCATGCGGTGGATTTTTCGGAGATTACCGTTCGCCCCGATATGACGTATGACCAGCATATAGTGCAGATTCTGGACAGGCGTCAGAAATCGCTTCGGAACAAGATTGTCAATCTTGTGAGGGTGATGTGGCGACACGGTTCACCTGGAGAGTCTACTTGGGAGAATGAGGATGAGATGCGAGAGCGTTTCCCACTTTTGTTTCCGGACTCGTGAGTTTTTGGAAATTCCGAGGACGGAATTTTTTTTAAGTTGGGGAGGATGTAACGACTGCATTTCATGTATCTGAATTTATTATAATATAATATATGTTTTGGTGGGTTTTCTCCTCTTCTGTGGTTTTCGTCTCCGTAACTTTCATTTTCGATCGATTCGTCGTATTTTCTCGCTTCTTCCTTAGGATTGTCGATTTCGAAGTATGTCACTCGTGACGGACTTCATAACGGTCGTATCTAACTGTTAGATCAAGCCTAGGAGTCATAGGAATCGATCCCGGGGCCCCGCGCTCCGTATCGGTACTTTCTGTGCTCATTAGCCGGTGTAAGAAGGGCCACCGACCGACTAGATGACGATCCAGTCGGTCGGCAATCCTTCTTGGACCGACTAGTGAGCTTTCTAATTTTCTGAGGAAGCTACTGTTTATCGTTAGTCGGTCTAAGAAGGTTGGTTGACCGACTAGGTTGCAAACTAGTCGGTCGGCGATGCTTCTTGAACCGACTAACTCATCATCTTATTTTAGTATCAGTTACTGTTTACTCTTAGTCGGTCTAAGAACGTTCATCGACCGACTAGATTCTAAACTAGTCGGTCAGTACTTGTTCATGGACCGACTAACTCTAGAATCCTATTTTCGTTCAGGAGTTACTGTTTGCACTTAGTCGGTCTGCGTTGGTCGACCGACCGACTAGTTGTCAAACTAGTCGGTCAGTGGTTGCTCTTTGACCGACTAACCAGTGTTAAAACCCTAATTTCTGGGCAGCCGCCAGCCTAGCCTATTTAAACCCTACCCATTCGACTTCTTCTTCTCCAACACGACCCAAAACCCTAAAAACTCCCTCTTCAGCCCCCATCTTCCTCCAAGCTCCATTTCTCCATTCCAAGCCCTAAATCCATCATCCAATCCATCCATTCACCCATTCCACCCCTCATCTTCCCCAAATCTCCATCAAAACCCATCAAAATCCCCAAATCCCCCAAAACCCTAGTTTCCCCAAACTTCTCCATTTGCTTCCAGATCTGATCCTAGGGTTCCCCGGAGTGTTTCTTCCGCCTCCTCTCGGTAAGAAATCGTTCTACCGTTGTTTTCATAACTATTTATAATTTTGGTGAAACCCTAATTAATTTCATGTGTTTGGTGTTTGTTTCCCCCTAAACAGCGATTTCCTCGTAGATAGCATCCGTGTGACGAGGTTGATCGTCATCCCCGGTGCTAGGCAAGTGAAACTTGCCACTTAGGGTTTAGGCCATGTTTTAGGCCATTTGCATGTTGTAGGCGTAAAAGAGGCTAGGCGACGAAATGATACTCGCCTAGGCGCAAATTGGGGAATTAGCTTGACAACGAAGCTAATTCCGACTTTTAGCATGTTGCACAATTACCATGTCATGTTTACTTTCAATTAACGGTACGCGAATATGTCATGTCATTGCATTTCGCCTGTCACGTTTAATTCAATTAACTGTACGCAAATAAATTGTCATGATCTCGCATTCTTTAGGTATTGCTGTGATTGCGTAGCTTCGCTACAATGTTGTGTTCCTGGCTCGTGTTCCAGAAGCGGGCCATGTGTTGGTTGATAGCCAATGCCCGAATTGCGTGTTCCGGCTAGGTGTTCCCTACGCCATACTAGTGTTCCTGGCTCGTGACCAGAAGCGAGCATAATGAGTTGCTAACCCCAACGCTCGATACATTGAATTGTGAACTAAGAATGCGAGCTCAATGGCGGGGCAACCCTAGGCTCACTAGATGAGCTCAATGTGCAGGGACCCCAGGCTCCATATCGTGTGAGTATTGGGTAGTGTTTAGTGCCGATCGGTCTGAAATGCTATGCCATTCAGCGAATGGCATAAACACCTACAAAATGTGAATTGATTGAATTGATAGTGGCTTGGCTACTCTTGTCTTGTCCCGATGATTGCTCTCTTGTACAAACCGTCTTGCCATGTTTCAAATTGTGCACTCATGTTATAACTGCCATGCCATGCATCATACTAAACTGCTAGGTTGCTAGTTGCCTTACCTTCAGTTTCCTTGCCCAAGTCTTTTTAGACTTGCTGACATGTGCCCCTTTACTCTTTTGGGTGACACATGTTAGATCCTGAGCCTGAGTATCTCGTTGAGGACGAGGTGTTTGCTGACGCCGAGCCCGAGCTTGTGTTTGACGGGGAGCACGTGGACACTGGGGACCAGTCCTAGTGTCATCGTGTGTTTTACTTTTGATTAGACGGTTGTTTTGTATTCGGTGCGTAGCACCTATACTATGTTATGTCGTTTCTTTTGTTGGCCTTGTTCTGGGCCTTTAGACTCTTTCTTTTAGCCTGGTGGCTTTTCTGGATGTTGGACTTATTCTTGATGTTGGACAATTTGTGAGATGTGGAATTTTATTTCAGTCTCTCCTTGTGTTATTATTGTTATTCTGTTGTGGTTACAGGGACCTGTTTATGTATTTGTGGACGCTTATCGGGTTTGGGGCTTCACAGCTCCACTCTCGTGCGGACCTTTTCACGTCTCGCCTCCATTTTAGGGAAGCGGGTCATGACAAAAGCACTATGTGGGGAAGGACTAATACATGGATTAAAACCCCCCTTGCAGCAGTTGCATATATCCTGGTGTTGGTTGCAACTGCATTGGCATGCCATATGGCTGGAATTGTTGATATGGCATGCCAGGCCCTCCACCGTGGCAGGGCGGCGAATGATAAGGAGAATCAATGTTCCTACGCGGCATCGGCCTCCCAAGCATTGGATCAGTCCCATGGCCTTCAGCAATCCACTGGTTCACATACGTCTGGTCATACAAGGGGGGCATATGCTCACTATTCTGTCCGGGCTGCGAAGATGACCCTGACATGCCTACAAGATGAAAGAGTTAATAGTGCAAATTCAAATCTGTGAAATCCTATATAGATAACATATATTGCATGTATATCAAAAACCATTATATTATAAGGTTTGTAAATCAAACATGATAATATGACAAAATCCAAACACAATCAACCATGATGGACTACATATTAAAATTCATATGGACTCCGCATGCACCCACAAAACACAAAATTAAAAGCCTCCCTCACATGCCTTATTCAAATGTGCTACCATTGTTATGTATGTTACAATAGTCGACCCACATGTCCCATGCGATTTGATCCCTTCGCATTTTCCATTGGTCCCTTTGCTGGGTTTGTTCCCGTATGGGCAACTGTTGCGAAAGATCCAAAATCTCGTCCTCATTATCATCGATAACATCCCCATCCTCCTCATCCACACCCACCTCCTCGTTTAGCTGGGGGTCATGAGGATCAACTACTTGGATATAATTATGCAGTATAGTGCACGCTAGGACGGTATCGACCTGACTTGGGAATGGATAGTGGGGCTTTGACGTCAATATCTTAAACTTGTTCTTAAGTATTCCAAAGGTCGACTCTATCTTTGTTCGCAATGAAGAATGACTTCGATTGAATAGCTCTTTGCGATTTCTAGGAACACGGTCAGTATGGTCCTCCAGGTGGTAACGCACGCCCCTGTAGGGCGATATGAACCCTGGCATGGTAGTATAACCGGCATCGCATAGATAATATTTTCATACATACAGAAACGTATTGTGAGTATATAATCCTTAGAATCCATACCTATTAATGTGTATTATTTACTTAACAGTGTGCATATTACCTTCATACACTCGAAGACCTTGTTGGGGGGGTAAAGACAGTGCATCTTTAAAGACAGTAAAATCATTTGCCGATCCTTCCCACCCTGCCATTACGTATGTGAATCTCTTATTGGGCGTAACAGCTGCGAGGACATTTTGTGTCACCCCTTTACGTCCTCTAAAGCGAGGAACAAGATTGATTGGTAACATTGCATCGATATGGGTCCCGTCCCATCAATCATTCCAATGCAATCCTGCAAGACGAATCAACGATGAAAATACTAAATACACCTTCAATCAATACATCTCATACGTTGTTACTACCCAAGAATAAGCCATTACCTTGAAATATGGGTACCAAATAGGATTATTGATAATCTTAGGGGGGCGTCTCATTAGGAGCTTGCTTCATGAACGTCTCACGCAAGTTGCCAATTGCCTGCATTACTCGGTTAAAGTACCTGCTAATTGTAGAACCTGCCCGGATAAAGTCAACTTGCATTACTCTGTTCTTTGACTTGTGACCAACGATATGAAGAAACATTGCCAGCTGCTCCTCTACTGACACATGAACAGTGTCGTTGAGAAGACCCCTTCCTCTCAATATATTTGCCAGATTTATGAATGCATGTCTTCGCATTCTTAAGTAGTGTAAACAACTACTTTCACTCCCTTCTAGAATTCTCTTCATGTGGGAGTTTCTATGATGCTCACGCAATTCAGATGGCTCTCTAGGTAATCAGTTTGTCCTGCCCTCGTTGTATAGTAACATGTTTACGAAGACTAAAACGATCGTCAACGCGGCCGCTTCACATGTTTCACAACCCAAATGATCTCCATTGTGATCCATCTAAACCGTATTTATAACAAAGATAATACCATGCATAAGGCGATACATACTTATGAAATTATAAAAATAATAGAGCAATTACAAAAGATAACAAGCTACCATAATTTGTATATGGCACGCAGGAATCAAACATCTCCCACACCAATTATATAAAATATTGAACCATACAAAAAACTTTATAACGTAAAACATAAGAAAATGTGGCTTAGTCACAATCAACAACAATTGAAAGTTGGGGGAAAAATTTATTGAGCCATCAGGTAATAATTTTTTTATTTTCCATCTTTGTGTCCAGGCGGTTGCTCCTGCATCTAAACATATCACGATAACTGTTAAATTTCATTTCTTCTCGTTCCTATACACCCATGTAATGAAGATGTCATGTGCTGATTATACCCATAGCACCATATCATCCACCTTCTTTTATTTTTCCTCTATTCACATAAGGGATTGTTCGTCGCAATATGTTGAATAAAGGAACCATACTGCCTGCATGTACTCTAGAAATACGTAAATCAGACGTATTAAATTATTACGTGTCATCATTGGGCTTCATTTCATACTACATGATATATGCAACACTCAACCCCATTACATGCCATGCATGAATCCTCAACATATTGCCCTCAGAATAAACCGACATCAATTACGCATTGCTGATTTCTTGAAAATAATCAAGCGTACCAAAGCAATGCACCAACAAGGCATCATTATTTACAATACTCATTTTCATTGTGTATTTTCATCATTGGGCAATTTCTATAATGTATCCGACTTCAGTTAAGGGTTCAGCTTGCATGCAATGTGGTGTATTGCACAAATCATGCGTTGTATGTTGTGTCTCACAGATTTGGGCTGCACAAATGTCATTTTTTCGACAAATTTTTCCTGCCGCTGCCTAAATACACAAAATTTCACAATCAAAATCCCACGAATAAGATCACAAATTGGTCTGTCGGCATCATTCTCGTTGCATCAAAACAATCCAGCAAGCCACCACACAAAGTTAGACCGAAATTATACCTTCCGCGACGATCACAGGCCAACCGATTCACGCTGCTACTCCCCTCAAGGAGATTCTGCTGCCGTGGGCACTCCGTACGATCCTCATCACCGTGGATCAATTTCGGGTACCCACAACAGCTCCATCCAACGTATGAAGCAAGGAAGAGAAAGACAGTTAGGGATTTCGGCCTTCTAGCCCAAGAAATGCGAAAAAGGTAAACAAATATCAAGTAAAACCCCAATTTTACCTGAAAACCTCCTTAGAATCTCCAATCGAAGCTTCGATCTGCACATGCACGCTGCCTTGGGCACACCCGATGATCCAGCAGCCGTGGATCTCTTCTGCAACCCAAAAGGAGCTCGCTTTGAGCAGAAAGGGGCGACGTCAAAATTTTTTTAGGGTTTACTCATAACCCCACCTCCACAATCAAGAAAGACGGCAAATGGGGCGAAGGAGCACAGGCAGCAGTGAAGGAGGCAGATGGAGCAAAACGACAAGCATTGAAGGTGATCACACACAAGAGGGCCCCACAAGCGCAAGGATTCTCACGAAATCGCAGCGAGTCGAGAGGAAACCCACATGATTTCGAGATTCCTACCTGCCACGTCCACGTAGGACTTTCCGACCTCCGTTTCTTGGCGACAAACGAACAGCCCGCGGATTCCTTCGCGTGGAATCCTCAAGACCGCCGGTGAACAGTGCGAAATCAGACGAGAATCTCGCGGAATCGGGCAAAACAACAGGCCCTAAAACACCACAATACCATTATATTTTGAGTTCATGAGTCAACATACCATAGTACAAGTACATTTGACACAGTTCGACTACACCTAGCCTAAGTATGTATCACAACTTGTGTAGGATATTTAGCATGTAATATGTAGCATAGTTCGTGTATGACCTATATCCAGTAATACAAATCCTTGGTCGTTTACAAATTAACTTACACCGATAATTATGAGTAACCATATGGGTCTAACATATAACCCGAATAATTCGAAATACATGTAGTATCACGAGTCAGATGAGCAAGCAATCATATAAGCCAATTCCAAAAAGAACATTATTCACACAGCGATTCAATCAATCTTGTGGTCACATGATAGGTAATACTATGCAATTAACACATAGGACCCCAAGATGAAATATATCATGTCATAGACAACATAATGAATCACAATCTTATACCGATCTCAGAAGGATCAAACATGATACAATTGTATCATATACAGATATAGATTGAACATGTCAAGATTACAATGGAGTGTAAAAAAAAATTATGAGTCACAATGGTAACGTCAAAATAAGGGATACGTCATGTCATAAAGCAACACAACATCTCACAATCCCATGTCAATTTCAAGAGAACCAAGTCATGATGCGATTCATTCATTTATAGGCATGGATATCATAGCAAACACAATCAAGATAATGGCTTCTTTTAACAATTTCATACAAGATCCTACTTTTCAATTCATTATATATGCCACAAAATTCATAAAATTCTACATGTAAGTCCTAATATCATAAGAAAGGTTGAGAGTTGTGCCTTCTTATTAGGGTGCTCGGCTACTTCCAAATGCATAGAAAATGTTGTCCGGTATCAATATCAAAACTTCGGAGGACGTAACAACGCCCAGCACCAAAATTAAACGATAAAAGGCGCATTTCTATACTTCCTAGCCTTCTCCCTGCAACCCCCCTCTGGTGTGAACTCTGAAAACACCCTGATTTGCTGCCTCAAATCATCCAACCACATCATAATGATCTGTTTTTTTTAATACATTGCACCTCAAAATTAAGTTCATGTTACCTAGAATAACTGATACTAATACAATCGATTCATCCATGTATCTCTCCATCTTCAAACAGGTCATCGTACGACACTGGAACTCTCATTCTATCCTTGGCCGATATGCGCCTTTTGATGCAATCAGACGGTTCGGGACCATGCTGTATTTCTGGCATGCGCTCGGAACTGTGGAGTACTTCTCGCCCTGCTGCCTCTTCAGAAGCAAAGGTATTCTGAGAGGCTGCTGCTTCATTCACGTTTGTCTTATGTTGCTTCTTTGGCCGCCAGAGTTGCTTCTGCAACAACATTTTCAAAAATATTTATCAAAATTACAAACTATTACTACAGTTTCGCTTGTTGTTTATACAGTTACCGGACTCAAATAGAGACCAAACAATCGAAATAGCATTGTATAACATGCGTCTATCATCCATACTACACAAGCCATGCTACACTGACGATAAAAGAGAGACAGAATTAGCACCCTAAGCATACATCGCACTGACAATATTTTTTCATGCATAACTGCGCATCTGACTGAAAACACAAGATTTACACAGCCTATAGAAAATTGTAGCAAATAAACCCATTCTCATTTACTCCTCCGCAGAGCACCCAAAAGCATCTAGTTTGATTGTAAGTGAAATTATTCTGTACCAAGTCACTTTTAAATACGGTCTTTATGGTACCAAACAAAGCCAAAGAAGGGAAAACCCCCCCCCCCCCCCCCAAAAGGCAGAAAGAACAAAAGAAAGAGACAAATGAAAAGGAAGTCAGACCGTAACAAGGGATGAACCGTGTCTGGTGTTGGATCAGTTAACAGAACAGTGTGAAAATTAGAAGTGATTGCTGGCCATGAGCCGGCCAGCTCATTTTCGAAAATGAGCTGCAAGCTCATACCGGGTTTTTCCGTATGCAATATCATTGTCGTAAGTGGCTTTGCTCCTGGTGGAACGGCAGGCATAATGTCATCGGAATTTTCAAGGCAATACATTGGGCGTTGATCCGAGTCCAGAAAAGAACATAGCGAAAGGTGATTTTAGATGGGCTGCAAACCGCTTGTTTAGTAAACAAACTCAAATGCAACAGAAGTTGCATTCTGGACAGATGGTATGACCATCGTAACCCTAATAAACTTTGGATAGAGTGGACTAACATTCGTGTCCCTTCAGCTACAAGTTTTGTGAATTTCTCGTAAAGCTTACCTGGAATGTCAAGGAAGAAAGCACATTAAAAATGATCTATCCTATCCCTAAACCTTTTTTTCGTTTGCCTCAATGAAGAAATCACATTAAAAAATGATCTATCCTATCCATAAACCTTTTTTTTCATTTGCTTCTATCATGAACTCACGGATATTTCTTCCATCAAGCAATGTTGTATCGATCATATCAAAATATTACCAAGTTTCCTTGAGTGCCACGCTCCAGAGTCACACGAACAACAATTAACATGCCCATACATACCATGTAATATTTTATATCCTATGAAAATTCGAGTCATGGCAAGAACATATTTCTTAGGCCACTTCTTTGATACATTCCAACAAAAATCTAGCTTCTAACCTTAGAATGTTTCCTTAATCTTCATTAACCAATAATACCATGTTAATACATTCTGTACGTTGAATCCAGAATGTATTTCCTTGAGTTCCACCCATTATTGATGGCGGTTGGAATGCAGCTGGAATCCATCAATTCTCCTTAAGCTGAATCTGAATTGATTGTTATTTAATGACCATCTCAGCTATGTCTCTGTACAACTCTACTTTATTATGTGCCACCACCTTCATGAATACGTCTGCTGGATTTTTCTTTGTATGAATCTTTACTAACATCAACAATTGTTGGCTCATCACTTCACGTATCCAATAATAACGATGTCAATATGCTTTGTCCGAGTATGATATATTGAGTTTTTGCTTAAATCCAAATTACTTTTACTATCACAATGTATCTTATATATTTTTTGCTTGATCATTATTTCTTAGATAAAACACTTTAACCATACCATTTTCTTATTAGATTCTGTGACTGCAAGATACTTTGCCTCTTTGTGGATTATGCAATATACTTCTTTAATCTTGACTACCAACCAACAAAAATATAAAAAAACTAATGTATATTTTTATTATCAAGATCTCTAATCATAACTGAATCTGTATAACCTACTAAGACTAAATCAGCTTCTCCGTAGTACAGACATATCTTTGAAATACATTTAAAACATCTAAGAATCTACTTGACTACCTCCCAATTTCCTTTCCAGGATTAGAAAGGAAACGGCTCATCATACCCATTGTATGGGTAATGTCAAGCCCTGTACACATCATTACATACACCAGACTTTCAACTACTAAAGACTACTGTATCGATGATATCTCATCCGTCTCTTTCTTGGATGAAGGGTATAACCTCTTGCATAACTTGAAATGGGTATCCAATGGAATGCTAACTAGTTTAGCATGATCCATCTTAAATCTATTGATCACGTGTTTGATATACTCTTGAGATAGCCATACTTTTTATTTTTTTATCTCAAACTATGTGTATTCACACAATCTGTTAAGCTGGACCCAAGCCTTTCATATCAAAAGAGTTACTTTTTCAACTGGTTAATCTTCATCATATCTTGTCCAACGATGAACATGTCATCTACATATAATAGTAGTGCAAAAAAGTTACAAGTGAAAATCTCTGAGCATAAATACATTGATCTGCAACGGTCTTTTGTAGCATTGACTCATCATAAATGAGTCAAACTTCATATAAGATTTTCTTGAGGCAATACAAACTCTTCTTCATATAAGATTTCTTTATGTAGATCACCATGAAGAAATGATGCCTTGATATCCATCTGCTCAAGCTCTAGATTCAACCTAGTTAGAATGATACGAATTGAAGCTATCTTCGTAACTAAAAAAATCTCGTCAAAGTCAAGTTCTTTCTTACGAATATTCTTTAACCACCAACCAGACTTCGTGTTTCACCATCTTTCTGCTGCCATCCTTTTTAAACTTGAATACCCATTTGTTCTTTAATACCTTCTTTTCGTGTCGAAGCTTGACCAACTCATAAATATGATTCTTCTGTAAAGATCACATCTCATCCTACATAGCATGCATCCACCGTTCTTTGTTCTGCTAAGATACAACTTCTTGAAAACTCTTTAGTTCATTCATTTTAGAAAACAAAATATACTTAGTTTGTGAATATCTGGTTGATGGAATACAACCTTATTCAGATCTCCATACTTGTGAGCTGTTAACTTTAACAGATGTACCATTATCTGTCTGATGTAATGGTTGTGCAATAGTTGGTGGAGAGGATTGCGGCTCCTCTTGCTTAACATCCTCTTTTTCCTCTCCTGTTCTGCTTCTGGTATTTCAGCATCCACTTCTTCATTATCTAATGTATTACATTGGTGTTAGGGTTGGAATAATATATTGGGTGCTTGAACTTGAATTAGAAGATACCACGAGATTTTCAATATCTTTTAAGATCAAGATCTGATTTTTCTGAAACGCATCCCTACTTTGAATAACATTTATCATCTTTGGGTCTCACAATCTATACTCAAATTCTTCGTCTCTATAGCCGACGAAGATATACAAAGTGATCCTTGGATCGAGCTTTTGTCTTTGCTCCTTAGATACATGTGGAAAGGCTCAGCAACTGGATACCCTCAAATGAGAGTACGAGAGATTTTTTATCAGACCACAGATTCTTTGCAATTGTTAACAGCACTAATGGTATGGTGATCTGTTGATAAGGTAGCATATAGTATGAACAGCTTTTTCCAGAATGATTTTGGTAGTTTAGCCATAATGAACATACTTCTAACCTTCTCTATGATCATCCAGTTCATTCTCTCGGTTACTTTATTATGGTGTGGACTGCAAGAAACCGTCTTCTCATGTCTAATGTCATGGTTTCTGCAGTAGATATTGGACTCTTTGGACGTGTATTCGTCTCTATTGTCTGAGCAGAAGCACTTTAATTTCTTTCATTTCTCACGTTCGACCATACATGAATCAGTTTGAAATAGTTGATCACTAGGTCTTTCCTCCTCAAGAAGTAGATCCATACCTTCCTAGAAACATCATCAATAAAGGTCAAAAAATACTTGTTATCACCTAGTAATTTAACCTCCAAGAAACCACAAATATCGAAGTGTACCAGATTGAGTAACTCCGATATTATTGTTAAAGAGGAACCGGAGGAGATTTTATATTGCTGGCATACTAAACAATACTGACAAGAATCTAGCCCATCATCAGTGGTGATTGAGATAAGCTCCTTTTTTGTTAAGAGAGACAAACCGCTCTCACTCGTATAACCGAGTCTTTAGTGTCAGATTTTGAGTAACCCCATGCTTCTTCACGTTAAGGCTACTTGTGCATATTTTCAAATGAGTCTTATACAGCATACCATAAGTATGCCCCCTTTGCAATAATCATGGCACATTTTGTTATTCTCTATATGTCATTACTAAGGTAATTGTCAAAATCCCGTTTATCAAACGATGTGCCATAGAGCAAGTTTAACCGAATGTCTGGAACAATCGGATATCCTTCAAAGTTATTATATAACAAATATTTGTCTGAATCTAAATGTCACCAACTCCCACAATTTTACAGAAATTTGTATGTCCCATTTTCATGATATCAAAATCTCTCGCTTTGTAAGTGGTAAAGTAGGATGTTACGATATCGATAACCCACCTGTTGTCATAGTTAGAAACATGAAGGTATGACTCTTCTTGGATTGAATAAATAGCCACTTCTCTGATACACATGATTAATGCATATCCATGATCTTCTGTTCAGAACCATTTTGTCCTTATTCTCGTAACAGCTTCTGATAATTTTTCTTCATGTGACCCTCTCTATCATAATGGTAACATTTATAAGTAGACCTTCTTCCATCGATGGACCTATCATGACTCATGCTCCTGTTTTTGCCCAAGCCTCGACCACTTCCTTGCTGTCTTCATTAAGTTTCAATCACGAGGACATATGATTGGTATGTACCGATATCTTTTCAACTGATATCTTCGTTTAAAAGGCATCCTGAACTATAGTCAAATTAAATTTACCATCTGGGGGCAAATTTCTGAGAGAGACCACTAGTGTTTTCGAGTTATAAAAAAGAGAACTGAGAAGGAGAGCTTGTTCTGCATCTCTAAGGTGTAACTACACCACAGGTAGCTGATTAACCAGCTTCTGGAACTCACTCGTATGCTCAACAATGGAAGTTCCATTTTGTAACTTCAAATTTACTAATCACCTCAACAAGGCTTTATTCAAACAGCAATGGCCTGGTAGCTTCTACCAGAGTGCATATGCTTCTCTCTTCTACGTTAGTGGAATATACAATGATTGATCTATTATTAGATTTGACCGATCGTCTTTCTATTCAGCTTCTTCCAATCTGCTTTTTTATGGATGCCAATTTTACTCATTTGACCTCTAGTGTGTCAAATAAATCTTTACAACTAAGAAAAGCCTCCATTCGAGGTCTCCAAAGTATGTAATTTGTGACCGTCAGTTTGATCTACTTACATTGCTATTTTGATATTGAAATGTACAACCGCTTGAAAAAAATTCTCTATACGTTTTTTGCATTTTTCTCAAAAAATTTCCTTCCTTTTTTCTTTTTTCTCATAGCTAATCTGGAATATGATAATACTTGTTGTGATTTACTGATCATGTAGAAATTAAAAATTGACAAAAAATAAATAACTCTATTTTTCCACATGAAATAAAAATACACAGAGGTAAACAAACACTCTATAAAAACTATCACTACAGTTCTTTCTCTCTCTGGAGAAACAATTTGTCAATTACTATCTCTGGATAAGCTCGCCATCTTTCTTCTTGAAGAAGTATATTTCTTCACATCTTCAACACCGCTTAATCTTCTCCTCGGTAAGCTTTTTTATTATCTTGTCAGCAATAGAATCCTAATTAGAATTGGATTCATAGCCGTCCACATATTTTTTTCCTCCAAACATCAACATCATCATAAATCTCTGAATCCTACACATTAATTAACTATCGTAATTGTGGGAGATATTTTTAAAGTAGTGCATTACAAACATTAATTGGGTTAATTGGGTGGTCCCCTCCATTAATGATAATGGTTGGAATGCAAATGGAAGCCATCACAATTAACTGACATGTAAGGTGAAGTACATCTAAAAGCATATATACTTCGAATGTAGATGACTGTGTTTTCTCTACAATCCCTTGCATCAACTTGTTTGAAGAAAAATGATCATGATCATAAATATTGTCACAGATAAATCAAAAACCTTATTGGACTTTAATGTAAAGAAGGAAACTGGATGAACAGAGGGAAAACAACATTAGAAATGTCCAATTCCAACAGAACCTATACCACATCACCTTGGAGATAAAGATTGTTGGATATTTATACCACAAAAATATAGTTTTTATGATGATTAAGAAATGATGGCACTGATTATTTTAATGAGTGTGTAGGTACCAAAAAGATTTTCACATGAAGAGTTCAAAGTCAAACGACAATGTTGACCAAAGTTGACCAATGAAGCTCAAAATGGTGAAGTCAAATCAAATTGGAGCTTGTGGTGAAGATAGAGTGTGGAAGAAGCTCACTTAAAGGCAATGGAAGCTCAAGACTCTAGGGCACGGAGAAGATGTACTTCAAGCTACATCAAGAGTGTATTTTGATGGATTTTATGTATTCTTTAGTCCATGACCTTAGATATGTTAAAGCCTTTGGTATAAAGCACCACACACTTAGAATAATGTTTTAAACTTATAAAAATTATTTTGAACATATTTTGAGAGTGTACATGTCCATGTATTAGGAGGGAGTCGACTCCCAGATGAATTGGAGTCGATTCCTGGAGGTTTGACAGACCCAGAGTGGTTTTGGCCACTGGCTAGTAGTCGACTCCTTCAGTACAGGAAGTCGACCCCTAGGACCATTAATCGACTTGTAAATAAACATGAGTCGACTCCTAGGCCTCCAACGGTTATAGTTTGACTGCTTCCTTGATTGACACGATTTGTCGATTTTTAGCCATTGGGAAATAATTTGTCTTGTTTGTTTTATGTGAAAATTGCCGTTAAATACTAAGAGTCTTTGCTAGGTTTTAACAATGAGAAAAGATTTTACAAGTTTTTATAAGCATTTTCTCAAGATTTTCAAAGCTCTCAATCTCTCTTAATTGTTAGGCTAATTTTGCTATTGATTTCAAAAAGCTTTTAAGCAATTTACTTTTGGCATTCTCTTGATCTCAATCCTTAGAGCTTTATCTCTAACCTTTGAGATTAGATCAAGAAGTGTTTTTTGATTCTCAAATGATTTTATTCTTTAATCCTTTCTTGAGATCAAAGTTTTCTTATAGCCACTTATTCACATGAGCTTCAAATCAATCGGCTATAGGATCGTTGTAATCGCTGCAAAGAGTACGTATAACCACAAGGGTGGTTGATTGGTAAGTTGTAAGTAATTGTCGATTAAAAAGCCTCTTGCACGAGGTCCTCACGTAGTAAGATAATTGTTATTGGTTGTAGAAGCCCTCTTAACGAAGAAGATGCAAGGTTGTAAGAAGCACTTTAATTTGAGGTAAGGTAGCTCTCACTTGAGAGTTGGGTAGTGGAAATCCAAGTGGGTTGGCTTAGTACTGGAGGTATCCCGGGGTGGGTGAACTAGTATAAATATCTGTGTTTGCGATTGGTATTGTCTCTCATATCTCATATCTCTTATTACTTGCTAAATTATTTAATTTTCGTTGCGCACTTTAATTCTATTGCAAGTAATACTATGTAGTTGATTAAGTACATAGTGGAGTAACATCCGTATGAGACTTCGGCTTTGCTAGAATAATTTTTATTAAGTTATGTTTGAGCAACACTATTCAACACTCCTAGTATTGCTTGTCATCTATAGGAACCTAACATATGGTATTAGAGCAAGGAAGATTAGATGTCGACAACTTCATCTCACTTTGAGGGACTCTCCACTCGTCCACCTTTGTTCGATGGAACCAACTATGCAAACTGGAAGACGAGGATGATGATCCACCTTCAGTCAATGGACATCGACATCTGGACGATCACGAAAAATGAGTACGTGATGCCGGACACTCCTATGGAGACTTGGAAGGACGACGCCAAGAAGAACCACAACCGCAATGCAAATGCAATGAATGCTCTATTCTATACTGCGGTTAGAAACGAGTTCAACAGCGTTTTACAATGCACAACGACGCATCAGATCTGACACACAGTAGAGGTAACGCATGAAGGAACCAATAAGGTAAAGGAATTACAATTAACATGTTAAATAGTAAATTCGAGAGCTTCATAATGAAAGAAGGTGAAACTATCACAGATCTAAATAATCGCTTTACATATATTATTAACGATCTTCTTAGACTTGGCAAGAAAGTTTCTATGTATGACCAAGTGATGTAGATTATCAAATCATTAAGGCCGAAATAGAAAGCGAAAACCACTACAATCTGAGAACCAAATGAGATGTTTAAACTCACCATGAAGGAGTTGATGGGAACCGCATGGCTTTCGAGATCGAACTTGAAGAAGACAAGCAAGATACACAACCGAAGAGGAACTTGGCGTTCAAATCCAAAACTAGGGTGTCCGAATCCGACGAATCCGATATTGATGATGGCTCTCATTTCACGGAACTCCAAAAGAATGTGATAGATCTGCAATTTTTTGGGATGTTGGGGGCGTTTTGCAAACTTTTGGATTTTTAGAGGCGTTTTGGGAATTTTAGGCTTTTTGGAGTTTTCTGCAAAGTTGTATTTTTCGGATTAGTATTTATAGGCCATAGGTAGGGAGGGATTTTCTTAGGCTATTTGTAAGAGAATATTCAAAATAGAGGTGAGATTATCCCTCTACATCGGGAGAGTGCGGATGTACTCTTCAATTGGCATCTTGTGAGAGCGATCACCTCTTCAATTATGATCATTTATCTTGTTTATTTTCAGTTTTTATCAAATAAAAATCAGATCTTTTTTTGTTCCTATCATTTTGGTATCTGAGCTTCAAAATCCATGGCGGCGGCAATGAGATCTAAAGACAAGTTCGATACTTTTGCAGAGAAATACAACGGCGAACTTGAGGTCGTGAAGCAAAACCTAGCGAAGCATGGTGAGGCCCTAGCGAAGCAAGGAGAAACACTAGCGAAAGTAGTTGAAGATACTCGAGAGAAATAAGGAGAAACCCTAGCGCAAATCATGAACAACTCGTGCGCATCTCGACGAAGTTGGGCGATGTCGACGAAAACCCTAATCGAGCAAAAAAAGGCGTCATCTTTGGAGAAGAAAAAAAATGGAAAAATGGATAATTATGAAGAGGGTTTACTTTTCGACGTCGATGAGTATTATGAGGAGGATGAGGAGCCCATGATGAAAGGCTATGAACCTCAAAACCCTAGGACGACAAAACAGGGACAGATGACTTTTTCGGCCGCAAAACAAGGGATGTCGTCCCTACTGGACCCCTGCAGGGGCTGGACAGGGATGCCAGCCCTTGCAAAACCCTAAACAGGGGTTGTAGCCCCTCCAGCAGGGGCGCCAGCCACTCCAGAGCCACCCACATGGGCACCTGCCCCTCAAGCAGGGGTGCCTGCCCCTCCTGGGCACATCGCAGGGGCACCAGCCACTCCAGCAGGGGTGCCAGCCCCAGGCCCCGAAACAGTCTATGTTTGAGCCCATGCAGCAGCGGGGCAAATCCGGCGTGAATCCAGGAGGCTGACGAAGGCCTCGAGGCCCCTCGACGATGCGCTACGATGCCAATGACCCTCCAGAGTACATGTGGGAGCCCGGTGACACCGCCGAATAGTTTCATGCAGCATCGGGGCAAATCCGGCGTGAATCCAGGAGGCTGACAAGGGCCTCGAGGCCCCTTGACGATGCGCTACGATGCCAGTGACCCTCCAGAGTACATGTGGGAGCCCGGTGACACCGACGAAGAGTTTCAAAGGCCCAACAAACCCCGATATGATGCAGAGAGACGAAGGCGCCTACCCCTGCCTTATGAGGAGTACTAAGGTGATGACGACAGAGATGGGGACTGGGATGAGGATGATCATGGCTTTGTTGTTGGTGAAGATGACTGTGGAAATTATGTGGACCGAGATGGTGGTCAACGAAGGGGCTTGGAGGGACACAGAGACCATTGAAGATACACATACCAGCCCCACCGTCCTAGACACTACGAGGGGCACGCTGAGCAGGGAAATTTTGGGGTGGATAACCGGGTTCGGAAGCTGAAGATGCCCATCTTCGAGGGTGAGGATCCATATTGTTGGATATACATTGCAGAGAGATTTTTTCAGTGATCCACATGACTAAGAAGCAGAAGTTGGAGGCGGAGGCATTGTCTTTGGAAGGGAAGGCACTCTCTTGGTTCTAGTGGAGAGAGCAACGACGTCATTTCTGCTCTTGGGAGGAGATTAAGGACTGCGTGGTAAAGAGGTTCCGCAAGACGCATGGAGGAAATTTGTAGGATCAGTTACTATCTCTCAGTCAGGACGGTACAGTGAAGGAGTACATGGAGCGGTTCGAGGTACTGTTAGGACGAGTTCGATGGATCTCTGATGAGACACTGGAGAGCAGCTTCATGAAGGGGCTGAAGCCCAATATTCGCACAAAGCAATGCCTGCAGAGACCCCAAGTTCTGATGAACATAATGGAGTTGGCTCAGATGGTGGAGGATCGACTTACAGAGGAGAAGAAATCTAGAGGGACTGGAGGTGCCTCCTCTTTCCACAGCCAGCCCGTAATATGATGACAACAGAAGACCACGACATGGACAGACCCGTCCTGTCAGTAGAAGAGCGGGGTGCCGCTGTCAGGAGGACAGTTTAAGAGAATGACGGATCAAAGATGCGAGAGAAGACAAAAGGAACTTTAGATGCGACGAGAGGTTCACCCCAGGACACCATTGTGGAGTGCGCAAGCTTCAGTTGCTAATAACAGGGGAAGACGAGGAGGATATAGTGGAGGAAGAGAGCCTGGAAGAAATGGACATATCTATTGGAATAGGGCCGCCGTGGACATCATACACCACCTTGAGGACAATGTGGTTTTCAAGGGCGGAGTAATGATAGATCTGTACTTTTGGCCCATTAGAGGCGTTTTGGAACATTAGGGGCGTTTTGAAAAATTTCGGATTTTTAATGGTGTTTTGGGAATTTTTAGTCTTTTTGGGTTTTTCTGCAAAGTTTTATTTTTCGGATTAATATTTATAGGCCATGAATGGGGAGGGATTTTATTACTCTATTTGTGAGAGTATTCAAAAGAGGTGAGATTATCACTCTACATTGGGAGAGTGCGGACGTACTCTTCAATTGGCGTCTTGGGAGAGCGATCACCTCTTCAATTGTGATCATCCATCTTGTTTATTTTCAGTTTTTATTAAATAAAAATCAGATCGTTCTTTGGTTCATATCAGAATGCTAACAGGTAAGTTGTCGAAACGTAAATCTAAATTAACTAACGATATTATTTGTTTTGGATGTAACAAACCAGTACACGTGAGAATGGATTGCCCGTTAGAAAAGAAACAAATGAAAGGATAAGGAAAACAATAAAGAAAAAGATGAGAAGAAGAAGAAGATAAAGAGAAGCTACAAAGAGGAGAAATTCAGAAAACCAAAGAGGAACGCTTTTGCAGCATGGGATCGAATCGACGAAGAGGAGCGCTGTAGACTCATTCTCGTCATTATTGAAGGATGAAGAAGAAATGGAAGAAAAGGCTCATATGTGCTTTATGGCCTCGACTTGTGCATCTAACTTAAATAATGATAGTGATTGCAATGAAAATCATGATTTTGACATTGAACGTGCTTTTGAAGACTTGTGTGTTCAAAATGATAAGTTGCTTAAAAGTATAAATCTTTAAAAAAAATTCATAAGATTGCTCTAATTTAAAAATGTAGTTGATAAAGAAAACTCAAGGTTAAAAACAAAACTTATGAAACTGAAGGAGACCCTTGAAGAATTAACGCTTTATAATCAAGAATTAGTTAATGAAAATAAAAAACTTAGGGATGAGAACCAATTTTTAAAATCTGAAAATAAAAAACTAAATAAAGAATCTAAAATAATGAACACTAGGATAGAAAACGTAGTTAAAGAAATAGAAGAAATTAAATCTAAGCATGATTACTTATACAATAATGTTAAAGAAATAGATAATTTAATTAGGTCTCAGATAATTAAAAACGATAAAAGATGACTAGGATACAACCCCAATACGAACTCTAGTAATGATATGATGTCTAAAAATCACCCTAATAAACAAATTTTAGAAAGACAACATCCCCAAAGCAAACGTTGATAAAGGAAAGACAATTAAAATTTGGATATCAAAAGGACTAAATCAAAAAATGCTTAACTTTTATGTAACTAAATTTAAGCAAGAAATCCAGCATTCACCTAATTATAATTTATAGGTATGTAAAATTGGGAAGTCGAAACCTAACTGGATTTGGCTTCCAAGATGAGTAACTTATGTTTAAAACCTAAGTGAGATACCCCAACATAGCCCTAGGTATCTCACAATAATAGTGTTCACAAACTTGCATGCGTGTGTTTGACGTGTTTGTGTATGTATGGTAGCTAAGAAATCCTTAGGATTTGGCTTAGAGAGATCTGGACTGGCTTGAGTTTGAGCTACAAAGATATCAGTTGGTATTAGTCCAGGAGTCTACTTCCCTACCAATACGAGTCGACTCCCAGACAGGATCCAGCACCTTGACTTTGCCTAACATTGGTTAGGAGTCGACTCCTGTTGATTCCAGAGGTGACTCCTGGCTGTTATGTTTTGGATCCAGACCCGAATTGTCTTTTGTTTGGGATGGGTTAGTGGGTTTCTTTTATGCTTAATAGACTCTTACCCACTTCTTATTGGATACCTATGACTTGAATCCACTTAGAGAACTAATCTCAGCCATCAAATCATATCATATGACTCACATTTCTTCCCCCTCAAACAAAACCCTAGCTCTAACCCTAAAACCTTAATTCATCTCTCTTAAGCTCCAACACTCAAAATTCTTGATCCCTTTGATTTTCTACACAAATTTGCTTCAAATCCTTGAATCTTGCTTGGAGTTTCTCTGTGCTAGGTATATTCCTTGTCAATTTTACTTGCATTTGCATCTCTTGCACCATATTTTAGCATAGTTGCATTAGTTGCATATTCACTCACAACTTTAGGGCAAGATGAAGACAGATGAGGGTAGTTCATCTGTACCCGAGAAGAAACGAACCTCTTCACAAGCATCACAACCACTTAAGCCCATAATCTCATATTTGAATAATCCCAATTTGTTGAAAGATTACGAGATTAACTCCAAACGTACCATCATGTTCGAAAGATTTATTGTCTATGAAGATCTTGATGGTTATAGCATTAGAGAAGTTTTTGCTAAAGCATAGACTCGAGGAACTTTTTCCCACTGATATTTGTCGTTGCTGTAATCCTAGGTCGGTTAGCCTATTCTACATAAACATGATAGCTAGCAAGAAGAATGTATCCTCAAATGTTAGGAAAACTATCATCGTGTTTTCACCCAAGAAGTTGGGAATGATCTTAGGCATACCCACCGTAGGAAAAACTCTTGAAGAGGTCATAACGAATGAGCCCAATATCATACAAGCCATGTTCTCGAGAGACAGATCCTAAAACCAGGCATCACAACTAAGGCACTTAGGCCTAGGTCAATGATCTTAACTTGGATCATGTCGTATAACATATGTCAAAAATCTGACGGCTTCACTAAATTGTCTAAGATCTTGGCTAAATATGTCTACGCTCTCTTAGGCAAGTATTATGTATGATAATCTTGTCAACATTAGCACAACTGTACTCAACCATGTATACTCTCTCACTCTTATTTTTAGCATTTTGGCATAGTTAGGTCAGAGACTTTAGTGATTTTTTGAAAGGCTAGGTTTGACTTGGGATTCCTTCATAAAATGTCTTTTAAACAAGACCACTCTATGAATCCCCCTGACACTGATGTCCCTAAATCTGTGGGAGAACCTGAGCGAGAATATCAAGGACACATTTCCTCTGCACATCACATAGCTCCATCTGCTCCACCTCCATATTTCTTTAATTTCCAAGTACTTCTACTTACGAGACTTGATTACTTAGAGTCAAATATAGATAAGCTAAAGAAGGACATCTGTGATAGAATTGATGTTTCTGATTACAAACTTGATGAGCTAGCGAAGAAGATTAAGGAGATTAAGGAGAAATTTTTTGGCCCTCCTCCTTCGAACATTTGAAATTGATGTGTTGGTGTTTTGTGATATTTTGCAATAGTTCTCTAAGAACATTTATATATGTTTTGATGATGATGTGTTTGTATGAGCTTGAAAACTTAAGTAAGTGTGATGATTCATGTTGAAACAATTTAGTAATGCGATATTTATGATGCTATATTTGATCATATATGTTCATTTCATGGATATATGCAGAATTGTGGTACATATGTGGAATTATTATGGTTCATATGTGGAATTGTTTTATATCACCTCGTTTGACTCCTACCTTTTTGGGATGCCAATTGGGAGAAGTGAGTAATGCATATGCATATGAATAATTATAATGTTCATGTTATGACTATTTATTTTTTATAACTAACACGTGGTTTGAACTTATATGACTTTCATATTATAACACGTGAATTGAACTCTTATACACTCATGAGGTAATATGAATGTATGATATATTCATGCTTATTCTAACATGCTAGGATATAGGGAGAGTTCTAAATATTTTTGTAACACCATGCATCGATGCAGGGATAGTATGTCTTAAATTTTTCATATTATTTCATATTTTTATCATTTGTTTGTCATCATCAAAGGGGCGAAGAATTTGAATATTGATACCCCAATTATACGTTTGATAATGATTAACAAATGATAGTACTAATTATTTTAATGAGTGTGTAGGTGCCAAAAGGTTTCCATATGAAAAGTTCAAAGTCAAACGACAATGTTGACCAAAGGTTACCAATGAAGCTCAAAACGGTGAAATCAAATCAAATTGGTGCTTGTGGTCAAGATAGAGTGTGAAAAAAGCTTACTCAAAGGAAATGGAAGCTCAAGACTCTAAGGCACGGAGAAGATGGACTTCAAGTTACATCAAGAGGGTCTTTTGATGTATTTTATGTATTCTTTAGTTCATGACCTTAGATATGTTAGAGCCGGTAGTATGAAGCTCCACACATACTTAAGAATAATGTTTTAAACTTATAAAATTTATTTTGAAAGTATTTTGAACATATTTTGAGAGTATCACACTCCTCCATGATACATGTCCATGTATCAGGAGGGAGTCGACTCCCAGATGAACTGGAGTCGACTCATGTGGTCTTGACAGACCCACAGTGATTTCGAACACAGGCTAGGAGTCGACTCAATCAGTGCAGGAAGTCGACTCTTAGTACCAATAGTCGACTCTCAAATGAACACGAGTCGACTCATAGGCCCCCAACGGTTATATTTTGACCGCTACCTTTAGTGACGCGATTTGTCGATTTTTAGCCGTTAGGAGATAGTTTTCCATGTTCTTTTTGTACGAAAATTGTCCTTAGATAATAATAGTCTTTACTAGGTTTTAACAAGGAGAAAAGATTTTTACAAGTTTTTATAAGCATTTTCTCAATATTTTCAAAGTTCTCAATCTCTTTTGCTCTCTCAATTTTTAGGCCAATTTTGCCATTGATTTTAAAAAGCTTTTAAGCAATTTACTTTTGGGCTTCTCTTCATCTCAATCCCTAGAGCTTCTTCTCTAACATTTGAAACTAGATCAAGAATTGTTTTTTTGATTCTCAATTGATTTTAATCTTTAATATTTTCTTGATATCAAAGTTTTGTTATAGCCACTTATTCACACGAATTTCAAATCAATCGGTTATAGGATCGTTGTAATCGCTGCAAAGAGTAAGTATAGCCACAAGGATGATTAGTTGGTAAGTTGAAAGTAATTAGCGATTGAAAAGCCTCTTGCACGAGGTCCTCGTGCGGTGAGGTAATTGTTATTAATTGTAGAAGCCATCTTATCAGAGAAGAGTCAAGGTTGTAAGAAGTCCTTTAATTTGAGGTAATGTAGCTCTCACTTGAGAGTTGGGTAGTGGAAATACAAGTTGGTTGGCTTGATACTAGGGGTAGCCTGGGGGTGGGTGAACTGGTATAAATCTCTCTGTGTTTACAATTGGTATTGTCTCTCATATCTCATATCTCATATCTCTTATTTTTTTACTGTGCACTTTCATTCTATTGCAAGTAATACGGTGTAGTTGATTAAGTACCTAGTGGAGTAACATTCGTAGGAGACTTAGGCTTTACTAGAAGAATTTTTATTAAGCTATTTTTAGCAAAACTATTCAACCATCCCTTCTAGTATTGCTTGCCGTCTGCAAGACTGTAACAAAGATAACGCTAAAACAAATCACAAAGATTAGACTCTTTCATCATAGTTTTCGACGGAAACGAAAATATGTGAAAAGAAAAGACAAAAAGGACAAGTGCCAATCATTTTTACATCAAATAACATGGGCAAGAAATCATGGGATAATATCTTCCTTTAATGCAAAAAAGTAGAAAACCATAACTCTCAGGAAGGGAATATAATCCAGACTTCTTACGTAAATAAAGTAATACATAACATACTGATGCGGACTAGGGTTTGTTTGGTGGAATTTGGGGATTTTTATTGAATTGGAAATAGAGGAAATAGGATTACAAAGGGATAAGTAGCCAATTTTGGGAGAGTTGGCCCCTCTCCTAGCTTTTGCTAAAGGAAAAGCCTAAACTCTCTTCTAGATCTCATCGGAGAACTCTAGGAAATGTCAAAAGACGGCTACACAATTCGATGCCCTAACCCTAGCCCACACCATCACTTATATAATGATTAGGCGTGGTGCGTACAGCAACTAAAACCAAACTAATAATGCATAAAGAAAATCTCCCCCAAATCGTCGGTGCGCCTAGCAATTACTCCTTCGTCTTCTTGCGCCTCCTCTCATAGGTGATAATCGTATCACTACTCCCCCCAGGAGTTTCACCTTGTCCTCAAGGTGGAAATCAAGATACTGCTGCATGATATGATCGTAAAACTCCTACGTTGCCTCACACTCCAGCAATCCTGATCAACAAATCAGTACTTCCAGTACTCCCGATGCTCCTGTGCGAATGCCCGTAATCTCCTCGGGTGCCAAAAGTACCTCCATGTCGACCGTCAGAGTCGGTGGTAACATAGCCGATGTTGCATGATCTCTAATAGCTCGGCGTAACTGCGATACATGAAAAACCAGATGGATCCGGGTAGTGGGGGTAATCTCAGTCGATATGCCACCTTGCCGATCCGGGCCTCAACCTCGTAGGACCCATAATACCTCGCCGCCAGCTTCTCATTGCGCAGCTGGGACATAGAGCGCTGTCTGTAGGGTCGAAGCTTCAAATAAACACGCTCTCCCACGGTGAACTCCACCTCCCTGCGATGTGCATCTGTCTTCTTCTTCATGATTTGTTGGGCTCGCAGTAGATGACGCTTCAACTCCTCTAACACTCGGTCACGATCCTCCAGCTGCTGCTCTAATCCCGACACCGGGTGGATCCCCTGCTGTAGTGCACTAGATGTGGTGGATCTCGGCCATACACAATCTGAAACGATGTCATCCTCGCCGCTGAGTAGTACGAGGTGTTGTACCAGTACTCAGCCCACATCAACCACCCGTCCCACTTCCTAGGTGTCTCTGTCGCAAAACACCGTAGGTATGTCTCTACACTGTGATTAAGCACCTCCGTCTGGCCGTCCGTCTGCGGGTGGTAAGCAGTGCTCCGTCGTAGCGTTGTATCCTGTAGTCGGAACATCTCCTTCCAAAAAGTGCTCAAAACATCTTATCCCTGTCTGACACAATCGAGCGTGGGTACCCATGCAACCGGACCACTTCCCTCAAAAAAGCTACTGCCACTGACGCTGCAGTAAATGGATGGCTTAGTGGGATGAAATGGCCGTATTCGCTGAGGCGATCAACCACAACAAATATCGTAGTGAAGCCCTCTGATCGTGGTAGCCCCTCCACGAAATCCATCGAGATGTCTTTTCATATCCTCTTCGATAAGTCCAAGGCCTGTAAGAGACCTGCTGGGGACGTCGCCTGGTATTTGTGGCGCTGGCATATATTACACTCCGAGACCAGCCTCGCGATATCCTTCCTCATGCCTGGTCAGTATATCTCACGAGCCATCCTCTGATACGTCTGGTATCATCCCGAGTGGCCTCCCACGGCACTGCCGTAGAACTCATGGAAGAGAGTAGGAATGTGGCTAGAAGTACAGGGAATCACCAGCCTCCCCCGTTACAACAGTATTCGCTCCCCTAATGTATAGCCCGGAAAGTCTGTAGATCCCCCTGTGATAGCCTCCCGGATCTGCCGCAGCCCCCGTCTGCCTCAATCTCTGCTAGCAAGGTGTCGCTCCTCAACATCATCGGAATAGAAAGAGCCACCACCTGCACCCCCTCATCTCGTCGGGAGAGCGCATCTGCCGCTTTGTTGTCCGAGCCGGGTTTGTAGTGAATCTCGAACTTGTACCCACTTAACTTGGACAACCACCTCTGGTGCTCCTCTGCCACCATGCGCTCCTCCAGGAGGTACTTCAGACTCCGCTGGTCTGTTCGTAGCACAAACTCTCTCCCCAGTAGGTAGGGCCTCCACTTCTGTATTGACAGCACGATTGCCATCAACTCTCTCTCATAGACAGACTTCAACCTGGCCCTGGAAGATAAGACCTGGCTGAAGTAGGCGATCGGCCGCTGCTCCTGTATCAGCACGGCCCCCAACCCGAAGCCCGACGCGTCCGACTCCACCACGAACTTCTCAAAATCTGGGAGTGCTAGCACCGGCACTGTCGTCATCGCCTCCTTGAGGGCCTGGAATGCCCTCGTCGCCTCCTCCCCCAGCAAAAACTATCCTTCTTCAACTGTTCCGTAAGGGGCCACGCCAAGGTGCCGTACTCCTTCACGAACCGCCGGTAATACCCCGTGAGACCCAGAAACCCCCGCAAGGCTTGTATCATCTTTGGCTGCGGCCAATCCAACATAGCTGAAATCTTCGATCGATCGGCCGCCACTCTGTTTGCCGAAACAATGTGACCCAGGTACTCCACCTGCGCCTGTCTGAAGAGGCACTTCTTTCGGTTGGCCTGTAGCTGATGATCATCCAGCTCTCGCAGCACTATCTCAAGATGGCCCAGAAGATCCTGTAGTGATGCACTGTAGACTAGGATATCATCGAAGAAGACCAGGACGAACCTCCGCAGGTAGGGTCGGAAGACCCTATTCATCAATATGACTGGAAGGTGGCGGGTGCGTTCGTCAGCCCAAAGGGCATGACGAGGACCTCGTAGTGGCCTTCGTGAGTTCTGAAGGCGGTCTTCTGCACATCCTCCTACCTCATGCGGATCTGGTGGTATCCCGACTTCAGGTCGATCTTCGAGAAAACCACCGCTCCATATAACTCATCTAGTTGCCTTCCCTTATCCCCTCAGATCTGATTGGTGATTCAGATCTGAGGTTACTCCCTCATTCGAACGTGAGATCTGAGGCGCGGTGAGGTTTTGAGCCATGAAGTGGGTGAGCATCTCCTTCATTTGCTCCAGATTCTCCTTCATATCAGATCTGAGTGCAAATGCGCTCGCGTCGATCTTCTCGATGATTTCCGCCGCTTCTTTCTTCCTCTTGACGATTTCCGCATCTAACCTCTCCTCCAGAGATTTCACCGTAGATGATCTTGTTGCTGTCATTGGATCATGGCTCTGATACCAAATTGATGCGGACTAGGGTTTGTTTGGTGGAATTTGGGGATTTTTATTGAATTGGAAATAGAGGAAATATGGTTACAAAGGGATAAGTAGCCAATTTTAGGAGAGTTGGACCCTCTCCTAGCTTTTGCTAAGGGAAAATCCTAAACTCTCTTCTAGATCTCCTCGGAAAACTCTAGGAAATGTCAAAAGACGGCTACACAATTCGATGCTCTAACCCTAGCCCACGCCATCACTTATATAATGATTAGGCATGGTGCGTACAGCAACTAAAACAAAACTAATAATGCATAAATAAAATCTCCCCCAAATCGTCGGTGCGCCTAGCAATTACTCCTTCATCTTCTTGCACCTCCTCTCATATGTGATAATCGTATCACATACATGCATATAGAATACATTTCAGATAAACAAAAAGGCATCTAAAAATTCTGTTTAAAACCCTCAAACTTGAACTGGATTATGCTACCAACTATTTAAACTATAGATCAATCATCATTTAGGATTAAAGTTGTACCATTCACAACTTTAATGTATCTTCAAATCTTTGGACAACAATGAATAAACGGGAAGCCATACATCACCACATGCGGTTGTACATCAGGATCAAACTTACAACCATACTCATGGCATTACTTCCATGTCCTTGTATGTTTTAACCTCATATCGTGACATAACTTTCATGAATAAGACTAGCACTTGAAAGTAGGAAAGCTAGAAGCTAAAACTTGCTAGAACATTAATTTATACATAACTGCTCATTGAGCTGCAAATATGTAAAAAAAAGACCCCACTACTAGAGACCCACCAAAGAATGAAATTTTCCCTTACTCCCTTCAGTAGCTTCCAAAAATAATTTTAAAAAGGTTGGCTTTAACAAATGAGGATTTGATCTCGATGTACTAAATAAAATATTTTCTATGGTAAAAGATGAGTTGCCACTCTGCAAAGATGTTTGTGAATAGAAATTACACTCTAGATTAAGAATTAATATTACAAAATTACAAAACTTTCCAACCCATGTAGAACATTATTAATAGAGGAAGATTTAGTAACACTAGCTGTTACTTTAGCGCAAACAAACCACATGTGGACACATTTATACAACCTCACCATTGAGATTGATGCCGGTTAGTAGTCAATATTCACATAACCTGGACCATGTCCAATCGTAACCTCAAGAGCAACCAAGTTGGTTGATCCTGCTTCATTATTGACAGTAAAATGGATCACTTTAAAACTTTATAGCAAACAATGACAATCCTGTAGCCTTTAATGATGTGAAATTTTTGCTTATTTAAGAATCCAATAAAAGCCAGCATATGTTATAAAGATGAAATATGGAAGAAATTTAAATTGGCATTTGCTTTTCGTAACTTCCATGCATCCATAGAATGCAGTAAATGTAGATAGGACATATGTTCATGGTTGAAACTTACCATAATAAAAAATCCTTTATTGAGAAATTAATATATGTTAATATTGAACAGATGATAAGTGGCACGTACTTTCCTCAATAAAGTGCATATAGACTATTAAATAATGAAACAGTAGCTATAGAAATAGCCTCTGATGAACTTTAACTAAAACAATCATGAATGTCTTGGTCACAAAAATTAAAAAAGCACGCTAGCATAGAAAAATGTCATTGTATAAGGAACACCGTACTACATACCTCAAACTCTCTACCCTTTGCCATTATTTCTTTAAATGCATTTGGTTCGCGTGTTTTTAAAATATTCCATAGAATTCCCCCACCTGTGCGGAAGCGACTCCCATCAACAGTCTTCTGTCCTCCACAACTCTGAATTGCATCCACCTACATTGGAAAAGCATCAAGATATAGCAATTTTCAATGATGTGTAATTGCACTAATCAAAGGAACCTTTGCAGTAGTAAACAATCAAATCCGAGTCAAATCATTCCATTTAAATCCCCGACCCAAATAAAAGGATCACACAAGCCAGGGATTATCTAAATGTAAACTTTTAGTGACTACGCCTGGGTGCATGCCTTCAGCAGCCCAGTTCAGCTGTATCAACTAAATTTCTGCCCATATTTTTATGCAATCCACGTATATATGATCACACAAGCCAGGGATTACCTAAATGTAAACTGTTAGTGACTACGCCTGGGTGCATGCCTTCAGCATCCCAGTTCAGCTGTGTCAACTAAATTTCTGCCAATATTTTTATGCAATCCAAGTCTATATGTGGCTTAATATGAGCAGAGTTTTAAATATCGGCGGCTACAGCTGATACATCGGGGCAGAAATTTATTGGGGTATCGGCCATGCAACAATACACTACATGGATTTTTTCGGATTTTGTTTCTGGTACCAATAGTCAGAGTTATCGGCCATATTTCCCAATATATGTTGGGCAATATGTTGTTAACCTTTTTTTATTTTTTGAGTAGGTTGAAATAGACTTAAACCCGCTTTGTTCTCAACTTTGTTCACATGTAAGGAAAAAAAGGAAAATTGCTTCGTTACATCGGGAGAGAAAGAGGAGCCAAAGTTTTGGGTTGATTTTCGGAAGGAGGAGACGCAACTTCGCCAGAGAACTCCGATCAAAAGAGGGATCCTACGACCAGATCTTAAGGAGAAGAGTAAAAGCGGTTTGATCTATGTTCCCGCAACTAGATCTCGTAAAGATCTTGTTCATTCTCTCATTTCCTTGTTTGCTTGATTTTTGTGGAGCACTAAATTGGAGATATTTTGTTGATAATTTGTGATGTAGTTTGTCAATTGATGAGAAATTTGGGGAAATTTGAACTGAATTAGGTGTATTGTGCCTTTGTTGCTACTACATCTATGTTTGCTTCTTCAGTTCTGCTTCTTCAGTCTACTTATACTATTATTGTTTCTTTTACTTCTTCAGCTATTGTTTTTGCTACTGCACTTCTACGTCTGCTTCTATTGATGCATATGTTGTTTCTATCACTGCTTTTGTCACTTTGCTATTTTTGTCGTTGCTTTTGTCGCTTTTACTACTTCCGATGATGTCTCTACTCTTCTTCTTCTATATATCCGCTTCTACTCTTATTATGCTGGCTATTGCTGATTCTGTGCTTCCGCTATACTGCATCTGCTTTGTTGTTGTTGCTACTTCTTTTGTTGCATGTTGCTGATGTTGCTTCTACTTCTGTTGCTGGTGCTACTTTTGTTGTTCTAACATTGCTACTACTGTTTCTCCATCTTCTTCATCTTACGACTGCCTTCTTATACTTCTATTTCTCCTGCTGACCGACTGCTTATATAGCTACTTGACTTAGAAATAACCAGTAAATAATTAGTTAACTACTCATCATCCTCGTCATCTTAACCTTCATCCAAGTTAACAGCTTCATGGACTTAATATAAAGAATGTCAAATCATGATCATGTCGGATACTCGTTTTTCACGTATTGCAATCTTAAGTTCTCTTTGCTGTCAGACCAAAATCTTTCGTAACCCTTTTATCCATATCTTCTTCGGTTCACCTCTCTTTTTCATGATCATAAAATTCATATGTTTAGTCTTTTTAATGTGCGTATTAATAGGTTTTTTGCATATATGACCAAACTAGACCAAACTATCTTAAGCGATGTTCTCTCATTTTATCCTCTAAAGGGATATTCCTTCGTTCAGAAATCATCGTTTCTTAAAAAATAAAACAAGGTTCTTCAAGCATTGCAATGAGAGGACATCATATAGTGTACCATTAATTATCATGATCATATAATTGTGATTGCCTGATTTTGTTATTTTATGAATGGTTGAATCTGTGGTAGAATATACAATGCTTTTGATGAGCATCTAGTAAGACTTCAATAGCCATGAGAAACAAATTTTTAAGATCATAGGAAGAAACTAGGATTAAATGAAGTGATGTGCAAATTTTATGACCACATCACGAGTGGTGGTATTAGTCGGTTCAAAACGCACTTTACAGCAAAACGAGGAAATTGTACACCTTACCCAGAAGTTCCCAATGATGTAAGGTTAAAAGCAATTGAGGCATTATATGCACTATGAATAATAAAGGAGGTCAAAGAAGTAAAGATTCAAGTTTTAGATATGGTGATCATTGGAGAAGATGAACTTGAAATGGAAACCATGAGGCATGATCATTCACCTAAGAGTTCTTGCTCCATTGGTTTTTCGATGGACAAGCACATGCAAGCATAAGAGATACCGAAGTTGGAGCAATTGGGAAAAGATAAAGGAAAAGCAGTGTAAACCACCCTTAATATCTATTGAAAGAATGTAAGAGAAGATGCATACAAGTGGGCTTGATTCATTTTTAATATCAATGTGCCATTTACTATGATGGATCACTTGTTTGGGCAGAGCTACAAGTAGTGGGAAAGTATGTGCCAAATTTGAAATGACCATCTTCGTACAATTTCACTGAGAAGTATCTTCCAATGGATGTGACTTCACAGAAAGAGAAGTTACAGTCTTTCATAGAGACTTGTAAACTTTAAGTGTATAATCTTATGACGGACTGTTGAACAAATTGAAGGGGTATAAGCACTATGAATCTAGTTATCCATGTGTATGTTGGACCAATGTTCTATGATTTTAAGAATAACTCTAGTGATACACATGATGGAAAGTACATCTATGATTTGGTGAATGCAGCAATTGATAAGTTAGGAGTAGAATTTATAGTGCAAATGATAACCGATAATACATTTAACAATATGGTTGCAGCAAAGTGAGCTTTGAAACAACTATTTTTGGACTTTATGTATCATATACACATTGAATCTTTTATTACAAAATGTTAAAAAAATTAAGCCTATTTGGTATGCCATTTTAAAGCTAAATCTATCACCATGTGTGTACGCGTGCACGCTTATACAATCGTTCTTGATATGATGGTAAATATGATGGTGAGTGATCTTATTAGACAGAGGTGACTTGATTTGCTATTATGTTTATATATTCACAAAGCCTACAAGAGAATGAGCAAATTGAAGCCATTCATTAATTTGACTAAGTGAAAGGAGTTGAGGTTCTCCAGGACTACCCAACAAAATGGTATAAACCAAAAATCTGATCCAGTTTAGTAGAATTTAGTAACTTTCATTAGCATAGTGCTCACATTGAACATTTTTTTGAACTAATCGTCATAGTTCTTCAAAAGGCCGATAGTGATGATCGATCGATCGTATGATTACATGTGATCTTTAAGATATGCAAGAATGAGATCACATTAAGTTTGAAGCATGATATAAAATATCAATGCTAATTGATAAAAAGATATAATGCAAAGTTGAAAATCCATTTGGATATGACGGGTTATTTAAAGAACTCTTTCTTCTATTATCAAAGACATACGACGGTTGATATCAAATGTACTTTTGCAAATGAATTTATAGAGTGCATGTTTAGGATGTATGGAAATAATCCAGAGATGCAAGATAAGATTAGCTCTCAGTTGCCTCTTTATCAAAATCAAAGCGAATCTTTTGACACGAAAGTAATGCAAAGGAACGTGAAAAATCTTTCAATAGATCTAGGTATAGCAATTTCTACTAGTTTCAACCTTCTATATAGTGACTAATAATAATATAATTTAAAACTAACAATATGAAGTTTGGATTTGTTACTTGCTTCTTTAGTTAATTGGTGACTATTGCAGGTGGCACTGCTCTGGATTTGAAAAAAGGCCAAAGAAATAGGATTGTGCAAATGGATGTGAAAGAACTTAAGTGTTTTTGAGATGGTGAAATAATTTTAAAAATTCATTTATCCCTTTATGGATTGTTACTTAGCTTAAATCCTACTTTAGTCAGGGCAAATTGCTTTTCATTAACAGATTAACTCGAAGAAAAAATATGCTAAGCCATGGTAAATTGAAAGACTTAATTTACATAAATTTAATGCGCGGCTAAAACAAAAACTTGCAAGTAGAAACAAGAAAGTAGAAACAAGAATTCTTTTTGGTTCGCTCCATGATGGAGGGAAGGTGACTGAATAAATATATCTTTTAAAACCAGCCGATACTCATGTTGATCAGATGAGCTGATGAGGATGAGGATGTCTTTTTTGGAAAAAGGTTAACTTCAGTGCAAGTTAAGTTGAAACGGTGATGGAAGCCTTTCTAACACCTAGAGGAAACAAAAGATTGAAGCTTTTGATGAAAGGAAAAGTATCATATGATACCATATCATCATCAAAAGGAAAATAGAAGAGAAAGAAGCATACGCGTTTATGCTTGGGAAGGTAGATTTAGAATCTTCATTGAATTTGCCATCATCGAATTCATCTTCGGATGATATTTCGGTATCGGAGATAGAAAAGTTGGGACAACAGACTAATGAGGATTAGAATTTAATTGAAGAATATCAAACTAATTTTTTATTTTGCTACGAGAATATCTTTGATTTACTTGTTTAGTAGATATGATCATGTAGCATCGTTATGTCTTGACGTTCAATTTGAACTTGAAAATTAGGACATTTTTAAGATGCTTTTCTTAATTTATATATTTATATATTACTTGTTTTTTTGTCTTATAATGTTAAAGTAATCATTGTAATGTTCAATACATATTTTTAATTTTTTATACACATTATGTTGATATATTTCATAATTTTTAGAATCTTACTTTCTTATGGATGATTTTTAACAAGTCATTCGTATCGTTAAAGTTTTTTGCATTCATATAATAACACGAAACTAGTAAATACAACTTCAGTTAATGATAAGTGCCTCTTACTTTTTATTTTTTTTTAAAATACATTGTCTATTCATGCTCTATTTTATCGATGTGTATGAAAAATGTTAACATTTAATCTCAAAGTGTTCTTGTAATGTTATATGATTTTATTCATTATATTTTGATCATATAGACAACATCCTATATTATATTTAAAACATTGCATATTAGTTAATGGGATTTTCTTTTCTTCCTTCTTTTAGTTCAATTTTTGTGGAGTAAACGTCTCAAAGGGCTATGTCAAGTAAAGATTTCTTGGCCCAGGATTTAATATGACCGAACTCCTATTTGATTGATTCATCTCTTTCACAGAGGCAAATGAAGATGCAAAGCTTTATTCCCCAAATTCCAAATAAAATGCATGCAATGTTCCTACTTTTTGAACTGGTCATACCCGCTACTTAAATTGAAGAACATTATCCAAAAATTGACTTCAAAATGTAAAGCCAAAAGAGAAATAGAATAAAAATAGTAGAATCACAAGATAGATTTCAAATAACTATTTCAAAATTGATTTCAAATAACTATTTCAAAAGACAATATGAAACAAATTCAGACCCTTCACTGTATTGCAAAAGGTTATTTTAACCGGTAATTTATTTATCAGCTAGCTGTGATCTCAAAGGTTATAATCTGGTCTAACTACACCAAATGCTTAGATGGTGTCAAGATAACCAAAGTTCATCAATAGCTACAATGCTAATTTTCATGTTTTTATGTTAAACAACCAAACACCCAAGAAAGGATGTGTAAAGCAAGGTTTTAGGTCTCAGGTTCGGTCTCGGTATCGCTCAGGCCAAAATTTAGGTTTTGGTATCTGTATCGCCCGTTTCGGTGGTTTTGGAAGCAAGTTTCGGTTTCATCCGTATCGTCTGTATTGGTAGTTTCGTTTCGGTATCGGTATCGGAGATACTTTAAATATGTATATACTATATACATATAGTGACGTATTACATACATCTACATTGTAATATATACATAAAAATGCGTATAATTTTTTTATATGGAACTAATATAGTAATCCAACCAACCCTTCATTATTTCTGTATTTTTCTGTATTTCTGTATTTTTCTGTATTTCTGTATTTCTATATGTTTCTGTATTTCTGTATTTTTCTGCATTTTTGTATTTATCTGTATTTTCATATATTTTTCATGTATTTTTCATGTATGTTTCTGTTCACACTTCACATTACTCATTTGTAACAAAAATTAACTAATAAATAGCTATAAAAGATCCACAATAAAAATTGATTCGTCATATTTATGGCATTGTAATACAAACCTGAATAAAGTACATCAAAAGATACAAAAATGAAGAAAATAAATAAAAAGATACAAAAATCTCATTCGAAGTTCTCATCATCCGGCTGTGGTGCATGAAAGTATAGAGGATATGAATACTGCATCTGTTTCGGCCTAAAAATGATATCATCATGTTATCATATGCTGAGGGCCGGCTCAGCTCGATGAAAGGTGTGTCATGACTGCTTCGACTGCTGGACTGCTCAGTCACGTTCAGACTGTATATGTATTGACTCCCATAATCTGCATAGACATCGGAGTGTCTTAACGGTGCGAAATAACCGTCATGACTGTCTGAGTATCTACCGAAACACGATTCATGAATAGCAGGAATATCATAACCTCCATAATAATCAGAAGAATGTTGATACCTTTGCTATTCAAAGTGTCTACCGTAGGTATCGTCCCCCGTACTTCACTTTGGTGTTGCCTATCTTATCTCTATACCCATGCGAATGTGGTATATCATAAGCATGGTCTCCACGTCTCTCTTCACTTTGGTGTTGCCTATCATGATCTCTATACCCGTGCGAATATGGTGTATCATAAGCATGGTTCCCACGTCTCTCAGTATGGAAAACAGATGCCGACATACCACAACATCCGTTTGTAGGACCTTGGTCATCGGGAGACGAAGCATCATCGCTATCATGCCGAGCCTGAGTGGGTGCCTTCTTTCACTTGTACGTGATATTCGCTAGGGGGTGACTTGGCCGCAGCGAGTTGCTTCTTGCACGTTCTACTTTCGCAAGCGCCTCGTCCAACCAAGGATAATCTCTATCATCGAGCACCATGTCTTCTGTCTCCATGGTATATTCCTGTAATGGATCATCGTCATGGAAAATCTGATCCAAATCGATCAGTTGGTTATCGTCCTTCTCGCACCTTCTTGCATGTTTTTGTCTCAGTCGCATATTATAATGCACGTAAACGAGCTTTTTAAGGTGTTTCATTGTTAGCATGTTCCTGGTCTTAGTGTGAATGAGTGAGAAGATGGCCCAGTTTCGTTCACAGTTGGAAGAAGAGACCGTTTGACTCAAAATACGCACAGCTAAGCGTGTAAGAATTGGAGCTTGTTCTATCCCAACGCTTAACCACCATTGAGCTGTAAAAAGTTCCATTGATAAAAAAAGATGGATCGTTTTATGGGGTACATATAGAAATCTAAGATCCTTATAGATACCTGGGGTGACTCGTGTTATCACCATTTCTGTCTTACTGGAGCTGAAATAACCAACTCTCATCTTATAGGCCGCAAGCTACAATTATCAATCATAATTTTAGAATGTGAATTACTACATCGTATCATATATCAAAATAAAAATATCTGAATTCCATTTACCTCTCTGTCTATGTCAATTTGCTTCGAGACGTCTGGTTCCAGTCTCTTGATCACGTGTCTGAGTCCAACCAGAACCACAGTGTCGTTTGTTACATTGGAGGAGTACTGGAAACTAGGATTCAGAAAATAGCCTGCGGCATGACTATCTTGATGTAGCTGCTTATCTCATCTCTTGTCGATCATGTCACACCATTTTCTGTATCCTCTGCCAACATTCTGTCGAATTTCCTCTTTTGCACGGTCCATAGCCTCGTAGAGATACTACATCTCGACCTTATCATCGCTGTCGACCAGTCGAAGAACCTTCACCATGGGCTCAAATACGGCGACGACATTAGGGATAGCCTGCCAGAATTCATCGTTGTGAATCAGATCGTACACGTTTTCAATGGTCCTATCTTTTGGTTTAAGCCTTCGAAAGTTCTCGGACCAGTCTGGTTGACCGCGAGACGTGCACAATCCAAGTAGGAATGCACACGTTCACCTCCCAAGCGTAGGAGTGTCAATGCAATATAAAAATTACCGGTGAGTACCAGGTCGGATCACAGGGACAAGTCATTCTATATTCACAAATTTGATCGATAAAGAAAGATGAAGTGTGAAAACAACCACCTCAACTAACGGTGGATGGAAGTGGGAAAAGTGTGGTGAAACGAAAAAAATCCTAAGTGGGTAGGGTTAGAGAGCCAAAAGCAGGAGTTAGGATAGCAAGGCGAGGAGAATGGATTGCGGGTTCATTAAGATTGGTGTTAATTAAGCTCTAATTACCGCATATAACTCAATTGGTCATCCGGCTAAGGAAGCCCAATCGAAAAGTTTAGCTTTCAAGAACACGAAATTTTGCAATAGGGATGGACGTATGATCGGAGCACTAATCAAATTAAGATCATGATATTTTCTCAAATTGTGCCATCTCGGGACTTAACCAATTAAAGTTGTGCCCTAATTACACATCCAACATTAGCAATGAAATTGGGCAAGAGGGAATTAGGGGCAAGAATTAACAACCAACCCAACGAATCACAATCCAAGCCAATCGATACTGCTCAATCATACTAACCAAAATGATATTCAATAGCAAATTCATCAAAGTTCAATACAAAGAGAGATATCAAAATTACACAAGAGAAGAGGGAAGAGATCACCAATCTCTCAAGAAATGAGGCTCCCCTCTCACTTGGGCACCTCCTCCAAGCTCCCCAAGCTCCAATGGCCTCCTTCCCTGGCCCTTGGCCTCTTGGGGAAGAAGAACCCCTCAAAGCCCTATTAAATCGCCTAAAAACAGCTCCTGGCCGAGAGAAAACACCCAAAAACGAACTGCCGTTCAAAATTTCGCACCCAGGACAATTATTGAGGCATTGCGGGTCGGATCGGGTCGGATCCGACCCGTCGAACGAGCCCGCCCCGCCGAAATAAATCAGCCAGCGGGGGGCACGAGCGGACCCGCTGCTCCGCTGCGCGAGGGTTTTCGTTTGATTTTTTTAATTAATTTTTTTTGAAAAGCGGCCCGCCTGCGCTCGAAGCCCGCTTCGTTTTGAAAATTACAAGCGGGCCGGCCCGCTCAAAATAAAAAAAACTTTTTTAAAAAATAATTGCAGCGGCGACGGACGTGGGCCGGCCAGCGGGCCGGCTCACAGGGCTCTTTTTTTTAATTTTCATTTCTGAAAATCCCAGAATACTCCCCTCTTGCTCCAATAATTCCTGAAAAATAGCTGGAAACTCCAAAAAAATCTGGAAAAATTCCAGAAAATCCAGAAAAATCCCAGAAGTACCTGAAAAATACGGGGAGCAAAAATTAGTTCATGAAAACCACATTTTATGTATAAAATACGAATAAGCTTCAATATTACACAATATCACAAATACGCCCGTATTAAAGCCAAAATAACATGATATACACATAAAATGCCCAGAAATGGGGGGAAAATAAGCAATTTAGATCCCGAATCACACCCACAACTAGCTTTTTGCTAGTCCCTAGCAAAATATGCGATAATCGGATAAAATTGAAAGCATGCACCAAACTCACGATATCCTCATGGCACACACCAATGATGTTTCCAAATGATTCCAAAGCCAATATACCCAATGTATGAAAGTAAATAACAAATGACACACTCTTCAATCCAATTCAAAGAAAAGTAAGGAAATAAGCATCGTATCACACGTATCGGGAAATATCACGATGTCATGGTTTCTAACTTTCATGGAAATGACCAAAACAAAAGAAATTTCATCTAAGTTGTGGGAGATGAGATTGCATCACTCGTGTTGCTTATTCATTCATTTTTTTCTTTTCTTTTTCTCTTTTTTTGTATGCTTTTGGATTTTGTATGTTTATGTTTTGCATTCACGCGATAACGCTATAAATGCAAACACGGCCACCAATACCTACACGCGATAACGCTATATAGGCAAAGGGATGGAATGATCCCCTAAATCTCATCTTTGGCGTCCTCCCCAATGTTTCGTGGGCACCGGCTACTCAATTTGATTAGAAAGAAACATTCACTTATACTAACTTTCTTTTTCACTCCAAACATGAGTTAGCAACTCATCCACCCACTCCTTAGAAGAAAGCAAAGAATAGACAAATTGGCCACATCCAATTCAACCAAAAACTACACCATTCATCCCAACACATGCGACCACTTACACCAAACTTTTTCCAAATTATCTCAAAGATAGTATCACGCCGTCTAAAATAGTTTCATACATTGGTATATTAACATTTGACTCCAAATTGGAAAAGAAATGAAAACGCGCCAATCAAATATCCATGAAATTGATACCAAAATGATAATCCGAAAAATTGCATGGCATGAAAGCATGTAAGGACAACACAAAGCTAGTGGTATAGGGACGAGGAGGACAAATGATATGCAATGAAGATCATGGGATGAGGCGAAACATGGAGGGATCTCAAAAAAAATTAACACCAAAATCCTAACAAACCTAAAGATTCAAACACTCTCCCCCCAACTTAAAATAAACATTGTCCTCAATGTTGGAAGAGTATCAGATCTTGGCAAAAGATCCTAGAAAAGAGAAAAAAATACGAAAGCAAACATGCAAAAGCAAACTAACTAATTTTTTATTTATTTACACTACTTAAAGGAAAGAATACACCTTAGCAAATGGCGGATCCAAAATGTGTAACGGTGGTGGCAACTGCTCGATCATATCCTTTTGCTCCTCCGCTAGCCGCTTTGGAGCAAGGCCGCCACCGGCCTCCTTGGATTCCAGCAATGCAACTCCCAGCGTCCCCTTTGGATAATATGGATAATGTGGGAGACGAGCTGCATCAATCCAAGCCATGTCCTCATGTCCTGCAAAAGCATTCCAAAACGGGTCGTCGAAATAAATAAAAGAATTTAAATGCAATGGACGACAATCTGAAACAAATGTATATGGAAGTGAAAAATTGGTTTTAGAAATGCAAGGCATGAGATGGTGGGAACTTCCCTGAAAAATGTCGCTAGGTATGGCATGATACGCTGCCTCAGGAGGAGGTGGAAGTGGCTGCAGAGAGAAAACTGAAGTAAGAGGAAGCTCGGGCTCAATATATACCATCTCGCAATCCCCGTCGCTATCCTCTTCCTCGACATCAATAGCAACATCAACGATCTCTGCGGCACTCCCCACAATGGGTAACTGCTCTGACAAACCTCCTCGATGACTGGCAAGTGCGCATCCTGAGGCGAGGGAAGTGACATATGTGACAGGACTAGAGGTAGACTCGTCTCGGGCAAATCCAAGCACGCATCACCCTCGTCATCCCAGAAATAGTTCATCTTAGTCGTCCTTCCTAAGTACTCAACCGCCTCGACCTGTGAGGCTAACTCTGAAGTGGACTGTGGCTCAGGCTCCATGGTGTCCTCAATCTGCTCTCGGCCATCATGCACATCCGCTTCATCCTCAACCTCAAAGTGAAAATGCATCGTGTCACCGTCGTGGTCGACACGCACTCCATCATCCATTTCCTCTGACTCATCCAAATGTATATATTCAAATTCCTCTACTTGGCCCCCTCTTCACTGGTTTCTGTAGGTATTCTATAGGGTCGCATTGGAATGAGCCCTCAGCTGGCTCCTCAGGCTGGTACTGGTCCTGCTGCTCCGCATCCTGAACTGGAAATTGGGACTGACCATCATCCTCATATCCAAGTGACGGCTCTCCAGATGGCACAGTCTGCTCCCACGCTGCAAGGTCCCTCAGGTAACACCAGGAATCCTCGGTCGAATAATCAAAGAACTCTCCACCGCAGCTCATCTGCACCAAATCTCGCCCAGATGGCGATAACCATGTGTAGAAGATCTGCAGAAGATGATCCTCGTGAAAACTCTGGTGTGAGCACGCAAGCACCAAATCAGTGAACCTCTGCCAAGCCTGATGGTAGGCCTCCCATTCAGCCTGGCTAAAGCTCGCTATATGCTGCTCCATGGCCTGACGCCCATGTACCTGCTCTAAAAAGATAGGCAAAAACACTCGGAGAAATTCAGCGAGAAATTCAGCCTGAAACGACAACCAAGTAAAATGTGAGTCGAGATACAAAGAATCAAACCACAATCTAGCATCTTGTAAAGAAGATGGAAAAAATCTAAAGTATATGCAATCATCGCTAATATTCCCACCAAGACAAGCATACATCCATTCTTCAAATTTTTTAATATGTAAATGATGGTTCTCCCACTCCGAGCCATGAAAGTATGGCGGAAGTGGGATATCCTCCAAATCAAAGTCCGAAAAATCTGAAGAAGATGCCATGTTGTTAAAAAAATTTCAAAGAAAATGAAAATAAACAATCAAAAGACTCAATAAAAGGAAAATAAATAAACGGAAAGACACACACTAAGAGATAGAAGTATCACACTAAAAATTTCAAAATCAATCAAAAATTGCTACTAATAAAAACCGTTGCCCCCGGCAACGGCGCCAATTGGTTGACCGCGAGACTTGCACAATCCAAGTAGGAATGCACGCATTCACCTCCTAAGCGTAAGAGTGTCAATACAATATAAAAATTACAGGTGAGTACCGGGTCGGATCACAGGGACAAGTCGTTCTACGTTCACAAAATTGATCAATAAAGAGAAATAATAGTGTGAAACAACCACCTCAACTAACGGTGGGAAAGTGTGAAAATGAGTGTGGTGAAACTAAAAAAATCCTAAGTGGGTAGGGTTAGAGAGCCAAAAGTAGGAGTTAGGATAGCAAGGCGAGGAGAATGAATTGCGGGTTCATTAAGATTGGCGTTAATTAAGCTCTAATTACCGCATATAACTCAATTGGTCGTCCGGCTAAGGAAGCCCAATCGGAAAGTTTAGCTTTCAAGAACACGAAGTTTTGCAATAGGGTTGGACGTATGATCGGAGCACTAATCAAATTAAGATCATGGTATTTTCTCAAATTGTGCCCTCTCGGGACTTAACCAATTAAAGTTGTGCCCTAATTACACATCCAACATTAGCAATGAAATTGGGCAAGAGGGAATTAGGGCAAGAATTAACAACCAACCCAACGAATCACAATCCAAGCCAATCGATACTACTCAATCATACTAACCAAAATGATATTCAATAGCAAATTCATCAAAGTTCAATACAATGAGAGATATCAAAATTACACAAGAGAAGAGGGAAGAGATCACCAATCTCTCAAGAAATGAGGCTCCCCTCTCACTTGGGCACCTCCTCCAAGCTCCCCAAGCTCCAATGGCCTCCTTCCCTAGCCCTTGGCCTCTTGGGGAAGAACCCCTCAAAGCCCTATTAAATCGCCCAAAAACAGCTCCTGGCTGAGAGAAACCACCCAAAAACGAACTGCCCGTTCAAAATTTCGCACCCAGGACAATTCTTGAGGCATTGCGGGTCGGATCGGGTCGGATCCGACCCGCCGAACGAGCCCGCCCCGCCGAAATAAATCAGCCAGCGGGGGGTACGCGCGGAGCGCGTGCCCCCGCTGCTCCGCTGCGGGCGCGTTTTCGTTTGATTTTTTTAATTAATTTTTTTAAAAGCGGCCCGCCTGTGCTCGAAGCCCGCTTCGTTTTGAAAATTACAAGCGGGCCGGCCCGCTCAAATAACAAAAAACTTTTTTTTTAAATAATTGCAGCAGCGACGGACGTGGGCCGGCCAGCGGGCCGGCCCACAGGGCTCTTTTTTTTTTAATTTTCATTTCTGAAAATCCCAGAATTCTCCCCTCTTGCTCCAATAATTCCTGAAAAATAACTGGAAACTCCCAAAAAATCTGTAAAAATTCCAGAAAATCCAGAAAAATCCCAGAAGTACCTGAAAAATACGGGGAGCAAAAATTAGTTCATGAAAACCACATTTTATGTATAAAATACGAATAAGCTTCAATATTACACAATATCACAAATACGTCCGTATTAAAGCCAAAATAACATGATATACACATAAAATGCCCAGAAATGGGGGGAATAAGCAATTTATATCCCGAATCACAGTCCCGGGAGGTGATCATTCTCTGCATGTCATCTTGATGCGCGCACAAAGAGTCCAAAGTAATAAAGTGGGTGGCAAATCTTGTGATCGAGGGCATGATCAACTCTTTTCCATCCGTCTCTCTTCTCATCAAGCTGAGCACATATCCTTTGTTGTATATGAATCCTGTTATCATCTGACTTTGTGCGACAATATTTTTGACTACTTCTTTTGCCATGTCAGAAAATATCAAGTCGATACACTGCGTCGCACACGTGGTCCAGTTGTCACGCCCCGCTTCCCAAAAACGGTGGAAGCGAGAGCGTTACAAAGGTCCGCATGAACTGGAGCGGTGAAGCTCGAGTTCATTACGCGTCTGTGATAACAACTTGCAGGGTTCTTGCTTGCTTTCCAGAACAATAAAAACATTATTAAATTACATGCCACAATCCAGAAGTTCGCAGAAATAAAAATTACAAGACAAGGCCTCAGCAGGGCCAAAGAAATACAACGACATACATCAATAACAGATACAAATAGCAAATCCAAAGGGGAACAGCAGTAGTCCGAGCTCTAGTCCTCCGCGGGGAGTGACTCAGCGTCAACAGCAAATTCCTGACTTTCCAAGTCAGGTGTCTCAAACAGATCCTCCTGGTAGGCAGGCTCGGGATCTGACTTACATTCCAAAAACACGAATGTATGTCAGCAAGGGTCTGCAAGAAAAGGTTAGCCGATCCAAGGCAAGGTGTAATAATAACGAAATATGAAAAGGTGCGCAAGATGTCTACAACATGGTTATAACAAATTTAAAGAAAGTAAAGTACTTTTAAGCATGGCAGTTCTACGAAATTTAAAACAACTTAGCAGTTCTAATGTATTTAAAGCAAGTGGGCAGTTTTAAAGTACGACTAAATTTGTGACAATCATTTCCATTTTCATGCAATGTTTATCTAACATGCTTAGGGTTCTCGCCTTTAAGACGTGATGAGTAAGTCATTCTTCTCGCGGGGGTATAATCGCGATTGATACTAACCCACCGTATAGGTGGTGTTCTTAAAGACATGACCCTTTCATACGCTTAGCGACCGCTCAACCCTAACCCCACCCGAAAATGTGCTGAACACGGGCCAGCCTAATCACGAATGCACGTGTTCACGAAATCGAGATGTTTGCCTTGAAGCAAACGATTTTTACGAATTCAAGTTGTTCAAAGTGTTCCGTCAATGTCCATAGTACTAAGCAATTCAAGAGTGCGTTCTAATCAGGTGTGTGTATGGCATGAAGTGAAGCGTTTCGAGATTTAATACATTCTAAAGCAAGGGAATACAACTTTTGAATTAAGTAACAATTTTAAAAGATTAACAATTCAAGGTAGCACACTTGCCTGACTGGGATGATTTTAGATGTCCAAGCAATTTATGGAAAAATACGCGATGTATCTGCGTTATTAAACGTACAATATTAGGCTAGTCAAACACAATTGATCAAACTAACAACCTATAATACTAACAACCTAGGTTAACTTACTAGTTTAATAAACCCAACCCAATAACATGGTGTAAACCCAATACCCATTTTAAAATCCAATAAGTTAGTTCATGTGAACTATACCCAATAAGCTAATTAGTTAAAACCCATTAAGCTAATTCAATGCACATACCCATTAGTATGACTTAAGCCTAAACCCATTAAGAAATATTACAACCCAATAAGCTATATACATTATCTCTTCTCTCTTCTTACTGTCTTCTTCTGTTTTCTTCTTTTTTTTCCTCTTCTCTTTTTTTCCTTCTTTCTTTTGGGCTTCAGCTTCTGACCATCTTCTCCTTTCCTCTTTTTTTCTTCTACAGGTGGGCTCACGGAGGGGAGATCGACGGCTAAAGGAAGGGCGACGGCGGCCTGGGCGAAAGGGGACGGCGGCAAGGGCGTATGGCGGCGGTGGCTAGGGCAGCGGCCTGGAGCACGGGGAGCGGCGGCGGGCTGTAAGGGCGGCGGCGGCTGCTGCTGGGGAGACGCGCGCGGCGGCGGCTAGGGCAGGGGAGGCGGCTTGGACCAGGGCAGCGACGCACGACTCCAGGGGAGGACAACAGCTGCGGCAAATGGATGGGCACGGCTAGGATGAGAGAGCACGAGAGAGAGAGGGTTGGGAGAAGTGGTTTGTATTTGGATTTGTTTCTTCTCTTTTTTTTGATTTGATCTGAAATGCTTTCAGATCTCTCCTCTTCTCCTCTATTTCTGTTTTCAGTTTGATGTGGATTTGGTGGCTGATTTTGATTTTGGTTGGGATTGATGTTGAATTTGGTTGAATTTGGCTCGGTCGGGGAAGAGGGTTGCTGCTGTTCCTTGTTGTCGTTGATGATATAGGAAATAATGCAGGGAGACCAATTGAATGGAGGGAGATGGTTGTGGGGGAAGGGAAATGAAAACGTTAGTTGGATCTCACCGATACATTCGGTGGGATTCAATAGGTTAGGTCAATTAATAATTTAATTAGGGGTAATTAATTAGGGTTAAGATTAATTAATCACGCCATGGTAAAAGTTAAAAAATCTGAGACGCGCTCGCGTCGATGCGTAGAAATAGGACTCGCACGCGAAAATATCCAGACGATCAAAAAGTACGGTCACACAACAAAATCAAGACGCCTAGAAATACCGGTCGTTACACCAGTATAGATGCTCTCTTTCGCATCAGCAGATGCCCAACTGACTTGTAGTTTTCCCCGTTGTCAGTAACTATTTGGACTACTCTGTACTCCCTCAATTAGTTCTACATATTTGTCCATAAGATCAAATATATACGGACCGTTCTGGAATTGATCGGGTGCATCCACAGAGTACAGGAACACCGTCCCGTGGGTCGAATACACAATGAAGTTAATAATTTTCCTTCTGTTTTGTGTTGTCCAGCCATGACACATCAGTGTGCAACCATACTCATCCCACTAAACACGAAAAGTTTCTACATAATTTTGATCTCTTCATACTCCATGTCCAAATATGTGTGTGACAGCTCCCAAGTAGTGGGTGGAGCAACGCCACGTCCCAATTCCGCAAGAGCATCCACCATGGGCTTGTGATATGGGATATTGGTTACTTTGTATAGGATGTGGTTGAAATAGAAAATGTTGGACATAGCTCGGCCAACATAGGTCTTGGCATTCTTCATGAAGGTATTCTTTATGGTTGATTGGGATTTACCCTTCTTCGTCAGATAAAAAGGGTCGGCACCGGATCTAAGAGCACCGATTGATCTATTGGTTGGCTCAACATCGCGAGCAGAACCGCACGAGAACATACCGACTATTTGGCCGACACGACTACCCGATCTGACTAACCCAGAGGCCCCATACCCCGACGATTATGCTCCTATCCTTATGCCCTCACTTCTAATCTCTTCTTCGGCAAGTTCTTACTTACTTCTTCTAAAAGCTCTTCTAAGATCTCTCGCCTTCACGGTGTCATCCTCATACTCATCTGATATTTCCTCCGTAGGCCTTGCCATTATCTCCTCGATCCTCTTCTTCTTAAATCAGACATGTATCCTTTCTTTCTTCTTTTCAAATACGTGTGCTCTCATGTCTGAACGCACTTCTTTCGGTGCCTTGGGGCATGTCTGCACATCCACGATAATTCCCGCCAAGTGTTCCTTAAGGCGAGAAACGCCTCCATGCATTTCTTTACGGCAATAGTTGCACCTTATATGTCTATAGTAATCTCATATCATTTTACAATGAGACCATCCAATATCCATCGTCTTCTCCTTTGGAGTTCTTTGAGACATTTTAATTACTGCAACATATAACAAAGGAAAAAACTGTGGTTAAAAAGACAAACTATTTTTTGTAATTACTAACCTCATTTTTTAGAATTTATATTTTTTATTACTAGACCTTTTTATTACTTTTTAAACGCAATTGACTAGATATATTAATTTATTAATGGTTATTCTAATCAGATATTAGGAATCTAAACAATTATCACATAATTTACTTAGATCATAACAGCATTAATCGAACAATGATTATCACATAGTTATCACAGATCCATTCTAAATTATCACATAATAAAAGAGATCTAATTTTCAAAAAATAGGTTTTCAAAAAAATATATGGTTTTTCGTATATTCATCCCTTAAATCTTGCATATTTTGATATCTGTCATTTAATTCTTCGTATTTTGAGTTTAATCCCTCAAATCATTAACTATAACCAAAATAGTCCTCCACTCTATTTTTCTGTTAAAAACTCTGTAAGTGCAGACGTAACTGTTAGTGCTGACGCGTCCAGCCTATTCGCGGCGGCGGCGGGTGGCGGTGATGAGGGGAGGAAGGGCGATGACGGTGAGGAGAGGGGATGATAGGGATGATGGGCGATGAAGGGGGAGGAGGGATTGGCGATAGGAAGGAAGGGTATGAGGGGGAGGAGGGGGGAGATCGGCGGCAGGGAGGAGGGGGATGAGGAGGGAGAGATCGACGGCGGGTGGAGGGGGTGAGGGGGAGATCGGCGTCGTGGAGGAGTGGGAGGGGGAGATCGGCCGCGGGGAGGAGGGGGAGATCGGCATCGGGTAGGAGGGGGATGAGGGAGAGAGCGGTGACGGAGAGGTGGGGAGAATGGGGAAGAGCCGCCCCCATCCCCTCCCCCGCCACCCCTCCCCCTCCTAACCGCCGTCCCCTCCTCCCCCACTGCCTCTACCTCCCCCGCCTCCCCCACCCTCCGCCTTCCTCTCCCATTAGGGCTTAATTCTGAGTTAATTAACACTAATTGTTAATTAATCGTTAATTAATCTAACTATTTAATTGAATATGGGATTGGAGACTATTTAGGTTAACGGCTTAAGGTTTGAGGGATTAAACTCAAAATACGAAGAATTAAGTGACAGATATCAAAATATGCAAGATTTAAGGGATGAATAGATGAAAACCCTAAATTTTAAGCATGGAGCTTAGTAAAAGGGTAAGAAAACCAGTTGTATGTCCAAGAGCTTTATTAATCTTATGATTAATCAATCAAACAATCATCATACAAGGAATTAATGGTATGGCTTGCAAACCATTGGTCTAGCCATCATTACTTAAGTGACTAAGCCATTTACAACTTTGAATAATGATAATAATAATGCTTTTCTTACTCTGAGTATGCAGGCCTCAAACAATGATGGGTAAGAGACAAAAAATAATTTAAAAAGGCCAAATGTAAATCCAATCATCAATTCTAACCTATTCTTCCTAGAAATTTTAGTATTTAGTATTTAATATTTATTAATATTTTTAGTTGAACATCTAAAATACTTATATAATTTTAGTAGTGTTTTTAGCATAAACTAGAAAGTAGAAAGTATTTAACTACTTATATAATTTGTTAAATAATGATTTCTAAATTTTTCGCAAAAATATTATCTATATTATTTTTATAATTGATAATGTATTTTGATGGAACTTATAGTGTAATAGATAGTTTATTACTTTATTTTACTATTTTTACTATTTAAGCATTTTTTTTAGTATTTTCAGTATTTTCTACTCTTTTCAGTATTTCTATAGTATTTCATTGTATTTAAAAAAATTTGTATTTCTAAGTTTCTAACCTCTTTTTACTGGATATTTGTTCTTAATAATAACATAATAGATAATTTTTTAGATAAATAAGTTCATACGTAACATAATAGATAATTTTTAACTCTAAATGTATACCTTTTTATGTATTTTTGACAATTTTTTAATTTCTAACATTAATTTGTAAACATTAAATTTCTAACATTTTTTATAATTTCTATTTCTACGTTTCTAACATTAGCTTTTCTTTTTCTATAGTGAAATGCATTGAAATAAAAATGTAGTTATACATTATGTAATATTAATTGATCATTCTTTAATGCAGTAAAACATCGGCTAGTATATGTAATTAATTAATGTAGTTAATTGATCATTAATTAATGTAGCTTCTCTTCTATTTTTAAGTATTTTTTCCTCTAACCACGTATTATATGGTAATTAAATTGATGTTAGACAAATAGTATTTTTCAGGAGTCTAAATAGTGTTTTTAGGATTTATTATGTATTTAAAGTATTTTCTATGTTTATTATGTATTTTCCATATTTTTTCGTATTTAATATGTATTTTAAGTATTTTTCGTATTTTTTACGTATAGGTATTTTCCCCGTATTTTTAAAGATTTATTTTGCATTTTAAATTATCAAAACATGCACTGACAAATGAGTCTTTAGTATTTCCATGTATTTACAAGTATGCCATTCTTTATATTACTTGTGTTTTCCATTAATGTCAAACTTGTAATTATAATGAACAGAAAGGGTAGTTTGGTAATTGATCCAAACCGCACTACTTCCACCAGTTTCAACATGTCCTCTAAAGTTCTAATTATTTACAAATATGCCATTACACATGTTTTATTAGGTTTTTGTTTAATGTCGAACTTGTAAATAAGCCTATTTATCATGTGCAGTTTGGTAATTTGCTTAAAATTAATTTACTTACATATACGCGTCGGTGTAAATCGATTTCGAAATCACGATTCTCAACTTCTCGCAGTAAAGCTCTCGACGGTAACTCTTCCCAGCGCGAAGCTCTCTCGACGGTGACTTCTTCTCCTAGCGAAGCTCTCGACGACTCTCGACGACGATTTCTCCCAGCGAAGCTCTCAACGACGACTTCTCCTCCCAGCGAAGCTCTCGACGGCGACTTCTCCTCCCAGCGGTTTCTCCCAGTGGCAGCGCCTGTTCGACACCTCCAGCGGCCTTGTCGATGACACCGTAGCCGTCGTCGACAAATCCCAACGTCCATTTCTCCCTCCGAATGCAACGAAGGAACCGAGCGATAAAACTAGGGTTTCTGCTCGATGGTGATTAGGGTTTCTGATCGATGAAAGTTGGGTTTCTCCTCGATTAGGTAAGCGGCTGAATCTCCCCATCCCCTCCTTTTATAATTTGTTCTCTTCCTCCCGTGAATGATCAGTGTCTTTTCCGTGAATGAACACTAACCCCACGCTGTGAATGAATAGCACAAACAGTAGAATGAGTACTGTTCATTCATGGGGCTGTAGGGATATGGGCTAGGGTTTAGGGTTAGGGGCTAGGGTCGTTTCTTCTTATCTTTCTTACTTTCTTTCACATTTTCTAGGGTTTCGACCAAAACTGATTCTTGTACAACAGTAACGGACCGGTATGGAGCGGTGCCGATCCGATACGCCCGATACCAAGAAGTATGGGGCGATACCTCAATCCTTGGTGTAAAGTTTATTGAGTTGCCTGTAAAGATTATGAAAACACTTGGCTTTTCATTTTTATCCTTAAATTATAATTAATTCATAATTGGAAAGGAATGATTATAAACATTTGGAGTTAGAGGTCATATGAAAGGTTAATGAAGTCATCTTAATGTAAAGACCTAATGGAAAGGAATAAGCTGTCAATAAAAATATTTGTGAAAAATTCTTCCCTAATTGTGATGTCCAAATGGTCTTAACTTACAAAACTACATGCAGTATCGCTGATTAAAAGAAAGAAAAGTATACACCTGACAACGTCAAAGTAATACTTAGTGTTGAAAAATGCGATACAAAATACTATAAAAATCCCAAGACTAATCTGGGATTTATACGGATTTTTTTGATTTTTGGGGCCCAAAACATTGATTTTCTGAAGCCCAAAATCGTGCCCCGGTACCGTGCGACATGCTGAACTCCGCACGCGCACAACGCCTGCAAGCTCAAGCACACGACCCGCGAGCGCACACTCGACCCAGCAGGGCACGTAGGCGGGCGTGTGAGCACATGAAAAATTCAAACCGATCGGATGATTACATGGGAACTTTAATATGTGCAAGAATGAGATTACAGTAAGTTTGAAGCATGATATAAAATACTTCAAACCATGATATAAAATACTTCAAACCGATCTTAATGATGATTGATAAAAAATATAATGAAAAGTCGAAAATCCATTTGAATACGATGGGTTGTTTAAAGAACTCTTCTTCTATTACCAAAGACATAAGTCAATTGATATCAAAGGTACTTTTGCAAATGAATTTAAAGAGTGCATATTTAAGATGCATGGAAATAATCCTGAGATAAAAGATAAGATTAGCTCTCAATTGCCTCTTTATCAAAATCAAAGCTTTGAAAGAAAAATAGTGTAGAGGAAAATGAAAAATCTTTCTATAGATCTAGGTATAGCAATTTCTACTAGTTTTAACTTTCTATTGAGTGACTAATAATAATATAATTTAAAACTAACTATATGAAGTTTGGACTTGTTACTTGCTTCTTTAGTTAATTGGTGACTATTGCAGGTGGCAAGGTGGCATGGCTCTGGATTTGAAAAAAAAGACCAAAGAGTTAGGATTAACCACTAGCGCAAATGGATGTGAAAGAACTTGAATGTTTTTGAGATGGTAAAATAATTTTAAAAATTCATTTACCCCTTTATGTATTATTACTTAACTGTTTTCCTACTCTAGTCATAGCAAATTGCTTTTCATTAACAGATCCACACAAAGAATAGAAATATGCTAAGGCATGATAAATTGAAAGACTTAATTTATGTCAAGTTTAAGGCGCGACTAAAACAAAAACTTTCTAGTAGAAACAAGAATTCCTTTTTTGTTTGTTCCATGACAAAGCGAAATGTGACCGAATGGATAGAGCTTTCAAAATCAGCAAATACTCATGTTGATCGGATGATGGGGATGATGATGTCTTTCTTGGAGAAAGGTTAACATTAGTCTAAGTTGAAAAGGCGATCGGAGTCTATCTAACACCAAGAGAAAGCAAAAGATTGAAGAGTTGAAGAAAGGAAAAGTATCATGTGACAATGTATCATCATTAAAAGGGAAATAGAAGGAAAAGCAGCATTATGCTTGAGAAGGAAGATTTAGAATCTTCATTGAATTTGTCATTATCGGATGATATTTTGGTATCGGAGTGGAAAAGTTAAGGGACAATAGATTGATGAGGATTAGAATAATAGAATTTAAGTAAAGAATATGAAACTAATTTTTATTTTTCTAAAAGACTATTTTGATTTACTTGTTTAGTTGCTATGATCATGTAGGGTTGTTATGTCTTGATTTTTAATATGAACTTGCGATTTAGGACAATTTTAAGATGCCTTTTTTAATTTATATATTTATTTTTTACTCGCTTTCTAGTTTTATAATGTTAATGTAACCATTATAATGTTCGATACATGTTTTTTAATTTTTTATCACTCATTTTTTATTCATGCTCTATTGTATTGCTCTGTATGAAATGTGTTAACGTTTAATCTTAATGTGTTGTTGTGACGTTGTTTGATTCTATTGATTATACTTTGATGATATAATCACATATGGACAATATCCTATATTTAAAACATTGACAATGAGTTAGTTCATGGAGATTTTCTTTTCTTCCTTCTTTTAGTTCAATTTTTGCAGAGTAAAAGTCTCAAAAGGCTAAGACAAGGAAAGATTTCTTGGCCCATGATTTAATAAGACTGAACCCCATTTGACTGATTCATCTCTTTCACATAGGCGAATGAAGATGCAAAGATTTATTACCCAAATTCCAAATAAAATGCACACAACGTTCCTACATTTTGAACTGGTCATACCCACTACTTAAATTAAAGAACATTATCCAAAAATAAACTTCAAAATGAAAAGCCAAAATAGAAATAGAATAAAAAATAGTAAAATCACAAGTTAGATTTCATATAACTATTTCAAAAGACAATATGAAACAAAGTCGGGTACTACACGGTATTGCAAAAGGTTTTTTGTACTTGTAATTTATTTATCAGCTAGCTGTGATCTTAAAGGTTCTGGTTCTGGTCCAACTACTCCATGTCTGGATGGTATCAAGATTACCAAAGTGCATCAGCAGTCACAATGCTACTTTTCATGTTTTATGTTAAACAACCAAACACTCAAGAAAGGATGTGTAAAGTTTACAGAGTTGCCTGAAAAGATTATGAAGACATTTGGCTTTTCATTTTTATCCTTAAATTATAATTAATTCCTAATTGGAATATATTTGTAAATGAATGATTATAAGTATTTTGAGTCAACGGCCATATGAAAGGTTAATGAAGTCATCTCCTAATCATGTAAAGATTTGCTAGAAAGCATCAATCAAACAGCCAAAATATTTACGAAGAAGTCTCCCATAATTTGTGCTATCTAAATGGTCTGGACTTACATAACCACGTGCAATATCATTGTTTAATAGAAAGGGAGGAAAGTATACAACTGACAACTGACAACGTCAAAGTAATACTTAATGTTAAAAATGTAAAACAAGACACCAAAAATATTTCAAAATTAATATATGATTTATAAGTATTTTTGCGATTTTTTTAAAGCTCAAAACACTGATTTTCTGAAGCCCAGAGTAGAATTTTTTGAAGCCCAAAATTATGTAGCCCAGCACTGTGAAGCCCACTGAGCTACCACATGCACACAACACATGCAAGCCCGAGCGCGCAGCCCGTGAGAGCGCACTTGGCCAGCGGGGGAGCATGTCACACGTGTTGTGCATGCGGGGGGTGGGGGGGGTGGGGGGTGGGGGTGGGTGTGTGTGTGTGCGGCGTGCACAGCGTGTGGGTACGGGCGCAAATCCAAATGCGATTCAGATCTGGTTTCCTTCCAGACCCGTCAGGGTTTTATTAAAAGTATTTAAACCTTATTTTAGCTAGATATTGATGCGGAATTTCCTTGTATAAGTTTATGGTTACCTATATAAATATAGAGGGCAAACTGAGAGGCTAAGATTCGGTTGTTTGAGAGCTAAAACGGTGATTTCTTCGTTATTTTCTTTTCCGATTTCTTGACAGGTTTTGGTTATTTTCTTGAACCAAACGTCATAACTTATAATTCAAAGATTGTTGAAGCATAAGTAATCTCTCCAACTATGCGTACACCAAGTACTAGATGTAACCAATATAAAGTGTGTGTCATGTGCGTGTTTTCTTACCTTTTCGTTAATTTACACACACACATAGCAGTGTTGTTGGTTTTATAGAGACAGTCATTAGCTTTGTTCATTGGTTAACGATTTTAAAATTCCGTGAGACGATTGTCTTCTTCCTAAATCTATCAAGAAGACATAGGAGCTCAAGAGAGGTGAACCCAATCACTACCAACACTAATAGTTCTTTCAGATTTTATTCAACTTGAAAATAACAATGACAAGAAAAGGGCTTTAGATATAAAAGAAAAAAATCAACTGGCAGACATATGTTTCTTTGGTGAGAATGCTAGAGACCAAATTCAAATCGCATCCCTTACCGCTTCCATCTTGCGTCAGAGACCTAAGAGGAGTACTAATCAGACCTTCCATTGCCAACATGATCTCATTGGAGCAGTTAATGAAACATTAAAAATGAGATCAAAGTATTAAGATGTATTTTTAGGGAAGTAAAATTTCGAGAAAGGCCATTGCTTCACACTGCAAACATGTTATTAACATTGTGGAACCGTGTGGCACTTCTGGACAGCATCCATTTTATAGAGAAGTGCAGAAGTAACAATTGAAACAGCATTAAAAGTATTAGAAGGTAAATAGAAATTTAAAAAAAAAATAAAAAAGTTAGTTTTAGTAATACAAGTTTTTTATCTCCTTTTCTCTAAACAAGATGATCAAAAAAGTAAGAAATCCATTGGAAACATCTATTATACAATTGAAAAGGTTGTCCCATGTCGCACATTTGTCCCATGTGGCCATGTCATAACGCCATATGGGATGCCACATGGGAGCCACATCACCCCCACAAACCCAATTTCCACCCAAAATGAACCCAAAATCTCAACCCTCCCCCCAATTAAAAATACCACAATTTCAAATAACACCCCAAACCTCATCTTTATACCCGTTTATCCCCCGATGATATCGACACACACACCCACAGTTCTCACTCCTTTTCGGTTACGCGCGTGCACCGCATCCTCTACGTGGGGGATTTTTTTTGGCGCCATGCACAGGTTCTTTCTAGTCCTTATTTATATAGAAAGCATAGTCATCTATAGGATACATCGTTACCAACAAAGAATTCCATGTATTCTGTTAGGATCTAACAAAGACAAGATTTTTATTAGAAAACAAAAGGGAAATTGAAAGATAATTGAGCACAAAAGAGGTGTGCTCTCCTCCCAAGACGCCTAGAGGACATCCGCACTCGTCTACCTAAGGAATCTCACAATATCAATCATCAAAAATAGCATAGGCCAACAAGAAGAAGCTACCCCCCTATTTATAATAAAAGCTAGGGCAAGAGGGGGGGAAAAACCATGCGGCATGCGGCTAGGGGGGTTTGCGGCTGGGTAAGGCGCGCGCGGCCTGGGGTTTTCCTGCGGGTGTAAACCCGCATGGGCCCGTGGGCCAAAGGCCCATCAATACTCCCCCCAAAGAGCCACCTTGTCCTCAAGGTGGAAGTCTGAAAAGCGCGCCATCATATCCTACATGTCCTCCCATGTGCTCTCGTGCTCCGGTAAGCCCATCCACTGTAACAACACCTGCCTCGCGCCTGTATCGCTCTGTCGGACTCCTTTCAGCAACTCTGGCTCCATCCTCACCTCCATATCAGCAGTAAGGGTCTCAGGTAGCGTAGGGGAAGAAGTGTGGTCACCAATAGCCTGGCGTAGTTGGGAGACATGGAAGACTGGGTGTATGGTGGATCATGGGGGTAAGCACAATCTGTAAGCCACTGGACCGATCCTCGCCCCAACCTCAAAAGGTCCAAAATATCGCGATGCCAGCTTCTCATTCCTCCTATGCGCTACCGACCTCTGCCGGTATGGCCTCAGCTTCAGCTATACCATGTCACCAACCTTAAAGTGTACATCTCGACGGTGTAGGTCTGCCCGTACCTTCATCACCTGCTGAGCCCTCGCCAAGTGGAGCTTCAGCTTCTCTAGAATCCTGTCCCGCTCTGCCAGGTACTGCTCCACATCAGAAACAGGGGTCGCCTCATGGCCATAATGAAAGAAGTGCGGATGGTCTCTGCCATATAAAATCCGGAAGGGTGTAGTCTGTGCCGCCGTGTGGTATGAAGTGTTGTACCAGTATTCCGCCCACGGTAGCCAACGGGTCCACTCCTTAGGATTCTCTGAGATGAAACATCGAAGGTAAGTCTCCACACTCCTATTTACCACCTCCGTCTGACCGTCAGTCTGGGGATGATAAGCTGTACTCCTCTTCAAGGCTGTCCCCTGCAATCTGAACAACTCCTGCCAAAATTTGCTCTGAAAAACCTTGTCTCTATCCGAGACAATGGACTTTGGCGGGCCATGCAAACGGATGACCTCTCTCACAAAAATCTCTGCCACTGAAACGGCGCTGTAAGGATGCTTAAGCGGGATAAAATGTGCATATTTGCTGAGGCGGTCTACCACAACAAAAATGACGTTGTAACCACCCGACTTTGGCAATCCATCGATGAAGTCCATATAGAGGTCCTCCCAAACTCTGTCTGATAAAGATAGCGGCTGTAGTAGTCCTCCTGGGGACATGGCCTGATATTTGTGACGCTGGCACACGTCACACTCTGCCACCATCCTAGCCACATCCTTCTTCTGCCCCCTCCAGTAGACCTCCCATGATAGCCGTTGGTAGGTCTTGAGGACTCCAGAATGTCCTCCTATAGCACTGCCGTGGAACTCTCTGAAGATGATCGGTTTAAAGTAGAAGTTCTCGGTATCACCAGCCGCCCCCAGTAAAGTAGCCGCCCATCCTGCAAAGAATATCCTGGGTACTCAGTCGACCCCTGTAAAGGGCCTCTCGTATAACCGCCAACTCCGGGTCCTGCTCTACCTCATGCTGCAGTGGGCCCCAATCCTCGAGGATCGACATTGTAAGTGCCGCTAACTCTGCCTCCTCCTCTCGCCGTGATAACGCATCAGCTGCCTTATTTTCCAATCACGGGCGATACTCGATCTCGAACCTGTAACCCATCAGCTTTCGCAGCCACTTCTGATGTTCCTCCGCTACCATCCGCTGCTCTAACAGGTACTTTAAGCTCTGTTGATCCGTGCGCACTATGAAGCTCCGTCCCAATAAATATGGTCTCCACTTCTGTATGGACAACACTATCGCCATCAGCTCCCTCTCATAGACCGACCGCAATCGGGCCCTCGTGGTCAACACCTAACTGTAGTAAGCTATGGGACGCTGCTCTTGCATCAATACTGCTCTCAGCCCATGTCCTGATGCGTCTGCCTCTACTACGAATGGTCTGGTGAAGTCGGGCAACGCCAATACTGGCACAGTGGTCATTGCCCCTTTTAGGGCCTCAAAAGCTGTCGTCGCCTCCTCCCCCCAGTGGAACTGATCCTTCTTTAATAACTCTGTCAATGGCCAGGCAATCGTCCCATATCCCTCGACGAATCTGCGATAGTAACCTGTAAGGCCCAAGAAGCCCCGTAGCCATCTGAGAGTGGTAGGGCGCGGCCAGTCTAGCATGGCCGCTATCTTCGCTCTATCGGTAGCTACCCCTCCTGCTGATACCACGTGCCCTAGATACTCCGCCTGTGGCTGCCCGAATAGACACTTCTTTCTGTTCAAATATAGCTGGTGGTACTGCAACTCCTGAAAAACCATCTGCAGGTGGTCCAAATGCTCCTCCAGAGTACGACTGTACACCAAAATATCGTCGAAAAAGACTAGTACAAATCGCCTGAGAAAGGGACGGAATACATTATTCATGAGATTCATGAGAGCCTGAAAGGTGGCCGGGGCGTTGGCCAACCCAAAGGGCATGACCAGGAATTCGTAGTGGCCCTCATGCGTCCTGAACGTCGTCTTGGGCACATCCTCCCGTCGCATCCGTATCTGGTGATAGCCTGACTTAAGAGCTAGCTTGCTGAACCAGGCTGCTCCGTGTAGCTCGTCCAAGAGTTCATCTATCACATGTATATGGAATTTATCAGGGACCGTCTCCTTGTTCAGCGCCCGGTAGTCCACGCAGAACCGCCAACTACCATCCTTCTTCTTCACTAATAACACTGGGCAATGACCAGGCAATCGTCCCATATCCCTCGACGAATCTGCGATAGTAACCTGTAAGGCCCAAGAAGCCCCGTAGCCCTCTGAGAGTGGTAGGGCGCGGCCAGTCTAGCATGGCCGCTATCTTCGCTCTATCGGTAGCTACCCCTCCTGCTGATACCACGTGCCCTAGATACTCCACCTGCGGCTGCCCGAATAGACACTTTTTCTGTTCAAATAGAGCTGGTGGTACTGCAACTCCTGAAAACCCATCTGCAGGTGGTCCAAATGCTCCTCCAGAGTACGACTGTACACCAAAATATCGTCGAAAAAGACTAGTACAAATCGCCTGAGAAAGGGACGGAATACATTATTCATGAGATTCATGAGAGCCTGAAAGGTGGCCGGGGCATTGGTCAACCCAAAGGGCATGACCAGGAATTCGTAGTGGCCCTCATGCGTCCTGAACGTCGTCTTGGGCACATCCTCCCCTCGCATCCGTATCTGGTGATAGCCTGACTTAAGAGCTAGCTTGCTGAACCAGGCTGCTCCGTGTAGCTCGTCCAAGAGTTCATCTATCATAGGTATAGGGAATTTATCAGGGACCGTCTCCTTGTTCAGCGCCCGGTAGTCCACGCAGAACCGTCAACTACCATCCTTCTTCTTCACTAATAACACTGGGCTGGAGAACGGGCTTACGCTCGGCAGGATCACCCCTGCCTGCACCATCTCTGTAACCATCCTCTCTATCTCGTCCTTCTGATGCTGAGGGTATCGGTAGGACCGCACGCTAATGGGGGAAACACCCTCTCGTAGAACAATGGCGTGCTCGTGGTCCCGTGGTGGTGGAAGACCCCGAGGCTCCTGGAAGATCTCCTCAAACTGGTACATCAGCTGATGAACCTCTCCTGAAATGGGCTGCTCTGTATTGGCCTCTGCACCTCCCTCACCTGTCAAAGAGTGCAGCTCTAATAGGTATCCTCATCCCTCTGTCTGGATGGTCCTAAACATGGTCTTCAGAGAGACCAAAACTCTGCAGAGGCTAGGGTCTCCCTGGAGTATCACTGCTCTCCCTGCCTCCTGAAACTCCATCCGTAGCAACTTCCAATTTATGGTCATCTCCCCCAAAGTCTGTAGCCAGGTCATGCCGAGGATGACGTCGGTGCTCCCCAGGTCTAGAGGTAAAAAATCTGCAATAATCTGTATCCCCTGCATGGTCAGCACCAATCCCCTGCAAACTCCGCGGCTGCTCTCCTTCTTCCATGTCCCCATCATCACGCTAAAGCTGTCGCAATCTATCAGCTGAAGCCCCAGCTGTGTCATCACCCTCCTGGAAATGAAATTGTGGGTGGCCCCACTATCAATCAGCACAGTCACCTCCTGATCGCCGACCTCTCCCCTCAGCTTCATGGTATGGTTCGGTGTGAACCCTACCACGGAGTTGAGGGATACCTCAGCCACGTCCAACTGCTGGCCCCCAGCTTCTCCTCTGCCTCAGCGGCCTCCTCCTCGACATCAGACTCGCCATCGTCGTCCTCCAACAGGATCACCTGGAGCTTGCGCCCCGCGCACCGGTGGCCCGGCGAAAACCGCTCATCGCACCGGAAGCACAAGCCCTTCTGTCGCTTTTCCCTCATCTCTGCGTCCGTCAGGCGTCTGAACTGCCCCCCCCCAGTCACTGGCGTGCTACTCTTCTCCCCAGTCTTCTCCCGGCTCGTCTGGGCCACCCACGCCGGGGTACCTGCTCCTCCAGTCCTAGATGGGCCGCCTCTCGCCGTCTGACTACTGTAGCTGCTCCGGACCCGCCTATCCTCGGTCTGTGCATCCTCCACCATCTGGGCCATCTCTATGACCTCTGAAAGCCCCCTGGGCTTGTAGGGTCTCACCGCTGCTCGCAGGCTGGGGCGCAACCCCTTCAGAAAGGTGCCCTCCAGTGACTCGTCCGACACGCCATGTACTCGCCCCGCTAGTGTCTCGAACCTCTCGATGTAATCACGCACCGGCCCCTCCTGCCTGAGGGCGTACAACTGCTCGTGTAAGTTTCCTAGACGGGGTCTCTAAACTTCTCCAGCACCATGTCCTTCAGCTCCTCCCAGCTCCTAAGCTACTGCCGCCTCTCCTTCCACTGGAACCATCCCAAGGCATGCCCCTCCATGCAGATCGTCGCCGCCTCCAGCTTCTGGGCCTCGGTCATGTGATGTGCCGTGAAGTACCTCTCTGCGGTAAACAGCCAGGCGTGTGGGTCCTCCCTGGAAAATATCGGCATCTTCAGCTTCCGTACGCGGCAATCTCCTCCAAAACGTCCCTGCTCAGGCTTCCCCTCCTCTCTGTGCTGCAGACGGTAATGCTGACGCCTCTCGTCCAGTGTCTCGTAGCGCCTAGGTGGCCCTCCTCCACGACCCCCGTAGTCTCCACGGCGATCTCCACGCCGCCCCTCAAAATCGTCCCAAACTGTGTCGTCGCCGAACTCTGCCTCGTAGCCACCCCTACCGTCAGAATAATAATCTCTCCCGCGTCTGTCGCCATAAAAAGGGTCCTCTGCTGCTGGTCGACGCTCCGGAGGGTCAAAATAGTCTCCTGAAAACTGCCCGTAGCCCCCCTCGTTCGCTGTCCGCTGTCCGGGTAGCTCAAAAAAATCATTCGGGGGCTGTCCGCGCGTCTCTCGCCCTTCGGGAGGCTGCCAGGGGGTTCCCGCCCCTGGAGGCCCCAGCTGGAAACCCCGTCGCCCCCTGGCGGCTGCCAGGGGGCCTCTGGCCCATCATGGTTGGTAATCGGGCCCCTCCGGGGCCCCCAGATGGGCGGCAGGCCCTGCGGGGCCTCTGGCAGGGCCGGCGGGCCCTGCCGGAGGCCCGGCGGGGTCGCCGGGCCCTGCCGAGCCCCGACAGGGCTGGGCTTGGCCGCCCTGCCGGGGTCCGGCGGAGGTGGGGGGAGGTCCCCCGCCTTGTTCTTGTGCCGGCCGAGCCATTGGATGCACTGTGGGGTTCGGCCGACCTTCCCCTTGGCCGTGGCGATCTCTGTTGGGGTGGCTTGGCCCGCCGCCCCTCCTTTGGCTCTGCATTACCTTCCGCCGTACTTCCTCGCGGTAGTCCACCCTCCATGGCTCCCCATCATCTTCCTCGTCCATCTCATCCACGTAATAGGGTTGATTTTGGAAAAAATTCTCCTCTTTCTCCTTCTCCTTCTTTAATGGCGCCGCCTTTTGCGTCGGATTAGGGCTCCCATCGCCTTTGGAGTTCGTCGCCAATTGATTTAGGGCTCCCATCAATTGCGCGAATTGATCGTCGTGCTTTGCTTGATTTGACACAAATTGGGAGATGGATGTAGTTAATTTCACCATGGATTCGTTCGTCGTTCCCCGTCAAGGACTTTTTGATTGCCTCAATTTTGCCCGTGAATTTCGCCTCCCACGCCTCAAATTTGTCTTGTGATCTTGTTGAAGCCACCATGGATCGTCACGAGCTCTGATACCAAATTGTTAGGATCTAACAAAGACAAGATTTTTATTAGAAAACAAAAGGGAAATAGAAAGATAATTGAACACAAAAGAGATGTGCTCTCCTCCCAAGACGCCTAGAGGACGTCCGCACTCGTCTACCTAAGGAATCTCACAATATCAATCATCAAAAGTAGCATAGGCCAACAAGAAGAAGCTACCCCCTTATTTATAATAAAAGCTAGGGCAAGAGGGGGGAAAACCATGCGGCATGCGGCTAGGGGGGGTTTGCGGCTGGGTAAGGCGCGTGCGGCCTGGGGTTTTCCTGTGGGTGTAAACCCGCAGGGGCCCGTGGGCCAAAGGCCCATCATATTCCACCCTCAATAGAGAAATTACTGGTCAGTTTCCTACAGTCAACCCCTGATATATCCTTAAATCAACCCTTTTGTGCTGATCTGCAATGCCATTATGTCCTACTCTTCTTGAAGCACCAGAATGTCAGAATTATTTACATTTACATAGTTTGATTATACAATAGAAGTTAAGAAGATTAAATCTTTTGGCATGCTCAAGTTGGCAATACGAATCAGTACTCTTTTTTTAATAATTACAGACTTTTTAAATGCATACAATTTTGTTGTTTCTTAAGAAGGTCAAAAATAAATAAATAGAAGAAAGCGATAAACTTCATGACACCGCCAAATTTGTGTCAAATGGATGACCCTGAAAACTGTGTATTATACTAGTATGATATATTATAGATGATTTGAGATACTATTCCATGTCTTCCTTAATTATACAAACAATAGGGCATGTGTGCCTCTTTTTTATATACAAGTAGCATGAAAATGTTTGCTACCAGAAAAACACACACCCACACAGAGAGAGTCCATATTGTATTGATCATCTAATTGGTGGCATTAAAATGTTGTATGCTAGAAAGAATAAGGAAAAATTCAAACCTTAATCTCTACGTTCAAAGGTTTCCCTAATTTAGGATTTAAGCTGTCAATTTTAATATCTGAACAGCAATTTTATAATTACAAGCTTCAAAAGACTATAGATACACGAACAGATGGCACAAAGTTAAAGATGAGAACCGAGCGTTAAGCATGATATTATCTCTTGTCCTTCTAGAATAGTAAAGCATGATATTATCTTTTATTGGATTTTCCGGACCATTCAATATATGCTTACATCGTTTAAGATCTTTCAGGTCGCATTACCATTCCTATCAACACCAACATAAAGTACAGACATGACCCTTAAATCCTGACAAATCGTAGTTTCTGGTACTGGGGGCGGGTTGCGGGTTCATTTAATCTGCATAGCTGGAGAACATATCAATCTGACTGGGGATCTCAGAATCAGGTGAAAACCTCCATGTGGAGTTCTATAAGAACAATATTAAGTTGAAGCAACACAGATTGGATTGAGACACCTGCTTAAATCAAGCAAAATGCATATATTTTTCTTCATTTTCTGCCACTTCCAGGGAGTAAAAAACTTTGTGTCATATATCCTTTGAGATTTTGATCCCTTCTTATTAAAGCACATAGCCATAATAGAATACTTTATGGCTTTATGCTCAGTTTACCCAAACTTTCCAATAGTCTAATAACAGCAAGCAAGAGAATCCACAATGACCATCACAATATTAACAAGGAGATCAACAAAACGCATAATACAGAACTGTGGGAATAAGAGGTCAATTGTCCTTGAGGTACTTGATTTGGTTGATGAGATGGTGAAAACCTGCTTAGATAAAGTTCAATTTTGAATCTCGGAGTCACATGCATTCAAAAGTGTCAAAGTTCAATCCGAATGGCAGATGGCCCTACTATTGGTGAGGTATCCTTTTGGTTTATAGTGGTCAATCGAGGTGACTGACATTAAAAAGATATGCAAAGCAACACCAAAACATGTGAGTGAACTCAAATTGCACTTAGATGCACATTAACAGTCCGTTGGTTCTGATAATAGTAATATGAACAAAGACAAAAATACATGATAAGGAATGAATCAAGCAAAATAGAAAGAGTCCTGCACAGAGCTCTACAAAATCTTTACTGATTGTGATATAACACCAACAATGAGAAAAGTATGTGCATTAAGCATAAGTTGATGGACTCAGCTGAAGTAATTTCAATTGAGCTGGGCAGCAAATGTCTATGATAGTGATTTCATGGCTCAGCTGTGTCGCTTTGGGAAGAATTGGGGTAGTAGTAAATTGCACACCATTAAACAACTTAAGGAAACTTAAAACTTTTTGAACAGTTATCTCTCGCATATTTCTTTTCAGACACGTGTAATAACAGGTTTTGTATTCGTTTTAACCATATCTTTCAAAGAAGAAATTGAATAGTAGTGATTTCTCAAGTTAACGAAACATTATTACCTAATGTGATAAATAAATGGTTAGCCTGAATTCAAAGGCTGAATTCCGCTCTGATTTAAACTTTAAAGGTTACAATTTCATGATGTGCGCGCGCACGTGAAATGATAAAATGAGACTGTGGCTCACAATGTTGTCGTGAGCTAGACCAATGTGTACTCCAAAGCGATAATCGAGACCTTTCATCTTGATCTATCCGTTGAAATATCTCTATGTACAAAAAATCATCATATCTGGACCTTTCTATCAAATGCATCAAATGTTCGCAAGATGGATGGCTTTTAAGTTGCATTGAAATGTAGCAAAATTAAAATGGTTTATCTATAGGTTTTAATGGTTTCAAATAACCTAATTTTTGGGGAGTATAGATCTATTGATATATTCTTTAATATGAACGGTGCTAATCATTGGTTTGTGTAGCCGATCGAGCTAGCTCACGATAAGAATCTTAACACACCATATCACCAAAATATTACTCATATACATATACATATGTATGCATGTGTGCGTGCGTGTAACACCATATAGATATCAACCTTTTCCCGTGATTGAAGAAATTTAGTACTTGAACAGGCTAATGATGCCCTTTATTTTAAATTTGAATATTTGATAAACAAATATAGTTCCATGAATAGAAAGCGAATACCAGAGAATGGAAAGTGCAATTACAATGTTCTGTACTATAAATGCTTAGGACAAAAGAAGCTCTGAGCACTTACATTGCATGTCAGCGATATGAGCAGTTGAACAGTGCTGCAAATAGACTTCTAACTGCTAGCAATGACACTACTCAAAATCACAAGCTTAAAGGTAACAGTGCAACAATGTATGCAAACCCAAATTTATGTTCTCTTAGCTCGTATGAAGACACTAGACAGCCCTCAACTTTTCATTTGAAACACAACATGTTTGGAGAATGTCCGAGGGATGTCTCTTCCCAGGTTCAAACCTAGGAAATTACTCCTACTTATGATAAATATCAGTGACCATTTCCCAGAAGGTCAAGACTTTTAGATTGTGAACTGTGAAGTAGTGACCAACAATTTAAATGAAGAAAATACGCTCAGGGTAATATATAAGGCATGCCTACTAGCATGCTTTTGCTGCACGCATCATTTTACAAACCAAAGGATTCTTTGAGGAGATGCACATAGATGCAGGAAAATAAACTTTGTTACTCAATATTTAAGCATACCTCTTTGACCAGATCGCTAAAGGCCGACACACCAAGACAACCTATAGCATTCCAAACTAAGTATGACTTCTTCTCCTTCAAACGCCTGCATGTATCTATAACAAATCTGCAGTATATAAAAAATGCAGGATCAGCACCACTAGAAAAAAATGGTAATTAACAAAATGATATTTAAGTAAAATATTTTAAACATGTAAACTGAAATAGACGACAGCAATACTCACAAACAAACGTAAAACAAATGGAAAAGGATAGCTAAACCCACATTGGAAACTAGATAGAATTTGGCAATTGGAGGTCATGGTAAAGTTGCAAAATGTAATCACAAACGTGAATCATTTAATTGTGGAAAAATATTTGCTATCAATATAATAAAATGCATGTATAGTTGTAGCTAAAAGTTACTTTGCAGATGATATGTGTGTGTGTAAATATGGAGTTGTGCTGACAACACAGGATCGGATTTCCTGTGCTGTCAGCATTTTGGGAGTCAAAAAATATATTTTTAATTTTTTTGCAATGTGTTCTACAGCTTGTTGGCTACCTCCCTATCAATTTTCAAGTGAATTCAACACTTTCAAGCCTCCATCCATGCATTTCAAAAAGATTGCACTGACAGTTTCAGAACTTGAGCTGTCTTTTTAAAATGCATGGATATATGCTCAAAAAGTGTTGGATTCACTTGAAAATTAGTGGGGAGGCAGCCAACAAGTTGTAGTACACATTGAAAAAAATTTAAAAATAGTTTTTTTACCCTCAAAATGCCGACAGTACAGGAAAAATTTCTTGTGATGTCAGCACATATCCATATTCCTCATATGTTATGTATATGTATATGCATATGCATATGCATAAAGTTGTAGTACACATTGAAAAAAATTTAAAAATAGTTTTTTTACCCTCAAAATGCCGACAGTACAGGAAAAATTTCTTGTGATGTCAGCACATATCCATATTCCTCATATGTTATGTATATGTATATGCATATGCATATGCATACGTATATATGTACATATATACGTATATATATATAATTTATGTGTATCACACATTTTTCTATACACACTCTCTGGCGATATGTGATTCGGCATCAGCGCCTGCCGATCTTAGGGCTACACCGACATCATCTCCGGCAGGTTCTGGTCAGCCCCCTGACCCGGAGGCAGAGGTGGTTGATCTATCGACGGCTGGAGGTCGGCAAATGGTTAGCCTGTAAGTGGGGATTCAACTTGAATTCACGGTGGCTTGAGGTCGGCTGCTTGCAGGTGCATCTAATTTCGTGGCGGTCGAAGGCGAAATTCAAGGTTTTGGTGAATCCTATCATCGAGGGGTCGGAGGTAATCATCTAATCTCGTCGGTGGGGATTCGATCAACTAGGATCACGGTGGCTGAGGGCCGAGGAGTTGCAGTGCAATTGGATCTTGCGACGGTTGGTGACTGCGATTGCAAGGGTGTTCTGGATGTCGGGAGTGCTCATAGAGGTGTAATGGCTTTCGGCGATGCTCGTGGGGAGCTGTAGATGATGGGTCGCGAGAGGGATGCCATGGCTGGTCGATCCTAGGGGGTTTGTGATGTTGGTCGAGTGGGAGTTTCCACTGTGGGGGCTGCTCGCTGAGGTGGCGATGGACCTGTGAACGAAGGTCAATCACATGACAGATGGGTGGTGGATCGTTCGCAATTAGTGCTAGGGCTTCTCACAATGCTAGTGCTAGGGCTTCTTACGATTGCAATGGTGTAACAGTTGGATGTGGGATGGAGTAACGGGGGGATTTGTTGACGATGTTCCAGTGGATTCTGCTGCTGGTGGAATTAAGGGTTTTGTTAATGGTGAAACACTTGTTCGTACCGGGGCTCTAAAGAATATTATTGTTGATTGCCTACGGAGTGGCGGATGAAGCACTTCTATGGGGAGAAATGGGGTAGATGATTCAGTAAAGATGGACAATGGTTGGACTGTGGTGAGGCATCGGAAAGGACGTAATCAAACGCATTAAGTCAAGTAAACGGTAGTGGCAAGGATGCTCGTGGAAATTCTGATGTGGTAAGGCTAAATCCTGTGGATAACATCAGAAACCCAAGTGCTCCTATTCGGAATCAACAAGCTCCCTTCACTCCAAAATTCTCTGCTGGAGCTATGCCCCTGAGATGGAAAGAAATTTGCTCCATGGGCAAACATAGAGGGACGGATTGCAAGCTTGACTACATTGCTCCAAGGATCGAATTTGGTGGACATTTGTATGCTCATATTACTAAGGAGAAAATAGCTGCCAATGTAGAACGGTGGGGAAATACTTTGGACGGATATGTTTTGGGCAACATGCCTTTTTTTCTCGCACATCAAAGCATGTGTCACTCGTTTGTGGAAACCTGCAGTGGGTTTTGAGATCTTCTCTCGGGAAAATGGTTTCTTCTTCTTCAAATTTTCCTTTGCTGAAGATTGTAATAGAATCCTTCAAGAAGATCCTAGGTTGTTCGAAGGATGTCTTATTGTTCTTCCAAAATAGAGTGTTGAGATCGGTATTGGCCATGATCTTCTTCTCTCGGAACAATGGTTTCTTCTTCTTCAAATTTTCCTTGGCGGAAGATTGTAATAGAATCCTTCAAGAAGATCCTAGGCTATTCGATGGACCCTTATTGTTCTTTGAAAATGGAGTGCTGAGATCGGTATGGGTTGTGATCTTCTGGCATATGTCCATGTTTGGTTTCAGTTCCCAGCCTTACACTTAAAGCTTTGGTATAAAGGATTTATCATTAAAGCAACGAGTCTCATTGGCAAACCATTATATATGGATATGGCTACAACAATTGATGAGCACTTGGCGTATGCAAGATGTTTTGTTAAAATTGATGTGGCGCATGCTCTGCCTCATAAGATTTGTCTGGATATTGAAGGTGGCCAATGCATGGAGTTGGACGTAGAATATGAATGGATCCCCCATAAGTGTTCGAAGTGCAGTAGTTTTCGACATACTGATGCCCAATGTCTGACAGTCCCCATGTATAAGGCCAAACAGATTTTCCCTTTCCCAGAAGATCTAGCTCGGTCTTCTGTGAGCTCATGTAACCCCATTACCCCTATTTATGATCCTCCAATGATTAATAATTGTGTCAGAGATAGTACTATGTTTGAAGGGGGCATCCATCCGCCTATTCTTGGGTCTACCGCTGACAATATTAATGATGATTTTATGCATGTGGATATGTTCCATAATGCAACTAAGAATTATGTTCCCACATCAGTGGTGTTACCTACTAGTGACATTCCACTTAGTAATATTGATGCATCAGTGTGTGTTTCAGAACAGGGTCATCACCTCTGCCACTTCTTTTATTCAGCCTGATTATGTTCCCCTTGCCACTCTTGATACGACCGTTTCTACTTCTGTTATTGCTGATGATGCACAGCCAAGACCTGCTGTTGTGGACCCTCTGTTGTGGACCATGTAGAGCAGCAGGTAAGAATCAACAATAGTCTTAAGAAACGACTTACAAATGTTAGATCCAACCAATGTACTAAATTGAAGAAAGTAACTAATTCGAAGAATGCTTCTCCTCTGTCTGGCCCTTGGAAGAGTTTATGAGGGATAAATGTCATCCAACAACATTAATATGTCTATCTTTATCTGAAATGTACGGTGGTTGAATAAGGAGGTACGTCTTCAGGATCTTTGAGGCCTTCTCAGACTACATTCACCTTCTTTGGTTGGCCTTGGAAACTAAGATCAAAGAATCTAACTCCCAACGTGTCTTATCTTGCTTCCCGAGAGATTGATCTTCTCTCAGTAATTAAGCTAGCTCTGAAGGATGTAGAATTTGGGTTTTATGGGATAGCAAAATTTGGACTTGCACGTTTATCTTCTCATCTGCTCAGGTAATCACTATCTCTGCAACTAATAAGGGTGGCCTTCATTGTGCATTATCTTTTGTTTATGGTGCAAATCAGTTGACTTCACGCATGATCCTATGGTCTGATTTATTGCACATTCATTCCTCTATTGGTCTACTACCTCGGGCTATCATGGGTGACTTTAACACTGTTCGTTTTGCAAAGGAAAAGATAGGAAGCTATACTATATCCCAAGTCATTTTGGAGCCATTTAATACTTGTGTTGAGGCTTGTGTGCTTATGTATCTCAAAAGTATTGGTAGCACTTGGAGCTGGAATAATCATTTTAAAGAGCAGCGACATATCTCTGCACGACTCGATAGGACTCTCTGTAACACAATTTGGATCAATTCTCTGTCCTCTTCACATTATCAATATCTTCCTCCCTCCGCTAGTGATCACTCGCATATGATGTTACGGTTGGAAGAGAGTACTATGTCAGGTTCTAAACCTTTCATCAATTACTAGTCTCGTCTTCCGGATTTTCATAATGTCTTGCTTAGAGCTTGGAGTGCTACTCCGCATAGAGTTCCTTAATTTTAGGTAGTTTCTAAGCTTAAAAGGCTAAAATCTCTTCTTACATCTTGGATACATGGATCTTTTGATGACCATGCCTCGCAAATCAAAGATCTAAGAAGGATGTAAAATGAAATTCTAGCAAATGATAATGAGTACCCTCATTTAGCTAACAAGAATCGATTATGCCAATTAAGTGTTGAATTAGATCGATGGTTACAAATGGAGAAATCTAAATGGCAAAAAATAGTAGAATATCTTGGCTAACTGAGGGAGACAATAACACTTCTTTTTTCTTCGCAGCTAGTAAGGCCAGGTACTCCAAGAACTCTTTGTTTCATTTATTCAATTCTGATGGCACTTCTATAGATTGTAGTGCAGATACTCGTTCCACAACTCATTCCTACAAAAATCTTTTCAATCAGATAGACTATTGAAATGTTTTTTTCCTACTTTCCAATTAAGAAACAATTAACAGAAGCTGTTGCTGCCCAGTCTCTTCTAAGAAAATAAAGTCAGGTGTTTTCAATTGGAAGCTAATAAAACACCCGGTCCAGATGGTTACAATGCATTCTTCTATCAGTCAAATTGGAAAAGTGTAGGAAGCAATGTGATAAATGCAATGAAATCCTTCTTTATCTCTAGAAGAATTTTAAAGGAACTCAATCATAACTTTCTTTGCATGGTGCCTAAGACAGAATTAGCTTCTACACTCAATGACTACAGACATATTTCATGCTGCAATGTACTCTACAAGATTATTTCTAGAGTTCTCTATAACAGACTCCAAAAGGTTATATCCGAGCTCATATCTCCACATTAATCTGCTTTTCTGAAGAGTCGTCTCATCAGTGACTGTTCCTTATTGGTATATGAACTTGTTAGAGACTTTAATAAGCCTCTTGAAAGCCGATTGTGCCTCAAGATAGAACTTAAAAAGGTTTTTGATTCTGTCAACAGAGAATTTATCTACTTATGATGCATCGCATGGGTTTCCATGCTCACTGGATAGATTGGATCAGAAAATGCAAATCCAGTCCTACATTCTATGTTGTTATTAATGGCTCACCATCTAGATACTTCTCTAATAGTCGAGGTATAAGACAAGATGATCCACTATCCCCTTACTTGTTTTTATTGATAATGGAATTTTTCTCTATTATGATAGACTTGGCAGTGCTCGATGGATCGGTTAAACCAATAAATAGCTATCCTATTCTGACACCATCACATCTATTATTTGTCGATGACTTATAATTTTTTGTCGGACTGCAGAAAATCTGAATAGCCTTTTTGACTCAATAAGCTACACAGTGGATTTACATATTAACAAAGATAAAAGTAAGCTCTTCTATAGCAAATGGTGTCTGATCCATCGAGAGATTACAATAGTTATTGGTGTGCCTCTTGGTTTTCTTCCAAGTCGCTTTATGTGCCTTCTTCTATCCATTTCTATCCGAAGGCGAGATGCTACTCTACCTTCATTAATAAGTGTAGGAAATATTTGGCAGGCTGGTCATCTCAACTTTTATCGTTGGCAGGCAGGGTGGAGCTTATACGATCGATGATATATAATTTGATTTCCTATTGGAGCCACTCATTCACGATGCCTAATTCTGTCATTCAAATCATTCGAACCATTCAAATCATTAAGCAGATATGTGCATCTTTCCTTTTGAATAAAAAATTACATGTATAGACCTGGATCAATATTTGCAAACCTAAAAGGGAGGGTGGACTTGGACTTCAAAGACTGGCAGACGTTAATAAAGCTGCAGGGATTTGTCTCTTTTGAAGGTTTATGCATTCAGATTCTCTATGTGCCAATTTTATGAGAAGCACATACACCAAAGATGGAGTAGATCTCTCCGGGGTTTGAGGTATCGGACGATACCACTAGGTATCGGTCGTATCGTATCGGTATCGGCAGTTGACGATACCGAAACCAATGGTTAGTTTCGGTATCGGCTGATACTGAACGGTATCGGTCAGTTTCGGTCAATACCAGCCGAAACTGACCGATACCGGCCGAAACTGACCGATACCGTTCAGAACCGGTTAAAGACGGAGGAAGAACAATGTTTAATTAAATAAAAATTCTCTAAAAACCCAAAAAAATTCGTGAATCAATAGGTTGTATAGAAAGCTCGGTTAAAAGAGAGGAGAAAATCCTAGAGTTTCGGCTTGAAAATGATGAAGAATTAGATGAAGAAGAGGTATAACCAAAAAAAATTGCTGAAAAAAGAAGAAAAAGGACAAGAGGAAGATGAAAAAATTGAACTTACCTCATTGCATCGCCGCCTCGCCGAACCTGCCTCATGCCTCTCCAAACCCGCCTCGACCATCTAGCGTGAGAGTGAGAGAGACAGAGAGAGAAAGATGCCCGAGTCGCCTTTCAGAAGATGTTGCATTCTTTAAAAAGGCAAACTTGTAAATAAGTGGTATGTGCGTAAAGTAAAACAGTCGGTGCGCATATCAAGTGAATATTTTGTGGCAACCCTATAAATAAGTGTTATGTGCGCAAAGAAAAATGGTGGTTGCCCAAAGCATCGCCCAACGATTTTCTTGGCAAACTTGTAAATAAGTGGTATGCGCGCAAGGTAAAACGGTGGGTGCGCAAGACAAGCTTTAGGATCTATTCATTTATCTAATATTTAGTATTTAAGTACCAACTTTAGGTATTTAACATTTGATATGATTACGAACTCAAATTTAGTTTATCTATTTAGTATTTAGTATTTGATAGTATATGATTAATATTTTAGTTTGTTAAGTATTTAATAGTATTTGATAGGTTTAGATTTAAGAACCTCCGAAATCATCACTGTGTGTATATAGTATATACATATTTAAAGTATCTCCGAAACCAATACCGATACCCGAAACGAAACCGCCGAAACTTGTGATACGGACGAAACCGAAACTTGCCTCCGAAACCGCCGAAACGGACGATCCCGATACCGAAACCTAAATTTTGGGAAGAACGATACCCAGACCGAAACCGAGACCTAAAACCTTGGATCTCTCACTATCTCCAGCTCATTCAGATACTTGGAAATTTATTTTATCTTCTAAGAACTTGACATCATCCTTCTATGAGGTGAGTATTGATACTACAGCTATTTCTCTTCGTTTGAAAATATCCCCAGTTTTCTTCCTTACATCAGCTTGGGATGTAGTTCGATCTTCGTCTCCAGCTGTTCCATAATATTATGTTTGATTTTCTCAGTGTTGCCCAAAAATGTCTATCTGCTTACCGTTTGAGAACTTGATAAAATGGAATATTATAATCTCAAATAGTTCATGTGTTCTTTGTGAGCATTCTATGGAATCTACAAATCATCTTTTTTGAATGTCCTTTTACATCATATTTATGGAAATTATGTTGCTTGAAGCTTGGACTATCCCCTGGGCTTATTAGAACTCTCATAGAAGAAGTGCTCCTTATTCGTGATCGGTTCCAGCATAATGTAAAAAATTTCTGGTATCGCACGTCTGGCTATATGTTCAGTGATATGGCATTCATGGCATGAGAGGAATCGAATGGTGTTCAACAGCACTGGTAACCACAAGGTCCTCATCTTTCGAGATATTTACGAAGATATTCAAGCGCTTAGTGCTTCTATCAGATGGAAGGAATGGAGGCAAAACTTTCGCATAGCTCTAGGAAATTGGTCTTAATTTGTATTGAATTTTTGGTTGATTCAGTGTCTATAGTTGTTCTATCCTAGGTTTGGCTAGTTGAGGATGACGACGCTTGTGTCCTCTCTCCCATTTACGTCCAAACTTAGTTTGAATCACTATATTACCTCTGAAGTATATATTGTATATTATTCTTGGGTTAATGTAGCGTTATTATTTTTCATATATATATATATTTATGACGCGTGCCCTCCTGTGAGATTGACTTTGTGCCCTGAGATCTGGGATAATCGCCGTCAGATCTGGGATAATCGCCGCGTGCCTGATTCTGTCCTGAGATTGACTTTGTGCGATCGATCCTTGATCGTGGATCTGGTGTTCTTTGCTCAGTTCGGTCCGTCGCTTCTTGCCGGATTTGGGTTAAACGCCGACGTCTGTCGACTTCTTCGGGTTTCTCGCCGTCCGATCTGATCATCTTTCTCCTGGGTCTTTCACTACTCCAGTCCCCTTTGGAGTCGTCGGGCCTGCCTGGCCGCGGGTCTGGGTCAGCATCATTGGCGGCTTCTCCTTCTTGTTCTCGCTCTTGTCCTTCTATGCCTTCTTCCTCCTTGGGAGGCGTTCTGTCGTTGCCATCAGGGGCCGATGTCTCAATTGTCTCGGTAGGGGCAGGTGGTGATCCCGATGGTTGGACTCTGGTGGCTTCGCGTCGCCGCCGGGGTAAGGCCATTTCGGCTCCTGAGTGCGCTGGTAGTGGTGGTGGCCGGGGGTTTGTGCACGGCATTGGGGTTGCTGCCGGCTCTGCGCCACTGGTTGGACACCCTTTTGGCCGTTAGAATCTTGGCGCTTTGCCCCTTCGACCTGGTCATCGTAGGGCTAGCGACCCTCTGGTCCCGCGATCCTCTTACTCCTCTACACCCCCTTTTCGTGACATCTGTTCCTCCAGTCGGGCTGTCCCTCCTATCTGCGAGCTCTCGTTCTTTCCCCCTTCCTCTTCACCGTTGGGGGTGATGGTTGACGTCCCTCGGGATGAAATTATTGAGGATGCCGGCCGTTGGGCCAACACTCTCGTCGACTATGTTGTGGGGGCTAGGCCCTTCTACGGGCACCTCCTATCTTGGGTTGGGCGGGCATGAAAGATCAAGGGGGATCCACATCCACTCCCGCGAGAACGGGTTCTTCTTTTTCCAGTTTGATGTGGAGGCTGACTGCTCCGGCGTCCTCCATAGGGGGCCCTGGTTATTTGACGGGCGCCTTTTGGTGCTTCGGTGGTGGGCCCCCGACATTGGCCTCACCCGGGATTTGCTATCAGCTGTCCCTATGTGGATACGCTTCCCCCTGCTTCCCCTCCAGCTATGGTCTTCTGCTATCATTGGGAGGATAGCTAGCGCTGTGGGTCGGTCCCTTTTCTCTGATGAGGCCATGGCAAGTGTCTGTCTTTTGCCCGTTGCTTCGTTGAGATTGATTCCAAATCCGATTTCCCTGATGTTATTGCAGTGCGCTTGTTTGACAACACGCTTCTCTCCGTCGCGGTGGAATATGAAAAGAGACCGCCTCGTTGCTCCCACTGCTGCTGCTTTGGGCATGACTTCTCTCAGTGCGCCTCGCCGACCAGGCCTCCCCCCTCGGCAGTTGCTATGCCAGGTCCCCCTTCCGAGCTGCAGTCACCGCTATGTGCGAAACCCCCTACTGCTGCGGGCTCTTCGGATCTCGTGCCTCATGTGACGACTGCTTCCGACCTGGCTTCAGCCGTTGCTGGTGTTGTTGAGTTCGCTCCTGATGAGGATGACCTCCTTGACTCGGATGTTGAGGTGGAGATGGTTGCCAATGTGGGCGAGCCGTCCTGCTCTGTAGTGGACGACAGTGGGGTCGACGTTGTGTCTACCGCCGTCTTGGGTGTTCCTTTGTTGGCGGAGGCGAGTGGTGTTGTGGGTGCTGGTAGTGGGGTCCCTGCTGTTATCTTGGTAGAAGGAGAGAATGCCTCGGAAGAGGGGAAGCTTGATATTGGGGCAGTCGGAGATTCTGGCGTCTCTGATGACATTGATGTTGGCTTGTCGTTGGATGAAGATTTGGTTGTCGTTTCTGATGAGGAGCCCGTCGTTAATGACCTCAACCATACTGATGAGCGGGATGAATGGATTGCAGAGGTGGAGTGTCTCAGTGCCCTCCTCCCCAATGTCCCGATGTCCGTCCAGCATTGCGCTCGTCGGCCCTGCCGGCGGAGCCTACGGATCATGCAGAGTTCCCTTCGTTGACTGATGGTTGTTAGTATGGGTCTTGGCTAGAGAGTCTTCTATGGCCTGGTTGTGTGGTGTCTGCCCTGGTTGGGGACGTGGTTGGGTGTTGATTGGAGGCTTCGGGCCTAGGTTTTTTGGGTATTGGCATTGCCACCTCCTTTTTCCCATAGGCTCGCTTTCTTCCTCCTTTCTGTGTGTGTTGTACTGTTGGGTCCGTCTCCCTATTCTGGTGCTTGGTGACTGCTTTTAAGAGCCTCTCCCAAGTCTATATAGTGGTTGTCTGGCCCGGCTAGTTTTCTTTCTATTCTTAATATACTTACCTTTCAATATATATATATATATATATATATTAATGTAGAGTAGGTGGCACCTGATCCAATGGATCAGGTGCAAGACACAAAAATGTGGGACCCAGCGAGTACAAGCCCATGTGGGGGCATGTAGTTCCCACGTTTTTGGTGTCTTAGCACCTGATCCATTGGTTCAAGTGCCACCTTTTCTACATTAAATCCATACACACACACACATACATACATATGTATATATACATATGTAGATATACATATGTATATATACATATGTAGATATACATGTACATATATATACACATACACTCAAAAAAAACCAATCAATAAGCATGTGAAGAGCAAACACCTTCAAAATTCTTATCCTTTTTTATTTCCCCCAAAAAAATGAATCGAATTCTCGAAATAATATGATTCATTACCAAACCCTAACTTAACTACTGAATTGTTTCTTCACTAACAGTATCAGCAAAACTTTAGCCCTGACTTTCCAACAGAAAATGCGATGTCTTGTATACACAATGCTTTAAAAAATAAGAGCACCCTTACAAAATAATGATCTCAATCTCATAATATATTTCCCGTAAATTTGATTATTTTCATGTGATTATTATTGTTTAAAAAACACACTGCGGCTCATCAATTTGTTTTCCGAAAAAAAAAATTCAACAAAAATAGAACAAAAAATGTTAAATTTTACCGATTGATATCATTGATATTGGGAGCTGAGCCGCTATTTTTCCTCCTCCTCCTCTTCTTCTTCTTCTTGCTCGCGCTGCGATTTGGGTCCCCTTGCTGAGATCCTCCGCCGCTCTCCGCCGCCTCATATCCGCCTTCGCCGCCTCCTCCAGCATCGGCGTCGACCATCTCGATGTCGTCGCCGCCGTTTTCAAGGGTTTCCGATTCGAATGCATCGTCTTCGTAAATTGCGTCCAGTATGCTGGCGTGCGTTCCATCCATGGAGTAGAGGAATCGAACTGCAAGCACGCTCCGACTGTCAATTTATAGAGTCTCGAATTAAGAGCTATGGCTACAACTGGATTGGATTGATAGGAACCCGACCCGCAATAAACTTGAGCCGACTTGCAACTTTACATTGGGAACAAAAGACAAGAATAAAAAATGAAATGAAAATGAAACAAAAAAATGAAAATGGAATGAAAATGAAATGTGTTATAAACGGGCTTCTTGGTGGGCCTACCCGTTAGTGGGTATCCACCCATTATGTAACCCTATTACTATAAATACAGGGCTACGGGGTTCCGTAGCCGTCATGGTTTACAACACGTTATCAGCACGCTCAAAGCTAAGCCGAACCCCTGCCGACGGACGGACGCGACGGACGGACGCGACGCGAACGGGCTTCCTTCACCGAACGTCGCTAGATCCGGCAGGTAGGAGCTAGAGGTAACTTTCTCCCTAGATCTAAAATTTTACATATGCGCATATGTGGTGATTCAATTTTTTTTTTTGGATCAATCGATCAAACATATACCGTTTTTATTGATAAAAATCACCCTTTTTCAATAAAAACGTATTTTTGGAAGAAAAAAAAATTGGTTTTCCCACTAAAAATCGGATTTTTACCCGTTCTTTTTCTCCAAAAAAATCACCCAAACCCTAAAAAGGGTTCACCCACGCCCCCCCCCCCCCCCCCCCCCCCCGTCGCCGGCAGCGGCGGGGCCTTCCCGCCGTCGCTGCGGCGGCGGGAACCCCCCGCCGCCGGCGGCGGGGGCACCCCCCCCCCCCCCCCCCCCCCCCCCCCGCCGCGGCAGGCGGGGGCTCCCCGCCGCGGCAGGCGGCGGGCACCCCCCGCCGCCTGCCGGCGGGGGCTCCCCCCCGCCGCGGCAGGCGGGGGCTCCCCGCCGCCTGCAGCGGCGGGGGCAACCCCCGCCGGATGCAGGCGGGGGCTCCCCGCCGCCTGCAGCGGCGAGCAACCCCGCCGCGGCAGGCGGGGGCTCCCCGCCGCCTGCAGCGGCGGGCAACCCCCGCCGCCGCAGGCGGGGGCCTCCCTCCCCCCCCCCCCCGCCGCCGCCTGCAGCGGCGGGCAACCCCCGCCGCCTGCAGCAGCGCCCCCCCCCCCCCCCTCCCCGCCGCCTGCTGCGGCAAACGGGCCCGCCCGCCAGTAGCGGGTACGGGCCCGGCGTGCGTACCCCAAAACCCTAACTAGGGTTTCTGACCCAGAAACTTTTTTTTCGAATTTTCAAAAACTATTCAGATTTAATTACGATTTTTTTTCGTTATAATCTGGACCAAATTGCATGTGATTTTTACTCATCGCAATTATATTTGGATTTATGATTTTCTTTAAAAAACGTTTAAAAATTAAGAAGATCCTGCGACCGCTCTGCCGTTAGTCAACTAACCTAACGGTGCATGACGTTGCCTAGTGGTCCAATAATTTTTAAACTGTAGATTTCATTTTCCATTATAAACTGCCTGTGATGAATAAATAAATTGCTTGTGATGTATAAACTGCCTGTGATGATGCCTGTTGTATTATAACTGCCTGCGACGAATGTTTAATATTTGCTGTGGTTTTGGATCGGCTAGTGATCACCATTTTTATTTTCATGCATTATTTTCTTTTTTGAGAGAAAAATGTAGTGAGGATAATTTTGTAAAATTACAAGCCCGGCGGACGCCTCAAGAAGACGAAGGACTATTCCAGAAGAATAGGGGCCCCACGGGGGTTCCCGAGTTGTACTTCCTTTTTTTGGGACTGTAATGAACTGTAATTAATTATGGTGATTAGCCGATCCACGCAGCAAATATTTATGTCTGATGTGCTTGATTATTTATTTTTTCTGCAAAAATATTTAATTAATGCTATCTTTTTACATGCTAGAGTGATAAATGGCCAAAATTGCGAGCGTCGATTTCGACGTTTTGGATGCTTCAGGAAAGAATTACTTAAGCTGGCAGTTGGATATAAAATTCCATCTGCGAGCACAGGGATTGAGTCACGCCATCGCCTTAGGCGATAAGGTTTCTGATATAGATAAAGCGAAAGCAATTATCTATATCAGACGCCATATCGATCGGACCCTGAAGGCCGAGTACCTAACGGTGGAAGACTCGTATGAGTTGTGGACCGCCCTCGAGGACAGGTATAAACATCAAAGGGATGTTATCCTACCTCGAGCGCGATATGAATGGGAGAACCTCCGTCTCCAAGACTTCAAGTCTATTGCCGAGTACAACTCGGCACTCTTTAGCATCACCTCACGCCTGAAGTTGTGTGGTCAAAAGGTGACGGAGGAACGCATGTTAGAGAAGACGTATACATCCTTCCATGAGAAGGATGTCATACTGATGCAACAGTATCGTGAACAAAAGTTCACAAAATACTCTGAGCTTCTCTCATGCCTTCTGATGGCAGAGCAGAATCGCGACCTCCTTCTGGCCACCCACAACTCACGCCCTACCGGCACTGCTCCTGCGCCTGAAGCGCACCACAGCTCCTTCCAGAAGAAAAGGGGCAACTTCAAAGGCAAACCCCAGAAGGGTAAGACGATGAAGAAGCAGGCTCGAGGACCCCCCTCCAAGAAACAACCAAGAGGGAAAGAAGAAAAATGTGTGGAAAAGAAAAGACGACGGCCAGACCTCTGCCCCCAAAAAGGACTGGGAAGATAAATGCCACATGTGTGGCATGACTGGACACTAGTCCAGAAATTGTCGTACTCCACGCCACCTTCAGGAGTTGTACAAAGCAAGCCAGAAGCAAGCTGAGACAAACCTGGCGGTTCAAGAAAACCTGGCACCAATCAGGTTCATCGCTGAGGACTTCTCCAACGATGACCTGCTCGACTGAGGACATTTATCTACTTTATATGCATTGTAGTTTTTTCCTTTTGAGAAACAATTTATCTGCTTATCTCTGGCATGTTTAAGTACTTCTCAGACATCAACTTAATTTTCGTAGTATATTCCTTTGTGTTTTTGCCTTATACTGCGACATTTTTCTTTTAAAATAGATGGACTTTAAATGCCTAGTGGACAGTGCCTCTACGCACACGATCCTCCAAGACATCTGCTTTTTTCAAAGCATTAATAAATACGATGGCACCGTAAATACGATTTTCGGTCCATCAAGTATCATTGAAGGATCAGGGGAAGCACATTTTATGCTCCCCAATAGTATAAAACTACTTATAAAAGATGCCCTTCTCTCCCCTAGCTCGCATAGAAACCTGTTAAGCTTTAAAGATATCCGCTTAAACGGATACCACCTAGAAACGGTGAGCAAAGGAAACAGCGAATACCTTGATGTAACGTTTCATAAAAACGGTGCTAAAAACACCGTCGAACGTTTTGAGGGACTCCCGTCGGGTCTCTACCACACAAGGATCAGAGCAATAGAAGCAAACACATTGGAGCACCAGAAGTGCCAAAACCAACCAGAATTCAAACTCTGGCACGATAGACTAGGACACCCTGGAAGGGATATGATGCGTCGCATCATATCCCAATCCCGTGGAATTAATCCGAAAAGCCTGACGCTACTTCGGAAGGGTGCAAATCCTTGTCCCCCTTGTTACAAAGGGAAATTGATTACAAGACCATCCACCCTGAAGGTGGACTCTGAGTCTCCAAGCTTCCTAGAGAGAATACATGGTGACATTTGCGGGCCTATTCACCCCGCAAGTGGACCATTTCGGTACTACATGGTACTAATCGACGCATCTTCAAAATGGTCATATGTGTGCCTCTTGTCCACCCGCAACGTAGCCTTTGCAAAGCTACTTGCACAAATTATAAAATTGCGGGCACATTTCCCAGACAACCAGATCAAGAAATTGCGTCTGGACAATGCTGGGGAATTCACCTCACAAGTCTTCCTAGACTACTGCCAAGCAACCGGCATAGAAGTTAAACATCCTGTAGCTCATGTTCACACCCAGAACGGGTTAGCCGAATCTCTTATAAAGAGACTACAATGGATCGCTAGACCATTGTTAATGCAATGCCAGTTGCCGGTATGTGCATGGGGACATGCCATACTGCACGCTGCATCGCTGATAAGATTACGACCGTCAGGTAGTCAATCTTATTCTCCGATGCAACTTGCATATGTGAACCTGCCCGATATCTCTCACTTGAGGATATTCGGATGTGCTGTCTATGTCCCCATAGCACCACCGCAGAGAACCAAGATGGGTCCTCAACGGCGTCTTGGTATCTATATTGGTTTCGACTCACCATCGATCATTAGATACCTCGAACCCCTTACAGGGGACGCCTTTAAAGCGCGTCTAGCAGATTGTGAGTTTGATGAAAGCATTTTTCCAAAACTAGGCATTAACACACAGAAGCCAGAAGCTTCAAAGACCATTACATGTGACACAAAGACCTTATCCCATTTTGATCCGCGCACAAATCAATGTGAAGAAGAGATCCTGAAGATCCTTCAAATTCAGAACACAGTTCACATTTTACCGGATAAATTCACTGACAACCAGAAGATTGTCAGATCACACGTCCCTGCTGCAAATACGCCAGCTAGGATTGACATACCCAAAGAGGAATGCAATCCACCTGCAGTAGAAGCGGCCGTACCTCAACAAAAAAGAGGACGACCCCCAGGCTCCAAAGATAAGAATCCTCGAAAGAGGAAAAATCCTGGAGCAACAATAACGATACCACCACAGGATGCTGAGCTCAGCCCAGCTACCTATCCACTCCTACCAACCCCTGAAGAGGAAAATATAGGAGAAATTTCATTAAACTATGTACGTACTGGGGAGGTACTGGACAGAAAAAGCACAATCATCGATGATAACTTTACGCTCATTATTGCCACTCACGTCACTGAATACGATGATGAGACCGATCCACGCTCTCTAGCAGAATGTAAACGCAGAGAGGATTGGCCAAAGTGGAACGAGGCAATAGGAGTAGAGCTGGACTCACTCTCGAAGCGCAAAGTTTTTGGACCTGTAGTCCTAACACCAAAAGGTGTTAAACCTGTGGGATATAAATGGGTATTCGTGAGAAAAAGAAACGAGAATAATGAGATCGTGCGCTATAAAGCGCGCCTTGTTGCACAAGGTTTTTCCCAACGACCAGGAATAGACTATGACGATACCTATTCCCCGGTCATGGACGCGATCACTTTCCGTTTCATTATCGGCCTATCCACGAAGGAAGGTCTGGATATGCAGCTCATGGACGTTGTGACTGCATACCTATACGGAAATATAGATAATGACATCTATATGAAAATCCCAGACGGATACAAACTACCGACAAAAATGACAGAAAGACCTCGGGACGTCTATTCCGTCAAACTCCAGAGATCACTGTATGGTCTCAAACAGTCAGGTAGAATGTGGTACAACAGACTGAGTGAATTCCTAGTGCAACAAGGATTCACAACAAATGAAGTCTGCCCTTGCATCTTCATACGAGCAAAGGGAACAGGATTCGTAATTATCGCCGTCTACGTAGACGACTTGAACATCATCGGATCTCCCGCAGAGATAGATGAGATATCCAAAAGTCTCACACAGACTTTTGAGATGAAAGACCTCGGCAAAACGAAGTTTTGCCTAGGACTACAAATTGAATATTTAAGCGGAGGAATCCTGTTGCACCAATCGCCATATACAAAGAAAGTGCTGAAGAACTTTCTTATGGACAAATGTCATCCGCTTAGCACACCAATGGTCGTCAGATCATTGGATGTTGAAACAGATCCCTTCCGACCGCTGGAAGAGGGGGAGGAAACACTGGGTCCTGAAGTACCCTACTTAAGTGCAATTGGAGCACTCCTATACCTGGCAAACTGCACGCGTCCCGATATAGCGTTCGCAGTAAATCTACTAGCCAGATACAGTTCAGCACCCTCAAAGCACCACTGGAACGGAGTGAAACAACTTTTGCGCTACCTCCAAGGGTCTGTAGACATGGGACTATACTTCAAGAAAGGTGTATCCACCGACCTGGTCGGTTACGCAGATGTTGGATACAGGTCCGACCCACATACCGCAAAGTCCCAGACCGGTTTCGTATTCACATACGGTGGGACGGCCATCTCATGGAGATCCGTGAAGCAGACATCCACAGCGACCTCATCCAACCACTCCGAGCTCATCGCGATCCACGAAGCTAGCAGAGAATGCTTCTGGCTTCGATCAGTCATCAACCACATCCTCAAGACCACCGGCCTGAAGACGGGAGATCTTGGGCCTACCACCATGTACGAAGACAATGCTGCCTGCACCGCTCAACTACGAGGTGGCTACATCAAAGGTGACAGGACGAAGCACATTTCGCCCAAGCTCTTCTGGACGCATGAACAGCAAGTGGACAACCAGATCGACATCCAGCAGATCCAGTCCTTCGACAACCTGGCTGACCTATTCACTAAAGCTTTGCCTCGCAGTACCTTTAGAAAACTTGTACTAGGAATTGGGATGAGACAGCTGAGAGATGTACAAGCCTGAAGCTTGTACTTATCAGGGGGAGTTAACGTAGTGTTGTACTCTTTTTCCTTGGCTGTTGGTTTTTCCCACTGGGTTTTCCACAGTCAAAGGTTTTAACGAGGCAGCCACATTAACTCAGGATCCAGAAGTATCCACCACTGATGTTATCCATCGATCAGGGGAAGTTACAGAGACTTGTACTCTTTTCCCTTAGCCACTGGTTTTTCCCACTGGGTTTTCCTTGGCAAAGGTTTTAATGAGGCAAGCACTCTTAAACTTAGAGATCCAGAAGTATCTCCAACCCCATGATCAAATAAGCTTCATGAACCCTGAAGCGTTCACCATGGCTTACAACAATGGATGGATAAGGGGAAGTGTTATAAACGGGCTTCTTGGTGGGCCTACCCGTTAGTGGGTATATATCCAACCATTATGTAACCCTACCACTATAAATATAGGGCTATGGTCTCTATAGCCGCCAAGTTTACAACAAAATGAGATTTTTTTTGTTGTTTGGGTAATAAAGAAAATTAGGAAGAAAGTTAAAAGGAAAATATGGAAATTCCTTTTATTATGTTGCTCATTGAAAATGAATTTAAAAAATAAGAGGTACCTTTGTTAAATTATTTTTAGGATTTAATTTATGAGTAATATGTATAGTCAAAAGTTTTAGGAAACAATTTCATCAAATTCGTTAGTAGTTATGGCTAATATAAAATGAGAATATTATTGTATCTTGGATATTTAAAAATAATTTATGAATATATCATTAACAAATGCTAGTCGCCGATTGCTTTGGTTTCCTTCGCTTTTAGTATATGATGTGAATTCAAATCCTTTTACCCACCTAAAAAGTTAAATTTTTATTTTTAAATTAAAAACTTGTTAGTTATTTTGAATGACCTGTTAAGTTAGAACGTAATTTGCGAATTGTACCGAATAATTCGCAATCAATAAAATATTATGATTCGTAGATAACATGTTATTAAATAGTACATAAATAAATTACAAATTTTTGTTAAAAAGTTTGAAATAATTCGCAAGCTATTTGAAAAATTCGTGCAAGATGTGTGGATTTTTCAAGCAACACACGAATAATGCGTGAATTTTTTAAAAATTTGTGAATTATTAGTTAATTTTTTGAACAATTCATGAATGAATGAATATACATTAACAAATTATTCAAAAATTTATTTGGAATTTATTTTTAAAGATTCGAAATTTATTTGGAAAATTAACAAATTATTCACGAGCTATTTGAAAAATTCAAGAATAATTCTTGAATTTTTAAATAATCAGAGAGTTATTTGCTACTTTTTCGAACAATTCACTAATGAATATATATTGAAGGTGTTTTTTGAAAATTTGCTAATTATTCACGATTTATTTGAAAAAATAGTGAATAATTCGTGAATAGAAAGTTGTTAGTATTCATGATTTTTTGGAAAAATTCACAAATTATTCTCGATTTTTTCAAAACAAATTTATGAATAATTTGGAATTCTTTAAAAATAGTAACTAATTATGTTTACAAAAGTAAAAATAAGAAATTAAATTAGCCCTTTTTTCCTTTATTTTCATTGGGCCAAGAAGATGAAAAACTCAAGAAAAAGTTTTAATATGAATTTTGTTATAAACGGGCATTTGGAGGCCCAACCCGTTATTGGGTATCCACCCATTATGTAACCCTACTTCTATAAATACAGGGCTACGGGGTTCCATAGCCGCTAGGTTTACAACACGTTATCAGCACGCTCGAGGCTGAGCCGAACCCCTGCCGACGGACGAATGCGACGCGAACAGGCTTCCTTCACCGAACGTCGCTAGATTCGGCGGGTAGGATCTAGAGGTAATTTTCTCCCTAGATCTAAACTTTTATGCACATACGATTAGATCTACATGCTTAGATCTATTTTTGATTAATATAGATCGGAGTTTTAACTTAGATCTGCATGCTAAATCAATTTTTTCAATGAAAAGTCGACGTTGTTATCAACAAAAATCAAATTTTTACGATGAAAACCGTTGTTTTGAATACTAAAAATAGTTTTTTTAAAATACAAATCCTATTTTTATGATCTTCTCCCCCAAATCTTGAAACCATAGATGGGATTTTTCGTCGCTACGCGGCCAGAAGCCACGAACGCACGAAACCCCCCTCCATTGCGATCTCCACGCCGCCAAAAGCGGCATCGTGCCACTACCGCCCCCACGGCAGTCAGCCAACGCTGCCGCCAGGAGCGGCAGTAGGCGCTGCCGCCCCGACGGCAGTCACCGTTGCCGCCTATAGCGGCAGCAGGCGCCGCCGCCCCGAGCCGCAGTCGGCGCCGCCGCCCCGAGCCGCAGTCGCCGCTGCCGCCCGGAGCGGCAGATGCCGCTGCTGCCCCGGCGGCAGCCGCCGCTTTCGCCCGACGCGGCAGCGGCAAAATCCCCCTCCCCGCGCGCACGAGACGCAAACGCTAGCCGCCCGAAGCGGTGGAGCGCGCAACGAAACCCTAGCCGCCCGAAGCGGCGACGCGCATAACGAAACCCTAGCCGCCTGAAGCAGCGACGCGCACGGAAAAACTCTAGCCGCCGAAAGCGGCGGTCCCTCCGGCGCAAATGCTTTCCGCCCGCACGGGTCCGCATGAACGATCGCATCCAAAATCCTAACTGGGGTTTTCCCAAAAACTTCGTTTTTACAAGTTTTTTTCAGATTTAATTAAGTTTTTCTTCGTTAAAATCTGATTAATGCTTTATAAATCATCGCAATTTTTTCTTGGATCATTTGATTATTACACGTTTAATAATTAGAAAGATCCTGCGACCGCTCTGCCATTAGTTAACTAATCTAACGGTGTATGACGTTGCCCAGTGGTCCAATAATTATTAAACGAAAAAAATTTCATTTTCATTATAAAATTTCTGTGATGATTAAATGCATGTATAGAAAATTATATGCCTACCGCATATTTAATGATTCTGTGATGTACATTTTTATTTAGCATGCTAAAATCACTATGACATAGTTTAATGCCTGTAGCAAAACTGTATGTCTGCGATGAGATTATTTAAATGCCTGCAGCATATAAATAGCATGTGTATACATCATACTTGTTTCAATTCAGGTTAATTGAGCACAACTTTTTAGTTTACAAGCTTTACATTATATTATATGTATAATGTGCTCATGTTATGACGATATTTTATGACAATAAACCAATAATGATTTCAAAAAGTTTAACATCATATCCTATTTAACAAAATGAATCTGGAGTTCAAAATCAAAATGAACCTGAAGTTCAAAATCAAATCAAAAGTTAACACCATTTCACACTAATAAAAATTAACACGTACGATGGATTATACGAAAAACATTTATGCGCTTTCTTTTAGAAATACGCATTTCGCGGTAAATAGATCTCTCGGATATATGGTTTGTATAAACCAATATTGACACCAGCAGTTGTCATAACACCGCCAAACTCTTTTGAGTAATCTCACTTTACAAGGTATGATTCTTGAATCTAACCTTATTTTTTAAGCGTACGCCCGAAGTCGTGGGTTAATAGATAAGTGAAAAATTATAAATTTCGTACCCACGTAATTGTTTCCCCTAGAACATGATTCTATATCCACACAATACTTGAATGACTCAATAAAAATGGCCTGAAGACCATACTTGAGTTTTCAAATAGACTTTTAAAAGTCTCTCATAAACTGGAAAAGTAGAAATATAGAAACTAACTCATTTCCCTTGTATATGTCTACTTTGTAAGACCAATATTCATTTTCCTTATGAATGTCAATGGGGAAGACTGAAACAGGGGAAGTCTTGTATTAAATGAGAAAGTGAAGATATAATATACCTCGACATGGAGTAAACAATGGCAACCCAATATCAGACCAGAAGTTCTGACAAGACCCATAATGCTTTTTGCAATATGAATGTGCATTAACCTATGCCATATAAAAATATATACATATCTAGTCTAAATGACGAAAGTCAAATTGACTGTATGTATATTTCGCTACTCCCCGAGGACAAATAAATTTGATCTGTTGTCATAATATGAGTCTAAAATGAGCACAATTGTGGACGTATATTTTCTAGAACACACATCATACTATGAAACTTGTTGTCGTAACATAATTATCAGTAGTATTCTCTTGCAGTATATATGTGTTTAAATGCATCACCACAATATTTATTATTGATTTCATGTTTTTACACATTTCATTTTACTGTGAATGATTTGTCATCCTGAATACTCCTAAAATGAGGATGTCATTGACTCTCTTCACTCCCTATATATGGCTGATGATGTACCTTAAGAGTACTCATCTATATATCCTCTTAAAATGGTCATAATCAAAACCTTGTTATCCAACCGCAGTCCAGATTATTATTAATCACAACGGACATATTACCTTACTGGGATATTGGTTGGGCTTTTACTTACCCTCATACCACCCTCAAAAATGCCGCAGTGGAACTTATTCATCGGGACTAACCCTCCTAGATGAATATATTACGAGATCCCAAAACGGGGGAGGCATTAGAGCACATCTTATAGATGGAGCCATGACGGGTTCATATCCCTAGTTCTATAATCAACTTCATTGAAGTCGGGCTTATTGCGGATTTTTTTTGGATAACACTGGGAAATCAATTATATTTAACAACTGGAAGAAAATTGAACACCCTGAAGTTTAGTGTTCACACCCAGAAATGGGTTATATGTAAATCATTAAAATGATTTAAACGGATTACTTATCCATTAAAAATCCAGTTGTAGGTGACCATGTGGGAACATGCAAACCATCAGAACGCCTCCTTAGAAACTATTTATATGAGCCTGATCACCTCATATAAACAGTTTCCCTAATGGGGGAGCGTTTAGTGCACATCTTATCGATGGAGCCATGATGGGTATACATCCCCATATCACCACTATGGACCATTAGAACACAGAACTATTTATCGGAAGCAATTACCCCAGATAAATTGATTCTGAGCACTCTGAACAGGGGAAGCTTTTAAATCACTTCTCCTAAGACGTGCATTGATGGGCCCTCTTTTAAAGACTTGATGTGATCCTGAAGATCCTTTATAACCTTAATTCCCCAGTATTAGGTTTAACAAAAATACTATAATCATCCATGAGCCTGAAGCTCAATTTGACCATTTAAAACATTAATACATATGATCTGATTATCATGAATTGTGATGAGATCCTGAAGATCCACACTCATGAAACTGTTAAACAGTTATCAGACATAGCTGCTGACAATATAAATATTGTCAAATTCACACATCCCTGCTACTAAAAATCCAGCTAGGATTGACATACAAAATATAATGGATGCAATCCACCAGTAGCAGAAGTGGATATCCTCAATGGATGAGAGGACATACCACGAGGCTCCAAAGCGAGAAATAACTCCTGGAGACCCTAAAACAATACCACCACAGGAAAGTGAGCTCATCTCCATATCCTCTCCCTTTCCAGAACCTCCAGAAGAGATGAATCTGGAATGAATTGAATAATGTACATACATGGAAAGGTATTTGGATAAAACACACTTGTCGACAATTACTCACATTCCATTTTGCCATAAAAATTGTTCCCAATCTCCGTTTCCTGAAGCAAACGCAGAAACTTGGCCAGATTATGTGGAACGAGGCAATAATAAGTTGAGATGGACTCACTTATGAAATATGAAGTGTTTGGACCTGAAGTCCTAATATCAAAAGATATCAAACCTGTGGGTTACCAAGTATTGTATAAATAAATAAAATCGTATGCTATAAGCAAAACACTATAGCATTAGAGGTTTATTTCGCAGAAACCAGGAAGTAACCATGTAAGATGAGCTTAACTCACTTACAAAATTATTTAATCTGATGCATCAGGCTCCCTGGTCATGGTTGCGAAAACCATGCGATTTGCAAAGATAATTTTAGGCTATGTTCTATGGATGATGTGACAACATACCCTTTTGAATAATCATCCCGAAGATGAAACCTTCATCCTGAAGATGAATAATCATCCAGCAGATGAATAATCATCCCGAAGATGAAACCATCATCCTGAAGCTGAATTATCATCCTGAAGATGAAACCATCATCCTGAAGATAAATTATCATCCTGAAGATGAATTATCATCCCGAAGATGAAACCATCATCCTGAAGATGAATTATCATCCCGAAGATGAAACCATCATCCCGAAGATGAATAATCATCCCGAAGATGAAACCATCATCCCAAAGATGAACAATCATCCCGAAGATGAAACCATCATCCCGAAGATGAACAATCATCCCGAAGATGAATAATCATCTCGAAGATGAAACCATCATCCCGAAGATGAACAATCATCCCGAAGATGAAACCACCATCCCGAAGATGAACAATCATCCAGCAGATGAATAATCATCCAGTTGATGAAGAAACATGGATAATTGCAATCCAATAATACACCAACTGGTTGTATGGATGCACATTAAGACCCCTTCCGTTCGCTGGAAGAGGGAAAGATATCATTGGTCCTGAAGTGCCTTACTGAAATGTCTTTTGTACACTCTTTTATCTGGCAGTAAACCCTTTAACCAGATACAGTGCAGCGCCTGCAGCGCACCACTGGACCAGAGATATGTAGCTTCTGCGCTACCTCCAAGTAGGGGTGGGCAAATATCCCGATACCGATTCCGAATATCCGGACAAATTGGATTCGGAATCGGATCCGGATCAAAAATAGACAACCGAACTTCAATCGGATCGGAACCGGATTTAAAAGCCAAAGTAAAGGTCCGACCCGATTCCGAATCGCATCAAATATCGTTCGAGATATAGGAGGTACACTGCGCCTGCGCAATACTAATTTTGTTGACTTTTCCTAAAGAACCCTATTTAAAGCATCCTATTATGTTTAGCCTGACCGATATGGGATTAAAGTGTGCTGCTCTTTCATTTAAAATGATAGTTAGCACCCATAGCATATGCATCACGTACATGAAGAAATCCCTGTCTGTGCTCAGCAAATTAATGTCCTTAGATTCCAGCTAAATAGACCCATTCAATTCCTCCAGAAGACTGATATTAGTTGCTAAGACAGGTTCATGCATGCAAATGATGCAGCCTAGACATCATACTTTTTTGCATCGAATTGTTGAATCGACCTAAACTCTTGGCCATTGTGGGCTCACTACCTGAAGAGGCCAAAATAATGAGGGAAAGATCTAGTCAGCAGTTTCGGAATGTAATCAGGCAAGAAAAGAACAAAGTTCCAGTGCTTTTATTACACATCTCATTCTTTGCAGCATGCTTGTAATACTGCAAACTATTTTTGGAGATGTATCCAAAATTACACAGCAACTAAGCGTATAGTAATTGCTTCAACTTTTTCTGCAACATACTTGTTCCTACTCTTCAAATGCGTCCACATTCAGTGACTACACAATTATACTCCTTTTTAAAGAGGGAAAATGACAAATCTCCTGATAGAAAATATTTACAGATAGTTTCATGTATTCGATTAACGCTGCAGCAAACATGGCGCTCATTTAGTCCCACATCGGTCCGCTTTTAAACTAAGAAGTCGTTTAAAATAGTGTTTTTGCCACCGTCTTTACGAAATTGCTGAAGCGACATTTCAAGTGCACGTTGTGGTGACCTTGGACAAAGCGAAATCGGGTTTTGTTGGACGAAGAAACGGAATCGGGTTTCGGTTGGGATGTTCTAATCCGAATAGAAATCGGATTTAACCGTTCCGAATTCGAAATGTCGGAATCGGTTATCGGATAACTTTTACCCATCAGAATTGAATCGGATTCGGAATCGGATATTTCTAAAATAATCGGGTTTGCCCGATGCCCACCCCTACCTCCAAGGGTCAAGGATGATCCAACATGTTAAATGTATTTGCAGATACATGTTACAGATCATCGCGATGACTGCAACAAAGAAGCGACCAACTCCTGGAGACCAGCAATGCATGATTCCAAGACAACATCAATCCCACCATCCCGAGAGGCTCATCAATCCAAGAAGCAAATCATAAGTACGCACAGCCAGGTTCTGCAGTACCTCGCAGACACAGTGACGACTGGGTCAGAGACGTGGTGCTACCTACCGAGTCTGCAGACCACTCTTCTTCAGAAGAGCTCCCTCAGATTCAGTAGCTGCCATAGATGAGCGATACTTGTATAGATGAGCGATGTCTTGTATAGGTGAGCGATGCCTTGTACTTTGTACTTATTATCGGAACACCGTTAGAGATTGATGTATAGTTGCCTAGTAGATCTGCAAGCCTGCAGCTTGTACAGATCAGTGGGAGTCAAATGCAGTGTTGTACTCTTTTCCCTTGGCTATTGGTTTTTCCCACTGGGTTTTCCATAGCTAAAGGTTTTAACGAGGCAGCCTCATTGACTGTGGATCCAGAAGTATCCACCCACTAAATACTCCCACTAATCAGGGGAAGTTATGGAAAACTGTACTCTTTTTCCTTGGCTATTAGTTTTTCCCACTGGGTTTTCCATAGCTAAAGGTTTTAACGAGGCAGTTATCCCTAACTTAGGATCCAGAAGCATCCACCTCTAGTGATATCCATCGATCAGGTGAAGTTATAGAGACTTGTACTCTTTTCCTTTAGCCACTGGTTTTTCCCACTGGGTTTTCCATGGCCAAGGTTTTAACGAGGCAAGAACTCTTAAACTTAGGATCCAGAATTATCTATAGACCAATGATCAGATAAGCTCTATGAACCCTGAAGCGTTCATTACGGCTTACAACAATGGATAAGGGGAAGTGTTATAAACGGACTTTTGGAGGCCCAACCCGTTATTGGGTATCCACCCATTATGTAACCCTACTTCTATAAATACAGAGCTACGTGGTTCAGTAGCCGCCAGGTTTACAACAAATTTTCCTTTGTTTTCTTTTATTTTCATTTTCTTTTGTTTTTTATTTTCAACCAAACAATGGAAAATATATTTTCCTACTTAGTTTTTTTTCCTTTTCTTTCCTTTTCACTCAAATCAAACACACCCATGTAATTGTTGAAAAAAAAACCAAATCAATTCAATTTTCTTACATTTTATTCTAAGCGCATATTGTTATCATCTTTTTATCTGTAAAATAAAAATGTTTATAACTTTGTATAGATTATCAAGTTTATTTCCCATGAACATGCCAAGAAATCTAGTAGGATCATACAGTTAAGAAAGCATGAATGTGACAATAAATTGAAAAGCATGGAAATTTGGGGGCATTTCATGATTTGTGCAAAGAAAATTCTTCTCCTTTTCCTGGAAAAAGTCCAGCAAAAATTTTCTGGGTACACGTGAGACAAAAATATATGGTTGTTTTCTAACACTTGGAACAACTTTTCCAGCTTCCTGAAATGGACCAATAGAAGCTGCCACCTACTCAAAACCAAAACTTGTTTCACATGATAAATTCATTTAAAACTTAAACAGTAGTATAACTTACAACTGTCAGACTTTAGAGACATACAATTAATCAAGTGTAATTATAATTTTTTTTTTCATCAGATGGCCCTATCATTTCCAACAGAGCTGAAGAATCTTGAGGAAAGGCTCATGACAAAAATTACATCAAGAACACACCAACTTCATAACAGTTCAAATATGTGGCTGGCCACTTCCCACAAGAAGTTCTGGGACTTGCTCTCTGCGAAAGACTTCAAACCAGTGTCGGTATCAGCAAGCTCTTGCTTCGCAAGTAATTTCAAAGATCAGCCCTTCCTGGGTATCTGGGGAAAGGAATGACATCTCTGATGTTGTCGAGGCCCGTGGCAAATAGAATCATTCGCTCGAATCCTAAACCAAACCCGCTGTGCTTGACAGTTCCAAAGCGACGAAGGTCAAGATACCACTCATATGGCTCAAGAGGCAATCCTGATTCCTTTATCCTGCAAACGTGCAGACACACACCAAAGCCCTATATTATGCTGCTGCTTGTAGTGGCAACACAAAGGTGTTTAACTGTATGTAAGAGTACGGCCCGAAAATTTTGGGTTGGGTTCGGACCCCCTCTAACAGAAACATGCATAGACACAGACGGATAAGTTCAAACACATTTTCACCTTAGCCTTTTTACATGTTTCTCAAGACAACCCACAACAGCTGATTAACAAACAAACATTGGGACCGAAGAATTAAGTGGAATTGAAAGCATAAAGATACACCACAAGAAGAGGATGCTAATCAAACCATATATACTAGCTAGCTTAAATTAGCTCTTCCTTAACCTTACAATTAAAAGGCCTTAGTTTTGAATATAAACAAGTGAAGGTTGTATGAGGGCTAAATTTACCAGAGCTACCAAATACCTTCGTGTTTTTGCTAAAACACCCTATCCTTTGAAAATTGAAGTTAATTACCAAAAACTCTCTACAAATCCTTTATGGTAACTTTTTAAAAAATAGTGTAGTTAGATTAAATAGTTTTAATAGTATAGTGTAATATTAATAAAACTTTTAAAACTGTATGCCAGTTTTCTAAGACAGAAAAGTTTTTGATAGTTTTATGCAAATAAAGTTTTTGGTAGTTAATTAATTTTCAAAGGTTAGGATGTTTTAGCGAAAAACACCAAAGTATTTTATAGTTTTGGTTAATTTAGCCATTGTAGGAGTGATGACTAAGCTAAGGTGGGAGAAATAACTATAATCAAATGAACAACTACCAAAATTGTGGCCAACTCTCTACCTCTTTATGATATTTTCTTATAATTGTTACATATTATATGTGTATCTTTTAGTTCTGAATAATTTTTTCATAAATTGCAAAACAACCAACATGTATGCTAATATACGTTATACCATTGAACTCATACAAATTCTAATGAAAACTACATTAACAGTTTAAAAAATCAATAGCTAGAGGTGATGAGTCTATGGATAGAGATGTTGAATTAGGTGATACAATTACCAACTAATATTTATAACATGTCCATAGCAAATCCTACCCAAACCACAAGCATATCTGTGTCAGATATGTAACGGATTCCGATACATCCCTTGCTCCAATGTATCCATGCTTCAGTGTCCAATATAACGACGTCATCTAGTGAAAGGGAGGAAGTAAATTCCAAGATTCTGAAGTATTGCAGAGAAAATCTTCGCATTTATAGAAAACATATGGTTGAAGTTGAACATTCTGATGATCAAACATGTGATCATTTAAAATGTTAGTGTTGCAATGATTATACCATCAGATTATCAAAGATTTGGTAAGATACTTTGTAAACAATCGTTCGCCAGTAAATACATGGAGATGATTTGAAATTTCTACATCAATCAATGCAAAAAAGGGGTCTGAACTAGTTTCGATAGAAGACAAAAATTCAAAGGATTGGACCCCTCGGTCATGGATGCATATCTTGTACATATTTGACATGTATATGATATGATATAAAGTTTTTTATACATGATGGGGGGATCCATCAAATATTTGTCACGTATCAGGGTACCAAGTATTGGGTACATATCAAACACAGTCAGTGACGTAACCAAGATTTTTTGATTACGTGTGTGAAAATAAAGATGACGTGAAGAATAGTTTTTTAAAAAATATCAAAACAAAAAGATTTCACGATAAGAGTCTTGATTATATATTAATAATAGCGACAAAATTGTATTATACAAATATTCAAATATGATATATGACATAAAAAGTGTCTAAGTCGAAGTTTAGGAGTTTCTCATGAATCATACTCATTTATCATTTTTTTCTTCGAGATTTAAAGCAATTTCTCTTTCAACAAAAATTGTTATTAGTAAGCAGTTCATCTCACATCATGTTATGCTATGGTGTTTTAATAAGTTTCATCGCCGAAAATACTCTTTTCGTGCTTGCAGTCAAAATAGGAAGAATTGTTAACATGAGCTGGATCAACATTGCAATAAGAACTACTATTTTCAGTATTAACATCGAGAAAAGGATACAACATTGAGGCAAACTTTAATTTTATGTTTGGGCATTATGTAGTTTCTTACTTTATTATTCCTATGAAGAGTTGAATATTAATATTCTCAAAGCAACATTGCAATCAGAACTACTATTTTCGGTATTAAGATCTTTTTTTTGTCCATTGCTCTTTTGCTATAGAGATTAGGATTCTGATATAATTTTAAAATTGTCAGTTGATGTCACTGTTTCCACGTCATTAATACGTCCTTACATAGCAAATTATGCAATGGTGATGGTTCAAGGTTTTAAATATTGTTCTTGTATTCTATAACCAATGTTCAAACCTTAGCTTATAATTGATGTCTACTTAAACTTTCTTGCTGGAACTGGCAAAAATGAACTAGACTCTAGAGACTAGAGTTATGCACATGAAACTGCGCTTTGCACATTTTCCTCAAATTTTTAAACACTTCTACATCAGTGTGTTGCTACTTTTTTAAAGGAAACTAATAAATCATGGGCTCCTTTGAGAACCAAGCTGCTTAGAAAGTTACAGATCCATTATTTTGTCATGCTGCTCAAATTGTTTGTATTCACAAATCCACTGTGCAATATCTTTTTAAATCCAGTTTTTAACTGTGCCCAGTGAAATTTGGACTTGGTTTGCTTTGACATCATATTAAAGTCTACTACCATATCAAACCTCTGCAGTTGTGATAAGGGTTGAGCGTTATATAGCTATATTCTATCAGGGTTAATTTTGTTTGTCTTTCTATAAAGCACGTCCAACACACTAGTAATCACTAGGTGCTTTGGCATGTGTTATAGACATGTTCGTACATGTATTGCAATGTCAATGTCTTGTATTTCTTAAGGATTTTCCATGTCACCATGTCTGTAACATGTCTGTTTCATGTGCAAGTTTTCAGCACTAAATCTAATAATGGTCTCTTTGTTACAACCAAGCCAGCAGGCCATAGAATTCTGCTACATCATCATGTGACTTCTTAAAAGCCTCCATTGAACATAAACAGCTAAGGGCGTAAACCAAAAACTAACCTGATTTATCAATTAGAAATCATTTGAACTGAAGTTTTAGGTAAATTGCATTCAGATTCTTTTATTCTATATGGGGTATGTGACTAACTCTCAATGTATGAAACTAACACGCTGACACCTTCAGAGTTAACATGCAAAATGCTACTTTCAGGATATCTAAGTGCAACTTATCATATGATTAATCAGTCAATTTAGAAGGTCTCAACGCTAGTTTCATATATCGAGGTTGTTAGTCGCATACATCCATGTTAACATCCTATAGAACACTGAGTCTGACTGCAATTTACTGATGAATTTTTTTAATACTTCACACATTCGGCTGCCCAGCAACTAAATTTGTGCCCCGATATCAAATATTGTGTCAAATTAACAATAAAAATTTAAATTGTATATCCAAAAGGTTGGGCGTGAACAGCATAACCTAGAAAACTAAGTTGTATGGTCATGTACATAGTGGATCGGCAATCCAAAAGACCAAGGCACCCAAGGAAATGGTACGTAATAATTAAATATATGTTACATTTATATGAAGTATACGTAATTAAATATGGTTTTCCCTGTTGTGTATATTTCTTTGTTAATGATATGAACAGGCGATAGCCATAATTAAACAAAACTGGTCAAAACATAGTCAAAAGATACTAATGACGATTTTAGAAAGTAATCACCAAGCAGTTTAAGTGACAGTTGAGTGTCAAATTGAGTAGAATGGAAAAAATGCTCAATATAACATATGCACTGCAAACCACCTGTCGTCGGATACTAGAAAAGCGGGGTGTCATGTTGATGCGGACCATGCCGCATCTTCGGCCGGCACACGCTTCGAGGGGGCCGCACCACGTGCGGTGGACGGGGAGGGACTGCCCATGATTACTTACGTGCGCAGGAGGAGACGTGGAGGCGTTAGTTAGTATTATTAGCCTTAGGGGTATTTTGGTCGTTCTAGGCCAAATTAGTAAATCCCCTCGGTCTCTTTATTAGGGCTAGCCGCCATTGTATTTGCTTATGCGTAGATTGTTGAGAAACTCTTGTGCATCCTTAGTGAAGTATCTTTAGGCTTTTGTTCCGTTCAATCAAAAGCTCGGAGAGCAAGTCTCCTCTCGAAAGAGGCTTTTATCTATTGTTTTCCATTGTTCTCTCAATCTAAAACCCTAAAAATATTCCTCTCTTTTTAATTTTTCCACTTTTAAATTGAATTGCTTGATCGATCCAAGCGGATCGTATCAATTGGTATCAGAGCACATAAGATCTAATGATCTTATGGCGCAAGGCACGAGAGCCACCATTGAGGAGAAGCTTCAAACCCTACATGAAGAAATCACCAAGGAGATCGGAACCACGATGGAGACGATGAGCGATCGACTTGAGAAGAGGATGGAGGAAAACAACCGCGCCCAAGAAGAGAAGCATGCAAAAAGTGAAGCAAATCAACAAAAAAATCATGGAGATTTTGCAAACCCTAGTTAAGGGAATGGGGAAGAAATCATGGACGGAGGAGGAAGATGACTCGAATTTCGAAGTTCAGGAGTTAATGGCGCGAGATGCAAGGGTGGCGGTGCAGTTTACAACAGCCGGGACCTCGGAAGTCGTCGTAACGACGAAACCGGGCGACGGCGACGAAAGGGGAAGCGGCGAAAGCGCGCACGGGGGGCGACGGGGCCTGGGAAACCTCCCGAAGGGTCGCCCATACCTGGCGAACCCCCCAGGGGGTCGGCCAGGCCTGGCGAACCCCCCCGGGGGGGCCGCGAGCCCAGCACGGGGGCGACGGGGCCCTGCCGCAATGGCAGAGACCCCGCGCGGCCCCCGAAAGGGCGCTGGGGGGCCGCGCCCAGGCGGGCGGGGGCGGGCGGGACCCCAGGGCCCCCGCTTGGCCTCTGGGGGTCCCGGCGCTGGTGGATGAAGCCCTAGGGGCTGTCGACAGGGGGCGGCCAACAGGAGGAGGTCTTCGGGAGGGCGCAGGGGTTTTTTTGAGGCGAGGACGGGGACCGGATGGCCATTTCGGTGGTCGAGGAGGGCATCGACCAGCTGTTGCAGCTTTTGGAGGACCCCATGGACCAGATGGTAGGCCTTTTGGCCCGAGGACGAGTATGTAGATGAGAACTACGATCCTCTTCGGAACCACAGAGATAGGCGTTGGGACCAGGAGAGGCGAGGGGAAGCAGGGTTTCATGCTGATAGGCGGCTGAAGAAGCTGAAGATGCCCGTGTTTGAGGGAAGCGATTCAGATGGATAGATCTACAGAGCGGAGAGGTACTTCCAGACGATGGGTTTTACCGAGGAGGAGGTCCTAAAGGCGGTGGACATCTATTTTGAGGGAGAGGCATTGGCGTGGTACCGGTGGAAGGTCGCACGCAGTCCCTTTTCCTCGTGGACGGATCTGACAGCCTACTTGATGGACCAATTCCAGGAGACACCGTGGGGAGACTTTTACAAGCAGCTCAGGGTACTCAGGCAGGAAGGGACGGTGCAGGACTTTGTCAGAATGTTCGAGCTACTGTCGGGCCGAATGCCTGGGGTCACAAAGGAGGCGCTCATTGGTAACTTCATGGGGGCTCAAGCCCTCCATTCGAGCTGAGCTGAGGATGCAGAGCCCGGGGGGCTTGGAGGACCTGATTCGCCTCGCACAGAAGGCGGAGGAGAAACATACAGAGGAGAGAAGAATATGTGGGGCTTGGGGGACCCAAAACTCCCGGCCCACGCCAGCATTGGGCTTGGGGGACCCAAAACTCCCGGCCCACGCCAGCAGCAGCAGTGCCGTGGGCACCTGCCGGTGCACCAGAGGCTAGGGGAGAGACTCGTCCCGCTACTCTTGGACGACAGATGACGGAGGCGGAGGTGAGGGAGAGGCGTGCCAAGGGATTGTGTTTTCTTTGCGATGAGAAGTTCACCCCTGGCCACCGATGTGCGAGCCGACTACTACAGATTACCATGGTGCCGGATGATGAGGAGTGTCGGGATGACGAGGAGGAACCCAGGGTGGAGCCACTCGAGGAGGAGGAGAAGTCTCACCTAGACTTCGCAGAGGTCTCCCTGAACTTCGTGGTGGGGTTCACACCGAACCACACCATGAAGTTGTCAGGGCGGTTGGGCGATATGGCGGTGATAGTTCTGATAGACAGTGGGGCCACCCATAATTTCATCTCTAGCCGAGTGGTGGAGCGTCATGGGCTGCAGTTGAGCACAATGGAAAAGTTCGGTGTTTTGTTGGGAACTGCGAAGATGGAGGAGAGCAAGGGGCTCTGCAAGGGGTTGTATCTGACCTTGCAGGGAGTGCAGATTATGGAGGATTTCTTGCCCCTGGAGTTGGGGAATATTGATATCATTCTGGGCGTACAGTGGCTGAAAAGTTAGGGGACGTACGGGTGCACTGGAAACGTCTCAAGATGGAGTTTGAGGGTGACCGCACGGTGGTACTCACAGGGGACCCCACCCTATGCTTTTCGTTGGTGGCCTTCAAGGCCATTACTCTGGCCTTACAGAGAGAGGGAGAGTGATACTTAGTGGAGTGTCGTGCAGTTGGAGTCGAGCAGGAGCAGCTGGCAGGGGTTCCCGAGGTGGTTGAGCAGGTGCTGGAGCGGTTTCAGGATGTCTTTCAGGACCCGCAGGGGCTACCACCGGATAGGGGAAATGAGCTTGCGATAGTCTTGAGAGAGAGAGCAGCACCAGTGAGCGTGCGGTCATACCGATATCCTCATGTGCAGAAGGACGAGATTGAGAGGATGGCCGGGGAGATGCTGCATGCGAGAGTGATCCAGCCTAGTGTGAGTTCTTTCTCTTCACCAGTGCTGTTGGTGAAGAAGAAAGACGGGAGCTGGAGGTTCTGCGTCGACTACAGGGCGCTGAACAAGGAGACTGTGGCTGACAGATTCCACATTCTTGTTATCGACGAGCTGCTAGATAAGCTGCATGGCGCAGTTGTGTTCTCGAAGATCGACTTGAAGGCGGGATATCACCAGATCCTGATGAGGCCAGAGGACGTGCCGAAGACGGCATTCCACACACATGAGGGGCACTATGAGTTTCTCGTCATACCTTTTGGCTTGACGAATGTTCCCTCCATATTCCAGGCCTTGATGAACGAGGTATTTCGGCCGTACTTGAGGAAGTTCGTCTTGGTTTTCTTCGACGACATCTTGGTTTACAGCAGTACCATGGATGATCATGTGGGGCATTGGAGACAATCTTCTGTGAGTTGGGGGCGCAACAGTTGTATGCGAACCGGAAGAAGTGTAGCTTCGGCCAGCTGCAGATAGAGTACCTTGGGCACGTGGTGTCGGCGGAAGGAGTAGCAGTGGACAGTGCGAAGATAGAGGCCATGTTGGACTGGCCAGTGCCTACCTCTTTGAGGGCATTGCGGGGTTTTCTTAGGCTAACGGGCTACTACCGAAAGTTCGTGAGGGGGTACAGTACGATTGCACGACCGCTTACTGACCTTTTGAAGAAGGATGGGTTCGTTTGGGGGGAGGAAGCGATCAAGGCCTTTGTGGCCTTGAAGGTGGCCATGACTACGGCCCTGGTGCTGGCGCTGCCTGACTTCAGCATCGCGTTTGTAGTGGACACGGATGCATCAGGAGTAGGTTTGGGGGGGTGTTGATGCAGTTGGGACAGCCCGTAGCCTACTACAGCCACGTGCTTTCTGCCAGAGCCCGGCTGAAGTCGGTGTACGAGAGAGAGTTGATGGCGATATTGTTGGCGGTGCAGAAGTGGCGGTCGTACCTACTTGGAAAAGAGTTCGTGGTCAGGACAGATCAGAGGAGCCTCAAGTACCTACTTGAGCAGAGGTTGGTGACTGAGGAGCACCAGCGTTGGCTTTCGAAGCTGGTAGGGTACCGGTTTGTCATTGAGTACAGGCCCGGGTTAGAGAATAAGGCGGGTGACGCCTTGTCTCGACGAGAGAAGGGAGTGCACCTGAGGGCGCTCTCGTTACCGATGTGGCTAGACGGGGAGCCCATGTTACAGGAGGCAGAGACCGACCCAGAGCTGAGACAGATCAGGGAGCGACTACATGGCGGCGGGGAGGCGCCGAAGGGGTACTCTTTGGAGGAGCGCAGGCTGTTGCACCAGGGACGGTTGGTCTTACCACGGATGTCGGCCTTTATACCAGTGTTGTTTCAGGAGTTCCACAGTTCAGGGATTGGGAGACATTCCGGGGTGCAGCAGACTTACATGCGGATGGCCCAAGAGGTTTACTGGCCAGGGATGAAGAAGGCGATCACCTTCTTAGTGGTGGCTTGTGATGTCTGCCAACGTCACAAGTACATGGCCATGACACCTGCAGGGTTGCTGCAGCCTTTGGCTCTGCCTGAGCGGGTATGAGAGGAGGTGACGATGGACTTCATCGAGGGATTACCCAGGTCGGAGGGGTACTCGGTGATTTTCGTAGTGGTGGACAGGCTGAGTAAGTACGCACATTTCATACCGCTGAAACACCCGTACACAGCAGTTTCGGTGGCCACAACATTTACTTGGGAGGTGATGCGGTTACATGGGATCCCTGGCTCTATAGTGTCTGACCGGGACCAGGTGTTCTTGAGCGGGTTTTGGCGGGAGTTGTTCCGGGTACAGGGAACGGTGTTGAAGAGGAGTACCGCCTATCACCCCCAGACAGACGGGCAGACAGAGGTGGTTAATCGCAGTACAGAGACGTATCTGCGATGTGTTGCATCGGAGACACCGCGACAGTAGTACCGCTGGTTGGCCTTGGCGGAGTATTGGTACAATACTTCGTACCATTCAGCAGCAGGGACGACCCCTTTCCGGTTGCTGTATGGAAGAGACCTGCCAGAGCTGATTCGATTCGGGAGCAGACAGACACCAGTCTCGTTGGTGGAGGGTTACATGGAGGAGTGGGATGTGATGCTAGAGGAGTTGAAGAAGCACCTGCTACGGGCTCAGCAGGTGATGAAGGCGAAGGCAGATGGACATCGACGGGATGTGAGCTTTCAGGAGGGAGATATGGTATATCTCAAGCTGCGGCCATACAGACAGAGATCAGTGGCGGGGAGGAGGAATGAGAAGCTATCTGTCAGATTCTTTGGTCCCTTTAAGATTGAGGCCAAGATTGGCCAAGTGGCCTACAGGCTGAGGTTACCCACGACGGCTACGATCCATCCAGTTTTTCATGTTTCGCAGCTTCGCCACGCTATTGGAGAGCAGACGGTGTCATCCACACTTTCACCGACACTGACAGAGGAGATGGAGATGATGATGGAGCCGTTGGACGTCAGGACGGTGCGTCAGGGTCCGGGGTGTCGGCAGGATGTATTGATACATTGGGCGGGATTGTCGGACTGCGATGCCACGTGGGAGACGTTCAACCTTGTTCGGGAGCAGTTTTCGGACTTCCACCTTGAGGACAAGGTGGCTCTTCTACGGGGGTATTGATGCGGACCATGTCGCATCTTCGACCGGCACACGCTCCGAGGGGGCCGCACCACGTGCAGTGGACGGGGAGGGACCGCCCATGATTACTTACGTGCGCAGGAGGAGACGTGGAGGCGTTAGTTAGTATTATTAGCCTTAGGGGTATTTTGGTCGTTCTAGGCCAAATTAGTAAATCCCATCATTCTCTTCATTAGGGCTAGCCACCATTGTATGTGCTTATGCTTAGATTGTTGAGAAACTCTTGTGCATCGTTAGTGAAGGATCTTTAGGCTTTTGTTCCGTTCAATCAAAAGCTCGGAGAGCAAGTCTCCTCTCGAAAGAGGCTTTTATCTATTGTTTTCCATTGTTCTCCCAATCTAAAACCCTAAAAATATTCCTCTCTTTTTAATTTTTCCACTTTTAAATTGAATTGCTTGATCGATCCAAGCGGATCGTATCACATGCCCTAAACCAGAGCCCACTAACTTAATATACTTCTCAATTAGAGATGGTTTAGGTCAATCAAGCAAGACAGAAAGCACAGAATTGGTATGTCATGACAACAAGAGCCACAAAGCGTGACTCTAATCAAATAAGCCATCTCTCTTTTATGCTAAGCATTCTTCTCTTTTTGATATCCCCCCAATATATCTTCTTAGCCTGCATTTGTCCCAACTTTCCGAATATTTAGAGGATTTTTTATGTGATTCCGTTTCCACCAAAGAGGGGGTTAAAAGGGCTATTTTAAATCATCCCTTTCAAATCCCAACAAGAAACAGCTAATCTAATCTGCATCAGAATCAGTAAGAACTTCAACAGCATTTACAAAGCCAAACACGATGGCAATAAAAGGATTCCATGGCCCTACTGATAACTCAACGAACAACATGTACCTATTAGATGTATGGTTTCAAACAAAAACATAGCTACAATTTAAAAATCAATCTAGAAGCCTTAATTTGTTATCAGCTTTGGGATAGCCATTCCATCCACCAATTATTTCTTCCCCAATCCACGGTCCAAACCCCATTTCCCCAAACATCCCAACCTTGCACATGCATGCCAAACTTCTTTGGATTATCTTTAAAACAGTAAGGTTAAAAAGTTTATACAAATACGATTCGCTAGATTTTGAAGCAAGCAAGAAAATTTTCTTCTTAAAAGTCGTTACATCAAGTATTTTTCTTTATTCTGTGCCACTGCCATTTTTCACATAGTTAGTACCCTAAGCCATCTTCAGAAATTCCTTGAAAAAAAAATACTTGATGCAGCTATGCCATTAAAAGGACATTTTCAACCCCATCGACTTAAAGGAATTCGAAAAACAATCTGTACCTTTCAACAAGAACATCCAAACGTTCCTCCCTCTGGCTTCCTCCAATCAGCTCACCAACCTACGCAGCAAAAAGGAAGAGCCTAGAAATTAGAGAAATTCGTTATGGCAGTAAACTAGCAAATATAAATTCCATTGAACCATGGTCTATATTTATGCATATAACGATTAAAAGCCAAAAATTGTGATCTAAAGGCATATTTCTGAGTATAATGGATGTTAAGTAAAGAATAGGGCCCGGCAGCAAATAAGGTTTCATAAGAAGCTCACATGTTTGCATCAATCAAACTACATATAACTTAACAATTGGTACCTTGGGTACAAGAACATCCATTGCAGCGACTGTCTTGTTGTCATCATTAAGCTTCATATAAAATGCTTTTATTCCTTTTGGATAATTGTAAACGATGACAGGCTTCTTAAAAATCACCTCCGTCAAATACCTTCAATTTGGGATAATGAAAACAACACATGAACATAGATTAGTCTAAGAAAATACAAGAAAATCTGACAAGCTGGCTTCCATACCTTTCATGCTCAGATGCTAAATCTATGCCCCACTCAACCTTGTTCTCAAACTGCTTGTCTGTGACATTCTGTAAAAGCTGCACGGCTTTTGTGTAGGATATCCTCTCAAACGGAGTTGAGGAGACAAGCGTTAGACGGTCTATGGCTGTCTTATCGAAATTCTTTACCATGAATTCCATGTCTTCACGACAATGTTCGAGTAACCACTTGCAGAGAAATCTAACATAGTTCTCGGCATAATTCATATCATCCTGCAGCACAAGAAATTTAGAAACATAAGGGATTTATTACACTTCAGAACTGGGATTATTGACAGCTCAAAAAAATTACAATCTGCATATAACAGAATATCTATATATTAAAAATTCTAGGGCTCACTAGGACAAGTGGAGGAGATAAAGAATGGCTGAGATTTAATCTTGAAAATGAACGATTGAAAAGAGGTTTAAGAAATTTGGGGGGGGGGATATGTACTGTTTGAGATTTTACATCGTCACCATCCAAAAAACCCGGTCAAAAGACTCCATGATTCTCCCCACGTTGGAATGTGTGAATCATGGGTGGAGGCTTTAGGCATGAGTCGCATGCTGGGACCCACATTCACACAGTTTGCCGAATTTAAACGGTTCGACATTTGGTTTAAGAAATATTTGGTTTATACAATGAACTTAAACCGTGAATTTGGTTTATTTGCGAGGTACTTTTTTTTTGGGTGCTTGAGTTACTTTTAATCATTATGAGCAATCACGGTTGAATTATAAAAATTTCCACACAAGAAACCTCTTGGAATGGGAGCATATCTCAAACTAAAGGATATCAATTTTGAATTTCCCCCATGGTACCCCCCCCCCCCCCTCCTTTTGCTAAAACCCCTCACATTTCAATTTTTTTGGCGCCCACTAAAATTGTTGTTCTACGCCTTTTCACTAAAATTGGAGGCGCCCGCTAAAATTGTTGTACTACGCCGAGAAGGCGCCTGCTAAAATTGTTGTACTACGCCTTTTCGCTAAAATTGAAAGCGCCTGCTAAAATTGTTGTTCTACGTCGAATTTGTTGTTTCGCGCCGAATTTGTAGATTCGAATGTGCCTTGTTCCACGCCGAAGGTGCCCGTGCCACTAAATATTTTTACGCTAATTTGTTGTTCTTTTAAATTTTGGCGGTGGAAATAATTTTTTGGGGAAGAAAGATTTCGCGAGGGAAGATCATAAATGAACCGTGCCCGAGGGCAAGGGGTATGACTAGTTTATTATCAATTAACATGACTGATAAATTGACAATGACATGAACAGTAACTTATGCAAATGAAAAGAATGATTGGTTCTGTGGGTGACCTGTTATTGGGAAACCATAACCAAAAATGCTTTAAAGTTATTAGGCTGTAACCAATTCATATTATCATAAAATGTACCTCCAAATTTGCAAATGCAATCTCCGGCTCTACCATCCAAAATTCTGCTAAATGCCGTGAAGTGTGCGAATGTTCAGCTCTAAATGTTGGTCCAAATGTGTAGACATTACCTAAGGCACATGCATAGGTCTCCACCTGGAGTTGACCAGATACAGTTAGAAAAGCTTGGCGTCCAAAGAAATCACGTGAATAATCTATCTTCCCATCCTTCTGAGGGATTCCAGCTTTCATGTTGAATCTCTCTTCAAGTTTTGATAGAGTTTCCTTGGCCTTTGTTAACTCAGCCACAGACACACTAATCTCGGCCTTGCTTGCTTTTGCTGCTTTTAGATCCTTCACTGCATTTCCTTTGTCCTCGACAACTTTCTTAGCGGCATCAATTTCAGATTCTGATGGTGGAGGATTTTGCTTCAACTCATTCTCCATCTTCTCAGCATCACTAAAAAGTGTTGTGACTTGAAACATTTCACCAGCACCTTCACAATCACTTGTAGTGATCAGGGGAGTGTGCACATATCGAAATCCATTCTGTCTGAAAAACGTGTGCGTTCCATATGCCAGCTCATCTCTGATTCGAGCAACTGCAGATATCTGAAAATATAAGACACTAACTTTATCTTATGAACAGTCTAAATGGAACAAATTAAGGACATCAAATTTAGGGAATATAAGGTGGGGAAATAGCAGATAAATCTCATACTAGCTTTGATTTGTTGGGGAAATATCAGACAGCTTCGATTTATTGGGGAAATAGCAGATAAATCTCATACTAGCTTCGATTTATTTGTCCGGACATGCAGCAAAAAAACAATATTTTGCAAAGTAAACTGCAATAGAACATTTTTGTCGGCTGCATGAGGAACAACACATGTTGGCAAGCATATACACCAGCATTGGCCTTACAAAGTACCTCATTACCTGACAATGCCATCTGATTACTGATTAAAAGATAAGGTTTATTGGGTTTAGACATTACTTCTCAAAATCGATGAAAGTGACACTAGATAAGAGGAATGGTGGTACATGCTACATAGCTACATAACATCAATATGGATACGGGACTCTATGTGTGTGTGTGTTACATTTAACAACCTTTTTTGAATCTTAGGGCTGACTAGGACAAGATAAAGAGTGGTTGGGATTTGATCTTGGGAAATTGAAGTGTGAGATGAGTTTTGAAAAAGTTTTGAGGGGCAATCCATTTGTTGAAATTTGGTCCAACTTCTAAACGAAGGGAGCTTTGAAACCATGAATTTGAGCTTTGAAATTTGGTCCAGCTTTGAAATTTGGTCCAACTTTGAAAACAGCTAGTGAACCTGTTTTGCGCCGAAGGCGCTCACTAAATATTTGTTGTTCTGCCCCCAATGCGCCAGCACCGAATTTGCTGTTTTACGTGAATTTGTTGTTCCGTGTCGAAGGCGTCCGCACCGAATTTGTTGTTCTGCGCCGAAAGCGCCCATGCCGACGGCGCCAGTGTCGATAAATATTTTTACGTTAATTTGTTATTCTTTTAAATTTTAATAATTTTTAGGAAAACAAAGATTTCGTGGGGGAAAATCTTAAATGAACCGTGCTTGCGGACACGGGTTATTGTTATCTATTATACATTTGACAAACTTTTTTGAGTTCTACGGCTGATTAGGACAGATAAAGAGTGACTGAGATTTGATCTTGGTAAAACAATGGTTGAGACTGGATTTTGTGAAAATTTTAGTGGGAAAACTTAAATTTTGGGGGGGAAGTGTCTTGGAAACCAAAACTTTGAAATTAAAAGTGTATTGAGAAAGATTGTGGAGATTAAATTTGGGGGGGAAATGTGTCTTGGAAACCAAAGCATTGAACTTAAAATTGTATTGAGAAAGATTGTGGAGATTAATTTTGGGGGGGAAAATGTGTCTTGGAAACCAAAACTTTGAAATTAAAAGTGTCTTGGGAAAGATTGTGAAGAAACATGATCCATTAAATTAAACAAAGTAAAAAAATTTGCATAAAAAAATTTAACGGAACAACAAATTAGCGTAAAAAAATTTAAGTTAATACCGTCACCGAAAAATAGCCTGCGGTTTGTTGTTCCGAAGGCGCCCGATAAATTTTTTTACGCTAATTTGTTGTTCCGCATCAAAGGTGCCCGCGCCAAATTTGTTGTTACATGTCAAAGGCGCCCGAGCCGAATTTGTTGTTCTGCGCATTCAACAAACGGCACCAGTGCCAAAGGCGCCCGCGCAATTTTTTTACGATAATTTGTTGTTCCGCGCCAAAGGCACCCACGCCGAATTTATTGTTCAGCTAAGTTTTTTACGCTAATTTGTTATTCCGCGCCTAAAACGCCTGCGTCGAATTTGTTGTTCCGCGTCGAAGGCGGCCGTGCCGAATTTGTTGTTCCACACCAAAGGTGCCCGCGCGTTGTTCCGCACCGAAAGCACCCGCGTCGAATTTGTTGTTTCGCACCGAAGGCGTCCGAGCCAAATTTGTTGTTCCACGCCAAAGACGTCCGAGCCGTATTTGTTGTTCCGCGTCGAAGAAACCCACGTCGTTGGTGCACGTGCCGCTGAATATTTTTACGCTAATTTGTTGTTCTTTTAAATTTTGGCTGTGTAAATAATTTTTTGGGAACAAAGATTTCGCGGAGAAAAATCTTAAATGGACCGAGCCCGCGGGAACGGGTTATGACTAGTGTGTGTGTATATGTATGTATATATACACACACACACATACAACCCGTGAATCACACATATGCCCACATCGATGACATCCCTTCAGTGCATGCCCCTTCTGGCGCCCATTCTCAGTCCTCAACGACACTTCTTAAACCCCATTACTACTCATGGGCTCCCCTTCCCAAAGAAAACCCTCCCTGATTGAAACCTTTCTATACCTTAATATTTGAGACCATATGTCGTCTTCTTCTTCTTCCTCTTCTTCTTAGCCTTCATCCCACCAAAAATTTAGGATAGGCTTCATATACTCAATAGAAAGAGAAAAAAATAATAAAATACTAATAATAACAAACAAACAAATAATAATAATAACAATAGTAGTAGCAATAACAATTAAATAATTAAATTAAAACTAAAAAGAAATAATAATACTAAAAATAGATAAGTAATAATCCAATCATATTTCATATTTCCTACATTATTTTCTTCTCTATTAACTAATTTCAGATTGTACCTCACAGATCTAGTATAAAGATAGCAAACAGAATACATTTTTGGGGTATGGATTTCAAAGACGCAAGCTGTTCAAAAAATTTAAGATTTTCAAAAGAGCCATATGAGCTTTGCAGCTTTTTCTTGTGAATATGGCACCTTTCTTCCCTATTCATAGTACAAAGCTCCATAGAAACTGGCCAGATGCAATATTTGTCGTGAAGTTGGGATAAATTTTTTTATAAATCCAATGTGCAGTCATAATTGTAAATTCTACATTCATTGTAATTTAATTTGATTTTTAGAGTTCTGTTGTATCTGATAGAAATTACAATGAAATCAGTAATAAAAATAAGATCAGATTTTATGTGTTTTGATTTGATTCTTGATTCTTTCTTCTGCTATTGCTTGATGGAGGATGCAAATGATCGCTGGAAAAGATTATGTGATGATTTTATTTTATTATGAATGTTTTCAGTCTGGCACATTTTTAGGTGTCTTGCCCATTAGTCTCTATTCTGCCCTAAGAATATGTCTTTCAAATTACATAGTTTTTGATATGACACAAAATCATAAGTTTAATTGGGTCTTAGGCACAAACCAGTTGAAATAAGAGACGCCCAGTATGCAATAAAATTCTAACCACCAATTCTACCAATGTTACTGGATGTGATATGTGCCAGAATGTAGTATACATGCACATACCACGTAGACGGCATTGTGTCAACATGAAATCTCAAAATTGTCAAAGCAAAAGATTTTTAAAAAAATTTTTGTGTCTTGTAGAGAAAAAGCTGGGAATACAACAAAGAATAGGAAAAAATAGAATTAATGTATAAATATCTAGTATACTTATGAACTTATAAAATGCGTACAGATGAAGTGGGAAATGATCATAGCAGACCACTTAAAGTATGGGAAACAATACAATTATGCAAACTATTAAGAACATAGAAACAGTTTAGTGAATAAGCATGCCTTTTAAGTTAGATGAGAAAGTAAGGCAAGTTGAAGTAGAATGAAATGAGTGTAGGAATGTGTGTAATGTTTTTAAGTTAAAGAGACCTGGTACCAGGCTATATTTCGGAGCTGTTGCAGTTGTCCATTAATTATGCACATGTACATTCGGGCACATTATAATAAAAAGGCATGCAACTATTGAAATTATTTTATGTAGTTGATGCTTTCTTTTACTACACTTTTTGCAGAGTGTGGGAATGCAAAAGCAATTCTATGTCACATAGGTGCAAGTGGTCACATAATTACTTTCTTGAACTATGATTATGATAGGATTTGCAATAGATTTGGGGAAGAAATTTAGGGGTTTTATTGATAAAAGTGAAATTGACAATGATTCGGACTCCAATTTGAGAGGAATGCCCGCTCTCCCAACTATTCTAGGGTTACGCTAATTTCTACTAATTTCTCTCCAAATTACACATAAGAAAATAATTACCATAGCCCCATATATATAATAAACTGATCTTTCAATAATTACAAAAATGCCCTTGGCACCCAAAATTACAGGATTGCCATTGGTTCAGCCGCACATTGCCTTTGCCAATGTTTTACCACCCCTTGGCCTAACCTTTTGCCACAATACCTCATCAGTTATGAGCTCATCATTACCCCCTAAAGAACCATCTTATCCTCAATGTGTGATTACAAAATCCATGGGGCATTCTACTCCAAGTGAGGGTGCTCGTTCCCTCCTGGATCTTCTTCCCCAGCTGCTATGCCCTTGCCTTCATCATCCTCGACAAGCAAAACCCAGAGAGCATGATCCCAGTAACGATGTCCCGGCCCGACCTTCTCGTCACATCGAAAGCATAATCTCTTGACGTGCTTGTTTTGAATCTCCACCTCCGTGAAGCGCTTGAACTTGTTGTCGATTCATGGCTCATTGTTCTTCTTCTGAATTTATTTGAACACCTACAGGCTAGGACTTTTGTACCTCCATCGTAGCATTATTAGTACAAGAGATGACTCTATTCAACGCTTCCTTTGCAGCATGTTACATAGTGTACATGTCCTTCACCATCTGTGTCAGCTCCATCATCTATCCAAGCACCCTCGGCCTCAACAAACATAGCTCGACTCGGATGCTTAATTTAAGTCCTTTCATTAAGTTCTCTTTCAAAACCGCATCAGATATAACTCTTACCAGGCCCGAGAGTAGCTCAAACTTTTCCATGCATTTTCAGACTGTTCCCTCTTGTTTTAGTGTCAGGAGCTGCTCATATAGATCACCACCCTGCGTATCACGGAAATGGTCCAATATGCAATTCTTGAACTCCTCCCACGAGCGAACATGCTGCCTCTGCTCTCTCCACTGAAACCCAGCCAATGCCTTTCCCTCCAAACATAGATCTACTGTCATCAGCTTCTCTTCTCTGTCAAATGGTTCACAGCGAAATACATTTTGGTGCGGTAAACCCATTTATAAGGGTCATCTCTTTCAAAAATCGACATCATCAGCTTTCGGACCCGGTTGTCAATGTTAAAATGTTCATGTCCTGCTCTCCAACTGGGTTGTCCGTAGTGGAACTACGAACAGGTATTTTGTTGTATGGTTGTGGGACCACCAAATTCTTCTGGACTCCTTCAGCTGTGCCGTCTTCCCATCCATCATCAAATCAATATGGGTCTCCACGTCCTCATCGAAGCCTTAGTAGTAGTCATGATCATCGACAAAGCCCCCAAGAACGCCACTACTCCACAAGGCCTATTGTCGTTCCCATGCGGGCCCTCCACCTGAACCCCACGGCCTGCGGGCCCCCTGACGGCATGCCCAGGGGCCGACACGGCCAGCCCACGGGCCACGGGGCCCCCTAGCGGCCTGCCCAGGGGGTCAGCGGTCCAGGACGGCCTGCCCAGGGGACACGGGCCCTCGGATCTCTTCTAGGGGCCGTGGGGCCCCTGGTTGTAATCCCAGTGACCACCATCCCCTTGGACCGATCGCCCGGGTCAGGCGGCCCTTCCTCAAGCATCTGTCGCACCCCTTATAAGTTTGGGATTTTTACCCATCGTGCATGGTTCGTCACTGTCTGGATGGAGATCTTTTGCAAAAGCGATGGTTTTCCCTTTGCCCTCATCCAAAAATTGTGCCTTTTGCTGCGGATCTTCATCATTGTCTTCGTCTTTGTTCAGATCTGGCTTCGTAGTCTCCATCTCAGACGGAATGCAGCTTTTCAACTCTGATACTTGTTTCATTATGGATTCTATTGATGATTTCATCCAAGATTCTATCGATAAAAATCTTTCCTCCAGCGCTCGATTTTGTTTCTTAAGGATCTCAGCTTCGTTTTTAATTTTTTCCTCCAAAGCTTCAACTTTTGTTGTCGCCATTCGGATCGATCGCTATGATACCAATTTGATAGAATTTGTAATAGATCTGGGTAAGAAATTTACGGTTTTATTGATAAAATGGAATTGATAATGATTCGGCCTCCATTTCAAGAACGCCAACTCTCCCAACTATCATAGGGTTCTACATTAATCTCAACTAATTCATCTTCAAATTTCACATAAGAAACTAATTATCCTAGCCCCTCATACATATAATAAACTGTTTTCCCAATAATTCGGAAAATGACCCGTGTCGTCTAAAATTATAGAATTGTCACTGTTTCAGCCGCCCATTGTCCTAGCCTTTTGCCGTCGCGGTCGCACCCCATCAATTATGAGCACATCAGATTAATAATGTTTGTTGCAAGTTTATTGCAATTAATTGCTTAGGATTGTTCATATGCAACCATGTGTTACCTATGATCTTTGGACCCATAATATTTTGTCTCGGTCGGAGGGAAAGTAATGATTACTTGTTTTGCAAGCATTAATTCCTTTGTTAAGAGTTGTTTAAATTCAAGAGCTTCTCTGATTAGGGATTAAAAGCTCACCGGTGAAGAAACAAATAAATCTTTAAAAAGATATCAAAAACCTAAATTTCTTGTGCAAAGGGCTGAGAGTCAGCATCAACATTAAGTACCAATTATAGAAAGGATGGGAGTGCGATATTTTCAATCAAATCATTACTACTGATATAACAACTGACACATTCATTTTTCTATCTACAACGAATTATGTATGTTGTTGGCACATGCATATAGCACGTATAATACAGATGTACTCTACGACTTTGGCCATTTTGTACTCAAATCCAACCTTTTCATTAAAGCATCATTTGGCAACATGGTATAGTTATATAAATTGGGGTTTAGCGGAGTTTAGGGCCTAAACTGACGTTTCTAAAACTTGGTCTTGTTGGGAACCAAAAGAGTTTTTGACAATAAGGTTTGGAGACATCCCAACATTATGAAACTGGGATTGGAAAAAAAATCCGAGCAGAACTGTGAGAAAATGATGTTTGGTATTAATACAAACATTGATTTCATTTTAACTTAGACGAAAACTAGAGTTTCTATAACTATATTGCCAAACTAGGCCTAATTGTTTGGACTTGTGACCACTTTTTAATTATTGGAGTCAATGCAACTTCACTATTTTATACTAATCACAAAAGAAAAAACATTTATCAACTTATAATTGAAACCAAACAAGCGTTAAATTGAATACCCGGACAGCTTTGCATTATCATAGCATGTTGCACTCTTTTCTTTCTTCAAGTTTGACCTTTTCAAGTGGCAATAGACACTGCACTCCCCTTATTTCCTAGTAAGTTTCGAAAGTAGCACTTAAAGAAACAAGCAGAAAAACAAACCAAAATCGATATGCTTGGCCAAAATTCAAACCTGATAAGCCAAACCACAGTGGTCAAAGAAGGAACAGTTGCACGAAAACAGTAACTTCAGAGTGATTAATGCATTAATGCCTGAACCATACAAATGCATACAAACTTGAGCCAAGTATGTCTTCTCACTCATTTTACTATTAACATTTAGGTAACTATTTCTATATTGTAAGTTCTTTATACTGATGTAGAATTAAAATGGAAGAAATAAACAGTGGGGGCTTGGTTCACTTTTTTCAGATAGCAGCAAGAAGATGGAAAAAAGATAGCAGCAAGAAGATGGAAAGAAGAAAGAAGAGGAAAGAAGAAGATTTGATGAAAGAAACACTTGAAATCATTCAGAGAAAGATAACGTTGTACCTGTAAACCAACTTGGTCAATCTACACAATAATGATAGACGGAGCTAGGATGTTAATGTAGGGGGGCACCATGTATATTCTTAACTTTTAAACTTCTCAATGATATGATTACATAATTTATCCATGATAACATAAAAGCAATCAAAGAACAAAAACCTAAAACCTAAAACTGTTATGCAAGGTTTTATGGTCTTGTACAAATAATTATAACGAGTTTAAACATTGGCACAATCTTTTAAAAGAAATCCAAAAAACGGAGACCAAACAGAAATATATAATGCATATCTTTCTCCTAATATATATTTATTTGTTGGAATACAAGAGGCTGTCAACTTCCTTTGTCATTAATTCATAGTAATTAAAAAAGATCTAGTGGATTCAATAGCTTGATAATGCAAACTTCTTTTGATATCTTCTCAATTTAATTAACTGAGACTACAAAGGACCGGTGAGGTTTTGATGAAATTTTTATTACGTTCCATGTTAATCAATTTACTTCTTTCAGCTTTCTTTTTCATTGATGATGCTTTTTTTCGATTGTCGATTTGAAGCGTTGTTATTGCTGACTTCTATTATCACCTAAGATTTTAAAGTACACTCCTTTTGTCAGCATATATGTCATGTCATTAACCATTAATTCAAATGAACACTAACTAAGCAGTGTGAATAACTAATCATTCTTAAAAGTCTTAAAAGCACCAACTAATCATTCTTCAAAGCCTAATGAAAATAAGTGAAATAATTTGAACGGGCATTCATTCAATTGCAGCATTTTTAGGAGGTTAACTTAACCCCCCTTATGTAGACTAACATATCAAACTAATATTTAGATGAGAAATTCTATCTTAAGATGCATTTGCTGTATATGTAAATAATAACTGCATGAGTACCTATAACAAAAATATTTCTTTTTACATCCATTTGTAATATGCATATTTCAGAACTCCCGATCTAAAAAAACTACTATGTAATTTGTTAACTGGAGCATATTCCAAAAATTGCCACATGCGTGCCTGGTTTATTTGGCTATGTTACTAAAGAATCATCTGAATCTATTGGCTCGCGTATGGACATCAATCATACAATGATCCAATATGGATGTTCCAGATGACAATATTACACAAGTTCACAGAAAAACATAACATGTTATTAACATGTATTCTTCACTGATGTGCATCCGGTTATCATTTGATTGAAAGCAGTAGTAGTAATATTGTCTCATTGGCTTTATTTGAATTGACACATATAAAGAGTAAATGATGTTGGTAATTAAAAGGGGAATCTTCCTAGTAAAATGTCTCATTTTGAAAGAAAAGATGGCCCGATCACGGAGTAAGGCGCTTCAGGTAGAAAGTAATGAGGGAAAAAACGCTAATCTAGTTCGCAGAGATCTCATAGACGTCTATTTGGACAAATTGATTGTATATTTGAAAAAGCAATCCAAATCCTTAAAATTATACTACATGAGATTAGCACCAAATCAATAGATAAACTTGTTCACGAAAAAGAAATTCGACATACTGTGTTGGTGCGGGCGCGGAGATGGACGTAATCGCGGAGGAACTCGAGGGTGAGCCTGGTCTTGGGCAGCGGGTATTTGCCGGGATCGGCGGGGCCCACCTCGATGACCTTGTCGACCCTCATCTCGACTGCCTGCTTGGTCCCCTCCGGCGGCTTCTTCAGCTCCCCCTCGACGAGGACGCAGGTCCCCGTGGGCGTCAGCTGGGCGAGGGGGAACACGGCGGCGTCGACGATGACCTGGAGGCTGGCGAGGCACGTGCCGTCGTTGAGCTCGAGGAACGCGAAAGAACCCTTCCCCTGCTCCCGCCCGGTCTTCACCCACCCCCCGACCACCACCTTGCGGCCGATGAGCTCGTCGGTATTGCCGCCGGTGACGATGGACCGGATGTAGGTCCGGTTCAGCGACGGCTCCAAGACCGGGTCGACAATCTCGAGGGACTCCATTGCCGCAATCGGTTGAGGGGCGGCGGCGGCGGTGGCCGAGGAGGATCCCGGCATTTGTGAGTGGGCTATTGTTTTTCTTTTTGGTTCCCGCTAGGGTTTTATATGGGGGAATTGCTTCGCGAACAGACCTTTTTGCTAAGTGGACTAAATTTTTACTCCGAACGTAGTACCTAAAATGCATTTTTGCTGCGTTTACAGGCCGGATTTGGCAAAAATACCCTTAAGGATAAAGTGAACTGAAAGAGAGTGGCTTAGCTCATCGTCTACACAAAATTTTGCTCATTGCATAGACCGAAAGAGGCGTTGAAGAGTTTTGGGAGTAGCGATCTTTGTTCAGCTGCACAAGGGGAGTTCAGCGAATAGAGGCGGGAGGGATTTGGGGGAGATCAACTGCTCAAGGGAATGAGCATCTAGGGTTTAGATAAAATTGTTGTTGAGTTGTAGAATATACTTACATGAAATTTGAACGAATTTTTTTTGAAAGTATGCATAAGCTTGAATGAATTTTGTATGGCTTCAATAAGATTTAGATTGCGTATAGGAAAAGGGGGTAACGAGTGATTTTAAGCGATGTAAATGATGCATTTTAAGTCGAGATGGAATCCAAGTCATAATATCATAAAAGAATAAGTTAACTAGTCAAAATGGTTGGTTAAGGAATATAGACTCAAAATCAAATTTGATAGTCTAAACCAGGTTCTCACTGATCCTAAAGTGTCCTTCTTAGCACATGCTTAAGGACAATGATTTCCTTGAGCTCTGGGTCCAACAAAATAAATGCATGTTACCTGTCACTCGCCTCTGTGAGGGGCACCTTGAAATAATGATGTTCAAAGCAAGTTTCTCCATACAATTTGTTGAGTCAACTCAAGATTGTATGGAAAACGGTTTCGATCCGCAAAGTTTGAAACTTCGATCAAATTGTTTGACTCAAAGATGAGTGCATGAGTGGTGCAAGACCATGTATCCAAATCAGATCTTGAGTCAAGCAACTTGTTGAGGCAACTCAAGGTTGTGAAGCTCAAGTGTTTGGATGCATGAGCTACTTGCACAACTAATATTTGTGTTGGGATGTGTAATGTCTAAATGTGATTTAGAAAAGAAGAAGGCATTCAGGAAAGTTGGTTGAGAAAGAAACTTTTGACTATCATAAGAAAAGGCAATAGTAGGCGTAACTGAAAATGTGACATATTTGGTGTCATGGTTTCAGGATAATTGTTATATAAAAGGAGAACACATTTTGGCAAATGCCATCACTTTGCTTCTGAAGCAATGTTTTGGTGTGAATAATTTGTATAATGATATTGTAATATTATGTGTTAATACATGGATGCACAAGTTATAGAAAACTTAACTATGGCAAAATAGACTAGGCCGTACCGAAAAGAACAGACTAGACAAGTCACATAAAGAGAGGGCTTTTGACTTCTCGTATTATGAATCGAAGGACACTTGTGAGTCTTATCTCAAAGATATGATGGCCAAAACTCCTTCTGTAAGAGAGTGGGAGAACGAGTTGGAGAACTCATGGTCTCGTACATATGGATGTATCCCGACCAAAGTCTAAATTAGCCTTGATATGTTATACTTATTTTATTATGCTATGTGTTCTTAATGACACACAAGTCTGATAAAATAAAGAACACAATGATAGAAGTATTTGAGCTTCTTCGATCAGATCGAATAGAAGAATACTTAACCATGTTATTCTTGTGTAATTAAAAGAAAATGAGCTTTTCTCTCAGGTCAGGTCTCTTAACACATTGGTGAATTGGAGAGCATGAATCGCATTTTGTTAGACATAATGCGATACATGGCAAGTGACTCTGAGTTACAATCTTCCATCTGGGTTAAGTCCCAGATAGTAATGCCTAGGTTCTTGATAAGGTTATGTGAGGACATTATTAACATGATATGCCTTAAATTAATTGTTAGGAAGTCACATGATTACTCGAGCCTCGTGAGACGAAAAATCGAGTAAGACATTATAGTCGATGATGGCTCAGACAACTTCCAAGATGCCATATGGAGTAGTGACTCTAAGGAATGACTTGATGTAATCCGAAAATGGTCCTTGCATGTAAATAAGGTATGGACCTTAGTTGACGTGCCCAATGGAAGTGTTCCTTTTGGCTGCAAGTGAATCTTCAAGACAGAAGATTAGTACAGATGGAAATTAGTGAAGTACAAGTTATGCTGGTTGAGAACAGTTATCATCAGAACTCCTATAAATGGATTGTAATGAAACTTTCTCGCCAACAGATGTGTATAGATCTATTCGAATCAGTCTCGATGTAAATGCTCATGATAACCATGAAACTGGAATATACACATATAGTTAGTTTCCTAAATATGATTTAGAAGAAAAACTTATATGAATCAGCTAGGGAGTTTTCAAAGTCAGTGGGAACGAATAAAAAGCATGCGAGGCATCAAGGAGCCGGAACATATGTTTTGACAAAATGGTCAAAGAGTTTGACGCTTTATCAAAAATGATTATGAACAGTGCAGAAGATCAGTAACTATTTTGGATTATTCTCGTGAGGTAAGATGAGCTGGATGAGATCCTGGCAAGTTAGATATTATGTATTCCAAGAGACCAAGGAAATTATTTGAATGAGATTCAAATGTGTGGTCTAACATGTGTAGAGTTTTCTGGGTCCTTAGGGCTATAAACTCGACGTTCGGCTTAAGTCGGACGGACGACGAAAACAAAACAAGCAGCGAAAAAAAAGACCTTAAAACTATTTTAAGTTAACAGCCCTAAAGAAACAACCCTAGCCAGAATCTCTACTATCCCGAGGTTGGGTCCGACCAACCCCTAAGGATAAATTTATTAACCTATTTTGCAATTATAAACACAAGTAAAAAACTACATACCATTTACTTTGTTTCCGCAGAATACGAAGCGTTGTTTTCAGCAACATTTCTTTATCTCCGAAGTGATGCCCTGTGCCGCTTCTTCCTAACCGAACCGTGTCCCGAACCGAACCGCGTCCCGAACCGAACCGCGTCCCGAGTCGAGTAACACCCTTGTCGCCAAGCCAACCACGTGCCAAAGAAAGTTTCACCTTGAGTGGATCTTTCATCAAAACTTCGGATGCGATCTGAACTCCGTCGTAGCTTTGCTAGAGCCCGATCAGGAGTAATGAAGAATTTGGGAGAAAGATGGAATATTAATCTTAAGTCTAAATCCGAGTGTGCTCAAAACTTTTGGGAGCTTCTTGGATTTGGAGACTTGGTGCAAGTTTCAAGGAGGGGGTTGGCCCCTATTTATATAGGCGGCTGACCCCTCCACTTCTCACCATATCCGATGTGGGACTAAAGGTTGGAGTAAAAAAATAATTAAAGTTTGCCTTTCACAAAGGCCAATCTTTAGCGAATTTTTCCTCCCTCATCGTTGAGCTTCACAAGTGATATAATATATTAAATTGAAGAGCACTGAACAGTGAACGCATAGAAACAAATATGGCTCAATTCTGACTCCGTTTGACCCCTCAAACGTCGTCTCGAAAATGATCAAAACCCTTGCACTTTGCCCAAAACGCATCCGCCGGTCCAATGGTTTCACAAGCACTTGGTGGGCCCCACTGTAGGGCCCACCCGCATTAATCCATGCGGGATGAGCCCTCTTGGGCTAGCACCAGCCTGGCGCCCGCCTCAAAAGAGGTAGGCTAGAGCCAGCCTGGCGCCCTCCCAAATGAGGCGGGCATCTGGCGCCCGCCCAAAAAGAGGCGGGTGGGCCCAGCCCGCCTTTTAGGCTGGGCTGCCCTGGGCCCAAGCCCAGGCGGCTGCGCCTGGGCAAGCCCACGCCGCAGCCTAGGGCCCTTTCAGGGTCTTTTTTCAAAAAAAAATTATGGGGCTTTATTTTCTCTATGGGCCCTATAGTGTCCTATTTTAAAACTCTTTTTAAATTGACTTTCTAGGCCCTTTTGAACTCTGATTTGAGCACGGTTTTCTCCTCGACTTTCGTGGAAAAATCCTCTCTTTATTTCTATGCATTTATTTATTTAAAATACGCTCACAAACACTTTGCGACATATTTAAATATATTTGCATCAAATGCAAATAATCCCATTTAATATTAAAATCCATTTGTATCAAATACAAATGAACTAAGGGCATACATCCCTCAACATCTCCTACTTGCACTCAGAATCATTTATCCCAAATCCAGAAGCTATCTGCAACCTCTTTGCTGTTTTATGTCTCTTCTTTAATATTTTAGACTTATATCGCAAACTCTTTGCGACTTAATCAATTCCCATACATTATATGTATTATCTCCCTTAAAGACTTCCTATTACTTGACGAAGGTTTCACTCTGTATGAGACCCTATAGCCTGACCCTACTACAGGTGGGGCTCAAAACCCCAGACGGTAGTGACCACGAGCAGTATGTGCCGTCACCATTTCGGTATCATAATTATATGGTTAACTCATTCACATGAGTATTGTCAGGACCACCCAGACTATGTCTGTGATGAATACCGTAGTTTTAGTCCCTTCATCAAAACTATGTCACCCTGTCAAGCCTAGGGTACGGTCAACTGTCAATCTTAATAACTTGAACTTGGTTAGTCTTCGTCGGTCTTTAGTCAAATAATGTTGGACTTCTTCCTACATACTTTGGCCAAAGTTTTTCACTAAAAACTGAACCAACACATGCGACACTAACTCCCCATAACGAGAGAGACGAATTCTCTATTGGTCATTACTCTCCTTGAACGCTTCAAGTGTCACCCAACCGAAGACCTTACGACAGGCCTTTCCTCAAAGATAGGTCAGAGATCTAAGTGACACCGTTCACGTACAAGTTCGTACAATGACCTCAAGTCTAAAGACCAACTAGTCTATCATCGCTAGAGTAATCACTGACAGATTTGTTATGTTAACCATGCGATAATTCTCATTGGGTCGTTCAGTGAACTCATTCTCTAATGAGTACCTGTGTCTCGTCTCCGACTTCGCCAAGTCGAACGACCATGAGATCATTATCACCACTCCATGGTGAAAACAAAGACACAATGGTCTATCCAATGTTTTGTATCCATTTCTCAAATCATCTACGACCACGAATGATTTTAGACTTATGCTACTAACGGTCAAACAATTCTCCATGATCGAGATCCTCATTTCGATACTTGTTTAACCTTGCATTAAGTCTTAGGACTTTACCTTAGTTCTAATGTCGACTACATTATTATTAACTTATGTAAATTCTTACCAAACAACTTGCTGTTATTTTAAACAAGACGTTTGTATACGTACACAGAGATAAATTGTCTCAAGGGCATACCCATCTCCCAACATCTCCCACTTGCACTCAGGTCCATTAATCCCGGTATCTCATATCACATTTATATATAAGTCTCTCTAGACTTTATGTGGTAGAACCTTTGTGAGTGAATCTGCTAAACCGTCTTTAGTTAGACTTAAGGAATTTCTATGTTCATGTTAGATCATGCATTTGAATCTCATCCAAATAATTAACTTGGTATTTTGGAATCCAAAACCTTACTTGCCTGGATCTCATCCAGCTCAACGTCCTTACTTGAGACTTAAAATAACATCCCTTTCATACTTTACGAGAATGCTTCAAAATAGTCACTGGCCATCCGCACGGTTCATAATCAAAACATACGTTCCGGCTCCTTGATGCCTCGCATGCCTTTTATTTGCTCCCACTGACCTTGAAAACTCTTTGGTTAATTCATATAAGTTTGTTCTTCTAAATCATATTTAGATAACGGACTATTCATGAATGCTCCAATTTTCATGGCCATTATGAGCATTAACATTGAGACTGATCTGAATAGATCTGTACACATCTGTTGGCGAGAAAATTTCATCACAATCAGGTTATAGGATTTCTGATGATAACTTTCTCAACCAGCATAACTTGTATTCACTAATTTCCATCTGCACTAATCTTCTGTTTCGAAGATTCACTTGCAACAAAAAGAAAAACTTTCCTTGGACACGTCAACTAAGGTACATACCTTATTTACGTGCAAGGACCTTTTTCAGATTGCATCAAGCCATTTCTTAGAGTCATTATTCTGAATGGTATCTTGAAAGTTGTATAGGCCATCATCAACTATGATGTCTTACTCGACTTTTTCGTCTCACGAGACTTGAGTTATCCTATGACTTCCTAACGATTAATTTGAGGAATATCATATTAATAAGGTCCTCACAGAACCTTATCAAGAACATAGGCATTACTATCTGGGACTTAACCCAGAAGGAGGATTGTAACTCAAAGTCACTTGTCATGTATCGCACCATGTTTAACAAAGTGTGATTCATGCTCTCTAACACACCGATGTTTTAAGAGACTTGACCTTAGGGAAAATCACATTTTCTTTTAATTACGCAAGAATTATATAGCTAAGTATTCGACTCTTCAATCTGATTGAAGTAGTTCAAATACTTCTGTCACGGTATACTCTATTTTAGCAGACTTGTGTTTCATCAAGAACACGTATCGTAATAAAATAAGTATAACATATCTAGGCTAATTTACACTTAGGTCTGGATATATCCGTATGTACAGGACCATGAGTTCTCCAACTCATTCTCCCACTGTCTTACAGAATGAGTTTGGCCATCATACCTTTGAGACAAGACATACAAGGGTCTTTTGACTAATAATATGAGAGGTCAAAGCCATCTCTTTATGTGACTTATCAAGTCTGTTCTCTTCGATACATCCTAGTCTATTTAGCCACAGATTGGTTTTATATAACTTGCGCATTCATGCATTAACTTTTAATACAATATCATTATACAAATTACCCACACCGAAACATTTGCTGCAGAAGCAAGGAGACAACATTCGCCAAAATGTGTTAGATGTCCTCTTTGATCCAAGAAACAGCACTTGCTCCTTTTTCTAACACGTAGGATAATCTATTCCTCTTGTATAACAATTTATCATGAACCCGTGACACCAAATATGTCACATTTTCAGTTCCTCCTACTTTTGCCTTTACTAATGATAAATAAAACTTTCTTTCTCAATTTACTTTCCTGAATGTCATCTTCTTTTCTAAATCTCAATTAGATATTATGTGTCCCAACAAAAATAATAGATGTGCAAACATCACATGTATCCAAACGCTTGAGCTTTACAACCTTGAGTGTGCTCAATAAGTTGCTCGTCTCAAGATCCGGTTGGGATACATCATCTTGCATCGCTCACGAGTTTATCTTCGAGCCAAACAGTTTGCACAAAGTTCCACACCTTGCAAATTGAATTGTGTTGGGTCTAGGGCTTCAAGAAAGTCATTGTCCTTGAGCTTGTGTCAAGAAGGACACTTCAATGTCAGTGAGAATATAATTTAGTTTATCAATTCGAATTTTCTTTGATATTCCTTTAATCAATTTTCTTGACCATTTAGCATATTCTCTTAGGATATTATGTTCTGGATTCCATCGGTATGTTTAATTATAAACATAGATAGAATGGCTTTTATCTAACTATTGTAATACCATGGAAGCTACTGCACAAGTACTAGAGGGGGGTGAATAGTACTTTAAAATAACTAAGAGGATAATTCCTAATTATTTTGCAAACAAAAACAACAATGCGGAATACAAGTAACAACAAGAAGATCACACTGCAAACAAGTGATGTAATGGGTTCGGATCCACCCAAGTCTTCCCGAATTGTTCCCAGTGATCCTACGTCCCAGACACCCGGATCCCTTCCGGCTACTTGAGTTAGAGTCCACTAACTCAAGCTTTCACTAAAACAACCTCTTGTAGAAAATACTACAAGACAAATGAATACAACGATTCAATCGTGATTCCCACAAACCGTGATCACGAACCTCTCACAAACCGAGAGCAAAACTCAAATAAAAGGTTTAATTAAATATGAAATACTTACCACAAATTCCTATGCCTTGAGAGATACTTACGGTATTAGGGCAAGGAAAGATGATGAGAAGAGATCACGAAAGAACGATTGCAACCCTAGCATCACTGAGATGAATAGATGGAGACGGCTAGGATGATGATCGTGATCCTTGAATCCTTCAGGAGAATGATCGCACAAAAGCCAATGATCTCTATGAAGGATTAGGTCAAAGAGAGAGAGCGAGAGCTTTTCAAGAATTCGAGCCTTTCAAAATGATAATCGATATATGATAAACTAGATCTGAAATCCCTCTCATTATAGAAGAAATTCCATGTTTGAAACGCATCAAACAGATATGGAAAGAATCAAAACAGATCCAGAAAAATCGTGGAAATAAAATCTCCAACGTCTGGAAAATTAAAGCAGCTTAATCGGTCTAAGAAGGATCATTAGCCGATTAGATGGAGAACTAATCGGTCGGTGAGCCTTCTTGGACCGATTAGTTGCAAACAGAGAATTGTGTGAAATAAGAAGGATAATCTAGTCGGTCTAAGAAGAAACATTAACCGACTAGTTTGAGAACTAGTCGGTCGGTGAACCTTCTTGGACAGACTAGTTGGTCAACAGAGATTAGGCTCAAATTCTCAAAGATGACTAGTCGGTTCAATAAGAATTTCTAACCGATTAGATTGTCATTTAATCGATTAATTCTTCAACTTGAACCAACTAAGATGCACAAGAAGCCAAGTCAAAGACGATAAGCTAATAAACCATATCTAATGGCTTCGAAGGCAATCCTAGGGATAAGATAAAATAGATATGAGGGTTACTAAGCAAGTAAGACTCAAGGCTTAACATTCTATAATACGGAGCTAGAAGACATAGAAATATACAAGACAAACTGTCTTCAAGGCTCCAACATGACGAGTCTGATTCTCTTGACTTCATCAACAAGTCCTTGAGCTTCAACGAAGCTTCAGGCACAATCGATCATGCACTCTAAAGAAGTCTTGAGACGTCGCTTAAGATCTACAGAGTAAATTGGTGACGATCTCCACAACTGCGCTCAAAGAGAATTAGTACACGATATTTATGTTTGTTCATCATCAAAACCAAATCAGGGAAATCAATACTCAATAACTATATCCTCCCACTATTTTGGCGATCATTTTAGCCATAATAATGAACGATTTAAATTATTAAAATTTAGTGGGAAAGAGATCCAACCAACCCGAGCCTCACAAACTTGAGTGTGCTCAACAAATTGCTTGACTATGTGATTGGTAGATGACTATTCATCAATCATATCATATATGATTCCATTATTGGTTTTTACCCCTAGCCACTTATGATTATGAGTGTGCTCATCCAAATCACAATGACTAGTCTAGTCGGATCCATGTTTTCATGTCAAGTCTAACTTACGCTGGCGCTCGGTGTATGGACACGAAGCGATTGTTTGGGTTAAGTATAGACTACATCTTATGTAATAAGAAGTTGGTTTCCATAAGGTAGCTATTCTATAGCTTGAGTGTGCCCAACAACTACAACAAAGAATCTATAGTTGCCAACCTCTAAAACAAGGAGGGTTACGGCTAACCTTGAAGAAGATTTTAAACGTAATTGACTAGATGTAATCGATGGTTTCACATAATCATAATTCGCATCATTGTGGTCCAGCGGAATACAGGGATTTGGCTAGGCCAGGATCACTATCCCCAGTCGAGCTATGGTGATTCACAACACTAGTAAAAAAACACTAGACCGGATCATGATCCATTGAAGGATACTAATTATTAATATGTGTGGCATCGAATTGAAATGGCTTCATTAAAACTAGTTATCCTATCAACTAGTTGAATCCTAAAATTCGAAATTATTAGGATTGGTTAATAACTTTTATTAATGCCCTTATCAACTATAAGCAATGAATTTTAGGGTACTATACTAATCATGTATTAGGCATTTAAAATTCAAGTTGCGACAATTTAAATCATAGCCTATTTTAAAATTATTATTAGAACAATTAAAATAATAATTACTGGATAGGGCTATCCTAATCAATTATTATGAGTTTAATTTGTTACAACAATTTTAATCATAGCATGTCAATGAAAATTATCTCATAATTTTCTGAAAGCTTTTAATGGCTATCCTAAACGTTTTTCTTGAATTATCACATAATCAACAAGAACTAATATATCCATTAAAATTATCAACTAAACAATTTAGCATGATTACCAATTAACTAAAAATTATCACATAAAATTTAGCTAAACATGCAACTTAAAATTTATCTAATAAGTTTAAGGTACACCAAAAATTATCATATAATTTTAAAGATCTAATTTTTAAAATTTTCACATGACTTTTAAAATTAGATCAAATTTTCAAAAACATTTTTTCGAAAATAAAAAACATAAAACAACAATTTAATAGTTTAATTAAAGACCTTCATCTGATGGAGAAGCATACCGCATCCTATGCACTTTATAATTGCAAAAAATATAGATCATGGTAGACTGGCTCCGATACCACTGTATGGTTTCTGGGTCCTTATGGCTATAAAATCGACGTCCGGCCTAAGTCCAACGGACGACAAAAACAAAACAAGCAGCTGAAAATAGTTCTTAAAACCATTTTAAGTCAGCAGCCCTAAAGAAACAACCCTAGCCAGAATCTCTACTATCCCGGGGTTGGGTCCGACCAACCCCTAAGGATAGATCTATCAACCTATTTGTAATTATAAACACATGTAAATAAACTATATACCTTTCGCTTCATTTCCACAGAATATGAAGCGTCGTTTTCAGCAACATTTCTTTATCTCCGAAGCGATGCCCCCCGCCGCTTCTGCCGAGCCGAACCACATCCCGAGGCAAGAAAAACCCTGTCGCCAAGCCAATCACGCGCCAAAAAAAGTTTCACCTTGAGTGGATCCTTCGTCAAGACTTTGGATCCGATCCGAACTCCTTTATAGCTTTGCTAGAGCCCAGTAAGGAAGAATTTGGGAGAAAGAGAGAATATTAATCCTGAGTCTTAATTCGAGCGTGCTCAAAACTTTTGGGAGCTTCTCAGATTTGGAGACTTGGTGCAAGTTTCAAGGAGGGGGGTTGGCCCCCATTTATATAGGTAGCTGACCCCTCCACTTCTCATCATATCCGATGTGGGACTAAAGGTTGGAGTCAAAAAATCAATTAAAGTTTGCCTTTCACAAAGGCCAATCTTTAGCGAATTTTTCCTCCCTCGACGTTAAGTTTCACAAGAAATATAATAAATCAAATCGAAGAGCACTGAATGGTGAACGCACAGAAACAAACATGGCTCAATTCCGACTCCGTTTGATCCCTCAAACATTGTCACAAAAATGATCAAAAACCTTGCATTTTGCCCAAACTGCAGATGTCGGTCCAAGGGTTTCACAAGCCCTTGGTGGGCCCCACAGTAGAGCCCACCTGCATTAATCCATGCGGGCTGAGCCTGCTGGGTTGGAGCCTGCCTCAAAAGAGACGGGTTGGTGCCAGCCCAAATGAGGCGGGTGCCAGGCGCCCGCTTAAAAATAGGTAGGCTGGTGCCCACCTGCATAAAGTGAGCATGCCCAGCCCGCCTTTTAGGCTGCACCGCCCTGGGCCCGACGCCCGCTCAAAAAGAGGTGGGCTGGCGCCCGCCCGCGTAAATCGAGCAGGCCCAACCTGCCTTTTAGGCTGCGCCGCCCTGGGCCCAAGCCCAGGAGGTCGCGCCTAGGCTTGGGCCCAAGTGCTGCGCCTGGGCTTGCCCGGGACAGCGCTTGGGCAAGCCCAGGTGTAACGACTGGTTTTCATGTATTTGGATTATCTATATTATATATATATATATATATATATATATGTTTTGGTGGATTTTCTCCTCATGTGTGGTTTTCGTCTCCGTAGCTTTCATTTCGATCGTTTCGTCGTGATTTTCTAGCTTCTTCCTTAGAATCGTTGATCTTGGAGTAAGTCACTCATGACGAACTTCAAATCGATCATATTTTAGAGTTAGAGTGATCCTAGAAGCCGTAGGAATCTTCCCGAAGCTTCGCGCTTCGATTCGGCACTTTTAGTGCACTTTAGTTGGTTCAAGAAGGGGGACCAACCAACTAGATTGAGATCTAGTCGGTCAGGAACTCTACTGGAACCGACTAGTTCATTGAATCAATTGTACAGGAGTTACTGTTTATTTTTAGTCGGTCTAAGACAACCACCGACCGACTAGATGTGAAACTAGTCGGTCAGAACTTGCTCTCAGACCGACTAGTTCCTTTGATACATTTTACCTGAGTTACTGTTTATCATTAGTCGGTCCAAGAACAACCACCGACCGACTAGGTTGCAAACTAGTCGGTCAGCCATTGTTCTTTAACCGACTAATTCTTTGACCATTTTCTCGACCTGAGTTACTATTTGGATTTAGTCGGTCACAGTTGGTCGACCGACCGACTAGTTCTTAAACTAGTCGGTCAGCCACTCTTCTTTGACCGACTAATGACCCCAGAAACCCTAATTTCTGGGCAACCGCCAGGTCGTTTTCTATTTAAACCCCACTTCGTTTCTTTTCTTTTTTTCTCTTCTCCTGGCCTCTTTCCTTCCCCCTTGACCTCTGATCTTCCCCTTGCCTTCCTCCTTCATCAAGAGCCTCTCCCCCTCTCCATTTAGGCCGGCCACCACCTCTAGGTCGCCGGAAAACCCCCAAAAATCCCCAAAACCCCATTTCTCCAGATTTTCTCCCCATTTCCAGATCTGAACCGTAGGTTCCCCGGATCGTTTCTTCCGTTGCCGTGCTTGCTCAGCATCGTTCTTCCGCTCCGATACGGTAATAAATCGATCTCTTAATATTCTCATAACCCATTTGTGTTTTTGTGAAACCCTAATGAAAATGAATGTTATTTGATGATTGTTTCTCCATAACAGCGACTTCCCCGTAGATTAGCGTCCGTGAGACGAACCTTCGTGATCGTCATCCTCGGTGCTAGGCAAGTGAAACTTGCCACTTAGGGTTTTAGGCCATGTCTTAGGCCATTTGCTTGTTGTAGGCGTAAAAGGGACTAGGCGACGAAATGATACTCGCCTAGGCACAATTCCAGGATCTAGCTTGACAACAAAGCTAGACCCGACATTTATCATGTTGCACAACTACCATGTCATGTTTAATTTCAATTAACGGTACGCGAATTAATTGTCATGTCATTGCATTCTTTAAGTGTTCCCGTGATTGCGTAGCTCCGCTACACCTTGTGAAATGTTTGATGCTAGGCACCTGCTTTTAGCGGGCACAACCCTACGCCAAATTGTGAACCTAATAACAAGCTCTTGTGCGGGGCAACCCTGGCTAATTTACTGAGCATCGTGTACATGGACCCTGGCTTGTTTACGTGTGGGATGGGGTAAGGGTTAAGCGGCCAATCAACTGGGAGTCTGCCCGATCAGCAACTTCAGTTGTAAGGCGTAAACTCTGGGTTCTGGGGTAGTGTTAAGCGGCCAATCAGTGTGAATGTCCAACAGTTCAGCTGTAAGGCGTAAACATCTACAAACAACTTGAAACGTGACTAGTGAAAAGATTGAGATTGTTAGTAGCTTGGCTACTCTTGACATGCCCTGATAATGGTTCTCTTGTACTTATTATTTCACCATGTCTTACTTGTGCACTCATATCATAACTGCCATGTCATGCATACTATAACTGCTAGGTTGTTAGTTTACCTTCATTTTCAGTTTCCTTGCCCAAGTCTTTTAGACTTGCTGACATGTGCCCCTTTACTCTTTTGGGTGACACATGTTAGATCCTGAGCTTGAGTTCATTGTTGAGGACGAGGTGTTTGCAGACGCCGAGCCCGAGCTTGTGTTTGACGAGGACTTTGTGGACACGGGCGATCAGTCGTAGAGATTGTTTGTGTTGTTGTTTAGACTGTTTTGTTGTCGGTGCATGGCACCAATACTCTGTTTATGTTTGTCCTTGTTGGCCTTGTTCTGGGCCTTTAGACTCTTTCTTTTAGCCTGGTGGCTTTTCTGGATGTTGAACTTGAATTTTAATGTTGGACAAATTCTGAGATTTGAGATTTTATTTCTGTCTCTTCTTGTGTTATTATTGTTGTTCCGTTCGTGGTTACATAGACCTGCTTATGTTTTATTGACGCTTATCGGGTTTGGGGCTTCACAGCTCCACTCCCGTGCGGACCTTTTCACGTCTCGCCTCCATTTTAGGGAAGCGGGGCGTGACACCAGGCCGCAGCCTTGGTCCAGTTCAGGGGTTTGTTTTCAAAAAAAAATTCTGGGGCTTTATTTTTTCTTTGGGCACTATAGTGATTTATTTAAAAACTCTTTTAAATAGACTTTTCGGGCCCTTTTGGACTCCGATTTGAGCATGATTTTCTACTCGACTTTAATGGAAAAATCCTCTCTTTATTTCTATGCATTTATTTATTTAAAATACGCTGGCACACACTTTGTGACATATTTAAATACATTTGCATCAAATTTAAATAATCCCATTTAATATTAATATCCATTTGCATCAAATACAAATGAACTGGGGGCATACATCCCTCAACAACAAGAACATAAACTCCTTAAGTCTATACTATAGACAGTTTAGCAGATTCACTCACGAAGGCTCTACCACATATAGTCTAGAGAGACTTATGTGTAAATGCGGTATAAGATACCGGGATAAAATGACCTGAGTGTAAGTGGGTGATGTTGGAAGATGGGTATGCCCTCAAGGCAATTTATCTCTGTCTAAGTGTATAAATGTTTTGTTCAAAATAATAGTAAGCTATTTGGTAAGATTTTACCTAAGTCAATAATAATGTAGTCGACATTAAACTTTAGGTAAAGTCCTAAGACTTAATGCAAGGTTAAACAAGTATCGAAATGAGGATCTCGATCATGGAGAATTGTTTGACCGATTGTAGCATAAGTCTAAAATCGTTCGTGGTCATAGATATTTCGAGAAAAGGATATTGATACATCGGATATGCCATTTGTCTTTGTTTTCACCTTGGAGTGATGCCGATGATCTCATGGTCGTTCGACTTGGCGAAGTCGGAGACAAGACAGAGGTGCTCATTGGAGAATGAGTTCATTGAACGACACAACGGAAGTTATCACAACGTTAACATAACAAATCTGTCAATGACAACTCTCAGTGATGATAGGCAAGTTGGTCCTTAGACTTGATGTCATTGTATAAATCTGTACGTGATCGGTGTCACTTAGATCTATGACCTATCTTCGAGGATATGCCCGTTGAAAGGTCTTTGGTTGGGTGACACTTGAAGCGTACGAGGAGAGTAATGACCAAGAGAGGATTCGTCTCTCCCGTTTATAGGGAGTTAGTGTCGCACGTATTGGTTCGGTCTTTAGTGAAAAACTTTGGCCAAAGTATGCTGGAAGAAGTCTAACATTATTTGACTAAAGACCGATGGAGACTAACCAAGTTCAAGCTATTATGGTTGACAGTTTGACTGTACCCTAGGCTTGACTAAGCGGCATAGTTTTGACGAAGAGACTAAAACTGCGGTATTCATAACGGACACAGTCAGGGTGGTCCCGACAATACCCATGTCAATAAGTTAACCACATAATTATTATACAGAAACAGGGACGACACCTGCTGCTCGTGGTCACTGCCATCCGGGGTTTCGAGCCTCACATGTAGTAGGATCAGGCTGTAGGGTATCACATAGAGTTAGACTTTCGTCAAGTAAGAGAAAGTATTTAAGGGAGATAATACATACGAAGTATGTGGATTAATTAAGTCGCAAAGAGCTTGCGATATAAGTCTAAAATGTTAAAGATGTGGGTTCAATTGCATTTGATGCAATAGTATTTAAATATGTCATTAATTGTCTGTGAGCATATTTTAAATAATAAAGGCATGGAAATGAAGATGATTTTTCCACGAAAGTCAGGGAGAAACCCGCGCTCAAATCGGAGTTCAAACGAGCCCAATAAGTCTATTTAAAAGGTGTTTTAAATAGAAAACCCAAATAGATTAGAGGCCCAAACGTTTTTTTAACAAAAAAGGGGACGAATATTGGCTCGGCCCATTGGCCGGGCCAAACAAATTACTGGCGCCCTTGGGCGCCAACTGCGCACGCATGGGCACGTGCTTAGAACGTGCCAAGCCAGGTGGTAGGTGGGACCCGCCTACCTGTTGCAGGCGGGCCCACCTGCCCGCGAATGCACGGGTGCATGCCTCGCACGCACCCGCATGCCTGGGCGGGATTCCACTTGTGGGGCCCACGCCGTGGACCCCACACATAGGGTTTCGAAACCTAGATGAATAATTTTGGGCGGCTTGTTTTTTGAGCGAAAATCAGATTTTTGGTCATCTTTGAGACTACGTTTGAGGGGCCAAACGAAGTCAGAATTGAGCCACGATTGTTTCTATGCGATCACTGTTCAGTGCTCTTCGATTTGATATATTGATATCACTTGCGAAGCTCAATGGTGAGGGAGGAAAAATTCGCTAAAGATTGGCCTTCGTGAAAGGCAAACTTTAATTAATTTTTTCCTCCAAAATCTTTAGTCCTGCATCGGTAATTGAGAACATGGACGGGTCAGCCACGTATATAAATATGGTGCCAACACCCCTCCTTGAAACTCACACCAAGCTCCAGATCTGAGTAGCTCCATTAAACGTGAGCAAGCTAGATCTACGCTTAAATTAATATTCTCTCTTTTAACTAATTCTTCTTTGCTCCTGATCGGGCTCTAACAAGCTACGAAGGTGTTCGTATCGAATCCGAAGTCTTGATGGAGGATCCACTCAAGGTGAAACTTTCTGGACCGTGTGGTTGGCTCGGAGACAAGGGTGTTGCTCGCCTTGAAACGCGGTTAGGTTCAGGACGCAGGTTGGCTTGGGACGCGGTTCGGCTTGGGAGAAACGGCTCGGAGTATCGCTTCGGAGGTCAAAGAAATGTTGCTGAAAACGACGCTTTGTATTCTGCGAAAACGAAGTGAAAGGTGTGTAAGTTAATATTCATGCGCTTATAATTACAAATTATTTAATAGATCTATCTGTTGAGGGATGTGTGCACTCAGTTCATTTGTATTTAATGCAAATGGATTTTAATATTAAAGATGTGGATTATTGCATATGATGCAATAGAAAATAAAATACATTTTGTAAAATTTTTACAAATATATTTTATAAAGGCATAGAAACGAAAGAGGATTTTCCTGTGAAAGTCAAAGAGAAATCCGGGCTCAAATGGAGTTCAAACGAGCCCAATAAGTCTGTTTAAAAGTGTTTTAAATAGAAAGCCCAATGAGAAAAATTAAAGCCCAATTTTTTTGGAACCGAAAAAAAGGAGCCTGATAAATGGGCCGGCTGGCCTGGGCAAGCCCAGGCGCAGCCAGGTGCCTGGGCCCAAACCCAGGCGCATGGGCTTGTGGCCCTGGCTGCCTGGGCACAAGCCCTGGCGGGGCCCGCCTGTACAGTGCATGGGGCAGCGCGTGCGTCAGGCACGTGGGCCCACTTTGTGGGCCCCACAAACAGGGTTTTGAACACTATGGCAATTTCTTTGGCGGCTGGAATTTTCAGAAAGAAATGGGTTTTTGCTCAACTTTGGGACTACGTTTAAGGGGCCAAACGATGTCGAAATTGAGCACCGTTTGTTTCTATGCGTTCACCGTTCAGTGCTCTTTGATTTGATAGGTTGTATCAATTACGAAGCTCAACGGTGAGAGAGGAACAATTCGCTAAAGATTGCCTTTGTGAAAGGCAAACTTTAGTTAATTTTTTCCACTCCATATCTTTAGCCCCACATCGGATATGATGAGAAGGAGAGGGGTTGGCCGCCTATATAAATAGGGGTCAACACTCTCCTTGAAAACTCGTACCAAGTCTCTAAATCCGAGAAGCTCCCAAAAGTTTGGAGCACGCTCGGATTACGACGTAAATAAATTATTCTCTCTCTCCCTAATTCTTCCTTACTCCTGATCGGGCTCTAGCAAAGCTACAAATGAGTTCTGTCACGCTCCGCTTCCTAAAAAGGACGGAGGCGAAGCGTGACTAAGGCCCGCTTAGGCCGGGGTTGAGAGCCCAGACCCAATAAGCGTCTGTGGTATTCCAAAACGAAGGAAACAGGTCCCTGCAAGTTAGTACGGAACAACAAAAGTATTGAAAGGAGATATCATTTCATTTTATTCCAAATATAACATCCAAAGTACTAAGAGTCTAAAACACCCGAAGGGCTACAACTGCAGAAAAAGAAACTACCGGTGCAAGCACCCAACCTAGTCGAGAAATCAAAAGGTGCTACGCACTCAAACTAAACTGGGAAAGAAACTTTGGATCAGCAACGAGAGACCTCTAGCTCTGGTCCTCCTCTGGGTCATACTCCGGATCAATGTCCTCCGGCTCTCCATCTGCTGGCAAGTCCGCCTCGTCGACGTACTCTGGCTCAACACCTGACGTATAGCACCAAAAGAAGGAACTGTACGTCAGGTAAGGTCTACAAACAGGGTTAGACCAAACTGCAAGTGTATCAACTTTTAGACAACGATTTACTGGTTGATTAGCATGCTGGGGTTATAACTGAGTAACAAAAAGAAGTAACGTAGTAGGAAAGTAAAGCGCAATAGGTAGTAGTCGTAGCGTGTGCTACCAACTACGGGACCAACCTACAGGTGTCATGACAAGTCGGGACGTGACAGAACAAGACGAGATAAGATAAGTGAGACACGAAAGGGTTCACGCCTTACGGTTCGAGGGGGATCAGACCCTCTTGCCGTGCGCACGCTCAACCCAAACCCAAACCCCAAGGAAGGCAAGACAAGAAAAACAGTACAAGGGATCACTCGCTCTAGCTTGGCGAGTGCCCTATTGCCTGCAGGCTGTGTATCAGTACAAGGGATCACTCTCTCTAGCTTGGAGAGTGCCCTATTGCCCGCAGGCTGTGAATCAGTACAAGGGATCACTCGGAGAGTGCCCTATTGCCCACAGGCTGTGCAAGACGGGACGGGACGTGATAAGACGGGAAGGGTTATTCTAGGGTGTCCACACACACGCACACACATGATAGCCCTACGATATCAAAAGTTGTTGTTGTCAGGCTCAGACTTCGTCGTCAAGTCTGAGCCGTCAGGGGTCGTCCCGGACGCTATCATTTCACGTCCGGTTCTATTTGTTCACAGTTATCAGTTCTAACCAACTAAGGCCTAAGCACGACCAAAAGTGCAAGTGGGATACACTTGCCTGTGATGGCGAGTGTGTCGTCCTCTCGAAGCATCTCGTCCAAGCGTCTCGTCCGAGGAAGTCCGTCTGAAACAGTGTCGTGGCGACGGTGTCAGGTCTCAATTTCATCAAATCCTATAAGGGTTCATTTCTAGGTTATCGGGACTATCCTATTCGTCAAACGTCACATTTTGATGTTTCAGCCTAATCGACGATCTAATCCTATGTGCACAGTCAACAAAGTCCATTCGTCGATTTTCTAGATTTGTACAATGTTTTACTGGTACTGGAAAATAAATTTTAGTTCAAATTGTCAATTTTTAGTTTAGGGTTCAATCAGCTATTGTGGGGGTTTCTACGAGTTTCGGGGAACCAACCTTAACCGGAGTTTGTCGTAGAATGGAAGTCTTGTCTGAACGGAGAACTCCTTAGCGTCAAATCTGGTCCTCGCACGATTTCCCAAAAGCTGGAACTTGCGACGAAGGCCTATGACGTGTCGTAACATCGTAGACGGCAAATCCGCGAAGTAGCACACCCAAGTGGGGCCCACAGCAGTGCTAGGGGTCAATGGGGAACCCACAACACCTCTGGAGGACTTGGGGGGCCCACCACAGGAGTTGGTATGGAAGAATCCAAGTTGCGACGTTCGGTCGTCGGTCGGACACGGTCGGTGCGGAGGATTCCCTCGGTCAGACTGAGGAAATGCAGCGCATGGGGTCGGTCGTCGCAGCAGAGAGCGTTGCAAGGCGGGGCGCTTCGGTCACAGCGGGCCGATGCGGAAGATCCCGTCGGTCGGGCGCTTGGGCGAGGCTTGCAACGGAGCGGGGTGCGGAGCTCTTGCGGGTGCGGAGCGAGCCTTCGGTCAGACCGACGGGGCGGGTCGGTCGGGCGCTTGGCGATGCGGCCAACGGTGCAGCGGTGCAGACGAAGCGGCAGTGCGGAGAAATCTCTCGGTCAGGCCGAGAGATGGCCTCGGTCGGTGAGGGCGACTGCGGGGGGGGGGGGGGGGGGGGGGGGGGGGGGGGGGGGCTTGCAGCGGATGCGCTGCAAGCGGGAGATGCGGGAGCGGGCTCCGGTCGTGCACAGGAAATGCGGGGGCGGGTCGTCGGTCGTGCACTGAGGCGGCTGTCGCAACGTTGCGACGAACGTTGGGAAGTGTTTTTGACGGCTAGGGTTGAGTGGCTGCGAAAATAACCTAGCCTAGGGTTTATTTAAATAGAAAAGAGTTAGGGTTAGGTCTAGGGTTTAAGAAAATAATTAAAATAATTTAAAAATTAAAATAACTTAAATTTTACTCTCCTCTCCCTCACGCAAGGATGGGTGCGGCCAAAATTTTGAAACTTGGTCCGAAAATTCTTTAAAGCGTTATTATAATGTAGGAATTTTATTATAATTAAAACACTTATAAAAATAGGTTTTAAAATTATTTAAAACTTACTCAAAAATGGAAAATAGGTCAAATTAAGCCTAAAAATTGTAAAAATATTATGGGGTGATCGGTACGACGAAAGAAAGAGAACCAAGAAGACGGATCTAAATTTCGACGTCGAGAGACGAAACTAAAAATAGAAATGTCTCGCGTCAAAATAGAAAGGCGTGACGTCACATCAAATAAGATAGTATCGCGGAAGAACGACTCGAGATATGTGGTTCCAAAGTTGTTCCACAATCTAATACTTTCAGAGACGATCACGTCAACATATCACACAATAATGTTCAAAATCAACTAGAGTCTAAAATAAACACGTGCACGATCAAGAGCACGTGCATAAAGAAAGTACGATTGGAAACCGACCGTTACATCCTTCCCAACTTAGAAATGATTCCGTCCTCAGAATCAACATCAAGCATCGCTGGGGAAAAGATGCGGGAAGCGCTCTCTCATATCATCCTCACGCTCCCAGGTGATCCGTGATGCCACATCACTCTCACCAGGTCGACTATCTTATCCCTTAACTGCTTCTGTCGACGTTCCAAGATCTGCACAGGCTGATGGTCATATGTCAGGTCCGGGCGAACCGTAATCTCTGAGAAATCAACCGTGTGCGACGGATCACTGACGTACCGACGTCGCTGAGATACGTGGAATACGTCGTGAACACCCTCCAAAGATGGTGGTAGAGCAAGGCGATAGGCCACTGCTCCCACACGCTCTAGCACATCAAATGGCCCAATATACCTCGGACTCAGCTTTCCCTTTTTCCCAAAACGAATAACTCTGCGGTTCGGAGAAATCTTCAGGAAGACGTGATCTCCAGGCTGAAACTCCAAGGGTCTCCTCTTGGCATCTGCCCAATGCTTGAAGCGATCCCGTGCAACTCTAAGCTTCTCCCTGATGTCCCTCTTCCACTATTATCTTTGGACCCAACAGCTCCCGATCTCCGATGTCATCCCAGCTCAGTGGCGATCGACACTTCCTTCCATATAAGGCAGCAAACGGCGCCATGCCAATGCTCGCCTGGCAGCTGTTGTTATATGAGAACTCCTCCAAGTGAAGATGGTCCTCCCATGATCCCTTCAAATCGAGCGTACAAGCTCGCAGCATATCCTCCAGAATCTGAATAGTCCTCTCGGACTGGCCATCAGTCTGCGGATGGTACGCCGTGCTGAAACTCAGACTCGTACCCAAATTCTCCTGCAGACTTCTCCAGAACTGAGATGTGAACCTCGTGTCTCGGTCAGACATAATGCTCACGGGGACTCCATGTAAGCGTATAATCTCCTGCACGTACATGGTCTACGTCACAACCAACTCAAAGAGGAAATTAAAAGAGAAGTAAAAAGAAATTTTAGCTCCAGATATTTCCTCGCCAAAGCTTCCGTAGACTGACCCACTCGGAATGGGATAAAGTGCGCAGACTTGGTCAACTGATCTACGATCACCCAAACTGCGTCGTTCTGCCTCGGGGTCTGAGGTAAACCAGTCACGAAGTCCATCGTAATATGTTGCCACTTCCACTCCGGAATAGGAAGCGGTTGCAGCAACCCAGCATCACGATGGTGGTCAACCTTCACCTGTTGAAATATCAAACACTTGGCAACGCTCTGTGCCACACTTCTCTTCATGCCAATCCACCAGTTATTCAAACGGAGATCCTTATACATCTTGGTGCCCCCAGGATGTATAGAATATGGCGAGCTATGAGCCTCGCTCAACAGCTCCTCACGAACATCCCCTGCAGGTACACAGAGCCTACTGCCGTATCGCAGCGAACCATCCTTATGAATCACGAACTCCGTCCGAAGTCCAGCTTCAACCTGCCTCCTGATCCTCTGCAGTTTTAGATCTCCTGCCGGTGCTGCCTTGATCCGATCCACGATCGTGGACTGAATTTGTAAATTCATGAATGAATGAACTACACCAGGTAGGAAAACCTCCAAATCCATCTCTCTCAGCTCCTGCTGAATCCTCCAGTGGGCAGTATGCATCATCGCAGTAGGAAGTCTACTCAAGGCATCCGGCACTACGTTCACCTTCCCCGGATGATACTGCAAATCAATCTCGTAGTCAGCCATGAGATCTAACCATCGCATCTGACGCATGTTGAGCTCCTTCTGCGTAAAGATGTACTTCAAGCTCTTGTGATCGGTGAAAATCTTCACACTCTCACCTAGCAAGAAGTGCCTCCAAATCATCAGTACAAAAATCACTGCTGCCAACTCCAGATCGTGCATCGGGTAATTCTTCTCATGAGTCCTCAACTGACGAGAAGCGTACGTGACCACGTGGCCATGCTGATGCAAGACGCATCCTAGGCCCTTCCCTGATGCATCACAATAAACTTCGAAGCCTCCGCTTCGATCCGGTACTGCCAACACCGGTGCCATGGTCAATCTCGCCTTCAAGATACTGAAGGCCTCCTCACAAGCATCTGACCAAATAAACTCCACGTCCTTCCTCGCCAGCTTCGTCATCGGCTCTGCAATCTTCGAGAAATCCTTGATGAATCGCCGATAATAGCCTGCTAAACCAAGGAAGCTCCTGATGTCTGACGTTGACTGCAGAGTCGGCCAATCTCTGACTGCTCTGACATTCTCCGGATCCACAGATATGCCATCACCAGACACCACGTGTCCCAGGAATGCGACTCTGTCCAGCCAGAACTCGCACTTGCTATACTTGGCATAAAGCTTGTGTCGCCTCAGCGTCTCCAGCACTGTCCTCAGATGACAGCTGTGCTCCTCCTCAGTCTTCAAATAAATAAGAATGTCGTCAATGAAGATAACGACAAACTTATCCAGGAAGTCGTAGAAAATCAAGTTCATCAAATTCATGAACACAGCTGGAGCATTGGTCACGCCAAACGGCATGACCACGAACTCATAATGTCCGTATTTCGTCCGGAAAGCTGTCTTCGGAACATCATCCTTCTTCATCTTCAACTGATGGTACCCGCTCCTCAAATCCAACTTCGAGAAGACTCTCAAACCTCTAAGCTGATCAAAGATATCGTCGATGCACGGCAGCGGATACTTATTCTTCACGGTGACAGCATTCAGCCCTCGATAGTCCACGCACATCCTGCGGGACCCATCCTTCTTCTTCACGAGCAAAACTGGTGCACCCCATGGTGACACACAAGGGTGGATGAAACCCTTCTGCAGCAACTCATCTAACTGCTTCCGCAGCTCCTCGAGCTCAGCGGGAGCCATACGGTACGACGCCTTCGATATCGGCTGCGCTCCCGGCATAAGATCAATACCAAATTCTAGAGCTCTGTCGGGTGGCAGACCCGAGATATCCTCCGGGAAGACGTCGTCGAAGTCTCTGACGACTGCTGGTCGTTCGATCTCCATCTCCATCTGCATGGCTGCAACAATCGGCACCTCCGGCTTGGCACGATATCTGATGGGCTCAAGCGACTCATCTCTGCTGCGGAACTCGAACTCCGGATGGCCTGGAATCCGGAACACCACCCTCTTGCTGTGACAGTCGATCGAGGCGTGGAAATCTCCCAACCAATCGATGCCAAGAACGACATCGAAGTGTGGCAGATCGTGGACAATGAAATCTGCGAAGAGCTCGTGTCCACTGACCACCAAAGAAATCGATCGACATCCCAAGTTCACTGTCACCACTCCGTTCCCTGTGGTGATGTCCCAACACTTAGGGAGTGTAGGGGTGGAAATGGAGTGCTTTGTTACAAACCTCCGGGATATGATGCACATAGATGCACCGGAGTCAAACAAAGCCAAGGCTGGGTGAGAGGTCACTACAATGGTGCCTAAGATATAAACAACTATGGTCAAACCAAGCTACTCTAACAAGCAAGTCAAACAAGCAACACAAATAATAAGATCTAATTATGAAATGAAAGACTAGGATCAAGAGTTACCTGCAATAACTCCATCCAGCTCCTCAGTCTCAACAGCTGTCATGGTATACACCGGCCTCTGGGGCTGTGCTGCTCTCTGAAACATCTGCCTCTGTGGCACCAAAGGTGGTCCACGAACAGCAGGTCCTCTCTGAACTGGAGCAGGCGCTCTCATCTGCAGTGGGGCTGGCGCTCCAACTACAGCATGACGAGCTCTCGGACAATCCTTCGCTACATGTGAGGCATCTCCACAAACTAAGCATAGTCACATCTTCTTTCTGCAGGTGGCCTGAACATGTCCAGGCTTTCCGCAGAAGTGGCACGGGCCCTTGCCCTGAATCTGAACTGGTGCTCCAGGCCTCTTGAATGGTACCGTCTGAACTGGCCTCATCGCCGGCCTAGCAGGTGGCCGGTACTGCTCCATAGGACGCTTCCCTTTATCAGCTGGAGGGTCAGGCAGAAGAGCTATGATCTCATGATTCTTCACAGCATCTAGCACCTCCCTCATAGTCGTGAAACTCGCCGAAGACATAGAAGCCTGAATCTTCGGACGTAGTCCCTGACGAAAGCGATCAGCTCGCTTCTCCTCCTTCCTTACCATATGCGGGGAAAAATGGCTCAGCATCTCAAACTCAGCTTCATACTCCTCGACAGTCATATCCCCCCTGCTTCAGATCTATAAACTTGCTCAGCATCTCCCTCCTAGCAGACTTGGTGAAATACTTGTCCTTGAACATCGATCTGAAGGTCTTCCACCCCACTGGCTTCTCAAGACGCCTCTCCTTGATGCGCCACCAGTTCCTCGCATTCTCCATCACCTGCATCTTCGCTATCTCTACTCGGGTATCGTCAGGAATCTTCGCAGCAACTAACTTCTCCTCCGTGCTCTGGATCCACTCGTCAGCAGCTAGGGGTACTTCCTTCCCCAAAAATGTCCTCGACTGGAGCTCGTTGAACTGCTTCACTCCTGGAGCAGCTCGTGGGGCAGGCAGAGGTGGTGGTGGTGCAACTGGAACAGCCTGGGCAGCACGCTGGGACTGCTGAACCAACTGATGCTGAACATCCATCATCTCCCTCATCACACACAGAAACTGGCGGAAGACTCCACCCTGGTCCTCCGGAACTCCATCGCCTGAGTTTCCCGATCGGGTAACGCGTCGTCCTGCTATCCTATTGATAGAAACACAGAGATTAGACTCGTACGATTACTAGATGATAATAAAATGAATTTCAATACTTCGATTATTCCGTATTCACAGAAGGATGGGACCTGCATGGGCCACCACTAAAACCTGTCACGCCCCGCTTCCCAAAAAGGATGGAGGCGAAGCGTGACTAAGGCCCGCTTAGGCCGGGGCTGAGAGCCCAGACCTAATAAGCGTCTGTGGTATTCCAAAACGAAGGAAACAGGTCCCTGTAAGTTAGTACGGAACAACAAAAGTATTGAAAGGAGATATCATTTCATTTTATTCCAAATATAACATCTAAAGTACTGAGAGTCTAAAACTCTCGAAGGGCTACAACTGCAGAAAAAGAAACTACCGGTGCAAGCACCCAACCTAGTCGAGAAAACAAAAAGTGCTACGCACTCAAACTAAACTGGGAAAGAAAATCTGGATCAGCAACGCGAGGCCTCTAACTCTGGTCCTCCGCTGGGTCGTACTCCAGATAAACGTCCTCCGGCTCTCCGTCTGCTGGCAAGCCCGCCTCGTCGACGTACTCTGGCTCAACACCTGATGTACAGCACCAAAAGAAGGAACTGAACGTCAGGTAAGGTCTACAAATAGGGTTAGACCAAACTGCAAGTGTATCAACTTTTAGACAACGATTTACTGGTTGATTAGCATGTTGGGGTTATAACTGAGTAACAAAAAGAAGTAACGTAGCAGGAAAGTAAAGCGCAACAGGTAGTAGTCGTAGCGTGTGCTACCAACTACGGGACCAACCTACAGGTGTCATGACAAGTCGGGACGTGACGGAACAAGATGAGACAAGACATGTGAGACACGAAAGGGTTCACGCCTTACGGTTCGAGGGGGATCAGACCCTCTTGCCGTGCGCACGCTCAACCCAAACCCAAACCCCAAGGAAGGCAAGACAAGACAAACAGTACAAGGGATCACTCGCTCTAGCTTGGCGAGTGCCCTATTACCCGCAGGCTGTGTATCAGTACAAGGGATCACTGTCTCTAGCTTGGAGAGTGCCCTATTGCCCGCAGGCTGTGAATCAGTACAAGGGATCACTCGGAGAGTGCCCTATTGCCCGCAGGCTGTGCAAGAAGGGATGGGACGTGACAAGACGGGAAGGGTTATTCTAGGGTGTCCACACACACGCACACACATGATAGCCCTACGATATCAAAAGTTGTTGTTGTCAGGCTCAGACTTCGTCGTCAAGTCTGAGCCGTCAGGGGTCGTACCAGACGCTATCATTTCACGTCCGGTTCTATTTGTTCACAGTTATCAGTTCTAACCAACTAAGGCCTAAGCACGGCCAAAAGTGCAAGTGGGATACACTTGCCTGCGATGGCGAGTGTGTCGTCCTCTCGAAGCGTCTCGTCCAAGCGTCTCGTCCGCGGAAGTCCGTCTGAAACAGTGCTGTGGCGACGGTGTCAGGTCTCAATTTCATCAAATCCTATTAGGGTTCGTTTCTAGGTTATCGGGACTATCCTATTCGTCAAACGTCACATTTTGATGTTTCAGCCTAATCGACGATCTAATCCTATGTGCACAGTCAACAAAGTCCATTCGTCGATTTTCTAGATTTGTACAATGTTTTACTGGTGCTGGAAAATAAATTTTAGTTCAAATTGTCAATTTTTAGTTTAGGGTTCAATCAGCTATTGTGGGGGTTTCTACGAGTTTCGGGGAACCAACCTTAACCGGAGTTTGTCGTAGAATGGAAGTCGTGTCTGAACGGAGAACTCCTCAGCGTCAAATCTGGTCCTCGCACGATTTCCCAAAAGCTGGAACTTGCGACGAAGGCCTACGACGTGTCATAACATCGTAGACGGCAAATCCACGAAGTAGCACACCCAAGTGGGGCCCACAGCAGTGCTAGGGGTCAATGGGGGACCCACAACACCTCTAGAGGACTTGGGGGGCCCACCACAGGAGTTGGTGTGGAAGAATCCAAGTTGCGACGTTCGACCGTCGGTCAGACACGGTCGGTACGGAGGATTCCCTCGGTCAGACCGAGGAAATGCAGCGCACGGGGTCGGTCGTTGCAGCGGAGAGCGTTGCGGTCACAGCGGGCCGGTGCGGAAGATCCCGTCGGTCGGGCGCTTGGGCGAGGCTTGCAACGGAGCGAGGTGCGGAGCGCTTGCGGGTGCGGAGCGGGCCTTCTGTCAGGCCGACGGGGCGGGTCGGTCGGGCGCTTGGCGATGCGGGCGATGGTGCAGCGGTGCGGACGAAGCGGCAGTGCGGGGAAATCTCTCGGTCAGACCGAGAGATGGCATCGGTCGGTGCGGGCGACTGCGCGGGGGGGGGGGGGGGGGGGGGGGGGGGGGGGGGCTTGCAGCGGATGCGCTGCAAGCGGGCGATGCGGGAGCTGGCTCCGGTCGTTTACGGGAAATGCGGGGGCGGCCGTCGGTCGTGCACTGAGGCGGTTGTCACAACGTTGCGACGAACGTTGGGAAGTGTTTTTGACGGCTAGGGTTGAGTGGCTGCGAAAATAACCTAGCCTATGGTTTATTTAAATAGAAAAGAGTTAGGGTTAGGTCTAGGGTTTAAGAAAATAATTAAAATAATTTAAAAATTAAAATAACTTAAATTTTACTCTCCTCGCCCTCACGCAAGGATGGGTGCGGCCAAAAATTTTGAAACTTGGTCCGAAAATTCTTTAAAGCGTTATTATAATATAGGAATTTTGTTATAATTAAAACACTTATAAAAATAGGTTTTAAAATTATTTAAAATTTACTCAAAAATAGAAAATAGGTCAAATTAAGCCTAAAAATTGTAAAATAATTATGGGGTGATCGGGACGACGAAAGAAAGAGAACCAAGAAGACGGATCTAAATTTCGACGTCGAAAGACGAAACTAAAAAATAGAAACGTCTCGCGTCAAAACAGAAAGGCGTGACATCACATCAAATAAGATAGTATCGCGGAAGAACGACTCGAGATATGTCGTTCCAAAATTGTTCCACAATCTAATACTTTCAGAGACGATCACGTCAACATATCACACAATAATGTTCAAAATCAACTAGAGTCTAAAATAAACACGTGCACGATCAAGAGCACGTGCACAAAGAAAGTACGATCGGAAACCGAACGTTACAAGTCGAATCGAATCCGAAGTCTTGACGGAGGATCCACTCAAGGTGAAATCTTCTACGACACGTGGTTGTCCCGGCGACAAGGGTGTTGCTTGCCTCGGAACGTGGTGCGGCTTGGGAAGTGGTTCAGCTCGGGACGAGGTGCGGCTCTGGACGTAGTTCGGCTTGGGAGAGGCGGCGCGGGGCTAAAGAAATGTTGCTAAAAACGACGCTTCGTATTATGCGGAAACGAAGTGAAAGGTATGTAGTTTAAATATTCATGCGTTTATAATTGCAAATGTTAGATAGATCTATCCTTAGGGGTTGGTCGGACCCAATCCCGGGATAGTAGAGGTCTTGGCTATGATTCGTTCTCTTTATGGATAGATTTAAAATAGTTTTAAATCAGTTTTTCTGCTGCTATTTTGTTTTCGTCGTCCGACTGATTAAGACCGGACTTCGATTTTACTGCCTTAAGGACCCATGGAACCAAACATTGGTATCAGAGCCAGTCTATCTGATCTATGATTTGCATTTGTCACGCCCCGCTTCCCTAAAATGGAGGCGAGACGTGAGAAGGTCCGGTCAAGCGTGGAGATGTGAAGCTACACGCCTGATAAGCGTCAATTTAGTATAAGAAGGTCCCTGTAATCGCAAACGGAACAACAATAATAATAATAATAGAATGAGACGGATATGAAATACCAATCCCAAAGTTTGTCCACAAAATATTCAACATCACAGAAAAGCCACCAGGCTAACAGGAAAGAGTATAAAGGCCCAGAACAAGGCCAAACAAAACACAAACGTAACAGAGTATCAAACTAGGTGCCACGCACGACAACCTAAGCAATCTAACAAAAACCAGACATAAACACTAAGACTGATCTCCAGTGTCTACGAAGTCCTCGATCAACGCGGGTTCTGACTCAGCGTCAGCGAACACCGCGTCCTCAGCAAGTATCTCAGGCTCGGGCTCTAACATGTGTCACCCAAAAGAGAAAAGGGGCACATGTCAGCAAGTCGAAAGACTCGTGCAAGGAAACTGAAAGAAAGGTAAACTAACAACGTAGAAGTTAAAGTAAGGTGCATGGCAAGTAAAGTAAGGTGGTAACCAGTAAGGTAAAGTACAAGTAGCAAGTGGTAGTTGTGACATGTAATGTCAAGTAACAAGTACAAGGGATCACTCAACGAGTGCCATATTGCCCGGAGGCTGTGTTCAAGTATCAAGTACAAGGGATCACTCATCGAGTGCCCTATTGCCCGCAGGTCGTGTTGAGCTCGTCTTCTGGAACACGAGCCAGAAAGTGTATTTGGCATAGGGTTGTGCCCGCAGAACGGGTGCCTACCCAGAACAAATAGTACAAGTATGTAGCGAAGCTACGCAATCACGATGAGTGTTCAAGCATGCAATGACATGAGCAGATATTCGCGTACCGTTAATTTAAATTAAACGTGACAGGCAAAATGCAATGACATGAACATATTCGCGTACCGTTAATTTAAATTAAACATGGCAGTTAAAATGCAATAGCAGTTAAGGATGCATGGATGACATGAACAGTTAATACACGTATCGTTAAGGGAAAGTAAACGTGACATACAAGCATGATGAAGGTGACGGACCAAGCTTCGTTGTCAAGCTAGGTCAATGGCGTCTAGACGGCTATCCTTTCACTGTCTAGTCTCTTTTACGCTAAAGCAAGGGAAATAGCCTAAGACATGGCCCAAATCAAGAGATGCAAGTTTCACTTGCCTGATACCGGGGTTGACGAGCAATGAAGATCGTCACACAAGCTAACTACAGAATAGATCACTGTTATAGCAAAACAATCATTAGAACAATGATTCTAAATCGATTTCTTAATAGAATCCTAATTGTCTAATAATCCATTTTATTAGGGTTTCACAAATGTCAATGTGGGTTATGTTAAAACCAAAGGATCGAGCATTACCGTGAAGAAGCGGAGGAACGATGCCGAGCAACCACGGCAACGGCCGGCTCAGATCTGGAAATGAGGGAAAAATCTGGAGAAATAGGTTTGGATGTGGATTTTGAGGGTTTGATGAAGGTTTGGGGAAGATGGAAGGTGGGTTGTGACAAGGGAGGGTTTGGATGATGGAGGATGAGCTTGGGATGAAGGATTAATGGTTTGAGGAAGATGGGGGCTCAATGGGGGAGAAATTAGGGTTTTAGGTCATGAGGAAGAAGAATAAAACGTTTGGAGGGGTATTTATAGAGTTTGGTGGCGGCTAGGGTAAAACTAGGGTTTCCTGCACTGTTTAGTCGGTCAAAGAGCAACCACTGACCGACTAGTTTGGGAACTAGTCGGTCGGTTGACCAACACAGACCGACTAAGTGTAAACAGTAACCCAGACGAAAATTAGGATTAGATTTAGTCGGTCAAAGAACAACTACTGACCGACTAGTTTGACATCTAGTCGGTCGATGAACATTCTTAGACCGACTAAGAGTAAACAGTAACTAGTACCAAAAATAGTTAAAGAGTTAGTCGGTTAAAGAAGCATTGCCGACCGACTAGTTTGCAACCTAGTCGGTCAACCAACGTTCTTAGACCGACTAACGATAAACAGTAACTCCTGAACATTTAACAAAGCTCACTAGTCGGTTCAAGAAGGTTTTTCGACCGACTGGATCGTCATCTAGTCGGTCGGTGCCCCTTCTTACACCGGCTAATGTGCACTGAAAGTTCTGAAATGGAGCGCGAAGCTCCGGGATGGTTTCCTAAGTCTCCTAGGCTCGTTCTAACTCTAAGATTTCGACGTTATGAAGCCCGTCACGAATGACTTACTTCAAACACGCCGACCGACGGAAGAATCTAGAGAATCACGACGAAACGAACGAAAAGAGAACTACGGAGACGGAAATGGAAATCGCAACAAGGGAAATCAACCAAATATATAAATATATATAATAAAATCCATACATGAAAAACCAGTCGTTACAGCATTTATAAATTATATGTGATACAACATGTTTCTCCATCAGATGGAGGTTTTATTTAAACTATGAAATTGTCGTTTTCATGTGATATTTTAGTTTCAAATTTTTTTTGAAAATTAGATTTAATTTTAAAATCATGTGATTATTTTAATAATTAAATCTTTAAAATTATGTGATAATTTTAATGTAACTTAAACTTATGAGATAAAATTTAAGTTGCATGTTTAGCAAAAATTTATAAGATACTTTTATTTGCTATGTTGTCATGCTAAAATGTTTAGATGATAAATTTTAATGGTTATATAATGTTTCTTGTTAGTTAAGTGATAATATAAGAAGACCTATTAGGTTAGCCAATTAAAGATTTAAGAAAATTATATGATAATTTTTGAAGGACATGCTATGATTTAAACTTGTTTAAATGCCTAATACATGATTAGGATATCACCCTTAAAAATCCTTATAGCTGATAAGAACATTAATAAAAGTTATTAACCAATCCTAATAATTGCGAATTTTAGGATTCAACTAGTTGATATGATTAATTAGTCTTAATAAAGCCAATTCTAATCGAACGTGACACATATGAATAATAAGTTTCCTTTAATGGACCATGATTCGGTCTAGTGTTTTTTGAGTAGTGTTGTGGATCACCCTAGCTCGACTTGGGATATTGATCATGGCCTAGCCAAATCCATAGCCGTGTTCCGCTGGACCGCAAGGATGCAAATTGTGATTATGTGACATAATCGATGATATCTAGTCAATTACGTTAAAAATGTTCTTCAAGATTAGCCGTAACCCTCCCTGTTTTAGAGGTTGGCAATTATAGGTTCTTTGTTATAGTTATTGAGCACACTCAAGCTATGTCATAGATACTTTATGGAAACCAACTTCTCAATACATGAGATGTAGTCTAGACTTAACCCAAACCATCGCGTCGTGCCCATACACCGAGAGCCGGCGTAAGTTAGGCTAGACACAAAAACAAGGGTCCGACTAGACTAGTCATTGTTGAGTATTAGTGTTTCATACCAATGTTATTTTGATGATGATCACAACATTATGTTGTTGCTAATGACTCTCTTGTTTTAGTCTCTTAGTTTATATTCCAAGAATATCATGTTTGGGAGACTAAACACTTGGTGCAAGGATGGACATCAAGTGGAGAAGGGCCAAAGCTTGGACTCAAGGGGTGCCAAAGCTTGGAGATGATGGGGAGCATCAAGGCATCAAGATTGAAGCCATAGACTCTAAGGAAAGTAATGTAATCAATGTAATATTTCATTTATTGCTTTCTCTCCTTTTGAGTCTAGGTTTAATGTAATGCCTTGATAGATGGTCTACTCATTCATGCATATGCATTTAACCATCTTAGTGAACCTTAGGATTATCATAGAATCCAACCCAATAGGCTCATCTTGACCAAAGACTCATTTGGAGTCTCTGGTGCTCCTACAGTCGCCTGCTGAAGGTTTTACAGTCGACTGGGTGATTCCAGTCGCCTGTTGAGCCTTCTACAGTCAACTGTGGTGCACTGCTCAAGTCAACTTTGTATTGACTCTACTTGAGCTTTTCGCATCAGACGACTGATGAAGTATTTATAGTCGCTTGTATAGTTACAGTCGCCTGTGAAATGGCCAACAGTCGTCTGAAAGGCGTAAGTGCGATTGTTGCTTCTCTCTATTTTTCTCCATCTCTTGCAGCAGTCGACTGATGAAGGATTCACAGTCGCCTGTTTATTTTACAGTCGACTGTATTCTAGTCATCAGTCTCCAGTATGCTTATTGGGAGAAAGAGTGCATCTCTCTGTTATTTTCCATCCCCTGCAGTAGTCGCCTGCCGAAGGTTTAACAGGCGCCTGTCCTGTTTACACTCGACCGTATCGACTTCATCAGTCGAATGTCATGGCTCAGATTATAGCCGTTGGGTATTTTCTAGCCGTTGGACAGTCGACTGTCATTTGTTCTTCAGTCGAGTGTCTGTGACGTTTTAGCCCAAATTCTAGCCGTTGCAGCTTTTTGTTTTTGGCTGTTTTCTTGGCTTTTGAGAGTTTCTATATGGTTCCTATATATATATGAGAGGGCTGAGTTCATTGGAACTTCTTGATGCTATTGAAAATATTTAGAGTTTAATTAAGACACTCTCACACTCTCTCATTTCCCTCTTAGAGCTTATTCTCTCCTTCATGCATTGAAGTCCAGCTCAAGGGAAATCATCCAACTGCATCTCTTACAAATCTCATCACATGGAGATCCTCTTCCATACCTTGCATTCATTAATGAGTAAGTTCATCTCAAGGCATATGTAAGAGTATTTGCTTTACCTTGTTATTTCATTGAAACCCTAGCTTTCTGTATGAGAGCTAGTTACTCTCTGTGAGAGAGTATAACCTTCGGTATGAGGATTGGTTGAGATCTCTCTGTGTGACAGTTTGAGTCTCTCTGTGTGAGAGCATAAGTCTTTCTGTGTGAAAGCAAGGATATATCTTTGTGGGAATCCTAAATCCTCTGTGTGAGGTCTCTCTGTGTGAGAGTGAGGATTTCTCTGTGTGAGAATCTAAATCCTCTGTGTGACGTATCTCTGTGTGAGATTGAATTCACTTCTCTGTGTGAGGATTATAGTGGATATTGGTGTGGCTGGACGTACCCAAGTTTGAGGACCAAGGTAATTATTGTGTTTGCGTTTGGATTGATTGTGTTGATTAATTACTCTTGCACTTATTATTCCGCATTTGCAAGTTTAATTTTAATTGCACAATTTATTGCCATTACTCTATTCACCCCCATCTATAGTGTTTGTTGTTAGTATTGCAAGGTAGACGGTCCTTACAATTGGTATCAGAGCGAGGTTGAAGCATACAATAACGATGGCATACAACGCTTCATCCATGTCTCATGAAGAAGGTCGATCAACCGTTCGACCCCCGCTCTTCAACGAAACCAACTATCCAAGTTGGAAGATCAAGATGATGATCTACTTTTAGGGTCAAGACCTTTGGGACATCACAGAGTCGCCATTTGAGAAGCCTACTACACACGCGGCTTCGAGAACAAAAGCGGAGAAGGACTCGATCAAATTTAATGCGAGGGCTATGAATGCATTCCATTGCGCCCTCACTTCAAATGAGTTCAACCGCATCTCCATGTGCAAAACGGCCAACGAAATTTGGCATACATTGGAGATTTCTCATGAAGGGACTTCGAAGCTAAAGAAATCTAAACAATGCATATTTAGATCTAAATATGAGTTGTTTAAGATGCAGGAAGGTGAAAACATTTCGGAGATGTTCACAAGGTTCACAGAAATCGTGAACGCTTTGGAAGGACTTGGGAAGGTGATTTTCCAAGAGGATCGAGTGGAGAAGATCCTTGACTCACTCACATCTCAATGGGAGTCAAAAGCCAACGGTATTTTAGAGTCATATGACATGTCCACATACACCGTTGAGGAGTGCATTGGGAATCTCATGGCGTATGAAGTAAAGCTTCAACATAAGAAAGAGATTCAACCAACGAAGCCCGAGAAGCAAAAGGGGGTTTCATTCCATGCCGAGAATGAGCCAATCGAATGGAGAAAGAAATTCCATCGGGAAGCTCCGAGTGAAGATGATGGAGAAGATGATGTTAGCGATGATGATTACATCGAGCTTGCCAAGCAATTCAAGCAATTCAAGACATTCCTCTAGGGTAAGCAAGGTAAATCTTTGTCAAAGTTTGCCTCCAAGTCTAACAATTCTATTTGTTTCAATTGTGGAGGAAAAGGTCATATTTCTACCGAATGCCCTTCCAAGCACGACAAAGAGGCGTACAAAGGGAAAGGAAAGAAGCATTGGAAAGGCAAGTCCAAGTTCAAGAACCAAAAGAAGGGACTTGTCGGTACATTTGATGATTTCGACGAGGACACGTCGAGTGATGAAGAAGAGGATGACAAGGAGCAAGCTCACATGTGCTCGCGGCTTTTGATGATTCTTCATCAATCTCATCTAGCTCAAGCGATGAAGAGATAGAGGCGTGGATCAACTCCAACGAAGAAATGTGCTTCATGGCTAATGGGGAAGAGTCTTCGTCAAACTCTAGCGAGGAGGAAAGCGATGAGAAAGTTGAGGAGGAAAAGCTATCATACGAGGAGATCGAATACCGCTTCAATGTGGCCTCAAACTTAGCAAGTAAGTGTGTCGACTAATATGATAAATTGAAAGCTAAATTTAAGAATGCTATGAGTAGGGTGCATGCTTTAGAATCTACTAGTGTAAATAATCACGATTCTTTGCATGCTTGTGACATTAGTGAGAGAGACACACTTCTCTCTCAAGTTAAGGAATTGAGCACAACTAATGAAAAATTAGTAGCTCAAAACCTTAGCTTAGAAACTCGCATTCAACAGCTTACATTGAAATGCGAAGAGGAATCCCATAAGCTTATTAGCTTTGTTCATGCTAGGGATTCACTCCACGGTTTGCTTGAAAAACAACATCTGACAAACCATAAAGGAGGTTTGGGATACACTCCAAAGGTGGTTACCAAACCCACCTCTAATTCTTCTTTTGGTGCAAATTCAAAAAATATTGCTAAAGCACCTAAGAAGAATCACCATGCTTTCTTGTATAACATTAACACCAACAAGAAGTATGTAAATCACAAGGTGGTGAGGAAGAATGAAAATCCTTCATTTTTTTTTCTAAGAAGCAAAATCCTCACTTTATGCATTCCAAGAAATTTACTTCTACACCGAAGCATGCCACATCTGTTGAGTATTGGACTTCTCCCTACTTGGTGTTAATGATGAGCAAACATAAATACTTGTGAGTAATCCCCAATTTTGCAGTTAATCCATTGCTTAAGCTTACTATGAAGATCAACTAGCAATAGATGGCACACAAACATGATTGAAGGCAAATGATATGAATTGGATGATTGTATATTGATGATTGAAGCTCCGTAAAGACTTCAAGCTCATACGATGGAAAGAAAAGATTATTCGTCAATGTAATTTTTCTTTTATCTCTTCTAGTATGTAGCTTAGAAGTAGAACTTTGATGGAGCACTCACACACATCTACTTTCGGTCATAGGACATCTCTAGACCTTTGTCCTTTGATCTCAATTCAATTCTCTTTTGTATGTGCTAGGATTGTTCATAACAGCCGACTGCTAAACAGTATACAGTCGCCTGTCTCAAAAACAGTCGACTGTGTTTTGTTCTACAGTCGCCTGTTATGCACAGACTATTACTATGCAGTTTTGGGCCTTCTCTGATTATTTCGTACAGGCTACTGTTGAACGATTCACAGGTGCCTGTCCTTGTGACAGTCGACTGTGTGTTGTACATCAGTCGCCTGTCGCTCCTTGCCCAAACTCTATTTTGATCTCACTTCTACGGCCAGTCGACTTATGCTGTATATACAGTTGACTGTCTATTAGATCAGTCGACTGTCTATGCTGCAACAGTCGCCTGTCTGTAAATAAATTCTTTGATTCAGCTCTCTGGAAATTTATCATGATTGTGACAGTCGTCTGTTTAAGGTTATACAGTCGCCTGTTCCGATTAACAGACGACTGTGTTCCTTGCATCAGTCGTCTGTCCTGTATCTTGTGAGATTTCCAGTATTTGTCTAACTTACTCTTCTCTCGGCCAGTCACCTGTCGAAGAATGTACAGTCGCCTGTTGGTTTAATAGACGACTGTCTTTACTTCATCAGTCGACTGTCCACGTGGTAAGTTACCGTTATGAATTCTCACCTACCCTTGCTGACTGTGCAACAGTCGACTGTGGATTGTTCAACAGTCGACTGTCGCGAGTTCAGATTATATCCGTTGAGATTTTTCTCACGGATTTCGATTGGGTTTTTGCCTAAACTGTTTTGTGGATTTGAGAAAGCTATAAATAGAGCTTCTACTGTTTCATTGGAAGGTTACTCATTCATTGCAAAATCCTTCAAGCTTTCATATCCAAAGATCAAAGCTTTCAAATCCAAAGCCCTAAGTATTTCCAAATCTTGTTCTCTTGCTCTCCAACCTAGAACCAAAGATTGATCTTCTAGGCATTTGGTGCAGTCAAGAGAAAGAGATTTTCTCCTCTCTTCCAAGAGAGTTCTTCAACACACATCACACTTCTCCTTCAAGTTCTACTTCAAGGCATAGTTGATTGTAAGTGTTGCTTTCAGATTTCATAACTTCTTCACTTGAATTATGCTCTCGGTTGTGAGAGTGGTTTTTGCTTGCTCCCTGGTTGTGGGAGTCAAGGACATCGATTGTATTCGATTGCACTTGTAGGGTTGCTACAAGTGGGTTTTAAGGAAACCTCAAGTTAGGGTTCTAACTTGAGTATCCGGTGGTATCCGGGTGGTAAGGACGTAGGATTACCGGGAACAAGTCAGGAGTTGACTTGGGTAATCCGAACCCTTGAAACATATCTGCGTTTATGTGTGTTTCTCTTTGGGTTGTTTTTCTATTCCGCACTAATTGTTGGACTGCATTTTATTTGGCGTAAATTCCTTTTAAATTTGCATAAACACTATTCAACCCCCCTTCTAGTGTTTTCCCCATAGACAGGGTCCTTACAATTGGTATCCAGGTGCAAGGTTTTATCTATGGCATTCAACAACAACAACGTTCCTCCGCCGCCTACGTACAACAATCACGACCGTGATGGAGCGTCCACACTTTTCGAAGGTCAATCTACGGTACGTCCTCCACGTTTCAAATGGTACTAACTTTGGTTATTGGAAGTGTAGGATGGAGACATTCCTTAGGAGTGCTTCTCTTTGGAGAACTCTCCACAAGGAGTACGTCGAGCCCTCCGAAGATGATTTCGAGAAATGGACGACTTCCGAGAAGTCCGCCGAAGTCAACAACGCTAAAGCAATGAACGCTTTTCATTGTGCGTTGGACCCGAATGAGTTCAATAAGATATGCACATGTAAGAGTGCATATCAAATTTGGAACCATCTCATCGTTACCCACGAGGGAACGAATAAGGTAAAGCTTTCAAAGTTATATGTTTCCGTGCAAAACTTCGACTTGTTTCACATGCAGGAAAATGAGAGCATTGCGTCGATGTACGGACGCTTTACCGACATCACAAACGAATTGGAAGCCCTTGGCCAAATCTACACCGAACCTGAAAAGGTAAGGAAGATCATCATGGGGATGACCTCCAAATGGGAAAGACGAGCAATCGCCATTGAGGAGGTCAATGACTTGAAGAACTACACCGTGGTGAATCTCATCGGGATTCTTATGTCTTACGAAGTAAGACGGGATAACCGATTGAAGATTCGAGCCATGATAAATTCCTCGGAGGCCAAGAAGAAAGCTTTGGCGTTCAACGCCAATTCGTCATCCTCTGAAAGTGATGAATCCGAGAATGAGATGGATTTGGGTGAAATGGCCCAAATGGCGAAGAAGTTCCAACGCTTCTTCCGAAAAGGTAAATTTCCCTCCAACAAACGTTTTGAGTCTACTAATGCTACTTCCTCTCTTTGTTATAAGTGTAATAAGCCAGGGCACATCAAGAGGGATTGCCCAATGCTAAACAACAAAGAAAAGTGGAAGGCACCAAAGTACCACAAGTCCAACAAGAACAAGAAAGACAAGAAGAAAGGACTCGTCGGTACCTTTGATGACTCAAGTGATGACTCATCAAGCGATTTCGATGATGAGAAGGGTGAGAGTGCCCACATGTGCTTCATGGCACTTGAAGACCCACTCTCGGATGAGAGTGATTCCGATACGGATAACACCAAGGTAACAATGGATGAACTTCGTATAGCTAATGAAGAACTATTTGCTAAATACCAATCTTTAATGCTTAGATACTCTAGCTTAAAGAAATCAAAAGTTAGCAAGTCATCCATTCCATGCATTATCAACAATGACACCATTGTTGATACTTTAACCCTTAAGAAAGCAAACTTAGCTTCTCAAAATGTCACATTGAGAGTTAAGGTGAATTCCCTCAAATCTCAACTAGATCAAACACATCCCATGGATAATAGTGATCTAGTTACACGCCACACACAATTGGGACAAGGACAATTGGATGATTTGCTTGCAAATCAATTTCCAGCCACACATCGTGTCGGCCTTGGATTTGTAAAAGCAAATGCATCTAATGATCGCACCTCATTTAGTGGTGTCACTATAGATTTTGTGAGACCTTCCTCCGGTGCATCCACAAGTGGTGTCAAAGACACTATAGGTAGCAATCCTACCAAGAATGTCACCACATCACATTCTCTTCCTTTTGGCAAGAAACCCACTAAGGGTGGAAACCAAAAGTAAGGCCATGCTTATATGTACACTAATACTCATCCACGTAGGAAACATCCTACTTCACAAGTGGATAATCATGACACATTTTATGCTCCGCACCCACGGACACGTACACAACCACACATGAGAAATACTCATGTACGTGCTCCCACACACCCATATGCTCATACGCATCATTCTTTCATGTATGCTAATTCTCCACATGTCATGCATGATCAATATGCTTCATATAATATGCATGTTCCCAAGAATACATATCATCCTAGAATGTACAATTCATATCCTCCACCACATCTTTATGCTAGAAATCATGTTCCTAAGAAGCATGCACCACATAGAAATCCAACACATATGCATGCAACTAGGAATAGGACTCCCAAGATGTACACTATTTGGGGTCCTAAGAACACTAGTCTAAATGTTAGGAATGCTTATGTTGATTCCTACTTTCATGATGTAATTAGAAATAGTAACTATGTTGGGAAGCGGAAGTCTACTTGGACTTGGCTTTCAAAGGGCTAATCCCATTGGACCCAACAAACATTGGGTACCATAAGCTTATGGTATATTATATAGGTACCAAGAGAAAGAAGAAGTGCTATAAATGCCTTATTAGCTCTAAAGGGAAAGGATGGATTCTTGATAGCGGTTGCTCCAAACACATGACGGGAGATCCCTCATTGCTCTCCGAAGTGATTAGCATCAAAGATGGTGCAACGGTCACTTTTGGAGGTAATCAAAAGGGAACCATCATTAGAGTAGGTATCGTTGGTAATCCTTCCAAACCCCTAATTACTAATGTTTATCTTGTTAGTGGTTTATGTCACAACCTCATTTCCATAAGTCAACTTTGTGACAAAGGTTACAAGGTTAACTTCGGAGAAGGATTGTGTACTATTGTTGATTGTGATTCAAATGTTTTATTTTCCGGTATTAGGCGTAAAAATATTTATTATTTAAGCTTGCCTAAAACCGTAGAACATTGCTTAGTTGCTAACACAAGTGAACAACTATTATGGCATCACCGTTTTGGTCATGTTCACTTCAAGCACTTATATAAGTTAGCTAAGCATGATCTAGTCAAAGGTTTTCCTAAGATTGTTTTTAATAAGAAAAACTTTTGTGATTCATGTCAAAGAGGTAAACTAAGTAAATCTTCATTTAAGCTTAAAGAAGGGATTACTTCTAAGAGGCCCCTAGAACTTCTTCATCTAGATTTATTTGGGCCAACTAGAACCGCTTCTTTAGGTAATGCTCATTATGGACTAGTTGTCGTTGACGACTTTTCTAGATTTACTTGGGTTTCATTCTTAACTAATAAGAATGAAGCTCATGAAGAGTTTACCAAATTTGCAAAGAAGATTCAGAATCTTTTAGGATCCACCATTATCACTATTCGTAGTGATCATGGAGGAGAATTTGAGAATGAGTCTTTTACTAAGTTTTGTGATGACTCCGGGATAATTCATAACTTTTCCTTTCCTCGTGCACCACCACAAAATGGTGTTGTAGAAAGAAAGAATAGGACTCTTATTGAGTGTGCTCGCACTATGCTCCATGATAGTCATTTAGGACTACAATTTTGGGCAGAAGCGGTGCACACGACATGCTATGTGCTCAATAGGATCCTAGTGAGACCCCGAACAAACAAAACTTGTTTTGAGTTGTTTTATGATAAAAAGCCTCAAGTGAAATATTTTCGTGTCTTTGGTTTAAAATGTTTTATAAAGAAGACTTTTGGTAATTTAGACAAATTTGAGCCAAGATCCGATGAAGGAATTTTTGTTGGATATTCCACACGTAGCAAAGCCTTCCAGATATACAACAAAAATTCTTTAACGATTGAGGAATCACTTCACGTATCTTTTTATGAAGATTTTGACTTTCCTCATGTTGATGATGATAATGTAGAGATTCTTTGTGACTCTCTTAATAATGTTAAGATTAATGATAATATTGTTGAGACTAACACTTCTAACGAAGTTGTTGAAGTTGTTCCTAGTGATCCAGGTTTACCCAAAGCTTATCCAACCGTTTGCAATCATCCCCATAACCAAATTATTGGAGATATTGGTGTGGGTGTTCGAACGAGATCAAGAATTGAAGAATTCTCCCATTGCGCATTCGTCTCTACCATTGAGCCAAAGAACATTCAAGAAGCTTGTGAGGATAGCTCTTGGATAGTGGCAATGGAAGAAGAACTAGCGCAATTCGAGAGAAATGAAGTTTGGGAACTTGTACCTCTTCCAAGTGGTCACCAAGTTATTGGGACCAAATGGATCTTCAAGAACAAGACAGATGAAAACGAGGTAATCACACGGAACAAAGCAAGGTTAGTAGCTCAAGGCTACCTGCAAGAGGAAGGTATTGATTTCGAAGAATCCTTTGCCCCCGTAGCTAGATTAGAAGCTATTAGGTTGCTTTTATCTTTTGCATCCCATAAGAATTTTAAATTATTTCAAATGGATGTTAAAAGTGCATTTTTAAATGGATTTGTAAATGAAGAAGTCTATGTTTCTCAACCTCCCGGTTTTATTCACGAGAAATTTCCAAACCATGTTTTCAAACTTAAGAAAGCGTTGTATGGATTGAGACAAGCTCCTAGAGCTTGGTATGATCGCCTTAAGACCTTTCTTTTGAATTTAGGTTTTAAAATGGGAGAAGTTGATTCTACACTCTTCATTAAAGATTATGAAAATGACATTCTTTTGATTCAAGTTTATGTAGATGATATTATTTTTGGTTCTGCTAACTTTAATCTTTGTCAAGAATTTTCCAAGTCTATGAAGGATGAGTTTGAGATGAGCCACATGGGAGAGCTCACCTACTTCCTTGGATTGCAAATTCGACAAATGTAGAATGACACTTTCATACATCAGACAAATTACACATGGGAGCTTATTAAGCGATTCGGGATAGAATCGTCTTCAAGCAAAAGGACTCCCATAAGTACTACTACTCATCTACACAAGGATGAAAGCGGAAAAGATGTAGATGTTCGTCTATATCGTGGTATGATCGGTAGCTTACTTTACTTAACCGCTAGTAGGCCCGATATCATGTTTTCCGTATGTATATGTGCTAGATATCAAGCAAGACCTAAGGAGTCACACTTGATTGCGGTTAAACGAATATTTTATTATCTCAATCAATCCCTATATTATGGGTTACTTTACTCTAAGTCTAGCACGTATGAGTTAATCTCATATAGTGATGCCGACTTTGCCGGATGCAAGTCTGACAGGAAAAGTACTAGTGGCACATGCCATTTCTTGGGAAATTCCTTAGTTTCTTGGTTCTCTAAGAAACAGAATTCGGTGTCATTGTCCACGACTGAAGCGGAATATATTGCCGCGGGTCTTGCATGTGCACAAGTTCTTTGGATGAGACACACTCTTAGTGACTATGATGTCAATTGTGATACTTGTCCTATCATGGTTGATAATCAAAGTGCTATTTGTCTTTCCAAGAATCCGGTACACCACTCCCGTACCAAACACATAGACGTGATACACCATTTTATAAATGATCATGTAGCTAAGAAGGACATCATCTTAGAGTACATTGAAACCCAAAAACAAATTGCCGATATCTTCAATAAACCTCTTAAAGAAGATTCATTTGTGAGGTTGCGTGGAGAATTGGGAATTATGGGTGAATCTGAAATCTAGAAGCTCAATTTTCATGCTATAACTCTTTATTGAGCTCATATTTTTGATTGTCTTTCTTCATGTGCTTTATTGTTTTATGAGATAAAGAAAGGCAATTGTGACTTATTTGATTTCATGAGTTTTCGAAGTTGATTGGAGTAATTTGTGTTTCAATGGATTTATTGTTTTCATAATGATTTTAAGATGTATTTGTGATTAGAGTATAGATCCTAGGGTGAGTGTTCTTATTCTCTGGAATTCTATCTCACTGTGCATTTTTGGACCAGGACAGACGACTGTTTTTCTTTTGACAGTCGACTGCCCTACTCTATATCCTCTATATGAAACTTGGTATCTTTCGCACAGCCGACTGATGACTGTTTTACAGTCAACTGTTAGCTTAACAGGTGACTGTAATTTAGTTATCAGGCGACTGTACTCTCTGTCGAATTTTTACAGTGTTCTCTGTTATTCTTGTAATCTGTATTAATTCTCGGCCAGCCGACTGTTGTGTATATGTCAATCGATTGTCCAGTGGACAGGCGACTGCATTATACTTGCTAGTCGACTGCCCATCTCTCTGAGCTTTAATTTTATCACTTCATACAGTCGACTGACTTTTGTTCTCCAGTCGACTGTCTCCTGCTGTGTCGGTTCATGTGATTTGATCCGAGCCGTCGATTCTTTGATCCAACGGCTCAGATTGATTTCCCCTATTTTATATTCAGTCGACGCGATCACTCCCCACATCGATTTTCTCTCTCCTCCGCTTCGACCGTTCAACTTCCCGCTCGTTTCTCTCTACAAAAACGATCGTTTTCGCTTCTTCAACCGTCGATCTTCTCCTAATCGTCGTTGTCGACCGTGCTCTACCATTGTCTTTGATCTTCTTCTCCACGATCGTCTGTATTCCCTCAGTTGGTTTGCTTTCTCTCTCTTGATCTTCGTTGTTTCATTTTGTTGCCTTAGTTTCTCCTTCTCTTGTTTCCATGGCTCCTAAACCTAGGGGAAAAGAGAAGATCGCTTCTAAACAACCTAGGGCTCCTAAGAAACTCATTGCCAAGAGAAAGAAACCCTATAAAGCTCGAACCAAGCATGCCATGTCACCCGTGCATTCATCTTCGCCGGGTTATTCACCTTCTTCTTCGTCTAGCGATGCTCAGCCCTTGATTCATCGTCAGCGCAAGCCTACTGGTGTTCACATCAGTGAGCCTGCTGCTGAGATCCCTCGTGTGTCTCCTTCTGTATCCAGTTCATCTGAAGAGACTCCTGCTGTACCCCCCTCTGATCCCCTGGTTCCCGTTTGCCGAGACGACCTTTGTCTGGCAAAGTTTCACTCTCTCTTAGGGATCAACCTACTTAGAGAGCGGTACATTGCTTTCCCTGCATTCACTGCCTAGAGACTCTCTGACATTCTTTCCGCTACTCACCTGGCCGATCTTTTTCGCTTCTCTCAGAGCGAGTCCCCCAGAGCCTATCCATTTCTGGTGAAGCTCTTCTATGCGAACCACGTTCGCGGTGAGTATTCGACTACCGGCATCCTTGATACTGTCGTCCAGGGCACCCACATTCAGATCACTCCCTCTCTCTTAGGGACTATTCTTAGGATTCCTTCTGTCGGTTCCCTCCCCACTGATATCAGCTTTTCCGAGATTGACGATCTTTACCAGTCTGTTCTCTGGGATATGTTTCGAGAGGTTCCTTTAGCTCTTGATTCGGGTGTTAGATCATCCATGTTCTTTGCACGGGGCTGGGCTGTTCACCTAGTGGTGAAGTCTAACATTCTGCCGAGATATGGATCGTCTGACCAGCCGACTCAGGATATACTAAAGTGTATGTATGCTATTTTCTCTGGCGTGCCCGTGAACTGGGCCGGTGTCCTCCTTGACAGGATGGACAAGGTTGAGTTCACGTCCTCCTCGTCTCACATTCCTTTTGGTGGTCTTTTGACTCGTGTCTTCCGTCACTTTGGTATTGATTTGACTCGTTACGAGCCCATGCCCTTTGGCCCTCTCCTCGACGCTTCTGCGAAGTCGAAGTCCTCTTCGACTCTGCAGACTGCCTCGAAGAAGAGGAAGACTACTTCAGTTCCATCCTCATCCACTGTGCCACCTGCTGATTTGCCTTCATCATCATCTGCTCCACCATCACAGGATACTCTTTTGGCGATGGTCTCTAGTATCTACAGGCTGCTGTCTCTCTCTCCTCCATCAGTGAATTCCCTTCCCTGAGGATTTGAGACAGTATCTTCCTCAGCCTCATATGCCTCCTCAGCTTTCTGGTGTCGTTGAGCCTCCTGGTGTTGCTTCTACACAGGATGCTGCTGCTGCTGCTGCTGTTGCTCCTTCTGACCCTCCGCCAGAGGACACTCCTGCTGCTTCAGAGCCTGCTTCCTCGTTCGCAGCCCCTGGAGATGCTCACCCTTAGATTGATGATTTTGAGCGATGATATATGTTTTGTCTGTGTATGATGGATGATGCTGTCTGCGACACTTTTATTTATGTATGATGATATACTTTGCTGTCGTCATGATGATGTATTTTTTTGTTGATCATGATGTATCTTCTTTTTGGGGATGGCCATGTTGATGACCATCCGTTGATGTACTCAGCTGCTTTATATCTATATATATGATGTTGCATCCCTCTCTTGTGTCACACTATGCTATATTGATTAACTTCTGTGTGATGTATGATTTATTATCTCTATGTATGATTCACTCTCCTTGATGGGTTTTTGAGACAATACATGGATTTGATATTGGTTAATTCATGCTCTTTCGTTGATGTGATGAATTTGTGAAAATTATTTTCATTTCGAATATCTAAAATGTTGATATTGGATTTCAATTCCATTACTCGCATGTGTATATGATGAGATTTTATGAGTTTTTGATTCGATATATCTTTATACTCATTGATTGTTGTTAGTTCGTATTTTAGCACTATTATTGTTGTTGTTATTTGCTCCCATCTTTTTGGATAATGCTATAGGGGGAGAGAAATAAACATACAAGATTCATAATGGATGTGCTAAGTATGTTCTAACGCTTGAATCTAAGATTTTCGTTGCCGTAGATTTAGGGGGAGTAAGATTACAATGAATAAGGATTTCATTTCCTAGATTTCTTGAATTAAATTCATTCATATCTCACTCATTTGCTTCAATTGTTATGTAGATGCTCTAATATTTGTTGACTAACTTGATTGGCATCTATGTAGGGGGAGTAAGTTTTCATTACGCACAATTATTTATCTTTTTGTTTATGTTTGTTTGTCATCATCAAAAAGGGGGAGAATGTTGAGTATTGGATTTCTCCCTACTTGGTGTTAATGATGAGCAAACATAAATACTTGTGACTAATCCCCTATTTTGCAGTTAATCCATTGCCTAAGCTTACTATGAAGATCAACAAGCAATGGATGACTCACAAACGTGATTGAAGGCACATGATATGAATTGGATGATTGTAGATTGATGATTGAAGCTCCGTAAAGACTTCAAGCTCATACGATGGAAAGAAGAGATTATTCGTCAATGTAATTTTTCTTTTATCTCTTCTAGTATGTAGCCTAGAAGTAGAACTTTGATGGAGCACTCACACACATCTACTTTCAGTCATAGGACATCTCTAGACCTTTGTCCTTTGATCTCAATTCAATTCTCTTTTGTTTGTACTAGGATTGTTCATAACAGCCGACTGCTGAACAGTTTACAGTCGCTTGTCTCAAAAACAGTCGACTGTGTTTTGTTCTACAGTCGCCTGTTATGCACAGACTATTACTATGCAGTTTTGGGCCTTCTCTAATTATTTCGTACAGGCTACTGTTGAACGATTCACAGGTGCCTGTCCTTGTGACAGTCGACTGTGTGTTGTACATCAGTCGCCTGTCGCTCCTTGCCCAAACTCTGTTTTGATCTCACTTCTACGGCCAGTCGACTTATGCTGTATATACAGTTGACTGTCTATTAGATCAGTCGACTGTCTATGCTGCAACAGTCGCCTGTCTGTAAATAAATTCTTTGATTCAGCTCTCTGGAAATTTATCATGATTGTGACAGTCGTCTGTTTAAGGTTATACAGTCGCCTGTTCCGTTTAACAGACGACTGTGTTCCTTGCATCAGTCGTCTGTCCTGTATCTTGTGAGATTTCCAGTATTTGTTTAACTTACTCTTCTCTCGGCCAGTCGCCTGTCGAAGAATATACAGTCGCCTGTTGGTTTAACAGACGACTGTCTTTGCTTCATCAGTCGACTGTCCACTGTTAGAATCTCTAGGATTGTTAGGATTTTGAGCCTAAATTTTTTTTGAGATCCCTCCATGTTTCACCACATTCCATGAATGTCATTGCATATCATTTTGGCCTTCTCGTTCCTACGCCGTTAGCTTTGTTTTGTCCCTATATGCTTAATGCCATGCAATTTTTCGGATTATCATTTTGGTATCAATTTCTTGATGTTGTATTGGCGTGTTTTCATTTCTTTTCCAATTTGGAGTCAAATGCTAATATGCCATGTATGAACTATTTTAGACGTCGTGATATCTTTTTGAAACAATTTGGGAAAAGTTTGGTGTAAGCGATTTCATGTGTTGGGATGAATGGTGTAGTTTTTAATTGGATTGGGAGTGGCCAAATTGTGTTTGCTTTGTTTTCCTCTTAGGAGTGGGTGGATGAGTTGCTAATTTGTGTTGGAATGAAAAAGATAGTAGTATAAGTGAATGTTTCTTTCTAATTGAATTGAGTAGCCGGTGCCCCACGAAACATTGGGGAGGATGCCAAAGATGAGATTTAGAAGATCATTCCATCCATTTGCATATATAGCGTCATCGCGTGTATGCAAATGTGTCGGTGGTTGCATTTATGGCGTTATCGCGTGAATGCAAAACATAAACATCAAAAACAAAAAAACCGAAAAAAGAAAAAAAAAGAAAAGAAAAGAAAAATGAATGATAAATGATAGAATAAGCAACATGAATGATGCAATTTCTGGATGGTGGATTTTTACGCTGTAAGCACAAAAAAAAATTTTTATTTTTTTTTACGCGGGCCGGCCCGTTGGCCGGCCCGCTCTCTGCGAATTCGCTGCAGGCGGCGCGCAAATTTAAAATAAAAAATATTTTTTAATAAACTGAGCGGGCCGCTGGCCCGCTCGAAATTCTCGAGCGGGCTTCGCCCGCTCTGGCGAGCGGGCGGCCTGCTCGATTATTTCGAGCGGGCCCCGCCCCAAAAAAGCGCTGAACGCCCGCGTAAAAAAAAATTTTTTTTATTATTTTTTTTGTGCTTACAGCGGCGGCGACGTGGGCCGGCCCGCTGGCCGGCCCACAGGGCTTATTTTATTTTATTTTTGTTTTTTTCTTTTTTAAAAATCCAGAAATTGCTGTTTAAGCCCCAATAATTCCAATTCTCCTCCAAAAATCCACCAAAAATACCCAGAAGTCTCAGAAAATTTCCAGAAAATTCTGGAAAATCCCCAAGACTCCTAGGGGTACCTGAAAAATAGGAGAAGTGGAAATTTGTTCATATGATGAGAAAATAAATATAATGGCTATTATAAAACATTATATTGACCTCCAAATAAGCTATATAAAATATTCCAATGCTCCAATAATTCTCAAAAATTGACCATATAATCACAATAATACCAGGAGCATATGAAAAATAATAGGAAGCCAATAACGACGATAAAATCCGTATTTTGTGCCAAGAATGAGAATAAGCTCTAAAATCGACATAAAGCGAAAATATACCCAAAAGAGCACAATTAAGCCAAATCTTTAGCACAAAATGGGTGTTGTTAGGGGGGAAAATATTCAATTTATATCCCGAATCACACCCCCTACTAGCTTTTTGCTAGTCCCTAGCAAAATATTGGAAAAATTCGGATTAAATTGAAACACATGCACCAACATCACGATATCATCATGGCATATAAAAATAGTTTTTCCACTTGATTCCAAAGCCAATATATCCAATGTATGAAAATAAATAACAAATGACATTTTCCTCAATCCAATTCAAAGAAAAGTGAAGTAATAAGCACCGTATCACACGTATCGGGAAATATCACGATGTCAAAATTTCCAATTTTCATGGATATGGCCAAAACAAAAGAAATTTCATCTAAGTTGTGGGAGATGAGATTGCATCATTCATGTTGCTTATTCTATCATTTATCATTCATTTTTCTTTTTTCTTTTCTTTTTTTTTCTTTTTTCTGTTTTTTTTTGTTTTTGATGTTTATGTTTTGCATTCACGCGATAACACCATAAATGCAACCACCGACACATTTGCATACACGCGATGACGCTATATATGCAAATGGATGGAATGATCTTCTAAATCTCATCTTTGGCGTCCTCCCCAATGTTTCGTGGGGCACCGGCTACTCAATTCAATTAGAAAGAAACATTCACTTATACTACTATCTTTTTCATTCCAACACAAATTAGCAACTCATCCACCCACTCCTAAGAGGAAAACAAAGCAAACACAATTTGGCCACTCCCAATCCAATTAAAAACTACACCATTCATCCCAACACATGAAATCGCTTACACCAAACTTTTCCCAAATTGTTTCAAAAAGATATCACGACGTCTAAAATAGTTCATACATGGCATATTAATTAGCATTTGACTCCAAATTGGAAAAGAAATGAAAACACGCCAATCCAACATCAAGAAATTGATACCAAAATGATAATCCGAAAAATTGCATGGCATTAAGCATATATGGACTAAACAAAGCTAACGGCGTAGGAACGAGAAGGCCAAAATGATATGCAATGACATTCATGGAATGTGGTGAAACATGGAGGGATCTCAACAAAAAAAAATTAGGCTCAAAATCCTAACAATCCTAGAGATTCTAACACTCTCCCCCCAACTTAAAATAAGCATTGTCCTCAATATTGGGAGAGTACTAGATCTCGGCAAAAGATCCTAGAAAAGGAAAAAAAAATACGAAAGCAAACATGCGAAAGCAAACTAACTAACTTTTTATTTATTTACACTACATGGAAAGAATACACCTTAGCAAAAGGCGGATCTCGTATGTATAACGGCGGTGGCAACTGCTCGATCATATCCTTTCGCTCCTCCGCGAGCGTCGCCACGTCCAATGCCCTACCTCCATTGCGAGCATCAATGGCAAGCGACACAACCACAAGAATCTCCTTATGATGGATTCCTGTAAAATGGGGGAGATAGGTCGTGTCAAAAATAATTGGGTGAGAGTGCCCATCCAAATGAAAAGCTTGCCAAAATGGGTCGTCGAAATGAATAAAAGAATTTACAATCAAATGACGACAATCCGAATCATTTTGATATGGAATTAAATAATTTGATTCAGAGGTGGAGGGAAAAGAAATGTGGGAACTTCCCTGAAATGTGATGCTAGGCTCGGGATGATGCACGGCCTCAGGAGGAGGTGGAAGTGACTGCAGAGGGAAAACTGGAGTAAGAGGGAGCTCGGGCTCAATATATGCCATCTCGCAATCCCCGTCGCTATCCTCTTCCTCGACATCAATATCAACTATCCCTGCGGCACTCCCCACAAGTGGTAACTGCTCCTGACATATCTCCTCGATGACTGGCAAGTGCGCATCCTGAGGCGAGGGACGTGACATCTGTGATAGGACTGGAGGTAGACATGTCTCGGGAAAATCCAAGCACGCATCATCCTCGCCATCCCAGAAATAGCTCATCTCAGTCGTCCTCCCAAAATACTCAACCGCCTCGACCTGTAAAGCTAACTCTGAAGTGGAATGTGGCTCAGGCCCCATGGTGTCCTCAATCTGCTCTTGGCCTTCATGCACATCCGCTTCATCATCAACCTCAAAATGAAAATGCATCGTGTCACCGTCGTGGTCGACACACACTCCATCATCTATCTCATCCGACTCAACAATATATAATCTGTCAATATCCTCTACCTGGCTCTCATGCAACCCATCCTCCTGATCTACGCTGTATCCCATGGGGTCGCAAGAAAAAGAGCCCAAAGGTGGCTCCTCAAGCTGACACTGGGCCTGCAGCTCTGCATCCTGAAATGGAAACTGGGACTGGCCATCACCCTCATATACAAGTGACTGCTCTCCAGATGGCTCAGTCCGCTCCCACTCTGCAAGGTCCCTCAGGTAACACCAGGAATCCTCGGTCGAATAATCAAAGAACTCCCCACCACAACTCGGCTGCACAAAATCCCGTCCAGATGGCAATAATCCTGTGTAGAAGATCTGCAGAAGATGATCCTCGTGAAAGCTCTGGTGTGGGCACGCAAGTACCAAATCAGTGAACCTCTGCCAAGCCTGATGGTAGGCCTCCCACTCAGCCTGGATAAAGCTCGTTACATGCTCCATGGCCTGCCGCCCATGTACCTGCTCCAAAAAGGTAGGCAAAAATACCCGGAGAAATTCAGCCTGAAATGATAACCAGGTAAAATGTGAGTCCAGAGACAATGAATCAAACCAAAGTCTAGCATCATCCTGTAAAGAATCGGGAAAGAATCTAAAATATATGCAATCATCATCGATATTCCCACCAAGACATGAATGCATCCAATCTTCAAATTTTTTAATATGTAAGTGAGGGTTCTCCCCCTCCGTGCCATGGAAATATGGCGGAAGTGGGATATCCTCCAAATCAAAGTCCGGAAAATACGAAGGTGATGCCATGTTGTTAAAAAAAAATTTCACAAAAACAATTGAAAATAAACAACCAAACGACTCAAAAAGTGGAAAATAAACAAATAGAAAGACACACACTAAGAGATAGGAGTATCACACTAAAGGTTTCAAAATCAATCAAAAATTGCTAATGATAGAAACCGTTGTCCCCGGCAACGGCGCCAATTGGTTGACTTGGAAAATGCGCACGGGGCACGCCTTCCACTCCCAAGCGTAGGAGCATCAATGCAATATAAAGTAACCGGTGAGTACCGGGTCGGATCACAGGGACAAGTCGTTCTACGTTCACAAAATCGATCGATAACGAAAAATAAAGTGTTTTACAACTAACTCGCTAACGGTGGAAATGTCGGAAAAGTGTGGTGAAAACAAAAATTAACCTAAATTGGTAGGGTTAGAGAGCCAAAGGTGGAGTTTAGGATAGCTAGGAGAGAGAGAGAGCATGATTTGTGTGATCATTAAAATTGGCGTTAATCAAGTCCAAATTACCGCATATAACACAATCGGTCATCCGGCTAAGGAAACCCAATCGGAATATTTAGCTTTAAAAACACAATAATTTTGCAATAGGATGGAAATATTATCAAGGCACTAATCAAATTAAGAACATGGATTTTCTCAAATTGCCCTCTCGGCACTTAGCCAATTAAATTTGTGCCCTAATTACACATCCAACATCAACATTCAAAATAAGGCAAGAGGAAATTAGGGCTACAATTAACACCCAACATCAATAAACCACAACCCAAGCAATTCAATACTACACAATCATAGCAAACAATAGGATAATTGCATTCAAAATTAACCCAAGTTTCATACAAAAATGAGATATCAAAATACAATGGGAGAAAGGGGGATTTCACCAAGATTTCTCCCAAATGAGCCTTCCCTCTTCCTATTTGCATTCATCCAAGCATCTCCAAGCTCCACCAAGCCTTCTCAAGCTTCCATGGCCTCCTCCCCCATCAAAACTTCTCCAAACCCTACAAAAAAACACAAAAAAATGCAAGAAAACGAAAAAAAAACAGCCACATGGCTCTAATTTTTGCATCCCAGCTCTTTTACACGGGGTTGCGGGTCGGATCCGGGGGGCGGGCACCCGCTGCTCGCCCCCAAAGCCGCTGCGCGCGCGTTCAGCGCTTTTTTGGGGCGGGGCCCGCTCGAGAATTTCGAGTGGCCCGCTCAGTTTATTAAAAAAAATATATTTTTTTTAAAATTTGCGCGCGCCTGCAGCGAATTCGCAGAGAGCGGGCCGGCCAACGGGCCGGCCCGCGTAAAAAAAAAAAAATTTTTTTTTATTTTTTTTGTGCTTACAGCGGCGGCGACGTGGGCCGGCCCGCTGGCCGGACCACAGGGCTTTTTTTATTTTATTTTTGTTTTTTTTTCTTTTTTAAAAATCCAGAAATTGCTGTTTAAGCCCCAATAATTCCAATTCTCCTCCAAAAATCCACCAAAAATACCCAGAAGTCTCGGAAAATTCCCAGAAAATTCTGGAAAATCCCCAAGACTCCTAGGGGTACCTGAAAAAATAGGAGAAGCGGAAATTAGTTCATATGATGAGAAAATAAATATAATGGCTATTATAAAACATTATATTGACCTCCAAATAAGCTATATAAAATATTCCAATGCTCCAATAATTCTCAAAAATTGACCATATAATCACAATAATACCAGGAGCATATGAAAAATAATAGGAAGCCAATAACGACGATAAAATCCGTATTTTGTGCCAAGAATGAGAATAAGCTCTAAAATCGACATAAAGCGAAAATATACCCAAAAAGAGCACAATTAAGCCAAATCTTTAGCACAAAATGGGTGTTGTTAGGGGGGAAAATATTCAATTTATATCCCGAATCATCCACGTGGTAAGTTACCGTTATGAATTCTCACCTACCCTTCCTGACTGTGCAACAGTCGACTGTGGATTGTTCAACAGTCGACTGTCGCGAGTTCAGATTATATCCGTTGAGATTTTTCTCACGGATTTCAATTGGGTTTTTGCCTAAACTATTTTGTGGATTTGAGAAAGCTATAAATAGAGCTTTTACTGTTTCATTGGAAGGTTACTCATTCATTGCAAAATCCTTCAAGCTTTCATTTCCAAAGATCAAAGCTTTCAAATCCAAAGCCCTAAGTATTTCCAAATCTTGTTCTCTTGCTCTCCAACCTAGAACCAAAGATTGATCTTCTAGGCATTTGGTGCAGTCAAGAGAAAGGGATTTTCTCCTCTCTTCCAAGAGAGTTCTTCAACGCACATCACACTTCTCCTTCAAGTTCTACTTCAAGGTATATGTGATTGTAAGTGTTGCTTTCAGATTTCATAACTTCTTTACTTGAATTGTGCTCTCGGTTGTGAGAGTGGTTTTTGCTTGCTCCCTGGTTGTGGGAGTCAAGGACATCGATTGTATTCGATTGCACTTGTAGGGTTGCTACAAGTGGGTTTTAAGGAAACCTCAAGTTAGGGTTCTAACTTGAGTATCCGGTGGTATCCGGGTGGTAGGGATGTAGGATTACCGGGAACAAGTCAGGAGTTGACTTGGGTAATCCGAACCCTTGAAACATATCTGCGTTTGCGTGTGTTTCTCGTTGGGTTGTTTTTCTATTCCGCACTAATTGTTGGATTGCATTTTATTTGGCGTAAATTCCTTTTAAATTTGCATAAACACTATTCAACCCACCTTCTAGTGTTTTCCCCATAGACAGGGTCCCTACAACATCCACCCCGCTTGCAAAGGCAAAACCATTGTCTAGAAAATCCTCGAGTTTATGGATTTCCACTAGATGTAGTGTGCAAGAGAGGAATAGCTACATCAACTCTTTGGTAAGGGATGTGATCACCTCATGTGATTACATTAGGAAATCAAACTCCTCTTGGATTGGTTCCCTAATGTTTAGGTTCCTCACACATATGCATATTGCATGGGTATTGTGCTTAAATTTTATTTTTAGCATGCACATTGTTTTTGTGTGTGTTTCATGATTTTGAAAATGTCTTCAAACATGTTTTTCATGAAAATGGGGACCTTGGGGAATACATTGTCATGCATGCATTTGTTGATCCATATGTATGACAATGGGGGAGTTATTATATCTAATATGTTTTAAATACTTTTAAACCCATCGATATTGTCAACATGTTTCATGTTTTATTTTGTTTTGGCAATGTCATTGTGTATCAATGATGCTTGATTTTTACATATCTATTGCTTTGATACACTTTAGGCCCATGGCTCCAATTTATGTTTTCAATTGGTAAAGAGGATTATCTTACAAGATTTTCTTTCTATAATTGCTATTATCTCAATTGTTAGAGATTGTTTATCTCCTTCTTTACAATTGGTATTAGATCCTAGAAGTCAAAAAGTTGACCATTTCTATGATCTAGGGGGAGCATGGGATAGTGATTGATACACACTAAATTTTTACAAATTTGGTATCATACATCTCCTTATATCTTGCATATTGTCACATCTTTAATTAAGATGACAAGGGGGATATTTTATATGTCCACCTTTTTGACGATGTCAAGGGGGAGAGATATATGCATTATGTAGATGTAATTCTTGTATTTCATACATATGCATTTGGGGAGAGATATATCTATGGGGAGATATATGTGGGATTATTTAAACCATTCATATGTGCATGATTATTTTCTATTGCAATTGGTTTATATAATCCATGCCTATTATATGTCACCATGATGTCTCATTATTTCATTTGGTATAATGAGTATTTATAATTGTGTATCTCATTTTACATTTGGTGCATATAAGTAGGGGGAGCTCATTAGCATTGTGCTTTATTTTTTATGTTTTACATAATGTGTGTCATCATCAAAAAGGGGGAGATTGTTGAGTATTGGTGTTTCATACCAATGTTATTTTGATGATGATCACAACATTATGTTGTTGCTAATGACTCTCTTGTTTTAGTCTCTTAGTTTACATTCCAAGAATATCATGTTTGGGAGACTAAACACTTGGTGCAAGGATGTACATCAAGTGGAGAAGGGCCAAAGCTTGGACTCAAGGGGTGCCAAAGCTTGGAGATGATGGGGAGTATCAAGGCATCAAGATTGAAGCCATAGACTCTAAGGAAAGCAATGTAATCCATGTAATATTTCATTTATTGCTTTCTCTCCTTTTGAGTCTAGGTTTAATGTAATACCTTGGTAGATGGTCTACTCATTCATGCATATGCATTTAACCATCTTAGTGAGCATTAGGATTATCATAGAATCCAACCCAATAGGCTCATCTTGACCAAAGACTCATTTGGAGTCTCTGGTGCTCCTACAGTCGCCTGCTGAAGGTTTTACAGTCGACTGGGTGAATCCAGTCGCCTGTTGAGCATTCTACAGTCAACTGTGGTGCACTGCTCAAGTCAACTTTGTATTGACTCTACTTGAGCTTTTCGCATCAGTCGACTGAAGAAGTATTTACAGTCACCTGTATAGTTACAGTCGCCTGTGAAATGGTCAACAGTGGTCTTAAAGGATTCACAGTTTTTCTCCATCTCTTGTAGCAGTCGACTGATGAAGGATTCACAGTCGCCTGTCTATTTTACAGTCGACTGTATTCTTGTCATCAGTCGCATGTATGCTTATTGGGAGAAAGAGTGCATCTCTCTGTTATTTTCCATCCCATGCAGCAGTCGCCTGCTGAAGGTTTAACAGGCGCCTGTCCTGTTTACACTCAACTGTATCGACTTCATCAGTCGATTGTCATGGCTCAGATTATAGCCGTTGGGTATTTTCCAGCCGTTGGACAGTCGACTGTCATTTGTTATTCAGTCGACTGTCTGTGGCGTTTCAGCCCAAATTCTAGCCGTCACAGCTCTTTGTTTTTGGCTGTTTTATTGGCGTTTGAGAGTTCCTATAGGGTTCCTATATATATGAGAGGGCTGAGTTCATTGGAACTTCTTGATGCTATTGAAAGTCTTTAGAGTTTAATTAAGCCACTCTCAAACTCTCTCATTTCTCTCTTAGAGCTCATTCTCTCCTTCATGCATTCAAGTCCAGCTCAAGGGAAATCATCCAAGTGCATTTCTAGCAAATCTCATCACTTGGAGATCCTCTTCCATGCCTTGTATTCATTAATGAGTAAGTTCATCTCAAGGCATAGGTAAAAGTATTTGTTTTACCTTGTTATTTCATTGAAACCCTAGATTTCTGTGTGAGAGCTAGTTACTCTGTGTGTGTGAGTATAACCTTCTGTGTGAGGGTTAGTTGAGAGCTCTCTGTGTGAGAGTTTGAGTCTCTTTGTGTGAGAGCATAAATCTTTCTGTGTGAAAGCAAGGATATCTCTTTGTGGGAATCCTAAATCCTCTGTGTGAGGTCTCTCTGTGTGAGAGTAAGGATTTCTCTGTGGAAGAATCCAAATCCTCTGTGTGAGGTATCTGATGTGTGTTTACATTTTATATATTCGCACACGTCTTCTTTGTGCTTTTTCGTTGTTTTCCGTCGTCCCGTACCCATTTTCTTGTGATTTCTAGTTTTCTTTCACTTCTTTGTGGTTTTGTGTATATACATGAGATTGCCAGCATTGAGGACATCTAATGAAGATATCATGAGCCCCCGGAGCAACGGGAGGAGTGACGCGCGATCCAGAGGGTCAAACGATGAAGATTGCTATATCTCAGCCCTCAACAGATCGGGTGGACAGAGCCACCCGATTGGTTGATGCACGCGTATCCGACCCGGACAGGAGCTGAAGAGAAGAGCAGCTCACCCGATTGGTTCAGTGATCGGGTGAGATCGACAGAGCTCTCTGTTTTTCGGGCTCAATTCCAACCGATCGGTTGAAAACTCAACCGATCGGTTCATCTGAAGCTGAAATTTCCAAGCGACGACCCGGAGAGCTCAACCGACCGGTTCGTCGATCGTGTGAACCCGACAGGGTTCTCTGTTCTTTTAGGCGTAATTCCAACCGATCGGTTGAAAGCTCAACCGATCGGTTCATCTGTAACCACAACTCCTCAATTGGCGAACCGACGGCGCCAACCGCTCGGGGACTGCGACCGGTTGACTTTCTGAAGCCCGATAGCGAAGCGTCAAGCAGCTCACCCGATCGGTTGATGCTTCAACTGATCGGGTGACATCGATTTCTATAAATAGTCGACCTAGGGTTGCTGAAAATGAATCTGGTTATTTTTGCTGTCTTTTTTGTATTGTGATGGCTGGAATTTTCTCCTGTTTTGTAAGTGTTCTGATTGACTTCAAATTTTAATATTGTGTTATTGCTATTGCTAGCATCTATTATCTTTTGCCTGATCATGATTTCTACGGTTCAATTTTGTTTAGATTGCATTTTAGCTATGATTTGTGAGTAGTTCCCAAATCCGGGATTTTGGTGGAAACCCCTTCGTGGGTTCTCCCTAATGCGTCCATAGGACTAGGATTTCGATAGGGTTTAGGAATTTAGATGGTTACACGGGGTGTTCCATTGTCATGGGCGGGAGAAAGACCGCCTCTAACCGTCAGGCAAAGGGGGAATAAACTTGGCGGTTGACTCTCTAGCCACAGCTCACGCCCCTAGCGTAGACATTGAATCCTAGCACGTGGGAACGACATGATGAGATGTTGGGAGTAATCGTTGCGAGCTTAGTGCTCCCGGAGTCGGTCGGTGTTAATGGACATGGGAATGCCCACCGACCGAACCTGGGTAGACCTAGCGTATTGTCCTGGGTACCGACCGGAATATCGGGCCCATGGGATGCTAGGTATCACTTTTTGAGGCAACGTCTCACCACTAAACCCTAAATCCAATCATACTCCTATCCGTCGGTCGTAATAGTGAGAGCACATGATATGGTGGAAACCGAAGTCCTAGGTTTCCTTTTATATCGTTTATCCTTCGTATCTATATTCTGTGACAAACCATCGATCGTTCGGGCTAGCTCACCCATCGGGTGAACCGGTTCCTCCTTGAGACAAGCACAACCACACCTCCCTGTGTTCGACCCCCAAGCCACACTACAACACCGTGCGCTTGCGGTATAAATATTTAAATCTGGTATCCCCAATCCTATTGCACTTTTATGCTCAAACCTAGGGGACGTCAAGCTTTATGGCATCGTTGCCGGGGAGGCAACGTGCTTGTTTATTTTAGGACCCAGTGAACCCTTGAGTCTAGTTCACATCCTCACCTCACGAATATTTTCGCATTCTACTTTTTCATTTTTTTATATTTTTCTATTCTTTATTTTCTGTTTTTATCTGTTTCTATCCCATACTTGCTTCACGGGTGTTTGTTGATTTTACATGCGCAGGAAGACAAGGAGTCTTGACGACTTGATTCCACTTGATCCGGAGATAAACGCCACCGTGAGGTGTCTAAACGCAGAAAGGAGAAGAAGGGAAGAGGCTGAAACCATGGGAGAGGACACTCCTCCCCAGAAGTCCCTACTGGAGTACTCGATGCCATCCATCGGGTCCTCATCCAGCATCCAATCTCCGGCCATCACGGCCGCGAATTTTGAGCTAAAGCCGTCACTAGTGACGTAGATCCAGCATGATCAATTTTCAGGGGCACCCATGGAGAGCCCAATTGACCATCTGGACTCCTTCTTAGAGAAGTGTGACACGTTCAAGATCAATGGAGTCATAGCTGAAGCTATCCGACTGAAGCTATTCCCATTCTCTCTGCGGGATAAGGCCAAGCAATGGCTTAGGGGGAAGGACCCGAATACCTTCACTACTTGGGAGAAGCTGTCAAATGCTTTCTTGACAAAGTTCTTTCCCCCGGGAAAGACGATGAAGCTGAGGAGCGAGATCTCCTCCTTCTCCCAAGCCAGCCACGAATCCCTGCACGAAGCTTGGACGAGATACAAGGAGATGGAGCGGAGGTGCCCTCACCACGAGCTTCCCAAGTGGCAGATCATTAATCTGTTCTACAATGGGTTGAGGGATGACCTGAAATCTTCGATGGATGCCGCGGCTGGGGGTCCTTTATGTCGAGAAGCGAGGAAGATGCCGATAAAATTCTTGAGAACATGGCATCAAATAATGAGAGGTGGTGCGATGAGCGTGCCACACCCAGATCTGGAGGCATATATAGAGTCGAGGACGTCGACAAATTATCTAGCAAATTCGATTTGCTATCGACTCAGATCTCGGCGCTTATGGTAGGAGCTGGTGGTGCCAGCACTCAACAAGTAGCAGCGGTGGAAGCGAAAGTTCTGGGAGACTTCGAGGGTGGTGATATCTCACCACCGGTGGATCAAGCTAGCGCACTTTTTTACAACCTGATGGGTAATGCGCCATATCCACCAAGGACTAGCTCGAATCTGGCTTATTCTCCCAATAACCGGAACCACTCCAACCTAAGCTATAGGGCGCCATATCAGCAGCCCCAGTAGCCACAACAACAACTATATCAGCCGCCTCGGCAACAGCAGCAACAGCCACAACAAACGTACCAGCAGTATCCCCCAGGAACCAGCAGCCCCCATAGCAGCAGCAGCCGTATGGCCAACAGCGAGTTATCTCCCCGGTCGAGAGCCTCTTGACCCAGTATATCACCAACCAGGAGAAGATTAACATGCGGCTGGAGATGGGACAGAAGGCCCTGACCGACCAAGTAACCCAGCTGGGGTTCCAGGTGGCGAACCTTCAGAGGGCGCATAACCAATTGCCGGGTCAACCAGAAGTAAATCCAAGGGGACCGAATCAAACATTGGCGCTAACGCATGATCATGCGAATGTGTCCGCTATCGTCTTGAGAAGAGACACACAAATTCCTACCAGGGAGGCCGCCAAAGAGCCCGAAGCTCCATTGGTCGATGAGCGACCAAGTGAAAAAGCGAATGACGGTGGAGCTTCGTCATCAAAGACCGTGACTCTGGAGGGAGTCTCTGAGGAAGAGAAGAAGAAGAACGAAGAGGGGGGCTTGAGAGTCTTTAAGCCCGTGGTGCCGTTTCCCCAACGACTTGCCCAGGCAAAGATTGATGAGAAATATTGCAAGTTCTTTGCTATGGTCAAGGACTTGAGCTTGCAGATCCCATTCCTCGAAGCTATAGAGACTATACCCTCCTATGCAAAATTCCTCAAGGACTTGGTGACGAAGGGCACGAGGAAGGAGAAAGTCGTCTTGACGGTGGAATGCAGCGCTCTTATTCAACGAGCGAATCCGCCCAAACTCAAGGACCCTAGGAGCTTCTCCATCCCTTGCTCGATAGGAGAAGTAAGAATTAACCGGGCGCTCGTCGATTTGGGAGCGAGCGTCAGTCTGATGCCTCTGTCAATATACAGGAGGATTGGAATAGGCGACATTGAGCCCACCAGTATGACCCTTCAACTAGCAGATAGATCAGTCAAATATCCGGTGGGGATTATGGATGACTTGCCAGTAAACATCAGCGGGGTGCATGTGCCTGTAGACTTTGTTGTGATGGACATGCCAGAGGACACTCATACGCCCATCATCCTCGGGAGGCCCTTCATGGCTACCGCTGGCGTGCTGATTGATGTGAAGAATGGGAAGCTATCCCTTAAGGTTGGCGACCAGAAGGTCGAATTTGATTTGGAATTATCTATGAAGCATCCCCCCGAAGAGCAAAGTTGCAATGTACTGGAAGCTGAGGAAGAAAGAGTAATATAGGCCGGAGCCTGGGAAATTCTCTCGAGGAATCCCCCGACAGCTTATGGGACCTTGAGGAGCATGTCGGTTTGAAAAAAGAAGAAGTTGCTCGGGAAGCGGGTGTCTCACAGACGACCCCTCCCAGATTCAAGAAGGTCGCTCCGACGAGGACCAAGGGAAAAGAGCCCATGGGGCTCACTGCTGATGAGATCCGAATACTTCGAAGAGTTGTGGTAGACGTCAATGTGAGGGAGAAACCCCCAGACACCACCAGCGGAGGGATCGTCGAGTGCATCTACTTATCACCACTGTCAACACCAAGGGCCACCTCTCCAGAAGCTGAACGGATGCCGATCAATGGGCATCACCCGCATCAACCACCTTGAAGATCACATACCGGGCGTCGAGCAAACAACGTTAAACAACAGCGCTTCATGGGAGGCAACCCATGTTCTAAACTTTCGTCTTTATTTTTGGGGTTATTTTTCTTATTTTGGTGAATAAATTCAACAGCGGGAGCTTTCGTCAAAAGACTTAGACTATTTTTGAAATTTTGCAGGAAACAAGCCCCCAACCGATCGGTTGAACCCTCAACCGATTCGGGGGGGACGTATTTGAAGATGGCCTATATCTGTTCAACAGCGAACCGCTCGGGTGGAACAAACTGAGACCGGGTGGCAGATCGTGTGAGATCAGTAGTGCTCTCGGGAAATTTGGGGATTAATTCAACCAATCGGTTGATCTGGAGCTGTGACCGTGTTGCTGTCCGGGTGAAGTCGACAGTGCTCTCGGGAAAATCGTGAAGCGGCCAACCGATCGGTTTGCTTGTAGCTGCCTTCCAACGGAATTTTTCGAAAATCGCCTCAACCGATCGGGTGAGATCTCATCCGATCGGTTCGTCTAAACCCTATAAATAACCCCCCGACTTAACCGATTCATTTCCCTCACCCGACTGCCTCTCTCCTCCGTCATTTTGCATCTCCCCTCTCTCAACCGGCCACCTTCCTCCCCTAAACGATCTCCACTCCCTCTCAACCGATCTCCACACTTCTCTCCTTATCTCTCTCCATCAATCCCACTCTCATCCTCTCTCATTCAACCCTAATCTTCGCCCTAACCCTAGCCATTCTTTCCCATTTCGAAAATTTGTTGGATCGGCGTGCCGCGGCTTCACACTCCCATCAATTGCACAGCATCGGGTGTTTTGCGAGCAAGGATTCACTATGCTACTGGGTAAATTCGTTCCCGAGCTCCATTTTGATATTGCCCTATTTGTATATTTTTGCTCTATCTTCATTTGGTCGTGTGCATTCATATGGCCTTGCATACACTTGCATCACTCACTATCATGGCCAAGGACAAGGGTAAGGGTAAGGCTATCATGCATGAGGAGGGGCCATCTCGCAAGAGACGGAAGTCCACACGTCCACCTAGTTCACGTCCTCCTCCTACACCGCCTACACAACTCCAACCCCAACCCATCGTTCCTGTTGTGGACCCACTGATGGGATCGTGGGAATGCTGTTTCTTGAGTCATGAACAAAGGGATCTTTACAACAGACTCATGAACGTGCACACCTTGCCACTAAATTTGCACATGCACAAACCCTGATCGATCTCGGAGTTTTCTCCGGGGTCGCGATTTTATTTGCAAATCTAGGTTGGATAGGGGTTCTAAACGCCCATGCACCATCTTACCCCGCCCTCACACTAGAATTCCTATCTTCCCTCAATTGTGTGGCGGGGTTGATCGTCGATTTCCGCGTCCGAAACCGATCTATCTGCACCAACCTGAACACAATCAATAACATTTTTGATTTCCCCATTCTCGGCGGCGACGCTATCCGCCCCTACGAATATCACCGCGACTTTGATGTCGATAATTTTTGGCATCACCTCACCCTCCACGACCACTCGAGGCAAGGCCAAGGCCTCCTCCATCATTAACCCCGTATTTCGTCTGGCCCACAGGATCATATCTAGCACATTCTTCGCCAGGGATGAGTCCGGGACCGTGACCATCCCTGATCTTTATATTCTATGGGCTATGACATTTGATTTTATTCGCGGTGATAACGGGATCGCCTTCGAGGCCCCTCGCATTCCCATTCATGGCGGCGCTTGGCTTATTCAAAAACTCGTTGATATTAGCAGCATCGGCACAGGCAAGTATTGTTGCGGGGGCCTCATTACCATCATTTCTTTGCATCCCACATTCAATATCGATATCCCTAGAGAGTTTGTCTCGCCCCGCTTCCCAAAAATGTGGAGGCGAGATGTGAGAAGGTCCGCTCAGACTTGAAGCTGCAAAGCTCCAAGCCCGATAAACGTCAATCAACAATAAATTGGCAGGTCCTTGCAACGCAATACGAAACAGCGATAAGAATAATGAAGTGAGACAATAAGCAATTTATTCAATCTCAGAATATCCATAAAATAAATTACAATATCACAGAAAAGCTACCAGGCTCAAAAGGAAAAGCTAAGGCCCAAACATGGCCAACAAGGTACAACATACAAGCAAGGGTGCCACGCACCAACAACTAACAGCAAACCTAAACAAGGAAGAGAACACAAGCGACCTCTAAGACTAGTCACCAATGACCACAAACTCCTCCTCAATAACCACTAGCTCAGTGCGAGCAACACTACGTCCTCTGCAACGGCCTCTAGCTCAGGATCTAACATGTGTCACCCAAAAGAGCAAGGGGCACATGTCAGTAAGTCTAAAAAGACTTGGGCAAGGAAACTGAAAGGAAAGTAAACTAACAACCTAGCAGTTATAGTATGATGCATAGCATGACAAGTTTAGTATGTGAGTAACAACTGAGGTAAGGTGCAAGTGACAAGTAACAAGCAACAAGTATGGCATGGATGACAAGTTTTACAAGTATAAACATGGGCAAGTACAAGCCAAGTAAATCACGTCAAGTAAGCACGTCGTGCACAAGTAAGACATGGTGTAACAATAAGTGCAAGAGAACAATTATCATAACATGTCAAGAGTAGCCAAGCTACTAACAATCTCAATCTTTTCACTAGTCACGTTTCAAGTTGTTTGTAGATGTTTACGCCTTACAGCTGAACTGTTGGACATTCACGCTGAGTGGCCGCTTAACACTACCCCAGAACCCAGAGTTTACGCTTTACAACTGCAGTTGCTGATCAGGCAGACTCCCAGTTGAATGGCCGCTTAACTCTTACCCCTCCCACATGTAAACAAGCCAGGGTCCCTGCACATGATGCTCAGTAAATGAGCCAGGGTTGCCCCGCACAAGAGCTTATTTTTAGGTTCACAATTTGGCGTAGGATTGTGCCCGCTAAAAACAGGTGCCTAGCGGGAAACAAGTAGATCGGGCATTGGCTATCAACCAACACACGTGGCCCGCATCTGGAACACGAGCCAGGAAACACAAGTATTGTAGCGTGTGCTACGAATGCGACATTCAACATGGATAGCATGGCAAGTAGTAAGGCGTACAGGCAAGGAATTAAACATGGCAGTTTAATATGCATGAACAACAAGTTAAAAGGGTTGGACCTAGCTTCGTTGTCAAGCTAGATCAATTGAGGTGACAGATCTAGTTTCGTTGTCAAACTAAATCAAATAGGCATCTAGGCAGCTATCATTTCACTGTCTAGTCTCTTTTACGCTACGATACAAAAGTGGCCTAAACATGGCCTAAAACCATAAGTGGCAAGTTTCACTTGCCTAGCACCGAGGATGACGATCAACGAGGCCGTCACACAAATGCTAACTACGGAGATGAGATCGCTGCCATGGCAAAACAACATTAGAACAACATCCAACCTAGTTTTATTAGGGTTTTATAAAAACACAATGAGGGTTATGAGAATATTAAAGGATCGAACACTACCATATAGAAGTCGAAGATCGATGTCGAGCAAGCATGGCGACGGAAGAATGATCCGAAGAACCACGGTTCAGATCTGGAAATGAGGAGAAAATCTGGAGAAATGGGATTTTGGGGATTTTTGGGGGTTTTGAAGAGGAGATTGAAGCTTGGCCTATGGAGGTGAGATGGAGATTGGGATGGTGGAGATAGGCTTGAGATGAAGGAGGAAGGGTTTGGGGAAGATGGAGAAGGATTTGGGGAAGACAATGGCTCAGGAGAAAAGAAAGAAAGTGAAAGTGATCGGGTCTATTTATAGGAAGAATCCAGCGGCTGCCCAGAAATTAGGGTTTCGACACTGATTAGTCGGTCAAAGAGCAACCACTGACCGACTAGTTTGGGAACTAGTCGGTCGGTTGACCAACGCAGACCGACTAAGTGTAAACAGTAACTCCTGACGAAAAATAGGATTTAGATTTAGTCGGTCAAAGAACAACTACTGACAGACTAGTTTCTCATCTAGTCGGTCGACGAACGTTCTTAGACCGACTAAGAATGAATAGTACTTGGTATCAAAAATGATCATAGAGCTAGTCGGTTAAAGAACGATTTCGGACCGACTAGTTTGCAACCTAGTCGGTCGACAAATGTTCTTAGACCGACTAACGATAAACAGTAACTCCTGTACAATTGATTCAATGAACTAGTCGGTTTGAGAAGAGTTCCTGACCGACTAGATCTCAATCTAGTCGGTTGGTCCCCCTTCTTGAACCAACTAAAGTGCACTAAAAGTGTCGAATCGAAGCGCGAAGCTTCAGGAAGATTCCTACGGCTTCTAGGATCACTCTAACTCTAAAATATGAGCGATCTGAAGTTCGTCATGAGCGACTTACTCCAAGATCGACGATTCTAAGGAAGAAGCTAGGAAATCACAACGAAACGAACGAAAGTGAAAGCTACGGAGATGGAAATCACACGCAAGGAGAAAATCTACCAAGACATATATATATATATATCGATAACACTAATATAGAAAAACCAGTCGTTACATCCTACCCACTTTAGAATAAAGTCCGTCCTCAGACTTTCTAACATATCTAGTCGCTCTAGTAACTACCCCAATCATATCAAATTCAATCAGGTATAGTTATTACAAGTGCTTATATTCGCACTAGGTAATCAAACATTAACACTACCAACATTTATACATATATATGTATTCACGCACATCATACACTTATTCCTATCATAGCCATTCATTCTCATACATGTATCTCAATCATATATATACATACATCCCTTATACAGCTATTACTTACCTAGCACCAAACATTAGTCCATATACTCACAACCAATTAAATAGTTTACACCAGTAAATACCATCGTAATACTCTACGTTAGGTAGATACCTATGAACAAGGCAATACGAATGCACTACTCCCTATATCTCCTAGTATACATCCAATACCAAACACGTCAACACACGTAATCACACTACACCATTCTAAACTCAAGTTATTATATTTAATATACTTCCACCATCATTATAATTTCACAATTTATAGCCATTCCAATACATGCAAATATTTCACTATAACTTCACCTCACATACGGCCCTATAATTATACCCACGACACGCCACACATATTATAGTCACCAAAACTTATAACTAAGCACATACTTACCCGTGCATGGTGCACACCCACACACGCTAACATTTCATTCATATTTACCAATCATACAATTATAAACTCAGTACATCGACACGCTTAGTTTTAGCTAGCACATATATACATATATTCACGCAGGCAAGCCCCCTAATAAATAACTATACCACAAGACCAACACCTATAACTTTACTGGTTTAGTGACCCACAATCATGTGTGTAACACAACCGGACACAAACAATCCAAACATTATACATACATCATCCATCACCATACACCAACCACATACAAATACACCAATGTACATAGAGTATACCCACTCAAGCTTGAGTGAGACTCGAAATCATGGCAGAATATTTCCATATACATAACACATCATCCATACATATACCAATACTATTCTATTGCATACACATCTACCAACATAACCATATGCATATCATAATGTCAACCATCCTTAATATTTAATCATGTAATATCACATATTCAATCACTTTATATACCATAATAATAATACAGATATCAGCACACTAATAATTTCATACTCTCCCTAATACATGCATTCACCGTATAGTCTCATACAAGTATTATATATTCATACCACACAATATACAATCTATGTACTTACACACACTCCTATAAATCTATATGACACGACTCATCATATGTAGCCTTAGTAAATAGCTAGACATCACTATACAATCATTCACACATCAGAACATGTAATCCATACTTATCCCTTATATACGTACATACAATCACGCAACACCTACGTATCCTAGTATCTATAAGCATGTCCACTCGTACTCGAGGGAACACGAAGACTTATATGCATTCATAGACATTATATATTCACACCTACTATCTCACATGAGTATCTATACTTATTCATGTACTATATACACATAATCATTACATTCATCGCAATACACATATTCCATTATTCATCCATCTATAATTGGCACATCAATACACTTACTTCATCCATTAGTTAAGGTATGCAGTAGTCGGGTATACCTCATGGTATACACGCATACGACATCTCATAAAAACAAGTAATACCAATCAAACAATTATAATCCTACTATCATATGTATATCACACTTATACTCATGCAGCTAATACGTAACTACCTACACACAACATACCAATACCAACCACAAACGACTTCATATGCATCATGAAATTTAATACACTACGACGACACAACAAATTACACTAATGGGGCCCACTAAACTATATTAAGGTTGACACGGACGACGACAAGCTCTATTGGCTAGACAAAAGGAAAGCAACTGAAATCAAAAGCGTAACGAATAGAAGGATCGAAAAGCATGAGAACGGTCGTGTAATGATGTAATGATGCTCCATTAGGATACATGGAAAATAGTGTGTAAAAGATATAAGTTAAAACGAAGAGTACGAAATTGGTCGATAAAATGAGTCGTTCGAAATAAGTTTGAGTCGTATACACATAATAAGAAGAATGGTTTATTTAGCTTATATAAAGCTATCACGAGTAAAAGTAATTCATTTACACGAACATATAAGGCGTATGTTAGAAAATGTTATGCGACAGTAGTTTAAAAATTTTGGGAAAAAGTTTCGAGGTTCAAGGAATGAAATCAGATCAAATATAGTGTGGGGAATTTAAGCTCATGCCAAATGTTTTTTCAAGTCTTAAAACTGAAGAGAAATTCCAATAAACCGTATTGAAAGTACTTTTTAGAGAATCCGGGTTCGCCAGCAAAAACTGATTTATACAAGGGTCTTAACACACGAGCACAACGAACATATTACTGATATATAAAAATAATTGAAGTTCCATTCTAGAAATCATTTTTAGAAATATGTATGATGAATGGAAAGGTAGTAACATCTTAGTAGTATGGAAGTAAGTGGGAGGATATACATATATAGAATTATTAATTTGGTAATAAAGCTTTAAAACCGAATTATGGAGGTCTAAATCAGGAAATGGTTTCGAGAAGTAATTTTACGAAAATCTGAACTAGGGAAAACGTTGAGCATAAAATCGACTTGCTGAAAGCTGAAGTCCCAAGTGACTTGAAAGGTATATAAGAAGTAAGCACGATACGATATTCGAATAAGTTTTAATGGCATAAGTAAGAAAAGAAAATTATAATTCAGGTTAGGAAAAACAGAAGTGCGGTTCAGAATAAAATTGGTAAATGAAAAGGGGCAAGACATTTATATCGATATGAAAATATAGGCTGGAAAATATTATAAACTAATAATCAAAAATCTCGACAAAAGTTTCAATGTTTAGAAAAGAACAAGTAAATTTAAGCCGCGAAAGAGTATGAAATCTAATATATATATTAAAAGTTTGCGAACAAATTTAAACTTAGCGAAGAGGAACATCGAAAATACTTTAGGAAAAACAAGGATTTGCCACAAGAACGGGTTGGTGTAAAGACTTTGAAGTACGGGTACGACAAACTTATAATTAGCATATATTCATAAATTAATTGGAGTTCTATTTATCTTGAAAGAAGTATTTTAAAGTACGTATGGTAAATAGCTAAAATGAATTTCGTGATTTAGAAAAGGTGGTATATCGAATTATCGAAATAGTACTAAAGTTTAAAATCAAGTGTGGACGATATATGTTAGAAAATAGTTACAAGATAGTAATTTAAAATTACGACCAATTAGTCTTCAAAACCTAAGAATGACCTTAGCTCAAATGGAAGTAAGGAAGTATACTGAAAGAAGGTTTAAAACAAAATTTAAATCGAGTAGAAACCTTTAATAAGGAAAAATTTGAAAACGACTTTGGAAGAATCAAGATTTGCAACGGAAAAGATTTGAAAGGTCAACGATAATAGTAATGAGGGGGGGGGGGGGTGTTCATGTGAATCGAGGGCAATGAATGTGGTTGTGTTGCATGCACCTAAATTACGATTCAAGAAAACTACGATGAAAATCCACGGTCAGTAACACAGAAGTGTAGTGACCAGGAAAAGACTGAATCAGAGGGTCCTAATCATCAGTTGACTAGAGGTCGAGAAAACTTAACACTAAGGCTTCCTAATGGCTAGAGTATTTTAGAGGCCTCAGGGAAGGTTTTAAGAGAATCGAGATCATGTCCTATTGGGCCCGAAATCGATGAACCCAAGCGAACGGCTAAAGAAATCCTAGGAATCTATCATGGTCAGAGCTAGACAGGAACCACTAAGGTAACTCTTAAGACTATCATATCAATCACTAGCATGGGGTCTAACAGACAATCATGGGCCTCTAACTAGCAAGCACAAACTCCTAACTAAGTCTCACTATAGTCATGACCTAATGGATTTCCTACCAAGCTGGGACAGGTGCTCTAACACGTCTACTAGCCACCTAAGACATAGGAACGCTAAAAGCCTAGACTCCGGGCTTATAATTGGATGTTCTAATTTATTTAATGGACATTCTATAATTATTATCATTGTTCCGATAGCTCGCATTTGCAAATGGACCTGCATGGGCCACCAATAAAACCTGTCACGCCCCGCTTCCCAAAAATGTGGAGGCGAGACGTGAGAAGGTCTGCTCAGACTTGAAGCTGCAAAGCTCCAAGCCCGATAAGCGTCAATCAACAATAAATTGGCAGGTCCTTGCAACGCAATACGAAACAACGATAAGAATAATGAAGTGAGACAATAAGCAATTTATTCAATCTCAGAATATCCATAAAATAAATTACAATATCACAGAAAAGCCACCAGGCTCAAAAGGAAAAGCTAAGGCCCAAACATGGCCAACAAGGTACAACATACAAGCAATGGTGCCACGTACCAACAACTAACAGCAAACCTAAACAAGGAAGAGAACACAAGCGACCTCTAAGACTGGTCACCAATGACCACAAACTCCTCCTTAGCAACCACTGGCTCAGCGCCAGCAACACTACGTCCTCTGCAACGGCGTCTAGCTCAGGATCTAACATGTGTCACCCAAAAGAGCAAGGGGCACATGTCAGCAAGTCTAAAAAGACTTGGGCAAGGAAACTGAAAGGAAAGTAAACTAACAACCTAGCAGTTATAGTATGATGCATAGCATGACAAGTTTAGTATGTGAGTAACAATTGAGGTAAGGTGCAAGTGACAAGTAACAAGCAACAAGTATGGCATGGATGACAAGTTTTACAAGTATAAACATGGGCAAGTACAAGCCAAGTAAATCACGTCAAGTAAGCACGTCGTGCACAAGTAAGACATGGTGTAACAATAAGTGCAAGAGGACAATTATCATGACATGTCAAGAGTAGCCAAGCTACTAACAATCTCAATATTTTCACTAGTCATGTTTCAAGTTGTTTGTAGATGTTTACGCCTTACAGCTGAACTGTTGGACATTCACGCTGAGTGGCCGCTTAACACTACCCCAGAACCCAGAGTTTACGCCTTACAACTGCAGTTGCTGATCAGGCAGACTCCCAGTTGAATGGCCACTTAACTCTTACCCCTCCCACATGTAAACAAGCCAGGGTCCCTGCACCCGATGCTCAGTAAATGAGCCAGGGTTGCCCCGCACAAGAGCTTGTTTTTAGGTTCACAATTTGGCGTAGGATTGTGCCCGCTAAAAGCAGGTGCCTAGCCGGAAACAAGTAGATCGGGCATTGGCTATCAACCAACACACGTGGCCCGCTTCTAGAACACGAGACAGGAAACACAAGTATTGTAGCGTGTGCTACGAATGCGACATTCAACATGGATAGCATGGCAAGTAGTAAGGCGTACAGGCAAGGAATTAAACATGGCAGGTTAATATGCATGAACAACAAGTTAAAACGGTTGGACCTAGCTTCGTTGTCAAGCTAGATCAATTGAGGTGACGGATCTAGTTTCGTTGTCAAACTAAATCAAATAGGCGTCTAGGCAGCTATCATTTCACTGTCTAGTCTCTTTTACGCTACGGTACAAAAGTGGCCTAAACATGGCCTAAAACCATAAGTGGCAAGTTTCACTTGCCTAGCACCGAGGATGACGATCAACGAGGCCGTCACACAAATGCTAACTACGGAGATGAGATCGCTGCCATGGCAAAACAACATTGGAACAACATCCAACCTAGTTTTATTAGGGTTTTATAAAAACACAATGAGGGTTATGAGAATATTAAAGGATCGAACACTACCGTATAGAAGTAGAAGATCGATGCCGAGCAAGCATGGCGACGGAAGAACGATCCGAAGAACCACGGTTCAGATCTGGAAATGGGGAGAAAATCTGGAGAAATGGGGTTTTGGGGATTTTTGGTGGTTTTGAAGAGGAGATTGAAGCTTGGCCTATGGAGGTGAGATGGAGCTTGGGATGGTGGAGATAGGCTTGAGATGAAGGAGGAAGGGTTTGGGGAAGATGGAGAAGGATTTGGGGAAGACAATGGCTCAGGAGAAAAGAAAGAAAGTGAAAGTGATCGGGTCTATTTATAGGAAGAATCTGGCGGCTGCCCAGAAATTAGGGTTTCGACACTGATTAGTCGGTCAAAGAGCAACCACTGACCGACTAGTTTGGGAACTAGTCGGTCGGTTGACCAACGCAGACCGACTAAGTGTAAACAGTAACTCCTGACGAAAAATAGGATTTAGATTTAGTCGGTCAAAGAACAACTACTGACAGACTAGTTTCTCATCTAGTCGGTCGACGAACGTTCTTAGACCGACTAAGAATGAATAGTACTTGGTATCAAAAATGATCATAGAGCTAGTCGGTTAAAGAACGATTTCGGACCGACTAGTTTGCAACCTAGTCTGTCGACAAATGTTCTTAGACCGACTAACGATAAACAGTAACTCCTGTACAATTGATTCAATGAACTAGTCGGTTTGAGAAGAGTTCCTGACCGACTAGATCTCAATCTAGTCGGTTGGTCCCCCTTCTTGAACCAACTAAAGTGCACTAAAAGCGCCGAATCGAAGCACGAAGCTTTGGGAAGATTCCTACGGCTTCTAGGATCACTCTAACTATAAAATATGAGCGATCTGAAGTTCGTCATGAGCGACTTACTCCAAGATCGATGATTCTAAGGAAGAATCTAGGAAATCACAACGAAACGAACGAAAGTGAAAGCTACGGAGATGGAAATCACACACAAGGAGAAAATCTACCAAGACACACACACACACACACACACACACACACACACATGTATATATATCGATAACACTAATATAGAAAAACCAGTCGTTACAGAGTTGCTACGTGCCGCATGATCTACATATCTAGATCTTGATGTCCTGCGGCACACACACATGATCAAGCCCCGTCCCGATGGTCGATTTTCTTTTTACTATGGCCACCCCCTGCTCCTTACACCATTCTGCCCAATCCAGGTCGTATGTCTATCGTTCTTGTGGCAGATTGGACGTTCCCTCCTGACCCAGAGTTCTTAGGGGGGGTTACACCTTCAGTTCCCTATCCCTGGCGCAGCACGACCACCGTCCCCCTACCGCCTACTTAGGCGTGCAGGATATTCCCGCATCCAGAGGAGACCCCGGGCTGGCCCTAGTACCGCCACCCCAGCTTCTGTCCCTATCACTTCTGAGGCTTTCACTGAGGCCCTCTTCGGCCTTGCCTCCGGTGCCGGCACGACCATTGCTACCGGCACCACTTCCACTGTCCGTCTGGCCTCCATTTCTTCCGTTCGTCGAGCCGTTTCCACTCGTCTCGCTCTAGAGACTGAGTTAGCTTCTCTGCACACTGGCGCAGCCTCTTCTACCCCCTCGGACCCATCCTCTTCCTTCTTCTCGCACCCACGTTTCCTCGCACTCGAGTGAGACGTGACCACCATCTTCTGCATTCTCACTCACATTCACGGTCCACCTCCACCCACTCCTCACCCTTCACCACCTCCTTCACCTCCTCGACGATATTCACCTCCACCATCACATTCATCACCTCCTCCATCATCCCCTCGGCGACCATCATCCCCTCCCGCCGCCACCATTTCCATTTCCCCCACAGATCCATCACCCTCCACTTCCATCACCCCATACGCGCGCCGCAAGATATTACAGGTGCGATCGAGATCACTTCCCCCACCATCCTCTCCTACCACCGTACCTCTCCCATCTACCTCCCCCTTGTTCGTCGTTTCACTACTACTTACCATTATCACCACCACTCCACCCATCGTTCACACCACCACCGCACCCACACATTCACCCCTTTCCCCACTTCTCCGCACACCCGTCACCTCTCCTGTCCACTCCCCCACATCTTCTACCGAGGAGGACGAGGATAGTTCCTCTCCTGCATTTTGATTTTCTTCTTTTTCTTTTCCGATCTTCCCCCTAGCATATTTCTGCATCACCATGATCATATCATATTGCTAGTATTGTCATGTTCAGCTTAGGGGAAGTCGTTTTTATGTGTGTTGGCATGTGATGTCTTTATGGTGTGCCTGTTTATATGTGTCATTTGGGTGTGTTTTTCTATCTTTTATTTTCTATGTTTCTTTTTCCTTCTTTTTATTTTTCCTATTTCGTATGTGTGGTTTTCTCGTTTTTCATTCTTTTTGTGTCGTTGCGTATTCCCCCCATTTTCATTGCCCTCCCATATTTACTTCTATTGCATTAAGGGCAATGCAAGTTCCAGCTTGAGCGAGTCGCACTTTGTGAGTCAGTTGTGTCTTTTTCTTCGTTTTTGAGTCATTTTCATCGTGTTTTTCTTTTTTCTTCTCTTCTTTTTATCTCCCTCTCCTAGAGATGACCCCATATGATGAATTGCCGCAGAATCACACACACACACCTAGCGTAGCCACGATTATCACATTCACCAATCCTAGGAAGCCGAGTCCTCTTGCATTTCATGCTCCGTGGGTCCACTTTGCTTTTATGTGAGTCGTGTGTCGTGACTAGCTTATAATGTGCTTCTACTTTGTGATTTTGATTTATATACCTGTCCTGGGATGACCCCTAGATTATCATGCTTCGATTTGAATATGCGGTATTTGCTTCTACTGTCTGCTTCTATATGCATGAATATATTTATATCGTATACTTCAATTCACATGTGTCGGGATTCCACAAATAGGACTAGGATAACCCATTTAGCCTATGCTCTGATTAGCGAGAAAAATCTCCTTTGTCCAAGAGTTTAGAATCCGATTTCTTTTTTATTTTACTTGGTGCAAATTCCCTCGTCATGTACCGTTCTCCCACTTGGGAGAGCACACATGTATATATCCCAAAATCCAAAAATCCAAAAAAAGAGAGAAAAGAAAAACCCAAAAAAGGAAAAGAAAAGAGAAAAGAAAAAAAATATATGTATAGCCAAAAAAATCCAAAAAAATACTAATACCCAAAACCCAAAAAAATTTCAGTGTGATTATTTTCCTACCTACCGAGAATAAAGGGAAGGCGAGAATTTGCATCGAGTGTTCTACTCCACACCTTCTCAACCTCCATCGTTTTCGAAAACACTTGGCATAGGATCTTTCCAGCGATTATCTAGGCAATAGTGTGGTGATTTCCTAGTCACTAGCTGTGGAGTCCCCGAGACATGATACGCTTCGATTCTTACTCTATTCTCATGCATGCTTGAGCTATTTATTCACCGCTTATTTCAAATCGAATCGATATTTGGGTCTTTTCTTGGGTATGTGTATATGGAGCCTTATTGCAAAATGTAGATAGTGACACCGTCTGCTAGCACACGACCACACTCACTCGTGCTTCACCGCGTGGGCCCACGACACTTGTTTGGACTCGTATTCCCTGGTTTAGTGTTGTGTTTTGTCGTATGCTTGCTTAGTGTGGCGTGTTTGATTTTGTTGGCCCTGACGGGCGATTTAGGATTTTGATTTCTCTATCTTCCACCTCTCTCTCTCTCTCTCTCTCTCTCTCTCTCTCTCTATTTTCTCCTCCCGAGCTCCTATTCTCACTCGTCTTCCTCGAGGACGAGGAAGGGTTCAGCTTGGTGGATTTTGACGTGAGTTTATATTTTATATATTCACGCACGTCTTCTTTGTGCTTTTCCGTTGTCTTCCGTCGTCCCGTACCCATTTTCTTGTGATTTCTAGTTTTCTTTCACTTCTTTGTGTTTTTGTGTATGTACAGGAGATTGCCAGCGTTGGGGATGTATAATGAAGATATCATGAGCCCCCGGAGCAACGGGAGGAGTGACGCGCGATCCAGAGGGTCAAACGATGAAGATTGCTATATCTCAACCCTCAACTGATCGGGTGGACACAGCCACCCGATCGGTTGATGCACGTGTATCCGACCCGGACAGGAGCTGAAGAGAAGAGCAGCTCACCCGATCGGTTCAGTGATCGGGTGAGATCGACAGAGCTCTCTGTTTTTCGGGCTCAATTCCAACCGATCGGTTGAAAACTCAACCGATCGGTTCATCTAAAGCTGAAATTTCCAAGCGACGACCCGGAGAGCTCAACCGACAGGTTCGTCGATCGTGTGAACCCGACAGGGTTCTCTATTCTTTTGGACCTAATTCCAACCGATCGGTTGAAAGCTCAACCGATCGGTTCATCTGTAACCACAACTCCTCAATTGGCGAACCGACAGCGCCAACCGCTCAGGGACTGCGACCGGTTGACTTTCTGAAGCCCGATAGCGTCAAGCATCTCACCCGATTGGTTATGCTTCAACCGATCGGGTGACATCGATTTCTATAAATAGTCGACCTAGGGTTGCTGAAAATGAATCTGGTTATTTTTTCTGTCTTTTTTGTATTGCGACGGCTGGAATTTTCTCCTGTTTTGTAAGTGTTCCGATTGACTTCAAATTTTAATATTGTGTTATTACCATTGCTAGCATCTATTATCTTTTGCCTGATCATGATTTCTACGGTTCAATTTTGTTTAGATTGCATTTTAGCTATGATTTGTGAGTAGTTCCCAAATCTGGGATTTTGGTGGAAACCCCTTCGTGGGTTCTCCCTAATGCGTCCATAGGACTAGGATTTCGATAGGGTTTAGGAATTTAGATGGTTACACGGGGTGTTCCATTGTCGTTGGCGGGAGAAAGACCGCCTCTGACCGTAGGGTAAAGGGGGAATAAACTTGGCGGTTGACTCCCTAGCCACAGCTCACGCCCCTAGCGTAGACATTGAATCCTAGCGAGTGGGAACGACAGGATGAGATGTTGGGAGTAATCGTTGCGAGCTTAGTGCTCCCGGAGTCGGTCGGTGTTAATGGACATAGGAATGCCCACTGATCGAACCCGGGTAGACCTAGCGTATCGTCCTGGGTACCGACCGAAATATTGGGCCCATGGGATGCTAGGTATCACTTTTAGAGGCACCGTCTCACCTCTAAACTCTAAATCCAATCGTACTCCTATCCATCGGTCGTAATAGTGAGAGCACATGAAAGGGTGGAAACCGAAGTCCTAGGTTTCCTTTTATATCATTTATCCTTCTTATCTATATTCTGTGACAAACCATCGATCGTTCGGGCTAGCTCACCCATTGGGTGAACCGGTTCCTCCTTGAGACAAGCACAACCACGCCTCCCTGTCTTCGACCCCAAAGCCACACTACAACACCGTGCGCTAGCGGTATAAATATTTAAATCTGGTATCCCCAATCCTATTGCACTGTTATGCTCAAACCTAGGGGACGTCAGTATCTCTGTGTGAGATTGTATTCACTTCTCTGTGTGAGAATTATAGTGGATATTGGTGTGGCTGGACGTACCCAAGTTTGGGGAACCAGGGTAATTCTTGTGTTTGCGTTTGGATTGATTGTGTTGATTAATTCCTCTTGCACTTATTATTCCGCATTTGCAAGTTTAATTTTAATTGCACAATTTATTGCCATTACTCTATTCACCCCCCTCTAGAGTGTTTGTTGTTAGTATTGCAAGGTAGACGGTCCTTACAATTGTTAGTATTGCAAGGTATTCCGCTTCAATGTGGTCTCAAACTTGGCAAGTAAGTGTGTCGACTCATTTGATAAATTGAAAGCTAAATTTAAGAATGCTATGAGTAGGGTGCATGCTTTAGAATCTACTAGTGTAAATAATCATGATGCTTTGCATGTTTGTGACACTAGTGAGAGAGACACACTTCTCTCTCAAGTTAACGAATTGAGCAAAACCAATGAAAAATTAGTAGCTCAAAACCTTAGCTTAGAAACTCGCATTCAACAACTTACGTTGAAATGCGAAGAGGAATCCCATAAGCTTATTAGCTTTGTTCATGCTAGGGATTCACTCCACGGTTTGCTTGAAAAACAACATCCGGCAAACCATAGAGGAGGTTTGGGATACACTCCAAAGGTGGTTACCAAACCCACCTCTAATTCTTCTTTTGGTGCAAATTCAAGAAATATTGCTAAAGCACCTAAGAAGAATCACCATGCTTTCTTGTATAAAAATAACACCAATAAGAAGCATATAAATCACAGGGGTGGTGAGGAAGAATGAAAATCCTTCATTTTTTGCTAAGAAGCAAAATCCTCACTTTATGCATGCCAAGAAATTTAGTTCTACACCTAAGCATGCCACATCCACCCCTCCTACAAAGGCAAAACCATTGTTTAGGAAATCCTTGACTTTATGGATTCCCACTAGATGTAGAGTGCAAGAAAGGGATAGCTACATCAACTCTTTGGTTAGGGATGTGATCACCTCATGTGATTACATTAGGAAATCAAACTCCTCTTGGGTTTGGTTCCCTAATGTTTAGGTTCCTCACACATATGCATATTGCATGGGTATTGTGCTTAAATGTTTATTTTTAGCATGCCCATTGTTTGTGCGTGTTTCATGATTTTGAAAAAGTCTTCAAACTTATTTTTCATGAAAATGGGGACCTTGGAGAATACATTGTCATGCATGCATTTGTTGATCCATATGTATGACAATGGGGGAGTTATTATATCTAATATGTTTAAAATACTTTTAAACCCATCGATATTGCCAACATGTTTCATGCTTTCTTTTGTTTTGGCAATGTCATTGTGTATCAATGAAGCTTGATTTTTCCATATCTATTGCTTTGATACACTTTAGGCCCATGGCTCCAATTTATGTTTTCAATTGGTAAAGAGGATTATCTTCCAAGATTCTTTTTCTACAATTGGTATTATCTCAATTGTTAGAGATTGTTTATCTCCTTCTTTACAATTGGTATTAGATCCTAGAAGTAAAAAATTTGACCATTTCTATGATCTAGGTGGAGCATGGGATAGTGATTGATACCCACTAAATTTTTACAAATTTGGTATCATACATCTCCTTATATCTTGCATATTGTCACATCTTTGATTAAGATGACAAGGGGGATATTTTTGATGTCCACCTTTTGACGATGTCAATGGGGAGAGATATATGCATTATGTAAATGTAATTCTTGTATTTCATACATATGCATTTGGGGAGAGATATATCTATGGGGAGAGATATGTAGGATTATTTAAACCATTCATGTGTGCATGATTATTTTCTATTGCAATTGGTTTATGTAATCCATGCCTATTATATGTCACCATGATGTCTCATTATTTCATTTGGTATAATGAGTATTTACAATTGTGTATCTCATTTTACATTTGGTGCATATAAGTGGGGGGAGCTCATTAGCATTGTGCATGTGTGTCATCATCAAAAAGGGGGAGATTGTTGAATATTGGTGTTTCATACCAATGTTATTTTGATGATGATCACAACATTATGTTGTTGCTAATGACTCTCTTGTTTTAGTCTCTTAGTTTACATTCCAAGAATATCATGTTTGGGAGACTAAACACTTGGTGCAAGGATGGACATCAAGTGGAGAAGGGCCAAAGCTTGGACTCAAGGGGTGCCAAAGCATGGAGATGATGAGAAGCATCAAGGCATCCAGATTGAAACCATATACTCTAAGGAAAGCAAGGTAATCCATGTAATATTTCATTTATTGCTTTCTCTCCTTTTGAGTCTAGGTTTAATGTAATGCCTTGATAGATGGTCTACTCATTCATGCATATGCATTTAACCATCTTAGTGAGCCTTAAGATTATCATAGAATCCAACCCAATATGCTCATCTTGACCAAAGACTCATTTGGAGTCTCTGGTTCTCCTACAGTCGCCTGTTGAAGGTTTTACAGTCGACTGGGTGATTCCAGTCGCCTGTCGAGCCTTCTACAGTCGACTGTGGTGCACTGCTCAAGTCAACTTTGTATTGACTCTACTTGAGCTTTTCGCATCAGTTGACTGAAGAAGTATTTACAGTCGCCTGTATAGTTACAGTCGCTTGTGAAATGGTCAACAGTCGTTTGAAAGGCGTAAGTGCGATTACTGTTTCTCTCTGTTTTTCTCCATCTCTTGTAGCAGTCGACTGATGAAGGATTCACAGTCGCCTGTCTATTTTACAGTCGACTGTATTCTTATCATCAGTCGCCTGTATGCTTATTGGGAGAAAGAGTGCATCTCTCTGTTATTTTCCATCCCCTGCAACAGTCGCCTGCTAAAGGTTTAACAAGCGCCTGTCCTGTTTACACTCGACTGTATCGACTTCATCAGTCGACTGTCGTGTCTCAGATTATATCCGTTGGGTATTTTCTAGCCGTTGGACAGTCGACAGTCATTTGTTATTCAGTCGACTATCTGTGACGTTTCAGCCCAAATTCTAGCCGTCGCAGCTTTTTGTTTTTAGCTGTTTTCTTGGCATTTGAGAGTTCCTATAGGGTTCCAATATATATGAGAGGGCTGAGTTCATTGGAACTTCTTGATGCTATTGAAAATCTTTAGAGTTTAATTAAGCCACTCTCAAACTCTCTCATTTCCCTCTTAGAGCTCATTCTCTCCTTCATGCATTCAAGTTCAGCTCAAGGGAAATCATCCAAGGGCATTTCTAGCAAATCTCATCACTTGGAGATCCTCTTCCATGCCTTGCATTCATTAATGAGTAAGTTAATCTCAAGGCATATGTAAGAGTATTTGTTTTATCTTGTTATTTCATTGAAACCCTAGCTTTCTGTGTGAGAGCTAGTTACTCTCTGGATGAGAGTATAACCTTCTGTGTGAGGGTTGGTTGAGATCTCTCTGTGTGAGAGTTTGAGTCTCTCTGTGTGAGAGCATAAGTCTTTCTGTGTGAAAACAAGGATATCTCTTTATGGGAATCCTAAATCCTCTGTGTGAGGTCTCTCTGTGTGAGAGTGAGGATTTCTCTGTGGGAGAATCCAATCCTCTGTATGAGGTATCTCTGTGTGAGATTATATTCACTTCTCTGTGTGAGAATCATAGTGGATATTGGTGTGGCTGGACGTACCCAAGTTTGGGGAACCAGGGTAATTCTTGTGTTTGCGTTTAGATTGATTGTGTTGATTAATTCCTCTTGCACTTATTATTCCGCATTTGCAAGTTTAATTTTAATTGCACAATTTATTGCCATTACTCTGTTCACCCCCCTCTAGAGTGTTTGTTGTTAGTATTGCAAGGTAGACGGTCCTTACAGTCATTATGATTTGGATGAGCACACTCATGATCATAAGTGGCTAGGGGTAAAAACCAACAAGGGAATCATATATGATATGATTGATGAAGAGTCATCTACCAATCGTAGAGTCAAGAAATTTGTTGAGCACACTCTAGGTTGTGAGGCTCAGGGTGGTAGGATCTCTTTCCCATTAAATTTAATTTTTTAATTAAATCGTTCATTATTATGGTTAAAATTATCGCAAAAAATAGTGGGAGGATATAGTTAGATAAAAACCATTCTATCTGTATTTAAAATTGAACATATACTAAACTAGGCTAGTTCTATGTTTACCAATGGTATCAAAATCATAATATTCTAAGAGAATAAGTTAACTGGTCCAAATGGTTGGTTAATGGAATCTCAACTCAAATTCTAATTGATAGACTAAACCATGTTCTTACTGACATTAAAAATGACCTTCTTAGCACAGGCTTAAGGGCAATGATTTCCTTAAGCTCTGGGTCCAACAAAATAAATGCACGCTACCTGTCACTCGCCTCTATAAGGGGCAGCTTAAACATACTGATGTTCAAAGCATGTTTCTCCATACGATTTATTGAGTCAACTCAAGATTGTATGAAAAACGGTTTCGATCCGCAAAGTTTGAAACTTCGATCAAATTGTTTGAATTGAATATGAGTGCATGAACGGTGCAAGACAATGTATCACAGCCAGATCTTGAGGCGAGCAACTTGTTGAGCACACTCAAGGTTGCAAAGCTCAAGCGTTTGGATACATGAGATGTTTGCATGGCTATTATTTGTATTGAGACGCGTAATATCTAAATGAGATTTAGAAAAGGAAGAAGGCATTAAGGAAAGTCATTTGAGAAAGAAATTTTTATCTATCATTAGTAAAGGCAAAAGTAGGAGTAACTGAAAATGTGACATATTTGATGTCACGGCTTAAGGATAACCGTTATACAAAAGGGAATAGATTGTTATACGTGTTGGAAAAAGGAGCAATTGTTATTTCTTGGACCATAGAGGATATCTAATATTTTTGGCGAATGTCGTCACCTTGCTTCTGAAGCAATGAGAAATTTGTATAACGATAATGTATTAAATGTTAATACATGAATACACAATATAGTAACAAAACTTATATGACAAAAAAGACTAGGCCGTACCAAAGAGACTAAGCTTCATAAGTCACATAAAGAGGGGTCTGACCTCTCGTATTATGAAGTCTATAGACACTTGTGAATCTTGTCTCAAAGGTATTATGGCCGAAATTCCATCTGTATGCAGTGGGAGAATGAGTTGGTGAACTAGTAGTCTCGTACATACGGATGTACCTAGACCCAAGTCTAAGTTAGTCAGGATACATTGTTCTTATTTTATTAAGACACGTGTTCTTACTGAAACACAAGTATGATAAAATAGATAACACAATGAACGAAGTATTTGAACTGTTTCGATCAGATTGAAGAATCGATTACTTAGCTATATAATTCTTGCGAAATTAAAAGAAAAATGTGATTTTCTCTCAGGTCAAGTCTTTTAACACATCGGTGTGTTAGAGAACATGAATCGTACTCTGTTAGACTTAGTGCAATACATGACTAGTGACTCTGAGTTACAATCCTCCTTCCGGGTTAACCCCAGATTATAATGCCTAGGTTCTAAATAAGGTTCTATGAGAACCTTATCAATAAGATATGCTTTAAATCAATTGTTAGAAAGTTAAAGTATTACTTGAGTCTCGTGAGACGAAAAGTCGAGTAAAATATCATAGTTGATGATGACTTAGTCAACTTCCAGGATGCCATTCGGAGTAGTGACTCTAAGAAATGGCTTGATGCAATCCGAAAAGGGTCCGTGCATGTAAATAAAGTATGGACTTTAGTTTACGTACACAAAGAAAGTGTTTCTTATTGGCTGCATGTAAATCTTCAAAACAGAAGATTAGTGCAGAAAGAAAATAGTGAAGTACAACTTATATTAGTTGAGAACGGTTATCATCCTAACTCCTATAAACGGATTATGATGAAACTTTCTCGCCAGCAGATGTGTACAGATCTACTCGGATCGAACTCGATGTAAATGCTCATGATGACCATGAAAATTGGAGCATTCATGTATAGTCTGTTTTCTAAATATGATTTAGAAGAACAAACTTATATGAATTGGCCAAAGATTTTTCAAGGTCAGTTGGAGCGAATAAAAACATGCGAAGCATCAAGGAGCCGAAACATATGTTTTGACAAAGTGGGCAAAGAGTTTGACACTTTATTAGATATGATTATGAGCCGTCTAAATGACCAGTAACTTATTTAGATTATTCTCGTAAGGTATGATGAGTTGGATGAGATCCAGACAAGACATTTATTATGGATTCCAAGAGACCAAAGAAATTATTTGGATGAGATTCGAATGTGTGGTCTAACATGCACATAGAAAACTCCATAAGTCCACAACTAAAGATGGTTTAGCAGATTCACTCACGAAGGCTCTGCCACATAAACTAGAGACTTATGTGAGATACCGGGATAAATGGGCCTAAGTGCAAGTGAAAGATGTTGGGAGATAGGATTGCCCTCAAACTCGAGGCAGTTTATCTCTTTGTATGTGTACAACATCTTGTTCAAAATTACAGTAAGATGTATTGTGACGTGTGTTCATATTTCACCTTTTGCACACGCTCTTCATCGTGTTTTGATATGCATTTCATCTCATTCCATGTTGTATATATCACATTTTGGTTCATATTGACTATTGGGTGTATTATTTGTATTTCAGGTAAATGTCGGCATTTCGGTGTCTTCTGGAGTCAACCTTGCATGTCGGGACCAAAGCGCGCTTATACGACAAAGATCCGATGGCCAAAGATGAGGATTTGAAGTTTTGGAGCTTCAACCGGTCGGGTGGACAGATCCACCCGATCGGTTCATGCACACGTATCAGACCCGAGGAGAAGCAAGGATGAGGCAAACCCTAACCGATCAGTTCAGTGATCGGTTGTGTGCGACCCGACGACTCACCTGATCGGTTCAGCGATCATGTGAAGATTTTCAGAAGCTGTCACCCGATCGGTTGACCTTTCAACCGATCGGGTGGCCCTTTTTCAGCGGTTTTAGTGAGTTTTTGGACCCGAACTGTTAGGGTTTTATGGGGGCCAATAAATATGAGATGTTGGATGACTTGTAATGGGTTCCCCTCAATTTTTCAGGAGCTTTCAGCCCCTTTCATGGGAGCTTTAGATTAGTTTAGATTATGATTTCTCTTTCAATAAATCTTGTAATAGATTGATGGATTCAAATGCAAGATAAGTATTTCTTTGCTTATTTCCATTGCTTTGTGTTATTTTTATTGTGCTTGATGGTGAATGTTTGTTTGTCCCTTTTATTGCTTGCTATCATGTTCTTCACCATTGAGTAGTGTTTAATGAACCCTAATATGGGTTAGAGTAGGATTGATGCTTGGGATATTTCATTTGACTTGATTGCATGGCAAGTGTTTGATGGAATGTGTCAATGGGGATGTCTAGCAATCTGAGACCAACTCGTATGGCAACACACTAGATGGAGTTGGGGGTTGGGCTCCGGATGCTTGTCCCGTCAAGATCCGCTTTGATGTATTGCTAGAGATCACATTCGACCTATTTGGCCATTAGGGTTACGCTAGGGCGTTTTATTGTCATTGGCGGGATAAAGACCGCCTTTGACCGTCGGGCCAAGGGGAAATAAACAGGGAGTTTGATTCTCTAGCCACAGCTCATGCCCTAGCGCTGACGTCGAGTCCTTGCACGTGGGAATGGCTTGGACGAAATGTTGGGAACTATCATTGTGGCCTTAATGCTCTCGATTGCAAAGGGTGTTGGACATGGGAATGCCCACCGTCCGAAACCGGGTAGACCTAGCGTATCACCCTGGGCACCGACCGGAATATCGGGCCCATGTGGCACTAGGTACCACCTTTTGGGGCAATGTCTCACCCTGGGTCGAGTCGAATACCAAGTGTCATGAGTGCTCTAGCCCGTGTTAGCGGGGATTCATTTCTTGTTTTTAACATTTCTTCCCTTTATTTCTACACTACCCACTCATATCATCCACGTAGCTCTCACACAACCTAAGCGAGGCTAGTAGCCTTCAAGCCATCCACCTCCCTGTGTTCGATATACCCGCACCCTACACTAACCGTGCACTTGCGGTAAAACGACACCACGCCTTAATCATAAACAGGGCGCCGGTCATGTTTTTGGCGCCGTTGCCGGGAAGGCGTTTGGTTTGCTATTAGCTTAGCTTGGGTTCGTTTGACTACACATAAAAACATAAAAACAAAAAAACAACAAAAAAAAGAAACAAATACAATAACCAAGAAATTTTTTCCCCACCATTATATTATCTTTTTGTTATTCTCTTGTACTATTGACGCTCCTCTCTAGTTTTCTAATTTTTGTTGTCCAGGTATCTTTGTTATAACCATGTGGATAACAAATTTCGATGCTCAGATGGGAGCATACTATTTTGATCAGGGTGCTCAGATGGGAGAATACTATTTTGATCAGAGTGCTCAGACGGGAGAATACCTTTTGGATGGGATGCATGCTTTCACGTGGACCACTGATTTTGATCAGAACGCTCAGACAGGAGATCACCTTCTTGATGAGATGCTTGCACATCAGATTGAAATGCAAGCCAAGGATTGAAAGGGGTGATTTTCTATTGGACTCGGTGAAAAGAGACCTTGAAACCAATGCGCTCATCCCTAAGGCTGCAATGATTTCCAAAGATATCAGTTCTGCTTCTTCCTTTTATGGGTGAGAATCATTGCCAATCATATTGCCAGAACCAGAATGTGCCATCGTCGATCCCACATCCTACGATACAGCTATTGCATATGAAGGGTGGATGGACGAAGAAGCAGTGGGGGAAGCAGAAATTGAATCATTTGGGCCGCCAGAGGAGGACACATTTCAGAACTTATTGGAGGGCCTCTTGAAGTCTGTGAGGTTCACGGGTTCAGTTAGCATTACTGTAGGCGATGCATTTGGGCTACGCTTTGCAAGTTTTGTTGTGAACCATATCTCGGCTGTAGGAACAATTGAGGAAGACATCCATGTCACTCTTGATTTTTTGGGGAGTAGACTACATTTTTGGATTGCTTGCGGGCATTCTCCTCCACATGACACACCCCCACAAGTTGACACACATGAGCGGCCAGCATCACCATTCCAGAGAGAGCCTACATTGATAGTTGATAATGAGGCAAAAGAGCACCACACGGAGCCAGAGCTTATGCATACCGGTGAGGAGGATGTGCGTGAGGACGAGGACACCACGACCACATACGAGTGGTCCACTCCACATCCACCTCCACAGCCATCTCTGTCGCTGCTTCTTCCTTGGTCTGTGGTCAACCACGATGATGTCATTCAGGACATCGGGTAGATGGTGGAGCATGAGCATATCGTCGAGGAGAATGTGCATGAGGGCTTGGATACGATGGTCCACTTCATGGAGCCCGAGTCACATCTACCTCTACCGTCACTCTTCACTTCTTCTGCGGCTGAGCATCTACTTGAGCATATTGCCCCTATTCAGGGAGATTTTCATACTCACTCTCACTCCACTTTTGAGTCTCGCTTTTCACTTCCTATTTATTTAGACTCATATATTTTTGACACACCATATCTCTCGCGGGACACAGGATCTACTTCCCTTGAGGTATGCTGCGGTGCGTCACCACCTGGAGAGCCACTTCTCATGAAGAGCGAGGATTTGGTCGTCACTAGCACAGAGGATAGCGACCCATTCTCAGGGAGTATTCGTCACCCTTTTATTATTTTTCCATCATATACCGGCGACTATCTCTGGGATACATTTTTTGGGAAATGATTTCTTGCATTGGACTAATGCACCTCATCCTTTGCAGGTCACAGGTGGACACCTATTAAGGATGCTTGGAGGTGCATTGCTTGGGTCCATTGGCACACGTGGTGTAATGACCCATAGTGCCTTGTACGCTAGGGCAAATATTTTTGTGTGATTAATATTGTGTATTATTACTAAATTGTGCATTGTTATTATTATTATTCTTGTTGTTATAATAGTGGATGACTCTCTTGTATGTATGGCATTGTTGTTTTAGTAAGGTGTGTGTGCATAGTAAATATGTAGTGTGTTTAGTAGTTATGACATTTAATTATTGTACTAATTATAGTTGTGATGAAATTGATTGTATGTTTGTAGGAGGGTGTTTACTATTATGTGTATATTATGCATTTGATACTTATATTGGGGTGTTATGTGTGTGTGTGTGAGAGTATTGATGGGTATGCATTAGATGTTTATACATACTTGGATGTGAAGCTATATATATATATATATATATATATATATATACACAATTTAAATTGTCTCCAGCACAGATATGTGTCCAAGATACATGCATTCCTATACCATGTGTTCTTGTGAAGAATCTTTCACAACATATCATTTTAGGAACACCCTTTTTGCATAAAATTATGCCTATGCAAAAAGTCGACACTAATGGTATTCATGCCGCTTATAATGGCAAAGAAGTACTATTTCAGTTTATAACTGATCCTCAGACTCGTTTATTAAACGAAGTTAAAAATATTCTTAAAGATAAACATCTTCGGGTTTATAACCCTGATTAAATTCTTGTTTCACTCTTCTTTTATGTGCAGGGTGGCAATGAATCGTGGTCGACCCCTTACTCGAGGGGGAGGAAGGACCAGTGTTGGTGGAGGTGGACGAAGTTATACTTCAAACCATCCTAATTCCTGGAGGACTATCTCCAAGAAGGGTAACAAGAATATTCCCTCTTCATCTTTTTCAAAGGGAATAGAGGATCTTAATGATCCTGAAAAAAATACCAGAGTCATACTCTGAGGTTACCAAAAAAGAGACAGATTGGTTTACTAAAACCATTTCTGACACTGTTCTTTATATAGAACAAGAGGATATTCCTCTAATGAAAGATGTTGAGAGACTCAGGTCTAAATACTTAGACTCAACATACTATCCTACTCTATCCTTAAAGCCTAGAGCATGGATGAAAACAATACTTACCCTACACTTTCTACCAGGATTCACAAAACATGTATATTAAACACAAAAATAAAATACTTACAGCTTGAAGCCGTAACCTTCACAATACTGCTACAGTGATTTGCTACAGTACTGCTACAGTGTTGTACTATTTGAGAATCTTCACTGTGCTTATTGCGACTCTATTTCGTCTTCTTATGCTGAGTCGCTGCTGCTGATATCTTCTACTGATATCTTCCACTAAGAGTGGCTCCCCGGGGCTCAACTCAAAGTAAGATGGTGTCGGGTACACTGTGGGCCCCATCACGCACCGAATCTTCTTTGATCTGATCTGCTTTCAGGTGGGGCGGAAGAGATATATCTTCACAAAAGATAAGTATAACTTTTTTGCAAAGATAAAATAATTTACCAAAGAGAAATAATTTACCAAAGAGAGTATAACTCTTATAATTCCTCGATACCTTTACCTTTTGTATCTTTGGAATTCATAACAATATCCCAAATATCTGCGTAATCATTGGGATCTTGTGGGTCTGGGTAAGATATATCTATACCCGGAGTACTCTTTGTAGTGGTCTGAGTATGAGTACTCTGAACAGACATAGTATCACTATTGTCGAAGACCTCAATAAATTATCTTTTCATATAATCAAGACATTTATGCTGAATTTCAGCATCAGTAGCCAGAGGGAATTTCCTCCTAATGGATTTAGCCAATTTGGCCATTTAATTCTCACTACGAATCTCATCAGAAAAGATATTATCAAGGATAGTAGAATTTCTTTTAATAATCTCCTTGATTTGTTGGCATTTATCTTGGACAGTAATCCCTGTCCACCAACGAGAGTGATAACGCTTCCTAAGCGTAGGTAGATGAAGGTCATCCCAAGCAGCTTCAAGAGACCAATTCCAAATCCATGGAATTTCAGTTTCAATAAAGAAATAGGCTATACATAGCCCATCGTGAAGCTCACTTTCATTCATCTTCTGAATGATTGGATGAGATTCCACCCAAGGATTGTATAAATCCAGAATTGGTTTTGGTAAAATTTCTAAGTCAGCAACATACCGACTCCACCAATGATAAAACCAATTAGGAAGGCCCTTATAAAGAGCTTCTGGGCATAGCTTTATAAACCATGTATGTTTACCTCTCTGATTTTGGTAGATAAACATATTATAAAAAGCCTCTTTATAATCCCAATAATTGAATTTATAAATTTCCTTATCGGGGGTCTTAACTAATGGGAATTCCATATTAGGATGTATCGCCCATTGAGAAGGAAGTATAACTTCTTTAATGATACATTTACTAAAGTTTGGAGGAACCAACTGGTTGTCGTTGCTCCAAAAATGAGTAATGTCATCCAATCATTCATGGAGTAAATGTATCACAAATCGTTGTCTATTGACAGTAATAAGAAGCAAGAACATATCATATTAACATATTCCTACTTACTAGTACTCCATGATAATATCCGCAAGAAGCAAACTAGCCAATCATGGCTCTGATACCACTTTCTACCAGGATTCACAAAACGTGTATATTAAACACAAAAATAAAATACTTACAGCTTGAAGCCGTAACCTTCAAGTACAGGCTCCAGTTTACAAGAACTAAAAATAAAAAGGAAAGAAAGAAAGAAAGAAAGCTTCAGAAAAAGATACAAGTGTATAACACTAAGAGAGGTGGTTGAGAGATTGATGCTGAGGAAGAAGCCTTCGGCATCCTTTTATAGCTGTGAGGGCTCCTTACGAGTGATCTTTAATGACAGCTGGTGGATGAGTGCGTAGTCTTCTCATCAATAGTGAAGATGCCTTCTCAATTCAGATTGAAACGACGCTATTTTATTTGTTGGTGGCGGCGCTTCAAATCGTTACAGTACTGCTACAGTGATTTGCTACAGTACTGCTACAGTGTTGTACTATTTGAGAATCTTCACTGTGCTTATTGCGACTCTATTTCGTCTTCTTATGCTGAGTCGCTGCTGCTGATATCTTCTACTGATATCTTCCACTAAGAGTGGCTCCCCGGGGCTCAACTCAAAGTAAGATGGTGTCGGGTACACTGTGGGCCCCATCGCGCACCGAATCTTCTTTGATCTGATCTGCTTTCAGGAGGGGGCGGAAGAGATATATCTTCACAAAAGATAAGTATAACTTTTTTGCAAAGGTAAATAATTTACCAAAGAGAAATAATTTACCAAAGAGAGTATAACTCTTATAATTCCTCGATACCTTTACCTTTTGTATCTTTGGAATTCATAACAATATCCCAAATATCTGCGTAATCATTGGGATCTTGTGGGTCTGGGTAAGATATATCTATACCCGGAGTACTCTTTGTAGTGGTCTGAGTATGAGTACTCTGAACAGACATAGTATCACTATTGTCAAAGACCTCAATAAATTGTCTTTTCATATAATCAAGACATTTATGCTGAATTTCAGCATCAGTAGCTAGAGGGAATTTCCTCCTAACGGATTTAGCCAATTTGGCCATTGGATTCTCACTACGAATCTCATCAGATAAGATATTATCAAGGATAGTAGAATTTCTTTTAATAATCTCCTTGATTTGTTGGCATTTATCTTGAACAGTAATCCCTGTCCACCAACGAGAGTGATAACGCTTCCTAAGCGTAGGTAGATGAAGGTCATCCCAAGCAGCTTCAAGAGACCAATTCCAAATCCATGGAATTTCAGTTTTAATAAAGAAATAGGCTATACACAGCCCATCGTGAAGCTCACTTTCATTCATCTTCTGAATGATTGGATGAGATTCCACCCAAGGATTGTATAAATCCAGAATTGGTTTTGGTAAAATTTCTAAGTCAGCACCATACCGACTCCACCAATGATAAAACCAATTAGGAAGGCCCTTATAAAGAGCTTCTGGGCATAGCTTTATAAACCATGTATGTTTACCTCTCTGATTTTGGTAGATAAACATATTATAAAAAGCCTCTTTATAATCCCAATAATTGAATTTATAAATTTCCTTATCGGGGGTCTTAACTAATGGGAATTCCATATTAGGATGTATCGCCCATTGAGAAGGAAGTATAACTTCTTTAATGATACATTTACTAAAGTTTGGAGGAACCAAATGGTTGTCGTTGCTCCAAAAATGAGTAATGTCTATACCCTTTTGGGTAAGTATTGTTTTCATCCATGCTCTAGGCTTTAAGGATAGAGTAGGATAGTATGTTGAGTCTAAGTATTTAGACCTAAGTCTCTCAACATCTTTCATTAGAGGAATATCCTCTTGTTCTATATAAAGAACAGTGTCAGAAATGGTTTTAGTAAACCAATCTGTCTCTTTTTTGGTAACCTCAGAGTATGACTCTGGTATTTTTTTCAGGATCATTAAGATCCTCTATTCCCTTTGAAGAAGATGAAGAGGGAATATTCTTGTTACCCTTCTTGGAGATAGTCCTCCAGGAATTAGGATGGTTTGAAGTATAACTTCATCCACCTCCACCAGCACTGGTCCTTCCTCCCCCTCGAGAAGGGGGTCGACCACGATTCATTGCCACTCTGCACATAAAATAAGAGTGAAACAAGAATTTAATCAGGGTTATAAACCCGAAGATGTTTATCTTTAAGAATATTTTTAACTTTGTTTAATAAACGAGTCTGAGGATCAGTTATAAACTGAAATAGTACTTCTTTGCCATTATAAGCGGCATGAATACCATTAGTGTCGACTTTTTGCATAGGCATAATTTTATGCAAAAAGGGTGTTCCTAAAATGATATGTTGTGAAAGGTTCTTCACAAAAACACATGGTATAGGAATGCATGTATCTTGGACACATATCTGTGCTGAAGACAATTTAAATTGTATATCAAGTTGGTTGCCTCCTGCACCACTCAAAGATTGCGTGGTTGGCTCAAAGAATTGTGAGGGTATAATTCCTTCACGAATGCAGTTAAGATCTGCACCACTATCAACCAGAGCTATGAGGTCTGGAATAACAATTTGTTTAGATATAACCAAGGTTACCTTGATATACCATTTCTGAGATGTTACTTGTTGTAACAAATTCAGAAATTCATCCTTTTGGGATGTTTCAGTATTATGAATGCTTGATAAATCATGTTGAGGAATGTCTTCTTCCTCAAATCTGGAGAGAATGTAAGTAGTCTCTTTTTTAAGAAGTACAACTTCTTGTTTTAGATTTTGGATCTCCTTATTGAGATCAGAGAGTGATAACACTGTAGACGTATTATCCTGCCTTCTTTTCATGACTTTAGACATACGATAAACGTTGTCTATTTTTGGCTTATCTTTTTTGTCATTCTGATTGGTACATAAGCCAAGAAGTTTGTATTTTAAATCTGAAGGAAGATCTTCAGATAATATTTTGGAGATTAACTCCTCACTAGAAGTGATGACATTTATGGATAATCCATTCATGTCAACAATGGCTTTCCAATAAGCTGTTTTATCATTCGTCTGACAAGTATTACTTGTACATTGAAAATTGTTATCAGAAGATGATGAATAATCTTCTTCGTCCGATCCTTCAGTATCACTGTGGATCATGATCTTAAGAAGAGTCTTTTTAAGACCTTCATCCTTGATCACTCCTTATTTTACACCTTTTTCCCGCATTTTTGCATGCCATTTAGATCGCCCAAATCATGTTTTTCACGATATATCGACGATATTGCGATGCTTTTCACGATTTGTTGTTTTTGTCGCATTTCAGGTGATTTGGCGCGATTTGGAGTGATCCCGAGATGCACTTACTCCAGACGGTCACCGACGACCTCCCCGAGGGGTATTTTTGCTGTTGGAGAGGAGCGGAAGAAGAATGGACGTCGCAGGAGCGACGAGGAGGCCAAAATAAGCAGATTGGGCATGTTTTGTGTCCCACTCGGCCGAGTGGAGGAGCCACTCGGCCGACCAGCGAGACACCGCTCGGCCGACCAGTTCAGACACGATTCCTATGTGCACTCGGCCGAGCGACGGAGACCACATCGGCTGAGTGACGAGACCCCATCCGCCCGAGTGGCGCCCAGACGAAGCCCTTCAAAAATCTCCAAGTTACTCTTTTTCGGCTGCCTGAGCTTCAGAAGACCCACTCGGCTGAGTGGATAATCCCGACCGCCCGAGTACCATGAAGCCATCGGCCGAGTGACGACAACTCACTCGGCCGAGCCGCCCCCGAAGTGAAGACCTCTGAAGATCGAGACTTACTGGAAAATTACAGGGTTTTCACTCGGCCGAGCGACTTTTGTCACTCGGCCGAGTGCGACGCGCTGCCTGTAGCGAAAATTGCGGAAAACAGGCTGCGCAGGGGTATTTTGGTCACAGTTTTTGGACGATTTTGGGGGCTATTTAACCCCTGTTTTTACCCTAGTTTTGGGAGCTTCTTCTTAGATTTTTGTAGCCTTTTTAGAATTACTTTTTAGCTTTATTTTGGAGATTGGAGAAGAGACAAAGTTTGATTTTTGTTGGAATAATTGAAGAACTCCATTGGTTTGCTCTTCTATTCTCTAAAAATTCTATTTTTATTGCATATCTCAATATTGTGATGAATTCTATTGCTTATTTCATTGATTATTTTTGTGATCTTGCTATGAATTGTGAGTAGTCGCCACGTCTTGGGGCGTGGGGATGAACCCTACGAGCCCAATTTCATATTTGTGATGAATTAGTAGAAATTTTGCTAGAATTGATATCTAGGGATTAGATTGGGATCGGTTTATTACGGATAGCTAGGAGTTCACATCGATTGGGATTTGCAAGAGATTGGATCCCAATTCGATAGGAAACCCTAGAAATCCGAATTGGGTTGGAATCGAATTTCCGTAGTATCGGTTTGCAAGAGATTGGACCGATACTAGGGTTTCCGGTTGCAATTCCGCGCCAATACCCGTTTGCAAGAGATTGGACGGGTAGGAACTATCCCAATCTAGATCGCGAGCCGAGTTTGCAAGAGATTGGACTCGGTGCGCGATTGGACGATGATGTTGATCCTAATGCTAGCTTCCCTAGGCTAGGGTTTGCAAGAGATTGGACCCAAACCTAGGATAGCTATAGACCGGCAACAGCGCGAGAGCGTGAGCTTGGTTCTACATTCAATTGCAACTAGTTCATCCAAAATCCTAATCTAGCAATTTTGATACCGATGAACCACATTCATGAAATACGGTGAGTGGCGGGAATTCCCCGTTCCCTAGACGTTCTTTATTTGATTTGATATTTCTACACTTTGTCTGACGATTGTGACAGGATCGCCAAAGGCAAATCTCTCTTCTTAAATAGCCAGGTTGATTGGAGCAAGCACGGTCATTCGTCCTCCCTATGTTCGATATCCCGCTCGCTGCTACACCGTGCACTTACGGTAAAACTACAACCGTTCTTTAGGGTTACATCCCGGAGCGATCAAGTTTTTGGCGCCGTTGCCGGGGAGGCGATTGCGTTTGATCTTACCACCCTAGCTATTTCTTATTATTATTATTATTATTTTATTTCTTTATTTTTGCCTAACCCTTCCACGGTACTAATCATTTCTTTGAAACTCTGTTTCCCCTGTGCATGTACACGAGATCTACGGCGGACCCTGAAGCTATATTATTTGACCCCGAGATCGAACGTACCACGCGGAGACTTAGAGCGGAGAGGAGACAAAATCCGGAAGGGAGGTTTATGACCAACCCGGAAACTGCGGAACAATTGGCGGCAAGGATGGCGAGGATAATTTCTATTCGGGATAGGCTCCGGCCTAAGACCTCTTCTACTACCTCTTCCATTGCCATGCCAGAGTTGGCGGCTGACAAGAACTTCGAGCTAAAGACTGGACTAGTGGTTCTGATGCAGCAGGATCCATTTCATGGGAATGCCCATGAAAATCCTCACTACCACATTCAATTATTCTTGTCGAAGTGCGCCACATTCCAAATGCCGGGGGTCTCCATCGATGCCATCAGACTGCGCTTCTTCCCCTTCACGCTAAAGGACAAGGCACTCTATTGGTTGAGGACGCAGGCTGAGGGAATCTTCACCTCTTGGGACGAGTTGGCAAGTGCATTCATCGACAAGTTCTATCCGCCATCCAAGACGGTGAAGATCCGGAGCGCTCTCATGTCCTTCAAGCAAGGACCCCAAGAGATGCTCTATGAAGCTTGGGAGGGTTTTAAGGATCTGCAGCACCAATGCCCGCACCATAGCATAGAAGATTGGGAGCTAGTGCATAGCTTCTACAATGGTCTCCAACCGAGGACCAAACAAATTATTGATGCCGCGGCGAATGGTGCTATCTTGTCAAAGACTCCCGAGGAAGCTATAGCCCTAATTGAGGAGATGACCTTAAACAACCAACAATGGGGCGATGAGCGAGGACACTCCACGTCCTCCTTGAAGCCAACTAGTATCTACGAGGCGAAGGCCGTAGCGGAGCTTACAAGCAAGTTTGATTCTCTCCACAAGGTAGTGGAGAGATTGGAGAAGTTTATCACGGAGCCCCAAGGAGCCCCTTCCACCTCCGCTCCAACGAACCAAATGAGTGATTGGCAAGACCAATCTCAAGCCATGTATGTGGGAGGAGAGCAAGGAGAAGGATCCTTGGAGCAAGTACAATATGTCGCAGGAAACCAAGGATATTGGGCCAATCCGGCCGCAAGAAATCATCCTGGATTCTCCTACGCCAACAATGAAGGATCTTTGAACCCGCCCCAAGCACCGCCTCAACAAGCTCGACCACCACTACCACCCCAACAACAACACTATCCGCCGAGGGGGCCTCCACAACAAAATTTTCAACCGAAGTAACAAGTTCCACCTTATAGGCCGCCCGGATACAACCAAGGGTGGAGGAATCAAAATCAAAACCCTCCACAAGCTCAACAACGATCCGACTTCGAAGCTAGAGTGGAGGCGTTTATGGTCGAGCAAAATAAGGTCAATGCTACCTTGAAGGCGGGGCAAGACTCCCTTAATACCGTTGTGGCTCAAATATCGGAGCAATTGGCGTTGCTCAATCGGAACACTCAACGATTGCCGGCGCAACCCGAGCAAAACCCACGGGGCAACACCGGCCACATCAATGCCGTAGTTGCCGTTACTACTAGAGGCAGGAAGGATACCACCCCTGCCATGATTCCTACCGGGGAGCCCGTGGAGGAAAGTTTGGAGCCGATTGAGCCGGTAGTTGAAGATGATAAGGAGAAAGAGCCACAAGAAAAGGAGAAATCTAGAGCGGAGCAATTGATCGAGGAAAGGCGCTTCATGCCACCGGTCCCATTTCCCCAAAGGCTTGCTAGAGCGAAAATGGAGAAAAGGCTAGCAAAGTTTCTCGAGTATCTTAGAGGAGTTAGCCTCAACATTCCCTTCCTCGACGCCATGGTGGAAATCCCCACATATGCTAAATTCTTAAAGGACTTGATTTCGGGGAGAAAGAGGAAGGAAAAGATCATGCTAGCCGAGGAGGGCTCTTGGTTCACCAAGAGGGAGAAGGAGCCGGCCAAATTTAAAGACCCGGGGAGTTTTCGGATTCCTTGCACCTTGGGCGGCGTCCCTCTTCAAAAGGCGTTGGTAGATCTTGGGGCTAGTGTGAGCCTCATGCCTCTCTCCATGTTCTTAAGGCTAAACACCGGGACAAAGTTGAAACCTACCGACATGCGCATTCAATTAGTCGATGGGCGAATAACAAGGCCGGTAGGGATCACCGAAGACATTCCGCTACAAGTCCCGGGGGGAATATGCTTACCATGTGACTTTGTGATCATGGACGTTAAGGAGGAGGGAGATACTTCATTGATACTTGGACGCCCGTTCCTCGCCACCGTCGGTGTGATTGTCGACGTGCGAGAAGGTACACTAACTTTAAATGTCGGCAACATCGAGGTGGAGCTTCACATTCCTAAGGCAATGAAACACATGCCTTACCACGAGGAGCTTGACTACATGGACCTCCTTGATGAGGTAATTGAGGAGGCGATCCCCCACTCGATCGGCGCTCTTTTCGATGAGGATTTCGAGGAAGGCCCGGATTTAGGCCAAAATGAGAAGATAGATGATTCCCCCGACCTCTCCGCTGAAAATGATGAAGGTGACGCTGATGTCGCAAGGATTCGAGAGCTCTGCAAGCTCTCGAAACAAAAGTCTCCAAAGAAAGCTCCGCCGATACGGAAATCGACGTCACCGGTGAAGCCGTTGACCGGAGCAAATGCTAGCTTGGGGGAGCCTCCCCCCAACACAATTCGAGACGGGAGACCACCGAGGGAGAACACGCCGCAACTTCCAAATCCAAGCGTGCTCCCCGGAAAATTTGATGGGTGCATCTCATATGCACCAAACATCCCGCAATAATTGAAAATCATAGGGGGTCGAACTCACGACCTTAAACGAGCGCTTGTCGGGAGGCAACCCGACGGTTGTTGCTTTCTTTTTACTTTTTCTTTGTTTTTGTTTTAAAAATTTTTAGTGTCTTGAGTCGTTCGCCCAAAAATTTTGTGATAACGGGTCCTATTTTTCTTGACAGGAGAGGAGATAGGTAAATCCATCATGAGGAGGATGAATGAGACGATGAGAAGCGCCCCAGGAAGACGCTCGATGCTTAGGAGCAAGATGAAATCGACTGGAGGAAGAAAGACGGAGTTTAGAACCCAAACGAAGACAAACAGCAGAACACAAGGCTCACTCGGCCGAGCATACTAATCACTCGGCCGAGTACACAAGTTCGTCCGGCCGAGCCGCTCACGAACGAGGGAAGTCTGCTGTACCCAACTCTCTGTTTATTTTCTTGATTTCAGTATAACTGCTACTCGGCCGAGTATATATTTTCACTCGGCCGAGTAAAACGGATACGCTCCTAGGGCGAGTCTTGCCGAGTAGCTTAAGCCACTCGGCCGAATGGACTTACTCCACTCGGCCGAGGCTGGCAAGGCCACTCGGCCGAAGCGTAAGCGAGGAGGATTTTGCCATTGATCCCACTCGGCCGAGTGACCTAGTCACTCGGCCGAGTCGTAACTTTTATTATATAAGGGGCGAGGGGGGCACGTTTTTCGAAAACGCAAAAACCCAATTTCGCCCGACGGTTCAGCTTCCCTCGCCCGACCCTCGCTCGCTCTCGTCCCCACTCGCCCGGACGACCACCGCCGCGCCGCCGCTCGGCCAGTCACCGCCGGCCGACCACCCGCCGTGACTCGCCCGAGTCGCCGCCGGCGGCCGCTGCTCCGACCACCTCCGGTATCAACCGTTTCGCCTTTTTCTCCTCTTTTCGTGTGTTTTTCGAGGATCCATGCGATGAACGAACCCCAAACCCAAATCGATTTCTATATCTGTCTATTATACCCCTATTGCTCCATACGTTTTGAATATTACCCGCTGATATCTCCATTTCATGCGCAGGTTGTTTTTGGGAGCTTAGGGGAGCCCAGGGGAGCTTCTACAGACTGATTTTGGGCTTCGCGGAGGCGCTATCTTCGCACTCTTCCATTGCTTAGCACTCGCGGCGTGTCGGGGTACACTCTTTCCTTTCTTTTACACACGCCGCACTTTTGCACCTTTTCGGCTCGCGCTCGGGGCCGATATGCCGCCCCGGACACGGCCGCGGTCGAGGAGAGCTTCCGCCAAGCGGAAGCGGTCGGATGACGCCGGCCCCTCCCACGAGTTGGAGGACTCTCCTCCGCCTTCTCCCACACACACCGCACACCCCGCACAGCCTGCAGGCCCCGCACACCCCGCACAGCCTGCAGCGCCCACACAGCCCGCACAACCACTCCCTGCCGCTCCACAGCCACCACCTCCAGCTCCACTGGTCGGGCCGCTCGGGATTACGTTCCGAGACGACGCACACCGCACCGTCTTCGAGCGTATCTCCTAGCGCTCGATCGTACCCTCCAGGTTTGCACACCTTGCTGACCTAGGACGCCTGGGGGTACTAGAGGGGATGCTCACGTTGTACTACAACGTGGGCTGGCGAGATTTCTTTCAGGTGTCGGCGGACACGTTTATCCGCCCGACACTTGAGGTACTGAGTTCGATCGCCCGGACCGACGAGGGATGCTCGTTTCAGTTCATGGACCGGGAGTGCCAGGTCACTCTCGATATGATGGGAGCATTTTTCTCGTGGCCCGCAGTCCCCGGAGCCGATCGCGGTTACGGCCCCACCCATATCCCCCCACCTTCCTTCGACGCCGGTGCCTTCTGGGCTCGGATTACAGGTCTTCACGCTGCCTTTGACCCTAGTAGGGCCAAGGCCTCGGCCATTGTCCACCCCTGCCTCCGTATTGCTCAGCGCCTTATGGCGACGACCTTTTTGGCCATATATGAGCCGGGCACGATGTCTACGCCAGAGCTCTACATGCTCTACGCGATGACACGTCCCAGAGATCTATCTAGGGATGGAGATGAGCTGGTCCCCGCCATCGTGATTGATGTCGCGGCTTGGTTTTTGGACCGCATCATTGTGTCGGTGGGCGCTCGCTCACCGATATGCTGCGGCGGCCTGATCACCTTGCTTGCTCTTATGACCGGCGAGGACTTCCCTGACGACCTGCGGCGAGTATCGGGCCCCACTTCTTTGTCGATCGATGTTATGGCCCGGATGAAGATGCTTCGTCCGCACGGTGAGCGTCACTGGGTCTGGTTGCACGGCCCTTACGGTGCTGATTACATGATTCTTCCGAGCCCAGCTCGGACTCAGATTGCACCAGCCCACGTTGACTGGCTCCTTGCGATGGATGTTCTCATCCCCGCTGCTTACGTGCTCGAGGCCGAGGAGGCCGAGCAGGCCCACGCTGCCCCCGCAGACCCTGTTGCCCCTGCCGAGCCTGCTGCCCCTGTTGACCCTGTGGCCCCTCAGCCTATCCCAGACGTTTTTGCTGCTCCTGACACCTCTGTCCCCACCTCTGTCGGTGTCACGAGTACTTTAGCTGAGCCCACCTCCACTGCTTCCGAGGCTGTCACCACCACCACCACCGGACCTCTGTCCGTCGAGCCTCTTTGCTCCGCTCTCCCCGAGCGCCCACCGACCGTAGTTGAGTGCGGAGAGCCCTCTGTTTCCACTGTTGCTGTATTTTCTGAGAGCGTCGTGGCGTCTGTCCACACTTCTGTGCCACTGACCTCTCCGGCCGCCTCGCTGCCACTTTTGCACTCTTCTTTCGCTGCTGCTGCCCCCACTTCTCACCAGCCGGTGCCCCGGCCTCACACTGAGGCCAGGCCCACATTTGCGGGTGCAGCACCTTTCGTTCCCTTCCCCGCTGAGCCAGTCACATACGCGACCCGAGTACGCCAGCCACGCCCTGCACAGCCCCGCCCGGTGCGTCCCTCTGCACCACCTCCCCCCGACACTGTACTTCAGAGCATTCGTGCTCTAGAGGGGGCGGTGAGTGGTCTCAGAGGCGACCTTAGGACCCTTTCCTCCACCGTCTCTGCGATGGCTGGCCGCTTCGAGCTGCTCCCGCAGATTCATTACTGTCTTACCCAGGTCTTGGAGCGTCTCCCCCGCGTACCCCCACCCACCCAGCAGGTCCCCACCCACACTTCCACTCACACTCAGCCTGCTACCACTTCCACATCCACCCCCGCTCAGCGGCCTGCCCAGCCACCACCACCACTTCCGCCTCAGGACGGAGACGGTGCAGCACCACCTTCTTAGGCACCCTTGATGCCATCGATTCTTTTTGCCGTTGTGCTGCCCGTCTCTGCTGGGTCCTGACGCGTTTTTGCCCACCCCCCTCCCCTCACTTACTTTTGGGATTCTCATTTTGACCATATCTTTATATATCTTTTCTGGGAGAGAGGGAGAGTTTTTGGTGACACACCTTTATATCTGTATCGCTCCATTCCTGCATGCATCATGTCCGCATCATATTTTTCGTTTCTTTATTTTTCGTTTATTTTTCTTTTTTCCCATCATGCATGCATCCTCACTTGCCCCTCACATTTCTTGTCTCTCGGTGTGCCACGCTTTGCACATTGAGGACACTGTGCCATTTAGCTTGGGGGAGTGAGTTCTCACGTTCTTTTTCGATTTGCCACCTTTATTTTTAGTTTTTCACACCGTTTTTCGCTTTTGCACTTATTTTTCATCATTTTTCTTTTAGTTTGCCATGCATCACGTTTTTCTTATTTTTCTGTGTGCCGCATTGTATATAGTTCTATTTTCCCTTTATCTTTATTTCTTTCTTTTTCATCTCATGCTAGAGAGGACTTTTCTGTGATGATGATGACGTGGAGTTAGCTTACTCTATTTGCGTGCTATATTTTTCATGTCTTAGACTTTATTTCTGATATCATATGCTATGACTTGCCTTGCATCTAGAGATAGTAACCCACACTTTTGCCACATGAAAATGGATGAAATTTTATTATTAGCTGAGTCTGAATATTCATATGTATGCTATCACAGAAAACACACCAAGATTCACGCATTGAATGCCCGTATCTGGAGTACTGATTTCTTTTCCTATATCACTTCTATATGCATGAATTGTACACTTCACTTCAGGATGATTGAATGATGTTAGCTATGATAAATCTGGATTAGTTAGCTTTTTTGTGATCGAAACTGAGTAGATTAGATTACCCTGCTGAAGTTGTCGTGCATGTCTTATAGAGTGAATCGAGAGATATATTTATTTCTTTCTCCACAAATCTTGAACATCATTTCTCTACTTTTAAAATCATTGGTGAATCTCCCCTTAGCGACTCTATTATATGGCATTTCCCCCGCTATTAATTCCTAGCTCCAAATTTCTTATCCAAAAAAACAAAAAAAAAGGGGAGAGAAAAGAGAAAATATTCTTGTATATCATTATCTCTCTCTTTGAGTTGGGATCGTTGTGTATATATGCTATTGCATCAAAAAAAATAGAAAAGAGGAAAATCCTCAATAAAAGATCCCATCTCACTTTCTTTCTTTCTTCTTTTTTTTCATTGCTTTTGGAGCTTTATAAAAATGGGGATATAAATATTTTTTATGCCACCACGCTTATAGATAAGCTTGGGGGAGGGGATCCATTGATGTGTGAGAGAGTGACTACTTGACGTTGCACGACAACCTAGGCTAAGTAATATTCTATACTCAATGAGATTATTTCTAGCATTACGAAATCCGGAAATCTAAGCCTAGTACTCATTTCATGAAATCCATACTTTTCTATTCTCCCTATTCTATGGTGTGATACTCTTATACTCCGGATAGAAAGCATTCAATTGAAAAGTGTGTGATCTGTGATTTGTATACCGCTTTAAATGATTCAGACGATGTTAATCATAAGATTATTCCGTTTTTCATGGTTATATTGTTGTTTGTGGGTTTTCTATTTCTATTTGCACTATTATACTATGATATCAAAATAAAACTCTTTGACATGTGTTTTTCATTCAGTGCATGCTATACGAGTAAGCGGAACCCACGTCCTGAGAAAATGATCTAGCGGCTTGCCTCTTCGCTTCTTTCTTTCTTCCTTATTTTTATTTCGTTTTTCATTCTTCTCCGTTTTTTGTTTTTCATTTTTTCGCAGTTTTCATTTTTCGAATCCACCGGGGTCGCCTTTTACTTATCTTCCTCGAGGACGAGTAAGAGGCAAGCTTGGGGGATTTTGATCACTCCTTATTTTACACCTTTTTCCCGCATTTTTGCATGCCATTTAGATCGCCCAAATCATGTTTTTCACGATATATCGACGATATTGCGATGCTTTTCACGATTTGTTGTTTTTGTCGCATTTCAGGTGATTTGGCACGATTTGGAGTGATCCCGAGATGCACTTACTCCAGACGGTCACCGACGACCTCCCCGAGGGGTATTTTTGCTGTTGGAGAGGAGCGGAAGAAGAATGGACGTCGCAGGAGCGACGAGGAGGCCAAAATAAGCAGATTGGGCATGTTTTGTGTCCCACTCGGCCGAGTGGAGGAGCCACTCGGCCGACCAGCGAGACACCGCTCGGCCGACCAGTTCAGACACGATTTCTATGTGCACTCGGCCGAGCGACGGAGACCACATCGGCCGAGTGACGACATCTCGTCCGCCCAAGTGGCGCCCAGACGAAGCCCTTCAAAAATCTCCAAGTTACTGTTTTTCGGCTGCCTGAGCTTCAGAAGACCCACTCGGCCGAGTGGATTATCCTGTCCGCCCGAGTACCATGAAGCCATCGGCCGAGTGACGACAACTCACTCGGCCGAGCCGCCCCCGAAGTAGAGACCCCTGAAGGCCCCGACTTACTGGAAAATTACAGGGTTTTCACTCGGCCGAGCGACTTTTGTCACTCGGCCGAGTGCGACGCGCTGCCTGTAGCGAAAATTGCGGAAAACAGGCTGCGCAGGGGTATTTTGGTCACAGTTTTTGGACGATTTTGGGGGCTATTTAACCCCTGTTTTTACCCTAGTTTTGGGAGCTTCTTCTTAGATTTTTGTAGCCTTTTTAGAATTACTTTTTAGCTTTATTTTGGAGATTGGAGAAGAGACAAAGTTTGATTTTTGTTGGAATAATTGAAGAACTCCATTGGTTTGCTCTTCTATTCTCTAAAAATTCTATTTTTATTGCATATCTCAATATTGTGATGAATTCTATTGCTTATTTCATTGATTATTTTTGTGATCTTGCTATGAATTGTGAGTAGTCGCCACGTCTTGGGGCGTGGGGATGAACCCTACGAGCCCAATTTCATATTTGTGATGAATTAGTAGAAATATTGCTAGAATTGATATCTAGGGATTAGATTGGGATCGGTTTATTACGGATAGCTAGGAGTTCACATCGATTGGGATTTGCAAGAGATTGGATCCCAATTCGATAGGAAACCCTAGAAATCCGAATTGGGTTGGAATCGAATTTCTGTAGTATCGGTTTGCAAGAGATTGGACCGATACTAGGGTTTCCGGTTGCAATTCCACGCCAATACCCGTTTGCAAGAGATTGGACGGGTAGGAACTATCCCAATCTAGATCGCGAGCCGAGTTTGCAAGAGATTGGGCTCGGTGCGCGATTGGACGATGATGTTGATCCTAATGCTAGCTTCCCTAGGCTAGGGTTTGCAAGAGATTGGACCCAAACCTAGGATAGCTATAGACCGGCAACAGTGCGAGAGCGTGAGCTTGGTTCTACATTCAGTTGCAACTAGTTCATCCAAAATCCTAATCTAGCAATTTTGATACCGATGAACCACATTCATGAAATACGGTGAGTGGCGGGAATTCCCCGTTCCCTAGACGTTCTTTATTTGATTTGATATTTCTACACTTTGTCTGACGATTGTGACAGGATCGCCAAAGGCAAATCTCTCTTCTTAAATAGCCAGGTTGATTGGAGCAAGCACGGTCATTCGTCCTCCCTGTGTTTGATATCCCGCTCGCTGCTACACCGTGCACTTGCGGTAAAACTACAACCGTTCTTTAGGGTTACATCTCGGAGCGATCAATCCTCAATTTCATTAATCTTCTTCTTAGTATAACAGGAAGAAGCGTAATGGCCAATTTGACCACATTTGTAACATTTAATGTTACTGGCATCCTTCTTAGAAGGTTTGGTCTTTCTTTTAGTAGAATCTCTTTCAGAGTCTCTGGTTTTAAATAATTTCTTTTTCTTGGAAGAAATATGATTCTTCTTACTGGATTTATAATCCTCCTTGACACGTTTTCCCTTATCAGTGACATAAGGTTGGTCAAAAGCAAACTGATGGCAAAATTCGCCAAGTTCTTTTTTACCAGTAAGTCTATAAGACTTCAGTTGATGCCTTAGCTTCATGTCATTACATAAAGCTAAACCTTCTTTAATACAGGCATCGATAAGAGTTCCGTAAGTAAATTGGTCATAAGGAATAATTCCTCCATTTTTAACTTTAAGTTGATTACGAACTCTATCAGCAAATAAATTTAGTAGTCCATCAATAAACTTGGACTTCCAATGAGTGCTATTAGCATCACTAAGATTCATTACTCTACTTAAGAATGTGTATTTGTACCATCTGAAATGGGTTAAAGAGGGACACCTCAAGTTTCGTAACAAAGTTCTAATTCTTTCACCATGGTCTGTAAAAGCACCGGTGAAGTGATTGGTTATAGCCAATATTAATGTATACACAGCATCTCCCCTTTGTGTACCATTTTCTTGTTTTACAGCTTTTAATATTTCAGAATGGGACTCAGATGTGAGATAGTTATCCCACCAGCCCTTAAGAACGCCAGTAAAACCACAAGTTATAAACTGAGCAATAACTTGGTCAGAATTATTATTCTGACGACAAACAGTGGAATACATCAGCATACGATGCATGGTGGCAAATATCTGATTGTCAGATAAACCATCAATATTCCATTCATAAATGTTTCGACCATTATAATCGGTCTGCATGCAAGTATCATTCTCTTCGAATAATACGTCAACATGTGTTGGCCGTTTATAATAATATCGTTCCAACTGTTTAGAACGACTAGCAAGTTTATTAATAGAAGTGAATTGATCTTCTATGGCCAAAACTTGTTCTGGTATAACCAGATTATCCTCTAAGGTTTCATCATCCTCAGTGTGTTTAACAGAAATAGTAACTTGATCTGGTATAACTAGATCATTATCAGAAGTATCCTCAGTATCAATAACTGAAGAATTCTCAAGATTCAGGACTTGATTTGATATAACCAAATCCTCATTAGGACTAACCTTATTATCAGTATTAATAACTGAAGAGGTAAAAACCGTGTGAAGTTCAGCTTTACTAAGCTTTTTAGTTAAAGCGTCAATAACTTTAGCAGTCATCTTATCACTGATATTAAAATCAGAGATGTCTATAGGTGGTTTAATAGCCACCTGCTTGGTTTGAATGGGAGCTTTAACTTCCTCAAACTCAATAAGAGATGGAAGAATATTCTTCATCTTTCGGATAAGTTCATTAACAACATCCTCAACCCTCATGAGTTGTTGACCAACAACTTGAAGGTGAATATTAGAGTAATTACTCTGTTTGATAAGCTTATTAAGCTCACGTAAGACTGAGTCTTCAGTCTCAATTGGCTTTATGAAAGCCGTTGCTTCTAAAGTGGCTGTAGAAAGCCCAGATAACTTTAGAGGTTCTGTTGGAGGATAAAGAGATTTAATGGAAGCACCTGTCTGAGATTTCCATTGTTTGTAGTGTTCTTCAAGAACACTAATTCTCTTTACTTCTCTTTGAAGATATAACTTCAAGAACCAAGGAACAAAAGATATAATCTCTTGTTGTCTGTCAAGTGTCTCATAATAACTTGACCTGAAGTCTTGTTGTTCTCTATCAGAGAAGACTTTGAAGAACCAATTACGAAATTCAGTGTTTCGTTTGTTTTGGAACTCCTTATTAAGGATTCCTCTAAGTCTGCTGCCGGGTGTAAAATCCATGAACAACAGATTACATTTGGAAACTCATTTCAGAGTTGGTAGGAGAAAGCTTTTCTTTCTCATTGTAAATAGGATGAGGTATATTATTATGGGATATATTAATCCCTCGAACCTCGTTGATTCTATGAGAATCAGATCTAGAAACAGATCATCTGGAAGCACTAGTGACATCAGAAAGTTTGATAGTCCTAGTAGGATTAAACATAATCTCAACATCACCATCAGCCGTTTGGATAATTTGATCAATATCTTTATTCATAATAGGCTGAGGTTGGATAGCATTAGGTATAACCCAACTATCAGGAAAGTTTACTTCTGTCCATTTGATTTGTCTATTGACAGCAATATGGGACGAAAGTAAATTAGTTTCCACTAAGACAGTTTTGCCTGGCTTAGTATGAACCTTAGCCTTGGTAGCTAAAGTGTTCAAAGCTTTAAAATGGATGCGGTATATAATCGCAACCGTTTCTGATCCAGGTAAGAATTCATAACCATGAGTCTTAATATTAAGACTGACAGCTTCAAGTATGTTTGGATCAGTAAGAGATAAACTCAAGTTTGGGTATACGTTAAAGTATACAGGTCCATTACATAGACTGGTCTCCATGATGCCCATAAGGGACTGAGTCCAATTAAGACATCTAGCATCACGCAAACAGGCTAGTAATGAAGCATTTAACCCCTGAAGAGTTAAAGGTCTAAAAGCAACCTGAATTAATCCAATATGGATATATCTGTATCGATCCATATAAGGTTCGATATCTTCAGGACTGAGCAACTGTATTGTTTGCTCACTCTGATCAACAGTGGAGGTTCTTTCTAATGTCTTAATGGCAATTAAAGACCTATAATCAAAGAACCCAATTTTATATATGTCCCTATTAGGAACATCAGGGATAGACCACTTATTAAGTGATTCAATATCAGACGGAAATTCCGTCAACCTAGCATTCTTAATCTTTTTACTCGTATTACGAGTCATAGCAGAGGTAGAAGTAGAAACTAGTTCTGACATAAGGTGTTCTTACGGATATTTTATCATGCTTTACAAGTAACATAGGGATAAAGAAATATGATTTTCCTTGCTTCGCTACTAGTGATAAATCTGAGTACATAAAGCCAGTCTTTGAATGTTTGAACATAATAAATAATTGATGAGAGTAAAATTACTGAATTACAACAGCCAGTTTTAATTTGTTTATACATAAGAAATGTTTCATGAGAGCAAAGTCACCAGACAACGATTCACAGCCCTAACGGCATCTCGCCTCAGCGGGACTTACTACGCGACTACGGCGACCACCAACCCCCACATCCACATACTTATGGACAAACAAATAAAACATTCAAAATCCGGAGATTAACATATTGTAAATAGAAACCCAACTCTCACATCCTCATGAATATCATGTTTATTGATTATAAAGAAACAAACCAAAACAATCCGAATCATGAGATCCGCAATTCATACTCAAGTATCAGTAGCAAGGAAGCAAGAACACATCATATTAACATATTCCTACTTACTAGTACTCCATGATAATATTCGCAAGAAGCAAACTAGCCAGTCATGGCTCTGATACCACTTTCTACCAGGATTCACAAATATATATATATATATATATATATATATATATATATATGTATATATATATATATATGTATGTATGTATGTATGTATGTATGTATGTATGTATGTATGTATGTATGTATGTATAGTTAGTTGTATGTATTTTGGTATGTATATTCATACATGTGTGTTGTATAGTTATGCCTTGAACAATGTATGCATGGCTATGTATGTAGCTATTAGTTGTCTATTGAGTGCCATACAAACATGAGTAGTGTGTTAAGTGAATGTTTATATGGAATGCTTTTTAATGTATGGGGTAGGTTTGTAAACATGCTAATTAGGAGGGGCTGAGTGCATATGACAAGTGATATGTAGAAGAGTGCATGCAAATAGCTCTATTGTGTTGGGTCTTTTTGTAAATATGGTGCTCATGCTTATCTTTAAGTTAGAGCTAAGGAGGGTTCTAGATATTAGATATTTTCTTTAATGCCTTAGTGTTATGAATAGGCCCATGAGGCCCATTGGGTATCCGGCCCACCATTGAAAGTTATAAATATGAGGGTAGAGGGGCTCTTAACCTCATACACCTATTTCCTTATATTTCCCTTCACAACACGTTATCAGCATGATCACCCTCGCTGGAAAAGGCGGCGACGCGCGAGGAAGGAGATCCATCAACCGCTCAGTCTAAGAAGATCATAATCTTCTCAACAGGGAGCGAAAAGGGCATCCTTCACCAACCGTCGTCTAGATTCCCTCATCGAATCTAGAGGTAAATATCAAAACTTTTTGATCTAAACTTGCGTTTTCACGTAGATCTGCATGTTTTAAGATCAAAAAGTTTGAAAACACGGTAAAATCATTTTTTTAGATCCGCATGTCTAAAAACAATAAAAATCAGTTTTTAAGAGATCTAAATGCTAGAAAAATCATTTTTACCCCCAACCTTGATCCATACCCCGCACGCCCGAAGGACGAAACGGCGGCGCTCTACGAGCACCGCCGGCGGTAAAATGCCGCGGCCCGGCCGCGGCCAGCAGCCGCGGCCTCTGGCCGCGGACTGTAGCCGCGGCGGCCGCGGTCGCCACGGCCAGCCACCGCGACGGCGCGCCGCGTGGGCCCCCCCAGGGTTTTTTTCGGAAACCCTAACCCTAAACGGGACATTTTTTCGGGGGAGGCCCAACTAACCCTGATGGGTTGTTTTCATGGCCCAAAAGCCTGAAAATTAGCCCATTTACACAAATAATTTTTCCTTTTTTATTTTTGGCCCCAAAAGCCCAAAATAATTAAAGAAATCTTAAATTTTAAAAAACGGGTTAAAGTGGAAAATAAAATATTAAAAATATGGATCAAAGGTAAAAAGTTTTTCAAAAAAAATAATTTTTAGCACGTCACACACTATTTAGATTATTTAATTAATCTTTACATGCATGTGAAATGACTATCTGCGTGGTTGTATATTTTCCATATATTATCTGCGTGGATGTGCGATTAGGCTATGTTTTTAGGGATCACCCAGGTTTCCGACATCTTTTCTTTTCTGCAATTTTTTCTTTTTGAGAGAAATTTGTAAGTGAGGAAATATATGTAAAAAGAAGACCGGAGGACACCAAAAAGGAGCAGAAGGCGTATGCACAAAGAAGAAAGGGGCTTCTCTCTGAAGTTCCCGAGTTGTATTTATTCATGCAATTTTTTGATGTAACTTCGGACTGTATTTTTCATTTCGGTGTCGGCTGGCTGATCCCAATAGTCCTAAGTTATTTTCATTGCTTATACATTAAATGCGTGGATGTTAACTATTTTCATGCTATGTTAATGTTACAATGAAACCGTTAAAAAGCATGCGTGGATGTTAACCTCTTTTAATTATTCACGTTATGAAACTGTTAAAAAGCATGCGTGGATGTCAAGTTTTTCTTTAATAATTCACGATATGAAAATGACAAAAAGCATGCATGAATTTTCTTTATGAAAATGGTAAAAATAAATGCGTGGATGTCTAATTGTTTTTATAGTTTAATAATCCATGATGTTTTTATATTGCTAGATTATTCAATGGCCAGACTTGCGAATGTCGACTTTTCCGTCCTGAAGGCCGATGGGTCGAACTACTTGAGTTGGCAGCTGGACCTGAAGTTCCATCTGCGATCTCATAGGTTCAGTCTCACACCAACTGAGAAGGCAACAACAAGTACTGCACTAGCCGACAAGGATGCTTCTAAAGAAGCACCTCATACAGAGGAAGTTTTCGATATACTAAAGGCGAAAGCCATTATCTATATCAGGAAACATTTAGACTCGACCCTGAAGGACGAGTATCTTACTGTAGAGGATCCTTACGAGCTATGGGACGCACTTGAGGAGAGGTACAAGCATCAGAGAGATGTCATACTCCCCCGGGTGTAGTACGAGTGGACTTACCTCCGCATACAGGATTACAAATCCGTAGCGGAGTATAACTCTGTACTCTTCCGTATCACCTCACGCCTGAAGTTGTGTGGTGAAACGGTGACGGAGAAAATGTTGCTGGAAAAGACGTTCACGTCTTTCCACGAGAAGGACATGATCCATATGCAACAATATCGTGAGAGGAAGTTCACGAAGTACTCTGACCTGCTTTCATGCCTGCTAATGGCTGAACAGAACAGAGATTTGTTGGTTGCTACTTACAACCTGCACCCTCCTGGCTCCGCTCCACTGCCACCTCCTGCAGAGGCACACTTCCAGTCTTCCCAGAAGAAGAAGATGGACAAGAAGGCAAAATTCCAGAAATGGAAAGAACAGAAGAAGCGGAAGAAGGCCACTCCCCAAGCTCCTCCTCAAAACCAGAAGTTTGTGGAAAAGAAGCAGAAGTGGACGTCAAAAGGTGGTACTCCCAAGAAAGACCGGGAGGATAAGTGCTCCAAATGCGGAATGACGGGCCACTGGTCCAGAATCTGCCGCACCCAGAAACACCTCCAGGACCTCTACCAGGCAAGCCTCAATCCTCGAGCTGAGACAAACCTGATGGAGAGCGCAGCGTTGCCAGAGACCTCATGGACTCCTGAAGACTTCATGTGAGATGACACTCTCTAGTTATGGACCATTTTATCTACTAGCAATGTATCTTATTTTCATGCATCGTATTTAGTTTCTATTCCATGTCAAACAATCTTGTGAGCATCTTAAATGAAAGTAGATCTTTTCTTTTTCATATTATTTAATGCTTAAATGTATTTCTTAATATAGATATGGAATCAATTTGCCAAGTGGACAGTGCATCGACGCACTCGATCCTTTAGAACATAGACTACTTCAAGAGCATAAGTAGCTACTCTGGTCCACTTAGAACAATCTCAGGGCCAGCTAATATAATCGAAGGATCAGGGGAAGTAATCATATTGCTCCCCGTAACACACAAATCACACTTAGGAATGCGTTATACTCCTCTAAATCCATCCGAAGCCTCCTAAGATTTAAAGATATCCATTTAAACGGATATCACTTAGAGACGGTAAAGGAAAATGAAAGGGAATACTTGCTTGTAACGTATTTTACAAATGGTGTAAAAACCAGTGTGGAACGTTTCAAGGGACTCCCCTCGGGACTCTACCAAACAAGTATACAAACTCCAGAAATATCAATGGCGGAGCACCTGAAGTGCCCCCAAACACCAGAATTCAAACTCTGGCACAGTAGACTGGGACACCCTGGATCTGTTATGATGTACCGCATCATAAAAAGCTCCAGGGGAATAGACTTGAAGAACCTGAAGATTCTTCAAAAAGGTAAATTCCCATGTCCACCCTGTTACAAGGGTAAACTGATTACGAGACCCTCTCCACTGAAAGTGGACCTGGAATCTCCAAGTTTTCTGGAAAGAATCCACGGAGACATTTGTGGGCCTATACACCCATCAAGTGGTCCGTTCAGGTACTTTATGGTCCTGATTGACTCATTTACTAAGTGGTCACATGTGTGTCTACTGTCCACCTGTAACCTAGCACTATCTAAGATTTTAGCTCAGATAATCAGGTTACGGGCCCACTTCCCCGACTACCAGATAAAGAAACTTCGTCTGGACAATGCGGGGGAGTTTACGTCACAAGTATTTCTAGACTATTGCCAAGCTCAGGGAATTGAAGTCGAACATCCTGTAGCGCATGTTCACACCCAAAACAGGTTAGCAGAATCTCTAATTAAGAGACTGCAATGGATTGCTCGTCCATTATTACTTCAATCCCAGCTACCAGTGAATGCATGGGGTCATGCAATTTTGCATGCTGCATCTTTAATAAAATTAAGACCCTCTGGCGGTCAGTCATCTTCTCCAATGCAACTAGCACTTGGAGCCCCACCAATTGTCTCACACTTGAGAATATTTGGTTGTGCAGTATACGTCTTTATAGCACCACCACAAAGGACAAAGATGGGTCCACAACGCCGCCTAAGCATTTATGTTGGGTTTGACACCCCCTCCATAATTAGATTCCTAGAACCCCTTACGGGAGACATTTTCAAGGCAAGTCTAGAAGACTGTGAATTTGATAAAACATCATTTCCAAGACTAGGCTCAAAGACAAAGAAGCCCGAATCTTCAGATTGTATCACTTGGGATACAAAGAAATTATGTCACTATGATCCGCCCACAAGCCAGTGTGAGGAGGAGGTCCTGAAGATTCTCCATATCCAAAACACTGTCCATCTCTTGTCGGACAAATTTACTGACTACCAGAAGATTGTCAGATCGCACGTCCCTGCTGTTAACACTCCAGCTAGGATTGACATACCGCAAAATGGATGCAATCCGCCTGCAGCAGAAATGGTTGGACCCCTCAAAAAGAGAGGACGACCACCGCGATCCAAGGAACAAGTCCCTCGAAAGAGTAGGACCCTTGGCAATGGTAAACAAATACCACCACAGGATGCTACTATAAGCCCTACTACCCCATCTCTTCCAAACTCTTAAACAGAGGAAAAACCGGGAGAAAATGAAGTTTCGATACACTATGTACGAACTGGGGAGTATTGGGACAGAAAGAGCACAACCATAGATGACACATTTGCGTGTAATATTACCATCAATGTCGCGTACTGCGACGATGATATTGAACCACGCTCTCTGACAGAATGTCAAAGCAGAGATGATTGGCCAAAGTGGAAAGCGACAATAGGAGTGGAGTTGGATTCACTCACCAAACGCAAGGTCTTTGGACCTATAGTCCAGACACCAAAAGGTGTAAAATCTGTGGGTTATAAATGTGTATTTGTTAGAAAACAAAATGAACAGAATGAGATTGTTCGCTACAAAGCAAGGCTTGTAGCGCATGGTTTTACCCAACGTCCAGGGGTGGATTTTGAAGCCACATACTCCCTGGTCATGGACGCGATCACCTTCCGATTCCTCATTGGCTTAACAGCCCAAGAGGGTTTAGATATGCAGCTTATGGACGTCGTTACTGCATACCTATATGGCAACCTAGACCGAGACATCTATATGAGATTGCCTGACGGTTATTCTTTGCCTGCAGCACTAAAAGAGAGAAAACGTGACATCTACTCTGTGAAACTGCAAAGATCATTGTATGGTCTAAAACAATCCGGAAGGATGTGGTATAACAGACTGAGCGACTTCCTTGCAAAACAAGGATTTACAAATGACCCAGTCTGTCCTTGCATCTTCATAAGAGCAAAGGCAACATGATTTGTCATTATAGCCGTCTATGTAGACGACTTGAACCTCATCGGATCTCCTGAAGAGATCGCCGAGATTTCTAGAAGCCTGACAGAAACATTCGAGATGAAAGACCTCGGAAAGTCAAAATTCTGTTTAGGTCTTCAAATAGAGCATCTTAACGATGGGATCCTGTTACATCAGTCAACTTACACATCGAACTTATTGAAAAAGTTTCAGATGGATAAGTGCCACCCCCTCAGTACCCCAATGGTCGTCAGATCATTGGATGTGCATAAAGACCCCTTCCGGTCGCTGGAAGAGGGGAAGGAAGTACTAGGCCTTGAAGTGCATTATCTAAGTGCTATCGGTGCACTCCTTTACCTGGCTAACTGCACTCGCCCTGACATAGCATTTGCAGTCAACTTACTAGCCAGATATAGTGCTGCACCTACACAGTGGCACTGGGCCGAAGTTAAGCATCTTCTGCGCTATCTCCAAGGGTCCATAGGCTTAGGTATATTCTACAAGAAAGGGGAATCAACTGGTTTAGTTGGTTATGCTGATGCAGGATACAGGTCCGATCCTCATACAGAGAAGTCTCAGACCGGATATATGTTTACCTATGGCGGCACTGCCATCTCTTGGAGATATGTAAAGCAGACCATGATAACTGTCTCATCCACTCACTCAGAACTTCTAGCGATCCATGAAGCAAGCAAGGAGAGTTTCTGGCTACGCTCTGTGATCTAACACATTCTCACCTCCACCGGCCTGATGACCGGCACCCTTGCGCCTACTCCACTCCATGAAGACAATGCAACATGTATAGCCCAACTACAGGACGGCTACATCAAAGGTGACAAGACAAAGCATATCTCCCCTAAGTTCTTCTGGACGCACGACCTTCAGAAGCAAAAGCAGATTGAGGTACAAAAGATCCAATCATATAATAACTTGGCGGATTTGCTTACCAAATCCCTGCCTACTAGTATCTTTGAGAAACTTGTATATGTGATTAGGATGAGGAGAGTGAGAAAATGTAAACTGGGTCAGGATGAGAGGACTATGAACTCATAGATACATAGGAGACTGATGTATAGATTCATAGGAAATCTGCAAGCCTGAAGCTTGGTCAGATGAGGGGGAGTCAACTGCAGAGTTGTACTCTTTTCCCTTGGCTACTGGTTTTTTTCCCACAGGGTTTTCCGTAGTCAAGGTTTTGATGAGGCAACCTTGTTGACTCTGGATCCTGAAGTATCCACCCCTAGACACATCCCTAAAATATAGGAAGTTATGGATTAACTGTTCTTCATTTAACAAGGCATTTATCCTAACTCGGATCCTGAAGAATCCACCTCTTATTCAATGTTGGTTGGATAAGGGGAAGTGTTATGAATAGGCCCATGAGGCCCATTGGGTATCCGGCCCACCATTGAAAGTTATAAATAAGAGGGTAGAGGGGCTCTTAACCACACTACACCTATTTCCCTATATTTCCCTTCACAACACTTAGCATTTAATAATGCTTATCCATTCACTCCCTCTCCTCCTTTCTTCACTCATTCATGCCTAGGCCGAATCAACCATTGCCCCCATTTTGGCCGAACCACTCTCTTCTCCTCTTAAATTCGTTCCAATTTAGCTAGCCATTCAATGGCAATTAAAGGGAAGAACCAAAGGCAAAAGAAGAAAGGAATGGAGCTTTTATGGGAGGAAAGGAAGAGGAATTAGGAAGGAAGTAAGGAGGACTTAAAAGGAAGGAGAAGGCTTTATGAAGAAAGATTGCATAAGGTAGGATTCTCAACTTGTCATGTTAATTATTAATTTGGGTTTTATTGATAATATTGATAGTTTCATTTAGGATTAAAGTTAGAAAATTTCTTAAGCACAATTAAATGTAGTATTCATTTGAGTTAAAGTTAGCATCTTTTCCTAATATTGTGACAAATAGAGCCTAAAGTTAGCATTTTTCTTAAATATTATGACCAGTTGAATCAAAGGTGGCACCTTGCAAGTTAGCATTTTACATAGAATCCATGTTTCATTTGAAGGCTTTTTTGTAAATGACAATGAGATCTCACTAATTAGTATTTATTTAATCTAATGCCCTATGCTTGGTTAGTATATAATTTAGAATGGCATTTGCTTTACTAAAGATTGCATTTTAGGACAAATCTCTTGTAGTTTTTTAAATAAAGTTTGTAACTTTATGTAAATTGTTATGTAATTCTTTGGAGTTTTCATTTTTAAGAATGTTAATACTTAGGTTGCAAGTTTTTATGTTGGCATACAAAAAGAAATGATAACATCTTTGTGTTGTTCATATAAGTTGCCATTTTTGCTATATTGAGGTTAAGGATGTGGTTCTCCCTAAGAAAGATTAGGCTTTATACCAAGATTAGTTGCATTAGGATGCGAAGGTTCTAATTCTTCATTAAAAACCATGCTAATGCTACTAATGTTGCTAATGCTTGCATTTTGGTTACTAAAATTGCCAAATTCTACTTTTGGTTATTAAAGTTTGTCTCAAATTGCTAAAGAATGCTTTAATTTCCTAAAGCCTGTATGTTGAGTTGAGAATTAGAGGCAATGTATTTATTTGTGGTGGAATGGAAAATTTGTATGTAATTGATAAATGCAAATGGGCATGTGCATGTTGGACTATATGATTGGATGTTGAAGCCATGTTGGTGGGATGCTAAAGTTGTTAATTGGTTGCATTTTAATGTAGCCATAAATTAAGGAGTTTAAATATGTTGCATTTTTAATAAGCATTTTTCTAATCTAGCATGTAGTTGGTTGCATTTAGTAGGATTGCATTCTTAAATTGAACATTAGTTGCCTTTTTGTAAATTTGGTTAAAGTTGGTAGCTTTCTAATGTATCAAAAGTTGTATCAAATGTTGCATGAAGGATGTTTAATGGCATTTCATGGAAAATGTTTCACGTTGCAAGGAATCCCTAATAATGCTATGTGTATGTGGTGGAGAATGGTGGAGTCATGAATTTGGAAGAGGATTCTGGAGTCTCCTAAGAGGTAGGAGTCCAACCCTACTCATATGTTTTCATTTCATTGCATTTTGAGAAAAAGTTTGCATTTTTAGGGTTTTGTGGCAATTTCTTGACATGGTGCATTTTAACCTGAAATTATATGAGATGTTGAGTTCTTTGATGCTATGGTTTTGGATTGTTACATTAATTTTGTGAAATTAGTGATTCATGATGCTATTGAAAGCCTTGTTGCTTTAATTTTGTGAAATTGTGAAATTGCTCTCATTTTGAAATATGGAAGTTTCATTATACAATTTCCTTTGCATGAGAAAAATGTAAATTATGTGACATTAAGTGGAGATATGCAAATTGGCTATGTGTGTTGGCTAAATGTGTTGTTTGTTATATGTGGAATATGGAATGGGTGTGATATGATGCTATTAGGGACACAGAGGTGGAGTGCACGGGCATGGCCAAAGTTGCCGCTGTAGGAGGCGGGAGAATTCGCCGTGGGCAACCGCTTGATCCATTAGGTGACTCCACATTGATAACTGAGTAGAATCACTTGCACTTGCACGCCGGCATAGGATTGGGATCCCTAGGCATGCCTTGCATTGCATTTGTGATTGCATCATTTGCATCATGAGGGAGGGAGCATGTCATCATAAGCATCATATCATCGTGGTTGTGAAATGAATGTTGTGACTTGGTTCCTCTTTGGTGGTTGCTAGTAGTTTGTATTTGGTTTTAATGATGTGTTTCATTTCCTTTAAATAGCTACTAGGATCTCTGGACATGCCTCATCTTAAGATTACTTCTTTTTCTGTAGTGCTCACTTTGTTTTGTAGGACTCTTTGACGCAGGTGCGTGCTTTCCATTATTTATGTTATTTATAATTTCATAAGAGATGTGGATATGTGGTTACATACATTACTTCCCATGTTATGCTATGAGTCAAGTTCACAGTTCAGTACACATTGCATTGCATTTTATTACACCATGTGAGTTGGGTTTGGACATCCTACTAGGTCACGCTGTGACGTGTCCTCGTTGATATTTTTCAGGCGGTTGGTAGTTGGAGATTCTTGGAGATGGAGGCCCATTAGCTCGGACGGTTGGAGATGAGGGTGTGTGAGTGCTTTTGGGTGTGAGTGCTTGTACCAATGGTGAGATATGGGTTCATGTTGAAAATGAGATTTGTGTAAGAGATGTTGTATTGGACAGTTTGTATCTATTTATATTAGTGTTTCAGTTGTTGGTTCCCTATGTGCTTCTATGTTTGTTGGATTGCTACAGGTACTACCCCAGCAGCGCGCAGTGGACCTGCTTTGTGTTTTCCTTTTTGAATTTTCCTTCGTAACACTCGCTGCTCTGTGATCACCTGGGACAGATGCGTACTTCTCAGGTATCCTGGGGAGTGGGGCGTTACATTTGGTGGCCCATGCAGGTCACCGCACTGCGGTTGCGTACGGATAGTGCGTGTAATGTTTCCGTAGTGGGTAGTCGAGTCTTAAGGTGGGTAGAAGTCTAGCCTTAGTGTAGAGCCCTTAGGTTAGACAGTCCGAGGACGGACTGTATTTTAAGGTGGGTAGATTGTAATGACACATAGTGCCTTGTACGCTAGGGCAGATATTTTTGTGTGATTAATATTGTGTATTATTACTAAATTGTGCATTGTTATTATTATTAGTCTTGTTGTTATAATAGTGGATGACTCTCTTGTTGTATGACATTGTTGTTTTAGTAAGGTGTGTGTGCATAGTATATATGTAGTGTGTTTAGTAGTTATGACATTTAATTATTGTATTAATTATAGTTGTGATGAAATTGATTGTATGTTTGTAGGAGGGTGTTTACTATTATGTGTATATTGTGCATTTGATACTTATATTGGGGTGTTCTCTCTCTCTCTCTCTCTCTCTCTCTCTCTCTCTCTCTCTCTCTCTCTCTCTCTGTGTGTGTGTGTGTGTGTGTGTGTGTGTGAATTGGTGGGTATGCATTGGATGTTTATACATACTTGGATGTGAAGCTATATATATGTATAGTTAGTTGTATGTATTTGGTATGTATATTCATACATGTGTGTTGTATAGTTATGCCTTGAACATTGTATGCATGGCTATGTATGTAGCTATTAGTTGTTTATTGAGTGCCATACAACATGAGTAGTGTGTTAAGTGAATGTTTATATGGAATGGTTTTTAATGTATGGGGTAGGTTTGTAAACATGCTAATTAGGAGGGGCTGAGTGCATATGACAAGTGATATGTAGAAGAGTGCATGCAAATAGCTCTATTGTGTTGGGTCTTTTTGTAAATATGGTGCTCATGCTTATCTTTAAGTTAGAGCTAAGGAGGGTTCTAGATATTAGATATTTTCTTTAATGACTTAGCATTTAATAATGCTTTTCCATTCACTCCCTCTCCTCCTTTCTTCTCTCATTCATGCCTAGGCCGAATCAACCATTGCCCCCATTTTGGCCGAACCACTCTCTTCTCCTCTTAAATTCTTTCCAATTTAGCTATCCATTCAATAGCAATTAAAGGGAAGAACCAAAGGCAAAAGAGGAAAGGAATGGAGCTTTTATGGGAGGAAAGGAAGAGGAATTAGGGAGGACTTAAGGAGGACTTAAAAGGAAGGAGAAGGCTTTATGAAGAAAGATTGCATAAGGTAGGATTCTCAACTTGTCATGGTAATTATTAATTTGGGTTTGTTGATAATATTGATAGTTTCATTTATGATTAAAGTTAGAAAATTTCTTAAGCACAATTAACTGTAGTATTCATTTGAGTTAAAGTTAGCATCTTTCCCTAATATTGTGACAAATTGAGCCTAAAGTTAGCATTTTTCTTAAATATTATGACCAATTGAGTCAAAGGTGGCACCTTGCAAGTTAGCATTTTACATAGAATCCATGTTTCATTTGAAGGCTTTTTTGTAAATGACAATGAGATCTCACTAATTAGTATTTATTTAATCTAATGCCCTATGCTTGGTTAGTATATAATTTAGAATGGCATTTGCTTTACTAAATATTGCATTTTTAGGACAAATCTCTTGTAGTTTTTTTAAATAAAGTTTGTAACTTTATGGTAAATTGTTATGTAATTCTTTGGAGTTTTCATTTTTAAGAATGTTAATACTTAGGTTGCAAGTTTTTATGTTGGCATACAAAAAGAAATGATAACATCTTTGTGTTGTTCATCTAAGTTGCCATTTTTGCTATATTGAGGTTAAGAATGTGGTTCTCCCTAAGCAAGATTAGGCTTTATACCAAGATTAGTTGCATTAGGATGCCAAGGTTCTAATTCTTCATTAAAAACCATGCTAAAGCTACTAATGTTGCTAATGCTTGCATTTTGGTTACTAAAGTTGCCAAATTCTACTTTTGGTTATTAAAGTTTGTCTCAAATTGCTAAAGAATGCTTTAATTACCTAAAGCTTGTATGTTGAGTTGAGACTTAGAGGCAATGTATTTATTTGTGGTGGAATGGAAAATTTGTATGTAATTGATAAATGCAAATGGGCATGTGCATGTTGGACTATATGATTGGATGTTGAAGCCATGTTGGTGGGATGCTAAAGTTGTTAATTGGTTGCATTTTAATGTGGCCATAAATTAAGGAGTTTAAATATGTTGCATTTTTAATAAGCATTTTTCTAATCTTGCATGTAGTTGGTTGCATTTAGTAGGATTGCATTCTTAAATTGAACATTAGTTGCCTTTTTAGTAAATTTGGTTAAAGTTGGTAGCTTTCTAATGTATCAAAAGTTGTATCAAATGTTGCATGAAGGATGTTTAATGGCATTTCATGGAAAATGTTTCACGTTGCAAGGAATCCCTAATAATGCTATGTGTATGTGGTGGAGAATGGTGGAGTCATGAATTTGGAAGAGGATTCTGGAGTCTCCTAAGAGGTAGGAGTCCAACCCTACTCATATGTTTTCATTTCATTGCATTTTGAGAAAAAGTTTGCATTTTTAGGGTTTTGTGGCAATTTCTTGACATGGTGCATTTTAGCTTGAAATTATATGAGATGTTCAGTTCTTTGATGCTATGGTTTTGGGTTGTTATATTAATTTTGTGAAATTAGTGATTCATGATGTAATTGAAAGCCTTGTTGCTTTAATTTTGTGAAATTGTGAAATTGCTCTTATTTTGAAATATGGAAGTTTCATTATACAATTTCCTTTGCATGAGAAAAATGTAAATTATGTGACATTAAGTGGAGATATGCAAATTGGCTATGTGTGTTGGCTAAATGTGTTGTTGGTTATATGTGGAATATGGAATGGGTGTGATATGATGCTATTAGGGACACGGAGGTGGAGTGCACGGGCATGGACAAAGTTGTCGCGATAGGAGGCGGGAGAATTCGCCGTGGGCAACCGCTTGATCCATTAGGTGACTCCACATTGATAATGGAGTAGAATCACTTGCACTTGCACGCCGGCATAGGATTGGGATCCCTAGGCATGCCTTGCATTGCATTTGTGATTGCATCATTTGCATCATGAGGGCGGGAGCATGTCATCATAAGCATCATATCATCGTGGTTGTGAAATGAATGTTGTGACTTGGTTCCTCTTTGGTGGTTGCTAGTAGTTTGTATTTGGTTTTGATGATGTGTTTCATTTCCTTTAAATAGCTACTAGGATCTCTGGACATGCCTCATCTTAAGATTACTTCTTTTTCTGTAGTGCTCACTTTGTTTTGTAGGACTCTTTGCCGCAGGTGCGTGCTTTCCATTATTTATGTTATTTATAATTTCATAATAGATGTAGATATGTGGTTACATACATTACTTCCCGTGTTATGCTATGAGTCAAGTTCACAGTTCAGTACACATTGCATTGCATTTTATTACACCATGTGAGTTGGGTTTGGACATCCTACTGGGTCACGCTGTGGCGTGTCCTCGTTGATATTTTTAAGGCGGTTGTTAGTTGGAGATTCTTGGAGATGGAGTCCCATTAGCTCAGACGGTTGGAGATGAGGGTGTGTGAGTGCTTTTGGGTGTGAGTGCTTGTACCAATGGTGAGATATGGGTTCATGTTGAAAATGAGATTTGTGTAAGAGATGTTGTATTGGACAGTTTGTATCTATTTATATCAGTGTTTCAGTTGTTGGTTTCATATATGCTTCTGTGTTTGTTGGATTGCTACAGGTACTACCCCAGCAGCGCGCAGTGGACCTGCTTTGTGTTTTCTTTTTTGAATTTTCCTTCGAAACACTCGCTGCTCTGGGATCACCTGGGACGGATGCGTACTTCTTGGGTATCCTAGGGAGCGGGGCGTTACATGTGGCACATCGCTTCTGGTTGAGCCACAGTAGGAGCAGTTAGAGCAGCTACCTGCCCCACTCCAAATTCTGGATCAGCCTATGCTCAAGTGTATCCTAATCTATTAGTATAAATATTTACCGCTTTCTAGTTTAGATTAGAATAATCTTGTCTCCTCTCATTAGCGAGGGGAGCGTATCTAGGGTTTGCTTTTGCATCATGATAACCCATCATGTTGTGCCCTTCTATCATTTCACCCACATCACCCTATCCTTGTTCTTTTGGCACTTTTCTTGGCTCTGTTATCATTTTTCTCCATGAGACCCCTACCACCTCCAAAGGGTGGTGATACCTGTTTTGCCTATTGTTCACTCTCCCCTTTATCTTTTATGCCCCGTATTGGATTTTCATATCTTTTGGGCATAACTTATATTAGCTTGGGGGAGAGTATCACCCATAGTCATTTTTGTTATTTTTGATGCATTTTCCCTCCCATTTTATCTTTTTCCTCTCTTGTGTGATCTTATTGCATTGAGGGCAATGCAAGCTTTAGCTTGGAGGAGTTGCATTTCATGCATGTTTCCTTTATTTTCTTCCATTTTTCACCTTTTTCATTCATCAAAAATTTTTCTTTTCATTTTTATGCATCATTCCCATCATGCATTTTTCTTTCTCCATTTCATTCTTGTCTCTTTCTAGAGATGTACCCTCAATGATATTTTGCCACTCATGCTTCACTTTTCGCATTTGAGCACCTTTTTCCATCACGCTATTTTTTTTTGATTATTCAATGCTCATATATGTGTTTTGCCATCTTTTGGGTTTATTTGCTATATTTCGAGATTGTTGGTTGTGATTGTGTTTAAGATATGGTTCTAGCTATGTATCATATTTTAATATGCCTATCTATTTGAAGTTCCTAGATTTTCACGCTCCACTTCCAAAAAACGGTTATTTTACCATCCTACCCCCGTGCTTCTAGCTCTTGCATGAAATACTATATGTGTACTCTTATCGCATGGGTTGGCTACCTTTCAATAGGATTAGGATATCCACACCTTTGTGCCGTGCTTTAATTCATGGAGGATTTCCTTGCCATGCTTGGATTTCTCAAAAATTCTCTTTTGTTTTACTTTGTACATTCTCCCTCGTCGTGCATCGTTCTCCCATTTGGGGGAGTGCACACCTTTTATTTTCCACACAAAAAAACATTACCCAAATAAACACTTTTGTTCATATTTTTGTATAATGGTCCTTCGGGGTTCTTCGTAACCCGAGCCCTAAAGCCATCTAGCTTTGGATGCGTAGGCCGCCCTTGCATTCCATTGTGATTCCGCAAGTTTGCAAGACAAAAATATTAAAATCAAATCAAAAACAACAAAAACAAACCAAAAACCAAAAACATGTATATATGCCACATTCTCCCCTTTTCCCTCCCTCTCCACATCTCCTATATTTGAGAGCACCAATGTATATAGGGAAGGCGAGAGTTTGTACAAAGTGATCTTTTCACATCTTCTCCATCTCTTTTTGAAAATACAAGCAATGCAAGAAAGTGTTTCAAAAATAAAAAACGACAAGTGTGTGTGGTGATTCCTTACATCCTAGAGATTGATAGTTATTCCCATGATTCATATCTATTCTTTCTTACTTCTTCATGCATGTATGGGTATCTCGTATTCACCGTTTGGAAGATTTGATATGAATTTTGAGCTTCCTCATATTTGGGCATATTATATACTATAACATGCTATGATAGCTATGCCTTTGCCAATGTCACGCTTCTATCTCTTTTGTGCTCTATTGATATGAACCCATGATGCTATATTATGAGATTGAATTCTTGATTTAGATTGTGATATGCTTTTACCTTGTGCTTAATTGTGTTGGTGATTACGTTTGTGGTTTGGAGAGGGTGATCAAGGATTCTTCGCTTTCCTTTCTTGCTCTCGCACTCGATCTTCATTCCAACTCTCTTCCTCATGACGAAGAAGAGTTTAGCTTGTGGGCTTGATGCGTGTTTATATTTCACCTTTTGCACACGCTCTTCATCATGTTTTCATATGTGTTTCATCTCATTCCATGTTGTATATATCACATTTTGGTTCATATTGACTATTGGGTGTATTGTTTGTATTTCAGGTAAATGTCGGCATTTCGGTGTCTTCTGGAGTCAACCTTGCATGTTGGGACCACAGCGCGCTTATACGGCAAAGATCCGATGGCCAAAGATGAGGATTTGAAGTTTTAGAGCTTCAACCGATCGGGTCGACAGATCCAGCCGATCGGTTCGTGCACACGTATCAGACCCGAGGAGAAGCAAGGATGAGGCAAACCCCAACCGATCGGTTCAGTGATCGGTTGGGTGTGACATTGTTCCTATTTTGTGAGCTGAACTCCACCCGATCGGGTGACTTGTCAACCGATCGGGTCACCTGTAGCCGAAGCTTCCCCAGCTCACGACCCGACGACTCACCCGATCGGTTCAGCGATCGGGTGAAGATTTTTAGAAGCTGTCACCTGATCGGTTGACCTTCCAACCGATCGGGTGGCCCTTTTTCAGCGGTTTTAGTGGGTTTTTGGACCTGAACTGTTAGGGTTTTGTAGGGGCATATAAATATGAGATGTTGGACGACTTGTAATGGGTTCCCCTTTATTTTTCAGGAGCTTTCAGCCCTTTTCATAGGAGCTTTAGATTAGTTTAGATTAGGGTTTCTCTTTCAATAAATCTTGTAATAGATTGATGGATTCAAATGCAAGATAAGTATTTCTTTTCTTATTTCCATTGCTTTGTGTTATTTTTATTGTGCTTGATGGTGAATATTTGTTTGTCCCTTTTATTGCTTGCTGTCATGTTCTTCACCATTGAGTAGTGTTTAATGAACCATAATATGGGTTAGAGTAGGATTGATGCTTGGGATATTTCATTTGACTTGATTGCATGGCAAGTGTTTGATGGAATGTGTCAATGGGGATGTCTAGCAATCTGAGACCAACTCGTATGGCAACACACTAGATGGAGTTGGGGGTTGGGCTCCAGATGCTTGTCCCGTCAAGATCCGCTTTGATGTATTGCTAGAAATCACATTCGACCTATTTGGTCATTAGGGTTACGCTAGGCCGTTTTATTGTCATTGGCGAGATAAAGACCGCCTTTGACTGTCGGGCCAAGGGGAAATAAAACGTGAGTTTGATTCTCTAGCCATAGCTCATGCCCTAGCGTTGACATCGAGTCCTTGCACATGGGAACGGCTTGGATGAAATGTTGGGAGCTATCATTGTGGCCTTAATGCTCTCGGTTGCGGAGGGTGTTGGACATGGGAATGCCAACCGTCTGAAACCGGGTAGACCTAGCATATCATCCTGGGCACCGACTGGAATATCGGACCCATGGGGCACTAGGTACCACCTTTTGGGGCAATGTCTCACCCTGGGTCGAGTCGAATACCAAGTGTCATGAGTGCTCTAGCCCGTGTTAGCAGGGATTCATTTCTTGTTTTTAACATTCTTTCATTTATTTCTACACTACCCACTCATATCATCTGTGTAGCTCTCACACAACCTAGGCGAGGCTAGTAGCCTTCAAGCCATCCACCTCCCTGTGTTCGATATACCCGCACCCTACACTAACCGTGCACTTGCGGTAAACGACACCGCGCCCTAATCATAAACGGGGTGCCTGTCATATTGTAAGAATTTATCAAAGTTAATAATAATGTAGTCGACATTAGAACTTAGGTAAAGTCCTAAAACTTAATGCGAGGTTAAAGAAGTATCGAAATGAGGATCTTGATCATGGAGAATTGTTTGATCATTAGTAGCATACGTTTAAAATTGTTCGTGGTCATAGATGTTTCGAGAAAAGGATATCGAAACATCGGATAGACCATTGTGTCTTTGTCTTCACCATGAAGCGGTGACGATGATCTCATGGTCGTTTAACTTGGTGAAGTCGGAGACGAGACACATGTGCTCATTGGAAAATGAGTTCACTGAACGACCCAACGATGGTTATACATGGTTAACATAACGATTTATCAGTGATAACTCTATGTGATGATAGGCTAGTTGGTCCTTAGACTTGAAGTCATTGTTCGAACATCTACGTGAACGTCGTCACTTAGATTTCTGACCTAGCTTTGAGGCAAGGCCTGTCGAAAGGTCTTTGATTGGGTGACACTTGAAGCGTGCGAGGAGAGTAATGACCAAGAGATAATTCGTCTCTCCCGTTATGGGGAGTTAGTATTGCATGTGTTGGTTCGATCTTTAGTGAAAAACTTTGGCCAAAGTATGTTGGAAGAAGTCCAACATTATTTGACTAAAGACCGACGGAAACTAACCAAGTTCAAGCTATTGGGGTTGACAGTTTGACCGTACCCTAGGCTTGACTAAGCGACATAGTTTTGACGATGGGACTAAAACTGCGGTATTCATCACAGACACAGTCAGGGTGGTCCCGACAATACTTATATCAATGAGTTAACTACATAATTATGATACCGAAATAGGGACGACACCTGCTGCTCGTGGTCACTGTCATCTGGGGTTTCGGACCCCACCTGTAGTAGGGTCTGGTTGTAGGGTCTCACACAGAGTGAGACCTTCGTCAAGTAATAGGTTCAATTAAAGGAGATTATACGTTGGATGTATGAGAATTAATTAAGTCGCAAAGAGTTTGCGATATAAGTCTAAAACATCAAACTGCAAAGAGGTTGCAGATAGCTTCTGCATTCGGGATAAATGATCCTGAGTGCAAGTGGGAGATGTCGAGGGATGTGTGTCCTCAGTTCATTTGTATTTAATGCAAATAGATTTTAATATTAAATATGTGGATTATTGCATACGATGCAATAGAAAATAAAATACATATTCTAAAATGTTTACAAATATATTTTATAAAGGCATAGAAACGAAAGAGGATTTTCCTGTGAAAGTCACAGAGAATACATCGTTCAAATATGAGTTCAAACTAGCCCAATAAGTCTATTTAAAAGTGTTTTAAATAGAAAGCCCGATTTTTTTTGGAAACAAAACAAAGGGGAGCCTGATAAATGGGTCGGCTGGCCTGGGCAAACCCAGGCGCAGCCAGGCATCTGGGCCAGCCAGGCGCTTGGGTGCCTGGGCCTAAACCCAGGTGCCTGGGCACATGTGCTTGGGCCCAGGAGGGGCCCGCCTGTACTGTGCACGGGGCAGCGCTCGCGTCAGGTGCGTGGGGCCCACTCTGTGGGCCCCACGAACAAGATTTTGAACCATAGGGCAGTTTCTTTGGCGGCTAGAATTTCAGAAAGAAATGGGGTTTTGCTCAACTTTGGGACTACATTTGAGGGGTCAAGCGAAGTCGAAATTGAGCACCGTTTGTTTCTATTTGTTCACCGTTCAGTACTCTTTGATTTGATAGGTTGTATCAATTACGAAGCTCAACGGTGAGGGAGGAACAATTCGCTAAATATTGCCTTTGTGAAAGGCAAACTTTAGTTAATTTTTCCCACTCCATATCTTTAGTCCCACATCAGGTATGATGAGAAGGGGAGGGGTTGGCCGCCTATATAAATAGGGGCCAACACTCTCCTTGAAAACTCGAACCAAGTCTCTAAATCCGAGAAGCTCCTAAAAGTTTGGAGCACACTCGGATTAAGACTTAAATAAATTATTCTCTCTCTCCCCCCTAATTCTTCATTACTCCTGATCGGGTTCTAGCAAAGCTACGAAGGAGTTCAGATCGGATCCGAAGTCTTGATGGAGGATCCACTCAAGGTGAAATCTCCTTTGGCACGTGGTTGGCTCGGTGACAAGGGTGTTGCTCGCCTCGGGATGCGGTACAGTTCAGGAAGCAGTTCGGCTCAGGACGAGGTGCGACTCGGGACACGGTTCGGCTAGGGAGAAGTGGCGCAGGGCTAAAGAAATGTTGCTGAAAACGATGCTTCGTATACTGTGAAAACGAAGTGAAAGGTATGTAGTTTAAATATTCATGCGTTTATAATTGCAAATGTTAGATAGATATATCCTTAGAGGTTGGTCAGACCCAACCCCGGGATAGTAGAGATCTTGGCTAGGGTTTGTTTTCTTTAGGGATAGATTTAAAATAGTTTTTAATCTGTTTTTTCGCTGCTATTTTGTTTTTGTCGTCCGACCGACTTAAGGCCGGACGTCGATTTTATTGCCCTAAGGACCTATGGAACCCAACACTATCTTTAGGGGTTGGTCGGACCCAACCCCAGGATAGTAGAGATTTTGGCTAGGGTTATTTCTTAGGGCTTGACTTAAAAATGTTTTAAGATCTGTTTTTCTGCTGCTTGATTTGATTTCGTCGTCCATTCGACTTAGACTGGACGCCGATTTTATAGCCATAATGATACCATTCAGTAACAAGTTTGGTGGCCCACGCAGGTCCGTGCTAACTACCTCGTGAACAATATAGTAAGATCAGGATGTACTGTATGAAATACTCAAATCGACCTCGAGTACAGAATGTCTCGAGGTTTGACATGTGTGTGACGTACAGGTGAAGTATCCTTAGTACCCATATTCTTTGACACTCATTACCTTCTTAGAAACTCTTGAACCCTCGTTCCATCCTTTGGATATAACTTTATACTCCCTTTTGCGAGTATCCTCATTCGTTGATAATCAGAGTAACCTTCCAAGGATAGAATCGTTTATTCACTACATCGCCATCATCCTTCTTTTGATAGTTTTTAATCATCCATCTTATTCTTAGAGTATTTCCAGTCATACTTCGTTCATCCAAACTCTGGATACACTCTTTTGTAAGGAGGGTAGCATTAGAATTTTCGACCATTCGAGTTTGAGATCAACAACGGGAATAGATCAGAAGGACCCACGAAGATCAGGACATACATACAAATGCAGTGGCGACTGCAATGGAAGTTGATCAAGAAAGACCTGAAGTAATTCGAAAACTCATGGATGTATTTTCGAATGATCTCCAAGGATTATTTTGGATCACATCCTCAAGTATTCAAGTGATTTGATGCTAGACACCTAATCAGTATCAAAGGCAGGCTACACACAATGCCACCAGAGCTTCATGCCAAGTTGGATGATTGTTGCAAAACGAATGGATATGACTCAACGTGTCATCTTGTAATGCTCATTGGATGAATGGATCTTGGCACAAGAGTATCGGCTATCGATTGCTGGACAAGAAGACTGTGAAGAGCGAGCATCATCTTCCTCGCATTGATAATACTTCGATCAACCTGGAGGATCAAGTAAAGTTAGACTTAAGAAGAGGATAAAACCAGTTGAAAGTCAACGTCCCGAAGACTACTTCCAAGTATATACGTTACGAGTACTTGATGATGCCATTGGTGTGGTCAAGGCACAGATGGTATTCATAAGTCTCATGATCCAAGTATTATACGAGTGCTTGGATATATTCATGGTAGTCCGCTCCAACGATATTTTTCGAAGGACGCTCAGAAGCATGCTAGGTATTTGAGGATGGTATTGGTGGATTGAGGTGAACCAAACCGAGATGTGCAAGCATAGGTAGTTACTTCTTCTTCGTCTTTCTTAAGCTCGTATTCTTCTTCTATCCACTGCTTCCATCTTGTACCCGATTTCCCATGGATTGAATCCTTTTTCTGCTCACAGTCTCACCCTCTTTATTTCCTTTTGTCTGCACTCTATCCTTGAGCCCCGGTTTAGCCTACCCCACACCACCCCATTAACGACTTTGGTGCCCCCTTTAATCCCCTCCATCATTCGCTCCTGACCGATCATTTGTGGATCACCATTGATCTATGACCCTTCCTCGCGCGTCGACGGCTTCCAGCGACTTCCCCACGAGTTTGGGACTCAATCTTCTTATTGATTTCAGACTTATTCTACACCAAGCAACCATAACCACCACACGGCATGGATCGACAGCCGTCGATGGCCCTCCATCGTTATGTTTTAGGATTTTGGAGATTTTTGGCCTTGGCAACGACCCTCGTCGCCACCCTCACTACTGCTATGTGGATGAGATCTTGGAAATTTACGGTTCTTGGGCTTCTTTTGGGGTCCCTGCCCTGGGTATCGCCCATATTGATGTCGTGTTTGGCCTTCTTCTTGCGTCTACTCCTTTTGGTTTTCTGGAAAGTGAGTTTTTAGCTGTTTACTTGTTGGGTGATGTTGGGTGTTGCGAATGTCAAGTATTAGTCTATGGAAGGAGTGGTTGCAATAATTATTGGCATGATTTTGTCCTTGGGTGTTGAAGTTGGATGTATGCCTTGTGCTCGGCTTTGGATGATGGCTTGGGTGTTGGCATGTTGTTGGATATTATGGTAATTGATGGAAGGAGTGTTGGCAATAAGTACCATCGTTGGATGTTGGCCTTGTACTTGTCTTTGGGTGTTCTTTTGGACGTTGGGTTGTGGTTGGGCATTATGGGAATTGTTGACATTGGTGCTTGGCTGGTGATGTGTAAAAGCACGAATGCATATGGATTAGTCATTATGCCTCTGTATGCTATATTATGAATGATATCCTTGGCTAGGCCTCGTTAGTCACAATTGGCACGAGTAGAAACTTTAACTTTATGATCTTTCTTTTGATGTGGTTTATCTAGCTTGCTTCTGGCTTATCACCTCAAGTTCCAAGTTCGAACAGATGTTGTCATCATAATAGCCCTCATTTTCATGTGATGTCATTATCTCATATTAACTTTGGCTATTTGAGAAGTTGGGGTAGCTATTGTGATGATACTAGTCTCCAGACTAGTTACAGAATCTATGGTGATGTTAATAGTAAATATTTATTAATAACATCTCTTGATTTCTTGATATTATGATGTCACATTATATTTCATGATATTTACAACCTATTTTAGTAGATCATTATCATTCATCAAGCCTTTTCTTTGATCATTTAATTGTTTAGGCAATGATTGATCTTCTAAATTCCGAAGACGGAATTTTTATAAGAAGGGCAGAATGTAACAGCTTGTTTTCATTGTGCACGTATTTCCGCAACGAAACGATTTCAAACGAGTTCAAAATGAGTAAATGATTTTTAAAATATTTTTTCTGTCACTCAAATCTAAAAATGAACTTCATTTTCATGATCCTCGCGACGATACGAACCTGTGGTATTTTTTTCGTAATTTTTCGGAGTTATTTGTGAAAATCTATATTTTAACATTAAAATAATAATATTTTACTATTCTTAATCACCATTTACTAATTACCATTTACGTTTTTATTAACTATCTTAATTAACTTATTAACTTAATCCTACCCCAACTTCAGTAGCCTAACTCGTTAAACACAAGGGATCACGTTTTTAAAATTTTGTAATCTAGATTCATTCACCTCCAACCCCCTCATTAATCATTCTTTATTATTATTATAATATAATTATATTATTTAAACACCCCCCTAATCTCATCTTCCGCACTCAAACCCAGCAGCAGCCCGCAAACACTGCCCCTCTCCCTCTCATCTCCACGACATTGAAGACGCCACTGCCTCTCCTCCAGTGAACCGCCGCTTCCACTGCTCACTCCACCGCCAGCAACGCCCCATATGCCGCTGTGAAACCCCACCGGTGCCCCACCTCCTCGCCGACGAATCATCAGAGCCCCTCCTGCTGTGCTCTCTACCGTGGCACTCCCAGCCTCCGTCTCACCACCTCACACAATCGCACTGGTGCCCCAACCTCGCCACCCCGCAGAGCACTGCCCAATGGCGTCTCCATAACCCCAGCCTGCCGTCGCAGAGTTCCACCTCTCCTTGCCACCTCGAGCAGCCCACTACTGCTGCCACCATCGACGGATGCTTTGCACCGTGGCTTCACCTTCGTCGTTAGCTCCGATGCCTCATCGCCGCCGGAGCCGGTCCTCCTCGCAGCCCCACCCCCGACGAAGAGCCATCCCTCATTGTTGCATGCATAAGAGAGGGATGGAGTGTTATAAACGCGCGCGTGTGTGTATATATATATATGTAGTAAAATACTAGTCTAAATACTAGTATATACGTATTAAAATTAGTATATATAATTATATATATATAATAGAGAGAAAATGAGTAAAATTTCACAGTAAATAATCTAGAGATCAGAAAAATTCCTAAAGACAACCGAAAAATCCAGTGTGTCGCATAGAACGCATAGACGCAAGAATCTTCCCAATCCAAGACTTATATTTTTAAATATGAATTTTAAAAGATATAAATAATTAATTCTAATTAGCTTTTAAAATTCGTACATCCTAATACTACATTTTTCAAATACAAAAATATCTTTATATTCTACTAGCCGAGAGTAACATTTTGACATATTATATGAAAGTTTCTGACGTGTATATTTTTCTAAATAAATCTTCAAACATTTGCGATTGCTAATTTTTAATTTTAAAAATTAGTTTTTAATTTATTTTAAATTCTGAAAATTGATTTTAAGCTTTTAAAAATTATAAAAAATATACAGAGGCTTTAGAAAATTATTTTCTTCGTAGAGAAAATTATTTTTCTCACATCTAGCCTATTTAAAAATTATTAGTACGCGTTTTCACCCGTTTTAAGCTATAATAAAAACAAAAACGAGTAAGATAAATAGATAGAAAATAGTATAGCCTTTAACCGATGATTTCTTTTGTTTGTAGGTACCATTTCGCGTGCACGGACACCCCATACAACTTTAGCTCCAGACTCATCTTCCTACGATGATCTCAAAACCAGTAAGTCACTCTTATTCTAAATTTAGAAATTTAGATAGTGTACTAGTATGAATTTAGGACATCACATATAGTCTCAAAACGGCTATTGACTTGTATAAACGAATAGAGACCTAACTAATTAAGAAAATACTCAACTGCAGAACGACTATTGTCCGAAACGTATAACTTTACCAATGTATAGATCTAAATAGGAAACTACTCTACTTTTTGTTAATATAATCGATGGAGCAGATGTAATAATTAACATTCTTAATATTGGTACCACCCGGTGTCTTGGATCGTTTGCGTCCAAGTTCTGGATCACCCTACCTAGGGATAGTGACCTGCTTGGCCAAACCTGACTGACCGTGTTTGTATGTATCAATGTTAAAATTCCAATTATCATCAGTTTGCAAACATTGATTATAAACACTTTAAAAAGAGTTACCTCAATTTTTCATTGCGCGTAAACTCATATTCACCATGTTAGCTCCCTTGTCTCGTCCAACCTTACATATCATGTCCCGATGCTTGTCACTTAAAAAATTTGCATGAAACATTGATACACTTGTTGCAAAATTGCTCACGTTGAAACATTCACATAACCTGCTGCATGCCATCTATGACTCAGTGAATGCTAAAGAATTATTGTATGGAATATCATGTGATACATCTTGTGGAATATCTTGTGGAACATCCCGTAAGAAACATATATATGAACACTTGACACTTCACTGGGTTTAGGATAACTCATAGTTTGAGAGAGTGTGGGAAGGACTGGAGTTCATCTTCCTCTACCGCTGCAATTTGTTTCGGCATCCCGTGCTGCTGCATGCATTTCAACAATACATGTACCGCTGCCTGTGTTTCGACATTCGTCTGGGTAAGCGCACCCAGGAAAAAGATGAACTCAATGGTTGCAAATCATACTCTCCTACTTGAGTCACGTAGTTCTAGTGTATTTACTGCTTGCATAGTCACCATTACGTTATGCATTACCTACACGTTACTTACCACACATGTGTAGCCATCCGTAATTTACTTATTGCTTTTGTATGCATGGCTGCAATTACTATACTTGTTGTCCTTGTTTGTAGCTACTTCTTTATCATGTTTTCTAACTTAGGCTGTTCTATACTTGGGCACAGATTTTCTTTCTATTTTTAAAATTGTTATGACTTACCTACAGTTATATCTTTAAGGCACCGTCAGACGATGTACAAGTAGAAGAAGAGGTTCATAAGTATGAGGAGCCAGAGTTCGATCCAGATGCTGCAAATTTTAGAGTTCGAGTCGTGATGTATCTTCATTTGTACTTCTTTTCTTTATTGTGTCATGTTGGAGCGTATTGTACTTTTTGTATGGATTGTAATAATTGGACCCTATTTGAGTATTTTGTACATCTCTGCATCATGACTATATTATTTTCACTGGTGATCTGCAGACCTGCAAATATAACAAATAAATAATGGCCCCTGAAAGCGGGTCATTACAAGGAGCCTGGTCACCCTTCACCAGGCGCCTAGTTGACCCCAAAAAACTAGATGTTGGGTTTTTGGACTTGTCGTTTCTAGTCATTTTTCTTGGCTTTTTGTGGGTTGTTTTGTGAGCTTATTTAAGCCAGTTTAATGGGCTGTTTTTGGCATCTCTCCACACATATTGAAAGCATTTTAGAGAGCCAAAAACTAGAGAGAATCATTCATTCTTACTTCATTTCTCTCATTTACCTTAAAGCTCTTTAATGTTGATTTGAACTCCAAGCTCAAGGGAAGTCCAATAGTGCATCAAGCTTACATCTAGCACTTGGACATCAATCTTTCTTTGCCTCTACACTTCACGATTTGTAAATATATCTAATCAAGGCAATATGAATATTGTATATGTTTCATTGTTTTATTTGAAACCTTACTACTGGTTTGTGGGAGTGTCTCTCTGGAAAGAGAAGTGTGATTCCTTTTGAGTAAGGATTACCCTTGGAATAGGGTTTGCTATCTTGGAAAAGATAGGCTATTGAAAAAGAGTGGCTCTTGTGAAAAGAGTGTGGCTCTTGTGAAAAGTGTGTGTTGATATCCCGTAAGGGATTTTGTATATGTACTCATGTAGTGGAAGAATTATGTGCATTAGAAAAGGATTGATAGTGGAATCCACGGAGTGCGATTGCAATGTGGGACTGGAGTAGGATCGCCTTGGAATAAAGATCCGAACCAAGACATGTCTCGTGTGTTTGCGATTTGTTATTGTCATATTTCCTTGTTGTGTTTGTTGTTGTTGAGATAATCGTTTTAATTTCCGCAGTGTTGTGCGTTGAATTTATGCCATTACAATATTCACCCACCCTTCTAGTGTATTGTGTAGCCACATGTCCCCCAATAGACTGCCCATCAGACATTGGCTTGCCAGAAATCACGTCAATGACCTTGGTTACGGGTTGGCCAATAGTTGTTTTTCTTCGGAGGGCGATGTTGGGATCCACGGAGGGCGGTGCATCATCTACCGCCCCTGCAGCAATTGGCCTCTCGGCCCTTGAGTGGTGGGTCAAGTCATTGTCAGGGTGAATGATGACATGGATATCGAATCGATTCACATAGACAGCACCAGATGTTTCGGGGTGTTTTCTCGGCACTGAAGTTGTTAGAAGATGATTTTAGTGTAGTAGCTGACGTGGGATTACGTGGACAACAGTTTGGACATTGGACGAGCTAACCACAAGCTGAATGTGTAGCGATCTGAGTTATGTGAGTCAGGTTCGAGTTATCCCCGCGCTGCTTGCAACATAAGGAGCTCGTCAGGGGGTCGGATCTGAGGTCTGACCTAATCCGCTCTGACACTTAAGTCAGTCAGTGACTCACGGAAGGCTCGAGGTAACTATACTCGACCTGTTGGGAGGTCGTCCGCTAGTTCTCACATCGAGCAATGGAGGAAATGTATGAGGTTAGGTATAGCAGATATGGAGTGTAAGAGTACATGAGTATGTGTTCTTTCAGAATTATAATGTCTCTTGTTGTTTGAGATAATATTTGTAGGTGATGGCGTCGTGAATTCCATCCTTGTGTAACTCCGATCATTTATGACATTTTATTGTATTTGGCGTGGGCTATCGGCATTGATGGCTGGCTAACGGTCAATCATTGAACACCTAAATTATGAACGAATCCATTAAGTGAAGGAGCCCAATAGTCAGTCAAGCTGTCGCTTTGTATGAGGAGGTGATCAGCCGCATGTGAGGGCTTTTGGACTGCTAGACCGAAGCTGCGGCTTTACTGGGCTTATCAACTTGAGATAACTGACCGAGAGGTCACGGGCCGGCCCAGGGCTGTATTAGCAAGAAGTTGGATCATATATTTAGTTTAGTTTTAGACCAGGTTCGGCCTTTCCTCACCGCACTAGTAGCAGTAGCATAGGCGAATGCAAGCATGCTTGGATTTTGGTTGTTATATCCTGGTGATTAGCACATGCATGACGTTGTTACCCTCGGTCACCACCAATCAAGATAAGCATGGACACAAGATCGGAGGAATAAACCCAACAGGTAGCATAAAGATGCAAAGAATTCTTTACCGCTGGAAAACCTACCAAGAACTAACACAACCCTGCATGCTAAGCAGTGGCGGAACCAGGATTAGATGGCCGATGGGGGGTGTGGGGAGGCGTTACAAGAAGGCATACAAACTGCATTCGTAAAGTACGTAGATGCTATGGTGTTCAAATTGACGAGTTTAAAGAGATGAAGAAGGTGTTTTACCATTACGTTTAAGTATATTTGAGGTGACAAAGTGAACAACAAATTAGATATGAAATTCATTGCTCATGCCCAATGCAACAAATGTATGCGGGATTGAGTAAGAAAGCCGAAAACAAACACAAGTTTTAATTGCATGAGAATGAAAATAAGTTAAGAAAATTCAAACCAAATTATTTTAAATAAGCAGCAAATTTTCCCATGCATTTATTAAACACAAATTCATTCAAATATTAACGAAAATATGAACAAGAACTGACACTGATTACATCCTTAATTTGCAAAAAATAATTTTTTTTCAAAATATAAGTATTGGAAATTGCCAAGAATTAATTAATCTTTTAAATTTAAGGGAATGTGAGAAACGTGTTTAGTAACTATACATTTTAGGTAGATTAAGTCAACCATGACAATTTAAAAATTCTAATTAGAGATCACATCGTTTACTTGTGTGATAAGACAATTCTTTGTTTAACAAAATATCTATGTGAGAATTTAAGCTTAAACTAAGTTATATTTTTGTTTAGACGGGTTTTTCCTCAATTAGATGTTGACTCCGTAATGCTATAATTAAAAACATGAAGAAAAAAATGGAATAGCGTCAAACGAAAATCTTCCGTAATGATATAATTAAAAACATGAAGAAAAAAATGGAATAGCGTCAAACGAAAATCTAAAAATTTTTCTAAAAATTTTGCAGATAAATTTAAATGTGTTGTGAATGAGAAACAGATTTGGAGAAGGGTTGAGGCTAGGAAACCCCTAGCCTCCTTTATATAGTATTCATAATGAGTACTCATGTGGGTGGATACCCAATAGGCCTAATGGGTCCTATTCATAACACTTCCCCTTATCCAACCAACGTGGTATACTCGACTTTATGAATATTGAATGATTCATTAGTACTACTGAGTATCTTAAAGGGTGGATACTTCTGGATCCAAGTTAGGGGTAACTGCCTCGTTAAAAACCCTTAGCTATGGAAAACCCTGTGGGAAAAAGCCGATAGCGAAGGGAAAAGAGTACATCACTCCATAACTTCCCCTGATTTGGGGATGTGTCGAGGGGTGGATACTTCTGGATCCAGAGTCAATGTGGTTGCCTCGTTAAAACCTTGACTATGGAAAACCTTGTGGGAAAAACCACTAGCCAAGGAAAAAGAGTACAACTCTACAGTTGACTCCCCCTTATCTGATCAAGCTTCAGGCTTGCAGCTATCCTATATGTCTATACATTTATCTCATATGTGTCTATACATCCATCTCAGCTACAACATTCCGAAAGCAAAAGTAAAGTACAAGCATGACTCATCTATACAAGTTTCACTCATATAATGCAGTAGCTGGAACTAAAAGAGCGCCAACGAACTTGGTAGAAGCTCCACGTCTCAATCGTCATTGTCTGCGAGATACTTCAGGACCTGCTTTGTATGTTCTTGAACTGCTCCTTGGGTGATGAGCTTCTCGGGATGGTGAAAGGATGTAGACTTGGGAGGATTCTGTCTAGATCTTCAGGAGGTGGACGTCCCTTTTATACTATTCATCGTGATGATCTGTAACCTGCATATGCAAATACATTTAACATGGAGGATTTTTCCTCGACCCTTGGAGATAGCGCAGAAGCTACATATCTCTGGTCCAGTGGTGCGCTGTAGGCGCTACACTGTACCTGGCTAATAGCTATACTGCTAACGCTCAAAAGAGACGCATACAGTTGGCCAGGTAAGAGAGTGTTACAAAGACACTTAAGGTACTTCTGGACCATATATATTCTTCCCCTCTTCCAGCTAACGGAAAGGGGTCTTTTAATGTATATCCATACAACCAAATAGGTGTATTTAGTGGAGAATGATTTTAATGTTTTTTTTCATCAAACGTCATTGTATGAAGTTTTCATTAACGTCATCTTCAGGATGATAGTTCATTTCCAGGATAATAGTTCATCTTCGGGATGATTGTTCATCTTCAGGATGATTAATGTCATCTTCAGGATGATAGTTCATCTTCAGGATGATTAATGTCATCTTCAGGATGATTGTTCATCTTCAGGATGATTATATTCTGTAAGCCAAAAATTTATGCCTAGCTAGGACTTTCTTATCATATCATATCTGATAGATAGGCTTTAACAGATATTTCGGTGTTATCTCTTCAGGAGATCCGATAATATTTTGAGTTATTTAAAATAATCTCAACTCTTTTTAATTTGCTCTCTTAAGAACAATACTGTTTTTAAGAGGTGCAAACAACAACCTTTTAGTATGAGTCCTTTAAGGATCTCCGTCTAGGTTGTCTTTCCTTTAATATATTATTAATATATCTCCCAAAAAGGAAAGGAAAGTAAAGAAAAAATTTATATATGCAGTTGAAGAAATTTTATATCGGTAATGTTGTCACATCCAATAGCAACATCAACCAAAAATTCCATCTTTTTGCCATTCGTTGGGTTACGCCTTGACATAAACCAGTCGATGCATCAGATTCATCTTGTAAGTGAGTTCAGCTCATCTTACTTGATTACTTCCTGGTTTGAACGATTTATACCTCTAAAAGCTATAACAAATTAAAATGCTTATAGTTAACGATTTTATTTTAATTCTCCTTCAATACTCAGTTATCCCACAGGATTTGATATCATTTTTGATACCAGGACTTCAGGTCCAACATCTCATATTTCATAAGTGAGTCCAGCTCACCTTATTATTGCCGTATTCCACATTATTATAATTTGGCCAAATCTCTATCTTTGATTCAGGCAAAGCAGAGTTGTGGAATCGATTTTATATATAACTGGCAAAATGAAATATGAGAGAATTTGTCGACAAAATGTGTTCTTTCTTGTCCAAAACTCACCCCGTACGTACTATAATCATTTGATTTCTCCCAGAGGTGTCTCCTTCACGACGCGTTAAAGAAGTGAAGGTTCTGGGACGGGTAAAGAATATGGACAGATCCAGAATTGGTCCTTAGCAACCAAGTTGCAATAAGGTTCTGGATTTGAGCTCACTTTCCTGTGGTGGTATTGTTTTTTCGGTCTCCAGGAGTAGATCTCTCTTTTTGGAGCCTAGTGGTATGTACTCTCATCCATTGAGGATATCCACTTCTGCTACCGGTGGATTGCATCCAATATATTTGGTATGTCAATCCTAGCTGGATTTTTAGTAGCAGGGATGTGAAAGTTTTGACAATATCTATATTGTCAGTAACTATGTCTGATAACTGTTTTAACAGTTTCATAAGTGTGGATCTTCAGGATCTCATCACAATTCATGATAACCAAATCCTAGGTATTAATGATTTAAATGGTCATTTGAGCTTCAGGCTCATGGATGATTGTAGTATTTCTGTTGAAACTGATGCTGGGACATTAAAGTTGTGAGGGATCTTCAGGATCTCATCAAATCTTTAAAATAGGGTCATCAATGCACGTCTTAGGAGAAGTGGATTTAAATGCTTCCCCTGTTCAGAGTGCTCAGACTCTATTTATCTGGGATATTTACTTCCAATAAATAGTTCTGCATTTTGATGGTCTATAGTGGTGATATGAGGGTGTCTACTCATCATGGCACAATCTATAAGATGTGCTCTAAATGCTTCCCCCATCAGGGGTTTTCGGAAACTGTTTATATGAGGTGATCAGACTCATATAAATAGGTTCTAAGGAGGCGTTTTGATGGTTTGCAATGTAATTGCATGTTCCCATGTGGTCACCTACAACTAGATTTTTAATGGATAAGAAATCCATTTAAATCATTTTAATGATTTATCTTACCCATATTTGGGTGTGAACACAAGCTTCAGGGTGTTCGTTATTTTTCCAGTTGTAAAACATTTAAATTTCCCAGTGTTATCCAAAGTTACCACCATTTTATAAAAGAATGTGGTTGGATAATGACCATTTATTTAGAGGATATATTGATGAGTACACCAAGGGTACATCATCAGTCCTATTAAGGGAGTGGACGAAGCCTATTTATATCCCTTAAATACTCTCAAGAGACCTAAAGGTCTTCATTATCTTTAATGATGATAGTATATCATCATAAATTCCTTTGAGGAAGTGGGGAGAGTCAATGTCCATGTGGATGCAGATGATCTCATCATCATTTTTCCCTTTTGAATAGGACAATGAAAGTTTCACCCTTTTTGAAGAATCTTCGGGTTCGTCTGGTTGATGATGTCTTGCATCATTAATCCAGGGTGATATCGATCCAAAATTGGTCGATTCTGGACACTTCTGGTGTTCCAAAATAATTCCTCCTTTTGAATTTATGTGGGACTTTTGAAAAGTCCATTAAAATGCTCAAGTTAATTTTGTCTGGTAATAGTTGAACTATGTTCAAACTGTGAAGGATTACATCTTCACTTTGACTATTATGCGGATCATTTTGGGACAAAGCTTCAGGCTTCATTTATTTCTTGAGTCATTAGGGATTTCGTTTTGACGAATATCCTTTTGAAACTGTATAAGTTTCAGAGAGTATATGGCATCCTCATTTTATTTTTTGGGGGTATTCAAGATAGCAAATCATTCGCAGTAAAATAAAATGTATTAAAACTACAAGAGAATAATACTGATGATTTAGTTAAGTCAACAAGTGACATAGTGTGATGTGTGATCTTGAAAACATACAGCAATAATTATGCTCATTTAAGACTTATGTTATGACAACAGATTATATTTGATTTCAAAGTTTATTTGTCCTTGGGGAGTAGCTAAATATACATAAGGTCAATTGGACTTTCGTCGTTCTGACTAGATATGTATGTATTTTTATATGGCTTAAGTTAATGCACATTCATGTTTGCAAAAACATTATGGCTCTTATCAGAACTTCCGGTCTGATTTTGGCATGCCATTGCTTACTCCATGTTGAGGTATACCGTATCTTTCCTTTCCCATTTAATCCAAGACTTCCCCTGTTTTGAGTTTTCTTTATTTCTATTTCAGGTCATGTTTGATCCTGAACTTCCCCTGATTTCAATATTCCTTATTTATAAAGGACAATGAAAATTAGTTTTGCTAAGGAGACATAAGCAGGGGTTTGAGTAAATTATTTATACTTCCACTTTTCTAATTAATAAGAGACTTTTTAAAAAGTCTATTTGAATGCTCGAGTATAGCTTCAGGCCATTTACTTGAGTCGTTCAAATTTTATGTGGATAGTTTACCATGCTCAGAGGGGAACAAATACGTGGGTGCGTAATATATTTCTCACTTATTTATTAAGCCACGACTTCAGGCGTATGCTTATATTCAAGGCTAGAAAAAAAATCTTTCCTTGTAAAAATAAAGGAGAGTACTCTTTTAAAGAGTTTAGCGGTATTATGAAAAACTTCTGGTGTCCATATTGGATTATATAGATCATAGATCTTATATATCTGTTTACCGCAAAGTGTGCATCTTTTATAAAGATAGCAATTATAATTTTCGCATAAACCATCGTATTTATTTTATTAGGGAGAGAGGATGTTGACTTTTGATTTGATTTTGAACTTCATGTTCATTTTGTCAAAGTGGATATGATATTAAAATTTTTGAAATCATTATTGTCTTATTGTCATAAATATCGGCATATCATGATCCCATCATACATATAATGTAAAGCTTGTAAACTAAAGATTATGTTCAATTAAATTGAATTGAAACAAGTATGATGTACACATGCTATTTATATGCTGCAGGCATTTAAATAATCTTATCGCAGATATATAGTCTAGCTATAGGCGTTGAACTATATCAAAGTGATTTTAGCATGCTTTTTAACAGTTTCATTGTAACATTAACATATCATGAAGATAGTTAACATCCACGCATTTAATGTATAAGCAATGAAAAAATAACTTAGGACTATGGGGATCAGCCAGCTGACACCGAAAAGAAAAAGACAGTCCAAAAATTACATCAAAAAGTTGCATGAAAGAATAAGTACAACTTGGAAACTTCAGAGAGAAGCCCCTTTCATCTTTGTGCATACGTCTTCAGCTCCTTTTTGGTGTCTGCCGGTCTTCTTTTTACATTTATATCCTCACTTACAAATTTCACTCAAAAAGAGAAAAATTGCAAGAAATTAAAAAGTGTCGGAAACCTGGATGATCCCTAAAAACATAGCCTAATTTGCACATCCATGCAGATAATATATTAAAAACATACAACCACGCAGATAATCATATCACAGGCATGTAAAGATTAAATTACATAATCTAAATTGTGTGTGACGTGCTAAAAATTTATTTTGAAAAAACTTTTACCTTTGATCCATATTTTAATGTTTTGTTTACCGCTTTAAAACCCTTTAAAGTTTCTTATAATTATTTTGGGCTTTTTAGGGCCAAAAATAAAAGAAGAAAAATTATTTATGTAAATGGGCTAATTTTCTGACCTTTTGGGCCATGAAAACAACCCATTAGGGTTAATTGGGCCTCCCCCGAAAAATTGGCCCGTTTAGGGTTAGGGTTTCGGAAAACCCTAGGGGGGCCCGCGGTGTGTCACCGCAACGGTTGGCCGCGCAGAACGCGGCCGCCGTGAAGGCGGCGGGCCGCGGCACGGTGCCGCGGCTTCAAGCCGCGGCTGTTGGCCGTGGCCTACAGGCCGCGGCTGCAGTCCGCGGCCTATGGCCACGACGTTTATTTGCCGCCGGCGGCGCTTGTGAGGCGCCGCTGTTTCGCCTTACGGCGTGCGGAAATTTTGGATCAAAAGGGGGGTAAAAACCGGATTTTTCAATGATTTAGATCGCTAAAAACAGATTTTTATTGTTTTTAGGCATGCGGATCTAAAAAAATGTGATTTTTATCGTGTTTTTAAACTTTTTGATCCTAAAACATGCAGATCTATGTGAAACGCAAGTTTAGATCTAAAAAGTTTTGATATTTACCTCTAGATTCGACGAGGGAATCTAGACGACGGTTGGTGAAGGATGCCCTTTTCGATCCCCGGTGAGAAGATTACGATCTTCTTAGACTGAGCGGTTGATGGATCTCCTTCCTCGCGCGTCGCCGCCTTTTCCAACGAGCGTGATCGTGCTGATAACGTGTTGTGAACGAGAAACAGATTTGGAGAAGGGTTGAGGCTAGGAAACCCCTAGCCTCCTTTATATAGTATTCATAATGGGTACTCATGTGGGTGGATACCCAATAGGCCTAATGGATCCTATTCATAACAAAATGTTATTTTTGTTGTAAACCATGGCGGCTACGGAACCCCGTAGCCCTGTATTTATAGTAATAGGGTTACATAATGGGTGGATACCCACTAACGGGTTGGGCCTCCAAATCCCGTTTATAACACTTCCCCTTATCCATCCATTGTTGTAAGCCGTGATGAACGCTTCAGGGTTCATAGAGCTTATCTGATCATGGGTCTATGGATACTTCTAGATCCCAAGTTTAAGAGTACTTGCCTCATTAAAACCTTTGCCAAGGAAAACCCAGTGGAAAAAACCAATGGCTAGGGAAAAAGAGTACAAGTCTCTGTAACTTCCCCTGATCGATGGATATCACTAGAGGTGGATACTTCTGGATCCTAAGTTAGGGATAACTGCCTCGTTAAAACCTTTAGCTATGGAAAACCCAGTGGGAAAAACCAATAGCCAAGGAAAAAGAGTACAGTTTCCGTAACTTCCCCTGATTAGTGGAAGTATTTAGGGGGTGGATACTTCTGGATCCAGAGTCAATGAGTTTGCCTCGTTAAAACCTTTAGCTATGGAAAACCCAGTGGGAAAAACCAATAGCCAAGGGAAAAGAGTACAACACTACATTTGACTCCCCCTGATCTGTACAAGCTGCAGGCTTGCAGATCTCCTAGGCAACTATACATCAATCTCTTACAGTGTTCCGATAATAAGTATAAAGTACAAGGCATCGCTCACCTATACAAGACATCACTCATCTATACAAGTATCTTTCATCTATGGCAACTACTGAATCTGAGGGATCTCTTCTGAGGAGGAGTGGTCTGCAGACTCTGTAGGTAGCATCACGTCTCTGACCAGTCTTCACTGTGTCTGCGAGGTACTGCAGGACCTGGCTGTGCGTACTTATGATTTGCTTCTTGGATTGATGAGCCTCTCGGGATGGTGGGATTGATGTTGCCTTGGAAGTATGCTTTGCTAGTCTCCAGGAGTTGGTCGCTTCTTGGTTGCAGTCATCGCGATGATCTGTAACATGTATCTGCAAATACATTTAACATGTTGTATGATCTTTGACCCTTGGAGATAGCGCAGAAGCTACATATCTCTGGTCCAATGGTGCGTTGCAGGCGCTGCACGATATCTGGTTAAAGTGTTTACTGCTAGATAAAGGAGTGTACAAAAGACATTTGAGTAAGGCACTTCAGGACCTAGGATATCCTTCCCCTCTTCCAGCGAACGGAAAGGGTCTTAATGTGCATCCATACAACCAGTAGGTGTATTGGTGGATTGCAATTTTCCATGTTTCTTCATCGATTGGATGATAATTTCATCTTCTGGATGGTAATTCATCTGCTGGATGATTATTCATCTTCGGGATGATTATTCATCTTCGGGATGATGGTTTCATCTTCGGGATGATGGTTTCATCTTCGGGATGATTATTCATCTTCGGGATGATGGTTTCATCTTCGGGATGATTATTCATCTTCGGGATGAAGGTTTCATCTTCAGGATGATAATTCATCTTCAGGATGATTATTCATCTTCAGGATGAAGGTTTCATCTTCAGGATGATAATTCATCTTCGGGATGAAGGTTTCATCTTCAGGATGATAATTCATCTTCAGGATGATGGTTTCGTCTTCAGGATGATTATTCATAAAGGTATGTTGTCACATCATCCATAGCAACATAGCCTAAAATTATCTTTGCTAATCGCATGGGTTTCGCAATCATGACCAGGGAGCCTGATGCATCAGTTTGATTGATTTTGTAAGTGAGTTAAACTCATCTTACATGGTTACTTCCTAGTTTCTGCGAAATAAACCTCTAAGGCTATAGCGTTTTGCTTATATCAGACGATTTTATTTATTTATACAATACTCGGTAGCCCACAGGTTTGATATCTTTTGATATCAGGACTTCAGGTCCAAACACTTCACATTTCATAAGTGAGTCCAGCTCAACTTATTATTGCCTCGTTCCATATAATTTGGCCAAATTTCTGCGTTTGCTTCAGGAAACGGAGATTGTGAACGATATCAATGGCAAAATGAAATGTGAGTAATTGTCGACAAGCGTGTTTTATCCAAATACCTCTCTGTGTATGTACATTATTCAATTTATTCCAGATTTATCTCTTCCGGAGGTTCTGGAAAGGGAGAGGATATGGAGATGAGCTCACTTTCCTGTGGTGGTATTGTTTTAGGGTCTCGTGGTATGTCCTCTCATCCATTGAGGATATCCACTTCTGCTACTGGTTGATTGCATCCATTATAGTTGGTATGTTAATCCTAGCTGGATTTTTAGTAGCAGGGATGTGTGAATTTGACAATATTTATATTGTCAGTAGCTATGTCTGATAACTGTTTAACAGTTTCATAAGTGTGGATCTTCAGGATCTCGTCACTATTCATGATAATCAGATCATAGGTATTAATGTTTTAAATGGTCCATAATGGTGATATGGGGATGTAAACTCATCATGACTCCATCGATAAGATGTGCACTAAACGCTTCCCCCGTTAGGGGTTCTCGGAAACTGTTTATATGAGGTGATCAGGCTCATATAAATAGTTCCTAAGAAGGCGTTCTGATGGTTTGCATGCTCCCACGTGGTCACCTACAACTGGATTTCTAGTGGACAAGTAATCTGTTTAAATCATTTTAATGATTTACATATAACCCATATTTGGGTGTGAACACAAAGCTTCAGCGTGTTCAATTTTCTTCCAGTTGTTAAATTGATTTCCCAGTGTTATCCCAAAAATCCGCAATAGGCTCGACTTCAATGAAGTTGAGCATAGAACTAGGGATATGAACCCGTCAAGGCTCCATCTATAAGATGTGCTCTAATGCCTCCCCCGTTTGGGGATCTCGGAACATATTCATCTAGGAGGGTTAGTCCCGATGAATAAGTTCCACTGCGGAATTTTTGAGGGTGGTATGAGGGTAAGTAAATGCCCAACCAATATCCCAGTAATGTAATATGTTCGTTGTGATTAATAATAATCTGGACTGCGGTTGGATAACAAGGTTTTGATTATGACCATTTTAAGAGGATATATAGATGAGTACTCTAAGGTACATCATCAGCCATATGTAGGGAGTGTGTGAGTCCACTTTTATCCCTCAAATACTCTCAAGAGGCCTAAAGGTCTCATTCATCTAATGATAGTATATCATCTTAAATTCGTTTGAGGAAGTGAGGAGAGTCAATGTCCACGTGAATGGAGATAATCTCGTAATCATTTTTCCCTTTTGAATGGGATAATGAGAGTTTCACCCTTTTTTGAAGAATCTTCGGGTTCGTCTGGTTAATGATGTCTTGCATCATCAATCCAGGGTGACATCGATCCGAAGTTGGTCGATTCTGGACACTTCTGGTGTTCCAAATTAATTCATCTGTTCGAACTTATGTGGGACTTTTGAACGTCCATTAAAATGCTCAAGTTAATTTTGTCCTGGTAATAGGTGAACTCTGTTCAAACTGTGAAGGATTACATCTTCACAATGACTATTATGTGGATCATAGTTGGATAAAGCTTCAGGCTTTATTGGTTTCTTGAGTCATTATGGATTTCATTTTGATGAATATCCTTTGAAACTTTATAAGTTTCAGAGAGTACATGGCATCCTCGTTTTAGGAGTATTCAGGATGACAAATCATTTACAGTAAAATAAAATGCGTAAAAAGCACATATATACTGCAAGAGAATACTACTAATAATTATGTTAGAGCAACAAGTTTCATAGTATGATGTGGGTTCTATAAAATATATGTCCACAATTGTGCTCATTTTAGACTCATATTATGACAACAGATCGAATTTATTTTCAAAATTTATTTGTCCTCGGAGAGTAGTGAAATATACATACAGTCAATTTTGACTTCGTCGTTTAGACTAGATATGTATATATTTGTATATGGCGTATGTTAATGCCCATTCATTTTGCAAAAAACATTATGGGTCTTGTCAGAACTTCTGATCTGATATTGGGTTGCCATTGCATACTCCATATCGAGGTACATCATATCTTCCCTTTCTCATTTTTATTAAAGACTTCCCCTGTTTTCAGTCTTCCTTATTGTCGTTTATAAGGAAGAATGATTATTGGTCTTACGAAGTAGACACATACAAGGGAAATGAGTTAGTCTCTATATTTCCACTTTTTAATTTATGAGAGACTTGTAAAAGTCTATTTGAAAACTCAAGTATGGTCTTCAGGCCATTTTGATTGAGTCATTCAGTATTGTGTGGATATAGAATCATACTCTAGGGGAAACAATTACGTGGGTACGAATTTTATATTTTCTCACTTATCTATTAAGCCGTACACTTAAAAAATAAGGTTAGATTCAAGAATCATACCTTGTAAAGTGAAATTACTCAAAAGAGTTTGGCGGTGTTATGACAACTGCTGGAGTCAATATTGGTTTATACAAACCGTAGATCTGAGAGATCTATTTACCGCGAAATGCGTATTTCTAAAAGAAAACGCATAAATGTTTTTCGTATAATCCATCGTACTTGTTAATATTTATTAGTGTGAAAGGGTGTTGACTTTTGATTTGATTTTGAACTTCAGGTTCGTTTTGGTTTTGAACTCCAGGTTCATTTTGTCAATTAGGATATGATGTTAAACTTTTTGAAATCATTATTGGTTTGTTGTCATAAAATATCGTCATGTCATGAGCACATCATACATATTATATAAATCTAGTAAGCTAAAAAATTGTGCTCAATTAACCAAAATTGGAATAAGTATGATGTATACACATGCTATTTATATGCTGCAGGCATTTAAAAAATCTCATCGCAGACATACAGTTTTGCTACAGGCATTAAACTATGCCATTAGTGATTTTAGCATGCTAAAAAAATGTACATCACAGAATCATTAAATATGCGGCAGACATATAAATTTCTACACATGCATTTAATCATCACAGAAATTTTATAATGGAAATGAAAATTTTTCGTTTAATAATTATTGGACCACTGGGCAATGTCATACACCGTTAGGTTAGTTAACTAACGGCAGAGCGGTCGCAGGATCTTCCTAATTATTAAACGTGTAATAATCAGATAATCCGAATAAAATGTGATGATTTATAAAGCATTAATCAGATTATAGAGAAGGAAAATCGAATTTAAATCTGAAAATCGTTTGAAAATAGTGAATTTTCGGGGTGAAACCCTTGTTAGGGTTTTTGGTCGCGCGGATTGCCACTTCAGGCGGCTAGGGTTTCCGGGCATGAGCGCGCACCGGGGGGATACGAGCGACTGCCGGGGGGTTGGGGGCCGCCGCTGCTGGGAGCGGGTCTGGCCCGCCGTCGCTGGCGGCGGGGCCGCCCGCCGCTGCTGGCGGCGGGTTTGACCTTACGATTGGGGAGGAAACGCTCAGCCACCAAGCCAAAGGAACAACTATGCTATTGGTGATGAATTTGTTATACTTAGCATTCAATTATGGGTGTGCTGCCATATATAAGTACATATGCATGTAATTATATACTTGCATGCATATAAAATAACAAACATGCAGCAGCAAAAGACCGAGATACACATATCAAGCATTTTAATTACAAACAATATAACCTGCTCAAATGCACCCGCATTGGAAAAACAGCAGCAGCAGCCCATATCAAGCATTTTAACTACAAACAATATAACATTAACAAAGTTGCCTTAGACTTGGCCGGTCAACGTGTGCACTTGCATCATAATAATCATCATCATGATGCTCAAATGCAATACACCAGCAAGTTTAACCAACGCAAAACCTTAACCTTAACGCATCCTTTTGTCCAGACCCAAGGAATAAAATAACCAGCTAAAAGCCCTTTAGCTCCTCTTTGAAACATTTTCATGACAAAGCTCATCCAAATCAAAAGCATTGCCCAAAAGTAGTTAAAAACAGGAATAATATATTTTTCATCACAACCGAACCGAAACCAGTCCCAAACACCGGAACCGAACCCAAGTTTATATCAAATAATCATTATTTACAACAAAGAATTCGTCAAAAGAAAACGCTATATGAACACTTCTTCACGGTTCCGAATATTGTGATGGCTTCTCTTGTCCAGGCTTCTCCCGCGGAGAGAAGCTTCCGCTCAGCTGACGAGCGTAAGCCACGACGGCCTTCGCCCACCTCTTGATCTCCTTCTTGAGCTTCTCGGCGTCCAGCTCCTTCAACGGCTTGCCCTCCATCTTGAACTCCATGCCGGAAAAACATCGGTCGAAGCGTGCGCGCTTCGGGCTCTCCTCCTTGGCGCAGCCCTCCCCGGGCCGGGCTCGAACTCTTTCCGACATACGATGATAATTATGAATCTGCCCTTTTCTTGAACGAGGCTGTCTATTTATTTGAAGACGAAGAGCCGCACAAGCGTAGTTTTCCGCACGCATCCTCGCGCGTTGTTTCTCGGAACTCGAGAGACTTGGCTTACACGTCAGAGAGCACACCGGAAAGCCGAGCTGATTTGGTCCAGATGGGAATATTAGAACACGGATTCCCTTGTGAAATTTTAGGCTGATGAACCCGGGGGAGTGATCGTTTCTCTATCGTCTGATCAAAGATCGGACGGTTAAGGGTTATTTGTAGACCATAACAAGGGTTGACAATTCAATAGAGTGCCCTAGAAAGGAATCATCATCTTCAGGTAGTCTAACAATGGGAAAAAGAGTATATATGATGCAATAAACAACAGAACGACTATAGGGTTGGAATTTGTCATTTGTCATTTGCTTCCAATAGAAGTACCAAGAGAATGCTTGGTCTCTCTATCAAATAAAGAAGTAGATAACCAGCTATCTCACACCCCCAAGTTACCAATATCTACTTGTAGGATTGAAATAAGCACTACAAAAAGAGGAGTTGCTGCTAGCGGTTATCTTAGTAGCGGTTTAAAAAACCGCCAGAATTGATTTCGTTTTAGTGGTTTCGTACCGCCAGAAACACAGGTTTCCAAAGGGATTTGTTCTGGCGATTCGAAACCGCTAAAACAGAAAAGGAACCGTCAAAAGTAGCGGCGGGAAAACCCCGTGAGGAGGCGAGTAAAATATTTTTTGTTTGTAGCGGTTGCGAACCGCTACAAAGAAGGACCATTAAATAATAAATTTTTTTAAATACAAATGTAGGGAAGAAGGCGTAGAATAATTTTTGTTTGCAGCGGTTGAAAACCGCCATTAAAAATGACCAAATAAATAATTAAAAAATTAAAGCGGGGTTTAAGCATTTATAGACCTCGTACCTTGGAATTAGAACCCCTTTACCTTTATTCTTTGGTCTATTTATAGGTAATTTTCCCTTGATGATGTGTAACCGTCCCTCATTGATTTGGGCACGATCTTCTTCGGAATTCGAGTTAACGGCTGTCCAGTTTTGTTGGATCATGTGGATGGCAAACAACACTAGAAGGGGATTTAAATAGTGTTGTACAATTAATAAAAATTTTCGATGTTGGTTATAACACAATTTTATCCCTTCCAATGTTGCCTAAGAAATCAGGTAGAGTGATCTACACTTGGTTCTTAATCAACATGTTAATATAAAGAGATAAGCAAATAAGATTACACACAAGTAGATCTTTACACAGCGGGATTAAAAGAATGATCTTTGCAATTATACAAATGAAGAATTACAAGGATAGTAATATAGGCAAGTGAATAGAAATGCGTGTACAAAGAATATTGACAATAACAGAAAAGCAAACGCAGAGCCAAGCGATTTTTATCCTGGTTCCCCGCAACTCGGGTACGTTCAGTCCCCGACCAATCCGGTACGAGATTTAATCCACTATTGCCTTGGCAATACAATTACCTAACTTCACTTGTTAGGATTTCCAACGACCCAGCATTAATTATGATTTTCCAACCACCTAGACTTGACTAGGATTTACACCGTCCCTTATCACAAAGGGGAATCCACAAAGAACAAAGTTCCAATTCACCACAATATTGGTGACGATTGGTTTATACCCGAAATTCTATAGTCAAGATAAATATTGCAATTGTGCGTTAAGTGGCTAAAAGAATTTTAAATGGATCTTTAGATCACACAGAGAATATGAAATGATTCGTTGTGATCTATATCTCTGGTTTTCAAAAATCCTTTCAAGAATGAAAAATAAAGAATAATGGATTTTGAAAAACAATTAAAAATAGCCAAAATAAAAAAATGGATCTCAATAAAAATCAGAGTTAGAACTTTGAGATCAGAAAATAGAAACAGAAATTGGCTATAGCGTTGAGAGCGATGAGATCTTAAGAAAAGAATTTTAGCTCAAGAAATAATAGAGAGATTAGGTATTTCAGAAATGATCTCAAGGGCTCTATTTATAGAGTTTCAGAGGAGATTTCAAGTTTCAAAACGTTTGACTTTCAGTCCAATCAAAAACAGAAAGTAGAATGAAATCAGAAAATCATAACGCAGAAGAAATCGACAGCTGGTAGTCGACTCCCAGAGAATTTCATTGAAACTCAGCTAGGAAGAATGTGTAATCAACTCCTGGGTGTTTGGAGATTGACTACTAAGATTTAGATCAGCTAGCAAATGCTCTCTAGAGTTTAAAAACATTTAAAACATTTTTGCTTTGAAATCATTTTTGTGTGTGTGTGCAATATTACTTGGATTTAACATAATCCTAACGAAACTAACTCTCACACTAGAATAAGACGAGACCTTCAGGAAGCCGATCAGATGTTTGAAGTAGATGTGCGCTTCTCTTGAATTTGAGCTCCTCTTTCATTAAGTTTGAGCACTTGCATGAGCTTCATCATTGAGCTATACTTGTGCTTGACGTAGAGCTTGCAAATTCGTCTTCGTCTTCCGAGTGTGGTTGAGCTTCTTCGGAGTATGCATAAAGCTACCGATCGCAGAACCTGCACACTTTATGTATAGTGTAATTAGTACACTAACATCATTTGGTGTGTTCATCATCAAAACCACTTAGGGGTGTGATTCGATTTCACATCACTCTCCCCCTTTTTGATGATGACACCCAAATGAAAAATAAGATGAGTAAATGAATATTAGCTCAATAAAATACTAAGTAAGATAACTTACTCTTCCTGCTTAGATGAGGTACTCCCCCTGCATCAAAGCTGGTTAGCATAACAAGATATTCATTCTCATCTCATTTTTGCAATTACTCTTTCTCTGAGTAAGATAACTTACTCCCCCTGCTTAGATGAGGTACTCCCCTGCATCAAAGCTGGTTAGCATAACAAGATATTCATTCTCATCTCATCTTTGCAATTACTCTTTTTCTCCCCTAGTCATCAATCAAAAAGATGACAAAAAATAATATGTTGAACATAGATAGTTAAGTTTATTCAACAAACAAAGCACACATTAAGAGTATGTGAGACACAAAATTTTCCAACCAAGATACTTCAAAATAATTCAAGATAATTTTTCTGCAAAACAAAGTTAGTAGATATATGACATGAATAATATACTAATAATTCAAAGCATGTCATACCATAAGCATAAGTTTAAATTGTCACACCACAATAAGAGTTATAACAGACCAAGAACATTGTTTTCAAAAAATCATTTTTTTAAAACCAAATAATTCAAACGAGTTTCAAGATGTTCCTCCATTCTTCTTCTCCTTCTTCAGTTCCTTGATCTCATCAAGGATTAAGCTCAGAGTCTTTTCAGTCATTTCATTGCTTGACGCCACAAAGTCTTTAAGATCATCCACCTTCTGCTTGAGTTCTTCACACCCTTTTTCTTGAGAAATTTTTAATTTCCCAATCTTCTTCAAGAGCATGTCTTGAAGCTCAATGATGTAATCAGGCACATCCTCGGGTGGCGCTTCTCCTTCTTCTTCACTATCATTCTCTTCTTCATCTGAATCAATAACAACAGGTTTCTTACCTTTCCTCCTTAAGGTTGATCTAGCTTCTCTGACTAGCTTCTCTTCTGGAACATTTTGATCGAGGTCTTTATGAAGACCTATTCGGTCGAGTGCATGTACATCAAACACACGGGTAGGTTCCAGAACCTCGGTTTCATTATCCAAAGGAATGTCATATGCATTGAATAGGATGGTGAGAAAGTGACCATGAACTAGAGGGGATGCAATTCTATTGGAGGCAGCAGATGAAAGAATTGAGTCCATGATAACTCTGGACCAATTGACATGAATATTTCCAAGCATAGCATAGATGCACTTAGCATGTTTTTCAGACAGAACAGAGTCACTGCTAGACTTTTGGGTTATATTGTATGATAAAATGTTTGCCAGAATTTTACCGGGATAACGGATATCCCCACACGGTAGTTTAGTTAAGAAAAATTTTCCAGGCAAGTACATTTTATCCAATGTATCACCATCGATCATTTCGATCTCATCTAGCAGTTTTCCTGTAAAAGGAATTCCTAAATCGTGTCCTAATGATTTAACGATAATAGCAAGCTTGGTGTCTAGGACATTGGTGATGAAACGAAATTTAGCACGATCAAAGTCCATATTAGCATAGAACAAGTAGACAAGTCTAGGATAGCACAAATACATGTTATCAGATGAAAACAGATTAGATAAGTTCTGAAACTCTAAAATGCTATCAACACCATACTTTTCAACATCCTCGATCTTGACAAATCTTTCATGAAGAATTTGCCTTTTTGATATGTTGAGAAATTTCTCATAACTGGTAGATTTGAAAGATACGGTTCAATGATCTCTTTCTCTGTAAGAGTAGATTTATTGATTACCTTTCTCTTCTTAGCAATAGTTCTTTTGAGAGGCATTATTAGATAGTAAATTAGAATTCTAGAACTAGACATGTAAGATTTCAAAGTAATAAGATGAAGTAATCAAGAAGTTTAAGAACAATTATACCTTAAAATGATGTTTCTCTTTAGAAAGATGATGCGAAATGAAGATTCCTTCCAAGAGAGATCAAGAGCTCAAAAACAATTTCAAAGAGATGAAGGCAAGGGTGGTAGCCATCTACCTTAGGGTTTGGGCTTGGGGTTTTTATGTTTTGGATGAAAAGAAGTGATGATGTGTGGCCATTGGATCAAGAGGATGAAGGGTTGAGATCTATTTTCTTAATGGATTTAAGTCATTCTTTGGATGTGAACCCAATAAGTTCAATGAAACCCAATATGAGTTAGAAAAAAAATCAGAAAACAAACACAGATTTTCGCAACATCATTCTAGTAGTCGACTCCCTATGGGTGGTAGTCGACTCCCTGCTGGGTTGAACGGTTTTCTCATCCCGAGGGTTTTGACGCACAGGTTTGAGTGTTTTACAGAAAATCTTTCACAAGAAAACATAATAAACTTTTATAAGCATTTATATGAAACAAAAAAATATTAAACAAACATTGTAAATATTCATATAATTAAGTTTTGCGAAGAGATTCAATTTTCATCGCAAAGAGTTGCTATGACTTTGTTCCTCCTCCTTGGTTTAGAGTACCTAAAAATATGATCGTTTATGGTACTCTTTATTCATTGAGTCCAAGATGTTAGCCTTTAGGAAACCAAACCCAATAAGGTATAGTTCCTTCATTAGAAACATATTTGTAATCTTTATTCAAATGAACTTTCTGAAAGAAATTAATTGCGTACCTTTTTTGCTTTTGATCCGTCAGGGTTTTTGGTATCCATATGCTCAGAAAATTTTGGTTAGTATGATGCATCCTAGTATGCTTAACTATTTTCTTGGTATGATTAGAA